>OZ024855.1:33859585-33944585 GCA_964017155.1 Oasisia sp. SBJ-2009 | reverse complement strand
AATGTCGACTGAATGTGAAGCCACAGTATGGGTCTTTGTAGCGACCACGCTGTTGAACTGACGCATCAATGAATTATTCATGGCACGCATATTATTCGCCCATGAAGGTCTCCGACTCTATTGTGTTATCAAAGACATCCTCTCACAGACACATGTATACACGGCTTGTTGAGCAAAATCGACGATTCATTGGACGCTATTATTTATACCTGTTGTTTTTATAACGCTCGTTGAGTGTTCTTTTTCAAACGAATGTTTATTGACGTGCCGCTATAATGCACACCACATAGCAAATACGCAAATATCTACGACGCCCAGTATTGTTAAGCGGCACATTTAAGAGGGATTATCGCACTGTACTCGATTAGCTAAAGTCAACAGCGACTCGTCAAGGTTATAGGTCTATAGTATTTGCTCTACTGGCGAAGGTAGTGGACGTTTCAGGACAGCACTGTCCACACAATCAGCCAATTAAAGTATTAACAACATTAAGAGGTCACTGACAGCCTAAGCACAATAGGGTCTAATATTCCATTGACCATTAAGACCGGATGTATGGTTGGATAATGGTGGGCGTATGCATTATCCAAAGACATGAAAGCAAGAACATAAAACTCACATCCGAGGAAATGTTGGCGCATTGGTAGAAGACGGCAATTTGTCCTAGCGCTATACTTAAAGTTTATATATATATATATATACATATATATATATATATATATATATATATATATATATATATATATATACATATATATATATATATATATATATATATATATATATATATATATATATATATATATATATATATATTGTGTTATTCCTTAAAATGACAAACTTTTCTCATTATTACTTAATTCCCTCCTCTCTGATCGCACCTCGTCTTTTATCCCCTGCCCTCTTGGTTCTCCGTTTCGTTTGCTCCAGTCACAGCTTCCCGCCGAATTGGTTCTCCGTTTTATGTCACCCAGTTACATCTTCCCGAGGTCCGTTTCCATTCTCTCAACCACGTATTTAATCTACATTACCGCCAATGTCCTCCTCGGTGTGTCTCCGAACTATTTACTTAGTATTTCATCGTCACATCGTCTCACTGTTGTCTGTTCCCGCTCCCCATTCCGTGATCTCCGCGCCATGTTCGTAATGTACAACTGATTATAAATGAAGTGGTGTATTGCTTGAAAAGAATACGTCGTAAGTACACGTTGTATATGAATGGCGCGCATTAAAAATATACATTTTCATACTGCGCCTTGGGTCAGTTGATGCATCAATCAATCCACGCAACGTCCCTGCATACCAGGTTAACATATACAGCATAGCTACTTGAAATTATGTCACGGTTACCAGAAAACCACGTGTTGTTCTGTCACCATGAAACTGTCAAGGTAGGCTACAGATCTACCCCGACAAGACCAAGTCCTGTTTGGTTTGCAAATGTCAACCACTAAACGAACCGTGGGCGATTTACGATATAGACCCCTACACAACGCGACAGTGCTACGTATGTACCATAGTTAAACATATGCATAACGAGATCATCGTGCGAGTTACCTTTCAATGTAGCGCACTTTGTATGACGTGATTTCATACATCGATTACGCTGTTAAAAGCATTCATCTCGACCTGACTTCTGAATGTCCACGATACTGTGCCAGTTATACTGCAACGCCGCACTTATCTGTGATGCAAAGAAGATAATTAACAATAACGGTAATAACAGCTTTAGCTGATCGGTTCTCGACGGACATGATCCCGCGGCGTGAGTGAAGACAGTCCCGTCAACATCGGGTTCTAAGTAAAGCATCAAAAGTGGCGTGAAGGACTAGATGGGTTGACAAGACACGCAAATCAGTGCTCGTAGTCATTACGATCGGTGTAACAAAACCACTCCTGTTAGCGCCCCTCCCATGGTCCATGACACGGTGATGTCACGCAGGTCTGAGACAGCGGCAACAATGACACTGTTCCATCGATAGTTACGCTCCCCTTGCGGAAACAGAACAGTGAGGCTTTTTTCGTGCGACTCAATTTAAACTACTGTAACTACGATTGTTCGCCATAAATGGCGCAGTTCCTAAATGTGTGTTCCGCTCAGAATCCAGCCCGAAGGACGACTACAAGAGCGCTAGAGTTCACGCAGCGCAGAGAGAGGGACTTGTTCACGGTTCGAAGTGGCAGTAACATCGCATGGTTCGAACACGGAATCTCTCGATTGCGACTACGTAGTTGTTCGAATCCTTCTAAGATTGTTTAGATGTTGATGATACAAAGAAAACAGTATTTGTAATACAGCGCCGTATCTAATGCCACCTGCTGCTCAAAGCACGTCACACTTCGTCTAATGGCAGATGTGACCACTAGGAAACTATCATGACTTCTTGCGGAAACTTTCAGCCACACCGCGATTACCATCAGGCGAAGACAGTTACAATTAAGCTGAACCAACGGGAATGGAACCAACTTGCTCAAGCTTCGAAACAACATTCGAAACCTAGTCAAAATCTGATTAGGAGTACTCAAAAAAATCCCAATTTATCAGAAACGAAACAGTTTACTAAACTTATAAAAAATTCGCAAAAGTCTTAAATGCGAGCCGAAAACTGATCCAAACTTATAAAACCATGTATAAATAATACATATAAATAGGCAAAACCTATCCGCCACTTACCTTCAAGTTGTTTGGTAAATCCAATCAATAACCGTTGAAGATATACGAAATCTCCCGCTTCTCTGTATTGATTTAACGCGACGTTTGCGCCTAACAGACCGCTTGGGTGCGAAATATACCTGGCACTGTCTGAGCGGAACGACTGTGACTATTTAAACAACCGCGTAGGAGGAGTTTGCTATGCTACGTGAGTTCTATTGTTGCGACTGGCAATTGCCGCCAAGCGGACTTCTAAAGTTGATCCTTAAGGTCACGTGCCGTCGTCAGACTCGCTCTAATGACAGGCTTCGGTGGAATGGACATTTTTTATGAAATATATCAAAAGTGACCTTAATAATTACACGTCTGTAGGACCTAACACTCTTGCAAGTGTGCAGTGTACGTACGTGTTCAGGGCAGCGTTTTGATGGCTGATGTATTCATTGGATGTAGGGTAGTGGCTCAGTCCGATAAACGTTTTCGAGAGGGAATTATGATAGGCCATCTACATGGTTAACATGTATAAGTCTATGCGGCATTACGTGGTGATTTGTGTTTCTTAACAAGCCCAGTTACCCAGTGATGACACAACAAATGCTAATGTGTGGCAGGAAAAGGTGATGCCGTTAATGATTTAAAAAAAAAACAGTAATTACAAATGTATGCAAAATGTTTCCGACACCCACCGACATTTGGCTAGAGGATATAATTATCTTTACAATGGTGTATAAAACATGAAATTCCGCGGATGGAACTCTACGTATAACATTTTTAAATTGAGTTACCCCCCCCCCGCTCCCCCCACTGGATGAATTTTGAATAAGCCTACGAACCATCCTGGTGCGACGGCTAGGTTACATATACAATTTCAGCCCGAAACATGTGTAACTGGCGGATACGTCGAGTTACAAACAAACAAACAAACAAACAAACAAACAAACAAACAAACAGGGGCAGGTGTGGTATTACAGGCAGACGGTATACAATCTTCGTCCGCATTCCAATTTGTTGATCAGCACTAGAACACGCCTAGCGTGTAGGGCCTACACAACTCAGCAAACGCGGCAGAGGCAGACGCTGCTAAGACTGACACAATGACAGCAATGGCTGATATCTATGAATCACGCAACAACGGCACGCAGGTCACACGGCACGCCTCATGTACACACGAACCAAGCCGGAGTCATTCTAAGGCGTGTTGTTACTGCGACATGATCGCGTGTACAAGTAACTAATCTATATGTGACTTTGTTTATGCAGTGTGCACCTATTTTTTTCGAAGGAGGAGTTTGGCAACTGAAATCCTCTAAACAAATGCATAGCACGTCACGGTCCCTGAAAATTATGTATATATTGGACATTATTTTTTAATATACGTAGGTTATACTATCAGATACATTATGTTGCATGTGGCATTGCCATGATTTGGACGGGACGAGGTGTCATTAACGTCTATCCTCTTGATGTACCAACAAACATGACGTAACTGTGCGTTATTTTACGTGACTAAGTTGCAAGTTACGTAAAACGTATCTAACTGCACGGTTTGCGTAACTTAGACCTTTCACAGGAAACATGCATACTATAATAAAGATTATCGTTGGCGTAAAGTCATATATGAACATTTCGTAACTTAGGTAATAGTGTAACTTCTTTTTCATCTGACGGACCCTAAATGTTCGAGGCCCGATATGCAAACCAGTTCTACACACGTTCACGCAGTTTCGATCCAGACGTTGATCGACTTTGAACTGTTGATAGATTCTGTCTAGAGAATAGTGATGACAGTCACAGTGACCCCCCCCCCCCCCCCCATGCCGTCACCATAATTCATTCCTGCTGTGTAGACGCCTTGCCGTTCGTCGATGCCAATCGACACTCCTTGATGGACGACGAATCGTATAAGATAGTATAATATAATGCGTCTGTCATTAAGGCTAGTTTCATTTGAGGACAACTGCTACAATGTCAACGTAGTGGAAAACGTACGAAGCTTCCTCTTCCACGCCCAGGAAGGTCAAGATGTTAACGTGATGGGAAACGTACGAAGCATTCTCTTGCTGGAAGGTGAAAACACTCAGGGGCCAAGGACAGAAATCAGGGTCTTGACACACGTGGTCGGTTTTGTACGGACAGGTTCTCTCAGAACACATGTGCGTTTGAAGACAGTGTTCGCGGTTTGAAGTTGTACTCACTACATACATGGTTAAGTTCTTTATAACCTTCCGAAAAAGCAGTCATGTCGGGGTATAATAAAAAATAAAATATTATTGTAGTAGATTTATTTGTATTAACATGTTATTATAACGGATATTTTGTTATTATTGTAATGAATTTTATGTAGTTTTTTTTTACTTATTTGTGTTAGAGACCCCTATTTTATTTAGGAGCTTAGCATTTTAAAATATTTAAAACGTTATGAATGGTACTAATTCATGTACAGTTGTATTACAATATAATATCTCCTTTAGTAGGACTCTTCGTATGTCAAGGACACCCTTGTCCACACGCTGTCTAGTTCTAGACGGAAATCCTGTTAAATATTGTTAAATCTTGCTAAATTTGATTAAATCTTGTTAAATCTAAAACACCTGGTTACTCACACCTGACTAATGTTGGCCATCTCATAATTAGTGCGCGAAGTGCGTACAACTAACCAGTAATATGAATGTACAGCCGACTCATTATCCCCACAGGACACACTTAGCGGACGTTCTCAGTCAATGCCTTCGTTGCGCTGATTTATAATCCCCAATGAACGGTGATTGGAAGCTCCTATACACTAAGACCAAATACCATACACGTGTTATGTCAACAAATTCGTCAGCAAACACGCTAGCTCATAAGCATTGTCACCTGTCGATGTTGTGGATTTTCTCAGGCGTTGGCCCATACCGAAGCAGTGTCCAGTTCATACAATGTGGCTGTGACTGCCTGTGAGTCTCCCTTTTATTCTAGTCTTGCTTCCTCAAACGGTTTAACGCACCGTGACGCCATTGTTATTTTTAAAATTGATGATATAAAAATTGAATTTACGTGATGTCACTGCACGTTTTAATTATAACGAATGTTGTACCTCTCGGGTATGTTTGTATAAATTATCCAAATAAGATTTGTTTTGATTGTGACATGTGGCAACTTAATGGCCACTGGTTTGTCTATCGCTTTAACAAATGGTTTGTTGCACCAATGACCCAGCATATTGTAGTTTGTAGGTTTATCTGTTAGCGAAACGAATTAATTTTAAACGTGAGAACAAGCACATTGAATTGAGGAGGCCCCTAAACCTGAACAAAGAGACGAGTACCTGCTTCGACACTACTGAATGACTGAATGTGAATGCTAACTCATCATGACAGGGTGGCAATAGAACACGTGTTGACGCTATCAATAATAGGAGGCCTACCTGGCAGCGACAAGTCGGTGATGATTAACAGTGTAAATACTAGGAACGCAAATGAAGGAAGACGCCAGATCGTCCTAGTCTACGTGGTCACCAAACAGTATGAAAATAACCCTTGCTGACAACACTATCTAACCAGAAAAAGCGTGTAATATATATATATATATATATATATATATATATATATATATATATACACACACACAATATACACACACACGTTTCTGCTCTAGTTGACATATATAATTGTAACAATTCAGACTAGCGTTCATAACACATAGTTATTAATATTAAACTGGGGTGTGGCGTCAGCATGGTTTTATGTGTAGCAGTAGTCACTGGACCAAAACAAAACTGTCAACTGTAAATATAACGAGTCACATTCTTTGGTAATAATAAAATTAGCACTAAGCCTAAAGAAGGACGTGAGACGCAGAAGTATCCCGACAGAAAGCACCTAAACCACTGGCCACATCTTGCCTGTCCTGTTTAGATGCTTCTCGAAAGTTGCCCAGATCGATCGAAATCAGCAGACAGTTTTTTGTAACCATAATACGCGCTGACTGAGGCCCGTTTAATTTTGACTAGAACCCGTCGCGAACGTAACAAACAAACAAACAAACAAACAAAAACACAAATAGAAAGGGATTTATTTGTGGTGGTGTCAGGTGAGATGTATTTATATTTAGTTATTTCCACAGTGTCCTTTTGGAAAGTTCGCTTCGCAAGCAGACAACTCAGACGGAATTAGCTGTGATTTCCAGAAAAAGCGACACCGCTGTTTTTAAAAGGTTTCTTTTCCAAAAAATCGACACCGCTGTTTTCAAAGCGCAGGCGTTCATTTGCATGCAACAAGGAAGCATAGCACGACAGGTTTGGGATGGGTTAGTATTTGGTACTCTTTGTGAATCTGCAACTGCGTAAAACGAATTACTCTCATGTCAACTGTTGCCATATCTTTGAATCAAGCTCTGTTGTATGTACTGTAAATGCGCCCCACCCGACACCAGGAAAAACACGCGCAACGCTTGACACATCGCACGGATGACTGACTGAGAGCGCAGTCATGCGTGATAGCGTCTAACAGCACGCACGTATAGACGTTCACTGTTGTTCTCTCCCACCCCTCCCGGCACAACACAGTCACATTTATTTTGTTGTATCCTTTTGTCTTCATTCCTCTTTTATTCGTTTTCCGGCGTTGATTCATTCGTTCGATTACTCATAACTCAGTACGTAGCCACACGATAGCCACTCATTGGTAAGTTTACATGCCTCTAAGTCAACAAATAAACAATCACTCAAGTTTAGTGGGTCTGAATTGTGACAGTGACTCGTTTATGAAGCGTCGCGGTGAGGTTTTATTTGCCAAACACTGCCCTACCGCCGCAGTGACCTCGCCGAAAGGTCGACCTGTTTATTGTCCAATGGTGTTGGGGAGATCTGCAAACAGTCTGCTACTCAGCGTCGAATTCGCTCTATTGTGTCGTGTCGCTCAGTGAGTCTCGCTGCTCGAACAACGCGTAGGCGTGGCACGCTAAAGGCCTTTCCCTGATTCACTTCCCCATAGATCGGATATTTTCTTTTCATAATTTCGATAACAATAGCCTGTAATGCATTGGGACAGTGTAGCGTTATCCCATCGTCAACACCGAGGTCCACGCGTCTCATCATATCAGTGTTGATTCATCTACTTGCTTTATTCCCAGCAGCCCCCGGGGCTAACTGGGCTAGAGATACTAATTTCCTTTCTATCCTGCTGATGCTTATACTGGCTGAGACCTGAGCTTGTTTGCTACAATAAATTAAAAAGAGTTACTGTTGTTGATAAAGGTAATTTAATAAATGTACATAGAATGTATACAAACTCCTCAATACAATATAAATACAGCTATTAAATGACAATATTAGCAAAGGTTCAATTGTTTCCCCACCCTGTAATACCAACGCCTCCATTCAGCGTTCTGTACCAACCCTCATTTTAATTGCACATTCCAGGAATGGTTAGACGGAAACCGTAAAAAAATCCCTCTTTTATTGGTCATATACATGTACAGGTAACCAAACATTATGAGTGGTAGTCATTAAATGGTAATAATTTTATAAGATATAAACGTCAGTGTTCGTGAATCAAAATGTTGACTGCGATAAGAATGTACCGTGTGATCAAAGTAACTGTCATGTGTGAATTAAATGAGTTAAATTGGGCTTTGCAGCGTCAAACAAGCTTTATGTAGCTAAGTAACCTGGTCTCGTAGAAGAGTGAGCTTTCCGTGTCACACAATTAATGTGTGAAAGGCACGTGGAACTTTAAATGATTAACACTACTTACAATTAGAAGCATCTCCAAAGAGAGGGTGTGTTAAACCAACAGTACACTGAATGGAGGGGCACTCGCACTCAATTAGTGCTTCTAGGGCAGGAGCTGGTGTGACTTCACCATTCACTTTGTTTGACCAGTGACCACTGGTTGGTAGTGCACTGCAAACACTTTGATCGTAGACACAACAGTTCTGCTGTCTGCGTATTTAGTAATGTACAGGTGCACACTATTTTGAAAACACTACGGTAGTGTTTTGGAACACAAATCATAGAGGTGGTCATATAAATCAGTTACATTAACATTCACACATACTTTTTATAGACAATTTGACCTATCCTGGTCCAACAAATGCATATTATAATAAAAAAGCATGGTGTGAACAGAGACTCATCATATATTCAAAGTAGTGCAAATACCACACACGATTTATTCCACAAGTTAAAAGCATAAGCATGTCCATTCACTCAGTGTTTGCATAATGTTCTTAACAATATTTGTTATACTTTCTTTTTCAGAGCAATTTCCTTAACACATTAACTGCACTTAAATACTAAATAATGTCAATACAAATTTAATATGTGCGTAGTTTGTACAAAAATAGTCCCTACATTTGTTTGGGTTAATGAGAATATGCAACCAGTATGAAGCCAAATTGAAACGCTGTAGCAAATGAAGTAGTATTTAATTGACAACAGTTGCTGTGTGTGTGCGTGTGCGTGCGCGCGCGCGTGTGTGTGTGAATGTGAGTGTGTGTGTTGTGTGTGTACGTGTATATATATATATATTTGTTATATGTATCTATATTATATACATTATATATATATATATATAATTGGTATATATATTAGATATGTATATATATATAATTGTTATATATATATATATATATATATATATATATATATATATATATATACACTGTAATATATTATATATATACACACAAAACAGCAAGAATATAAATGTTGTGCTATCAATATAACACGATGCGGTTGCTGTTCCTCCTTCTTCGGCCCCAGCTGCGAACGTCTTTGACGAGCTACTGCTGTCGCTGCTGTTGTCGCTGCTGCTGTCGATGCTAGTAGTTACCCGTTTATCCGTCTACTGCTGCTGTGGCGACAAACCACAATTACACTATTGCTAATGTTTCCTGTCGTGGCAGTCAGACCTCCAGACCGTAAATCAAAGCGTTGTTGAAGAGACGCTGAACTACCTAGTGAGATACGAATTTACAATACAGCCAACCGTGACCAATATCCTGTGCATAGCTTTCTTTGGGTCAAGGAATTCGATATCAATCACCGTTAAATATTCCACTTAGTATCATTACTTCCCCATTTGCACACCCTCGGCGACCTGCGGTAACGTCGCCCGACTGCGCTTCCTGTACTTATTTCACCACTGTGAATATTGTAATTTTACTTTTTACTTAATCTTACTTACTTGTGTTTGTGTGTGGGTGTGGGTGTGTGTGTCTGTATGTCTGTCTGTCTGTGTATTCTGTGTGTGCGTGTGTGTGTCTGTTCTGTCTGTGTGTGTGCGTGTGTGTGTATGTGCGAGTGTGTGTGTGTTTGTTCTGTGTGTGTGTGTGTGTGTGTGTGTGTGTGTGGGCGCGCGCGGGTGTGTGCGTGTTATCTTCGGAATATGTGAGCAATTGGGGTTAAACTCAGCGCATTTAGAGTGTATCTTGCGGTGTATTGTTCGAGCGCGAATTTTTTAGCACCCTCCATTCCGATGTATTGATGTTTGAGATAAAAAGTACAGCCACCCTCCCACCGACACACACACACACACACACACACACACACACACACACACACACACACACACACACACACACACACACACACACACACACACACCACCACCACCACCACCACCACCACCCGACACCTCCAACAAACCCGACACCAAACAACAGCAATATCGCTGAAACGTACGATGATTTATATCAACTGTTTTATATTCCGATGGAACGTGTTAGGTCGCGAGTTGTGTTCAGTGGTTAATCTGATTGCACTCTGCGCAACAGTGTTCAAACGATCGCAATCATTTGGTCACACATCATTAGACACATCAAACGCCGCTAACGACGTGAACTGCGTTTGCTATTGCGGCGTACACTGATGGACAAGATTAGCTCAGCCAGCTGGAGGTCACGGCTGAGTGCACAACGGTCACGTGGGACGGTTAGCTGCGTTACACACACACACACACACACACACACACACACACACACACACACACACACACACACACACACACACACACACACACACACACACACACACACACACACACACACACACACACACACACACACACACACACACACACACACACACACACACATACATACATACACACACGTATATATTATATGTAGGCTTATAATATATATTATATATGAATAATATATATAAATATATATATATATATATATATATATATATATATATATATATATATATATATATATATTATATTAATATATATTATATATGAATAATATATATATATATATATATATAATATTATGTATAATTTGTGTGGATATATATATATAACCTTTGTGGATATATATATCCACAAAAGTTATTTTGTGTTACGTAACCGTAGCAAGATCCGTAGCGATTTCACTGGCAAATTACGCCGCGCACCAATAAAACAGCTATCGAATCCTAGCGAAGTAGTTGTGTGCGACGACTGGCAGCAACAGAATGTGTATTGTGTTGCCACAGTCAACATCGACTGTCGACATCGCTGTATCAGTTACGTGGGTCTATTGTCGTAATAAGCTAAACATATACTTACACGAGGCAAAGGAGATTATGCGTCGAAACGCGAGCAGATGTTGTCGCCGATATGAAGCGGCGTGGGGATTTCGGTGCAGGAGAAATCATCAGATAACTTTGTATTCCGTTTGAACTGTGGGTCCCCGTGGGTCTCAACCCCGGGTGCTGTGTGGTGGTTAGCATCACGTACAACTGTGCCACGGAATGCTGCACCTGAATTACTTGGAACCGATGCAGGTCAACTGTGATGGCGTCAAAAGCATAACGTAAGGTACGACAAACGATGTTTGTAGATAATAGCGTTGGCAACTACACGACTTTGTCAACGGATTTGGGGCGCTGGGAATAAAAATGAATTATACAATTACTGGTGGAATGTCTTCATCGCAGACAGTCGTGATCGTAGTATTTATAATATGTTATAAAACATGGCATCATTAGAGTCTACATGAAATAATGTCATAACGCGCTCGCGTTTGTTTGATTACATTTGATTGTTCAAAATGGCAAACGTCGAAGCAAATGTGAATTGCACGTGCATTTATAGCCCACGGTCGTAATACTGTCGAAGTGTCAAATGATATTCATATTGCTATGCCATAGACATGCGGATAGACATATACATTACTACGGCAACGTGTGCTTCGTGTTGCTAAGTCTATGACGCAGGGGAAATTTTCCCGAAGTATTTTTACCCTGCGCCTTGATCCTGCTTATATACACACCGTTGCCTCTGGTGCGGACCGTAACATAAAAAACAGCGACCACTGTCCTGCTTAGTTAATTAAATATATAATGCAATTTGAAAATTTAAATACGATAATGAATAAAATGATCAAACCAACAATCAATATTCAACGACCTGTTCACCTTCACGACCTACAGTGGACGACATTAGGCGTTTGTGCAGAAATAGGAGTATGCCTAGTAGGCCTATATAAGATGTGACAGGGATCACGTTTGATAACAGAGGACAATATCGTGTTTGCCGCTAGAGCTGAATCTCAGCCGTGGTTGAGTGAGTGCTACGACGTCGTTTGTTAACATGGATATGACAACACGTTACTGTTTCTGATCAGGCCATCCTCCTTGTCGTAGTAATAGTCGATAGTTGGTTGTACAGATCAGTGTCAATCTGTCTTCTACTGGCAAGTATTGCAAGGTCTATATCCTGTGCACGCCACATTTGTTGTGCTGCTGATTATTCGGTGTGTGTGTGTGTGTGTGTGTGTGTGTGTGTGTGTGTGTTTGTGTGTGTGTGTGTGTGTGTGTGTGTGTGTGTGAGTGAGTGAGTGAGTGAGTGTGTGTGGTTGGTGTGTGTGTACATACATATATATATATATATATATTAAATATATATATATATGTAAATATAATATATATATATATGAGTGTGTGTACATATATAAAAATATATATCTATATATATATCTTTCTATATATCTTTCTATATATATTTCTATATATATATATATATAGAAAGATATATATATATATATATATATTATATGTACATATATATATATTTAATATATATATATATATGTACATATAATATATATATATATATGAGTGTGTGTGTACATATATAAAAAATATATATCTATATATATATTTCTATATATATATACATATATATATATATATATATATATATATATATATAAAGATATATATGTGTGTGTGTGTATGTGTGTTTGTAAGTGTGTAGTGGTGGGTGAGTTCGTGTGTATTGATGTGAGCGTGCGTCAATGCGTGTGTGTGTGTGAGACCAGGTGTCACTGGGGTACCACAAAACATGAATCCTCGTTATGTATCATATCACTGTTATGTTGTCTTTTATTGCATACAGGGCCACACTGATCAGTAGTGCATTGAGGTTGTGATTCCAGAGTATATTCCCACCTGTGTCCGGACAAGTGACGTCTTGTCCATGTAATTGTCCTTGTCTTGTTTGGACTTGTTCCCTGGGAAATACCTGAGTGCGGTGTGGTAGCCACCGTGGTAGCCACATTGACTTGTAGCCTTCATTGCACAGGCATAAAGGGGTTGAATAGTATGTATACCCGTATGGGTGTATGTAACTATGTATGTGTGTACTGTATGTGCATATATGTGTGTATGTATGTATGTATGTATGTATGTATGTATGTATGTATGTATGTATGTTTGTTTGTTTGTTTGTTTGTTTGTTTGTTTGTTTGTTTGTTTGTTTGTTTGTTTGTTTGTTTGTTTGTTTGAGCGTGCGAGCGTGCGAGGAAGAGAGTGTGTGCTAGTGCATGTGTATATATTTACACCCGCGCGCGCATGCGCACACACATACATTAGACAGATATAACGAACGAACGAAAGACAAAGCGGATATTTTGCACGCACGCACGCGCGCACGCACGCACGCACGCACGCACACGTAGGTGCACATACTGTTTTATTGGCTGACCGCGAGGTCTTATGTTCAGTAAAGGACTAGTTATCGTGTGTCGCGAACACTATGAGTCGCAAGGGTTACAAACGTACGATGCAATACCGAGAACACGACGCCGATAAAAGGACGATTTATGTGAACAACCATTAGTTGTAATGCTGCAGTAGCTGGTCAACGTATCACCGCGTACCGTCACGCGCCAGTGCGCTGGTATTCAACAGTTCTCTTGGCGTGTGTGCGCGCCCGGTGGACACGGTTGAGTTCCCATAACGACAACACTGCAGGTTCTTCGAGCCTTACACAAATAGATTGCACCATGTCTGTGACTGTTTTGCCATCACCGGAATGGGTTAATTAGATTTTATTTGAACCGGGCAATGAACATGCCACTTCTATCGGACTGTAGTAGTAGCGGAAAAGCGGGTAAAGTGGGCCCCTCGGCCAAAGTGGGTTCCCACTGTCACAGCATATCTGGCGTGGAATACAGCTAAAGCAACGATTCTAGTATTTATAGGGGACACAACTCAACGTCGTAGTTGTTTGCTTTGTGCGAATTTAAAACAGTGAGCAGCAAATTTTTATTTTTGGTAGTTTTCTTAAAATAATTGATGTGCTTTGCAATTGGTTAGGATATATAACTTTATATGTTGTCGGTGGAGCAATAATCCATAGTTAAATGAATGAGCTACTTCAGTTTGACGTGACTAAATACGTTAATACCAAAATGGCTTTCGACCGATAATCTATGGCAGAGCCCAAAGTGGACTACAGTGAGACAAGGTACAAAGAGATGGAAGATCTGGATCAATTACAGGCAGCCCTTACAAGAAAGACATCGACGCCATGGCAAGACTGGTAGTTCAAAGAAGAGATGGCACACAACAGGTGAGAAAATATCAAATCAAATAAAGGCACAGAAGGAAAACGGTGACGCTGTATTGTTCGGAATTGTATTCCAACAACACAAAATGCTATGGCAGGGTTCACTGCTGGGAATATGGCCAGTGGGCGTTCGTGCGTGTGCCGGGTACGAGCTTGCGGGTTTGTGTGTGAGATTTGCGCCCACAAATAAATAAGTGGCATTGCGTAGAATTGTAAAAGGGCCACTTCAGCCTCCATATTTGGCAAACTAATAAAATGAATCTCTTTTTAAAGCACGTCGGATGTATTATATTTATTAAGACATAGTAACTATACTGTGGATGTACTTAGTCAAGCTAAGCTTGTTATGTATGGTTGTGTAGCAAATATTAACTTTTTTTGTACATAAATGTCAACTGAAGTTCGATCGGCGCTTAAGGGGCCCACTCAACCCGTCCTTCCCCTAACCAGGTGTGGTAATGATCCGGTGTTTTGCAGGAATGTAACCACTCCAATGTCGTTGGAAGTAAAAAGGCGGGGAAAGGGGTGTTGGACCCTGCTGGTGGAGTTAGGTAATGGTTTCCCCGGTGTTGTGTTAAAATAGTGCCCGATGGGTACAGCTCTCAGACATAGCATCGCAAGTCAGAGAAAGTGATGTTGAAGACGCTCAAGAACCTACAACACGTCTATACATTATTAATTCAACATTACTTGGAGACTTCCTCGCACGTAAGCGCGCATACACCTGTACACCAGCACGAAATACAAAGAAGACATGTACGGACAACTTACATTAACACACGATCGTGGCTCTCATTACGTCTGTGAGCCGACTACACGCAATGTGTTTACTTATCAGTGTCACGAATAGAATCCGTGAAGTAGCACCCGCCCATATGCGCAGTTCTGATAGCGGCGGCAACGACAGTATTCTGTGAGTATCCGTTACGTATGTAATTTCGGACAAAAATGTCAACACCCAGGTGAATCACTGTGCTGATAAAGTCGCGTCGAGAACAATGGAAACGTCATGTTTACAGTATTTGTTTTTTCCACGTCTAATGGGTCTTCCTAAATGTCGCAATTGTTATGTGGCTTTCAAACCGCTACCTCAATACGTTACGCTATTACAGACACGCACGCACGCACGCACGCACGCACGCACGCACACACACACACACACACACACATATTATATATAAACACATTAATTATATGTAGACATTATAATATGTAGACATTATATGATATAGACATTTGTGCGTATCTTAATCAACAAGTCTCATAATTAGGGACAGCTTGAACATTTGCCATGTTTGCTGCCAATCAGCGATTCCTCTGTGCCATCAAACTTCAATGGTATTGACTTCATATATACTCGTGGGTAGTAAGCTGAAGCGTATCTAGGACATAGGAAAGCAAAATGGTGGAAGTAGACGTAGTCAGTTCTAGTCACCCATTAGTTCTCCATGCTGACATGTACACAAGCAACGGCCTCCATAAACCATTCGATGCTCACAAGTACACTGTTTCCCCGTCTATCAAACGTCTGACTGAAGAGGTTTAGCATACTGCATTGACTTCGTGACTGTTAAAATAAAGTCCGTGCTAACGAGTACACCAACACGGCCACGACCATTGTGCACAAGGGTCAGAGGTGGGGAAACAGAACCTCCTCTATTCACCCCTGGCAGCACGTTATGGGTATGTCAACTCTGCAACAAAGGCGATTACGCTACCAACACCACATTGATGTAACATTTCAACGAACGGTATCAACGTAAACATCTCCTAATGGTGGGCTACGTTACACACTTGTTAGACAACATCGATCGTTTGTTGTCAGTAATTACCTGTTGCTAACATTCGAACCAACTAACGCCCAAACTGATTTCTTATTGCAGAATAAAAAATAATATGTACTTATACCTATGTATACAGTGACGTATAATGGGTCGCATAATAAGATTAATGTCGGAGTAAAATACCTGTTAGCAGCAATGTGACCAAAGCCCAACATACCAGATTAAGCCTTACAATAAATCAGCCGATAATCTTTCAATGATTATTACCGTCCGGCTTCAGCTTAACGAGTATCTAGCCTATTGGCGTCGGAACTGTCAGAGCATATAAATTGCCTATATATTTTTAGATCTTCAACAAAGACACGGTATGGTTGTATTACAAAACAAATGTTTCTATAGTCGATGTCAATTTTTAACTTCAGCAAGAACTGTTCCTCTGCTTACTGTATTTGCATCATAACACGACCCGCTCAACAAATGTCAAGCAAACCTCCTACAAAACAACGCATGACATCTGACGATGTGACAAGACAGTTCGCTAACTTTAATTGGGAGGGTTTCGGCAAAGGAAGGGTCGAGTACAATAAGATGCGACAACGCAACGTTGTTGAGCTGAAAACTTAAATTCTCACAAAGGATGAGTATATCACGTCTACGAACGCAATGCATATCTATAAAAAGAATAATCTGCCATCTAATCCTACATATTGGAAACGATATTAATCTTGTTATGCCTGAAAGAAACGCTGCATTGATACGCGCGAAGCGAATCAGAACTATTTCGGGTTAAAACGAAATCTCCGGGACAAATTCTTACATAATACATGTTTACAAATTCCAGCGTTGCTGACCCAAACGTTCGAAATTGGACCATTTCTGCGGCAAGAGTGAACCCTTACAATCGTATAATTATAGCTGCATATAAAACCTATGCGGCTTTAATTGTATGTGTACGTTTACGTTTTTTACATACACACATATATATATATGTTATATATATATATATATATATATATATATATAATGTACCATATATGCGTTGAACATGTATGATTTCTTTTCCATATACCTGCGTTGACAGGGCTACCTTAGTGCTCTAGGTCTTACCTATGCAACTGTGATTTGCTATCTACGTGTTTTGTCTACAAATAGATGTAATGGCCACGCACTGTATTCCGAGTAATTGACAGCTGTACGTAAGATCAGAAGATAGAAATTAGCCCATATGAACATAAGCTAGACCGCCGAATAAAACAGGTTGCCGCGCAGTGGATCAAACAAAACATTATTAATCAGACACACACCTATGCAACGATATGATGTCATGGGGACAGTATGTCGAAACATCGTAGAAAAGTAGTTACGCTCATATACATTTGTGGCATCGACCGCAATTCCGGTGATAGTCACTCGAGCGGTTGAGTAGCTTCAGAAATGACGCAATTGCGTGCGGTGGAAGATCATACGTTGTGAAATAAAATGCGTAGTTTCGAATGTTCTCGGTCACGGCAATGCGTCAGCATGAAATAGTTCATAACCACACGCGCGCTCTGCCCGCCCGCCCGCTGTTACACGCCACCGCTCCTAGCCACTGCCGCTGTGTCCGGCAATACGTCAGTGAAAACGCTATCTGTACAAAAAGTGAACAAATCTGCCATATAAATTACAACATCGTTGTTTACCGAGAGTCAAATCATTTCTTGCCGCGTAGGTTTGTATGTATGTGAACCCCCAGCCACCTGACAGTTAATTACCGTCTACCTATACATGCAGTATGTTCACATTGTCATACAGCTAACATTTTCTTATTTAACGGTAGAGCGTTTAAACACTTGTTTCACTGGTCTATTGCCCACAGCCAGACATTACTGAATGAATATCTTTCTTTGTCGAATCTGCTTTGATATGTTGTTACCGCGTTTAGTTCTGCCTTTTTACGTCGTTTTTTTAAATCTAATCACCAGTTTGGTTTAGACATGTAGTATACCAAGCAAATCGCTGACTCTACTCAGAGAAGTCTTTGACTAATTACTACCGAACACATAGGAATGAGTCACGATGCTACACTACACCGGACCAAACAGTCAGCCAGCCCGACTGTCTACAACAGTGGCGCCACACGGTGGTCGAAATCACAGTTTGATTGGTAATATTGAACTAATAATTATTTATATTCAGGAGCCTCGACAGGCGTAACTAATTATATACTTCATGAACCGTTGTTCATATAATGGACGGAATATAAATTTTTAGCAATCAACAAACCTGTCTTGGCAAGCAAGTTTGATTAGTTTATGTAATTGCGAAACGTGGATAATTGTGCAACCGATTATATTATACTTACTAACGATCAGTTAAGTTAAGTAGAGCTTGAGCTAGTTAACCATGCATGACTGATTGATTCACAGGACCACGTAAGAATCAATGCTTTAATAACTGACTGCATGACTGATTCTTGGGTCTACGTTGGTATGTGTCTCTTGGCTGGCTGTAGAAATCGTTGAGTGTTTACGAGCAACACAATGCGTGTGACTGCACTCGTAATCCGCGCGTAGGTGTAGAGGTGTATTTGTGTTCTATAGTATATATAGGCTGTTGTCTTATTTTAAATGTGCGCGCGCATGTAAATACACTATTGTAGTTGATTGAGTCTATTCCAGTTACTCATGCACGGAGAATATCTGAGAATACTGATTACACATCATGGACGATATTCTGTATGCAACAGTTATTGGTTGTAAGCCAATCTATAATTATATTTACATTCATAGTGGAATAGCGTGATAATCTTAAAGAGTGAAATTGACTGCGTCGTTGACAAATTTGTCCCCTTGAAAAAACAGGGGAAAAGGTCAAAGAAGAAACACTTATCGAAGGAAGCCATTAGAAAAATCAAATACAAGCAAATGATGTGGAAGACATATAGACATACTGGAAGTGAAGAAGATTATGCCATTTATAAAGAAGCACTTAATCAAGCTACAGCTGAAATTAGAAATTCGAAGAGAAGCTATGAACAAAAAAATAGCTTTCAATATAAAACATGACAGCAAGAGTTTTTATGCGTATGTTCGAAGTAAACAGAAAGTTCAAGATAAGGTCGGGCCACTAAAAGGTAGTGATGGAAACATAATAACAGAGGGATTCTTAATGGCAGAAAACCTAAATGAGTACTTTAGTTCGGTGTTTACCAGGGAAGATATTAGTACATTACCAGTACTAGAGACTAAGTTCGAAGGGAGAGAGTGTGACTATTTAGGACAACTAACTGTAACCCCAAAAATGGTAGCTATGAAAATAAGAGATATGAAGGATAATAAATCACCAGGAGTGGATGGGATTCCTCCCAAATTACTGCTGGAAATTGTAGATCAAATCAGCATACCGCTTGCGACAATGTTCAATTTGTCATTAGAGGAGGGAATAGTTCCATTAGAATGGAAAGAAGCAAACATTATACCATTATTTAAAAATGGTTCAAGAAACAAGTCAGAGAACTATAGACCAGTGAGTTTAACATCGGTGATTTGCAAACTATTAGAAAGACTAATTAAAGATCACTTGGTTGATTTTCTTATTAAAAATAAATTGATAAACACATCTCAACATGGGTTTTTAAAAGCGAGGTCATGCTTAACAAATATGTTATGTTTTTTGGAAGATGTGACAAAGTGGGTAGATGAGGGATTACCAGTAGATATAATCTACTTAGATTTTAAAAAAGCCTTTGACAAAGTGCCACACCAAAGATTACTACTTAAACTAAAGGCCCATGGCATAGGAAATGGTATGAGTAACTGGATAGAAAAATGGCTTATTGATAGAAGACAAAGAATAGTAGTTGATGGGGAGGTTTCAAATTGGAAATCTGTTTTGAGTGGAGTACCGCAAGGATCAGTATTGGGACCTATTTTATTCTTAATATATATCAATGATTTGGATGATGACATAACAAGCAAGGTGTTGAAGTTTGCGGATGACACAAAAGTGTTTAGGAAAATTAAAAGTGATGCAGATAGACAGCATTTACAAGATGATCTTAATAAGTTGATAGAATGGTCTGAGAAATGGCAAATGCTGTTTAACTTTAGAAAGTGTAAGTGCCTCCACACAGGACATGGGAATGAAAATGCACAATATACAATGGGTGGTACTGTACTAAATACTACTGTAAAGGAAAAGGACTTAGGGTTAACCATTAGTGCTGACATGGAGGTATCAGAGCAGTGTGGAATTGCAGCAGCGAAGGGAAACCAAATTCTTGGATTAATTAGGCGAAATATAGTGTACAAAGAAAAAGAACTAATAATACCGCTTTATAAAACAATAGTTAGGCCTCATTTAGAATATTGTATAGAAGCATGGAGGCCATATCGCAAGAAGGATATTGATATGCTAGAAAGAGTACAAAGGAGAGCAACAAAAATGATACCAAAACTCAGGAATATTAGTTATGAAATGCGTCTAAAAGAATGTGGTCTAACAACACTAGAAACCAGAAGATTGAGAGGAGATCAGATTGAGGTTTT
The DNA here is from genome assembly GCA_964017155.1 of Oasisia sp. SBJ-2009. Lineage (NCBI taxonomy): Eukaryota > Metazoa > Annelida > Polychaeta > Sabellida > Siboglinidae > Oasisia > Oasisia sp. SBJ-2009. The sequence continues at coordinate 33,923,791 of OZ024855.1, read as the reverse complement.
TAAAATATTGAATGGGTATGAAAATATTGACAGAAATATTTTTTCACGGTCAAGGAAGATAGAAGGACTAGAGGACATGGAGCTACATTAGCAAGGAAGCAGTGTAGACTAGATATTAGAAAATTTTCATTTTCACAAAGAATAGTAAACGAATGGAACAGATTATCAGCTGATTGTGTAGGTGCTAGTAGTGTTAATATATTTAAAAATAAAATTGACATATACCTAAGACGGGCGGGGTATACTTAGATAGATAGGTTGGACTCTCGATAAGCCAAACGGCTTCCTTGTCCACCTGCCATCTAGAGTTGATTCTCTAGGTGGCAATCTTGTTAAATCTTGTTAAATAATGACAACGATTCAGAACTGTTAACTGAGATCACTAAAGTCCGAAAGAATCCTCTTGTAGCTTTATGGAAGCTTGCACAATTTTGTCCATTGCACAATTCTTCATTTAAAACTCCATTATCAGTTCGATTGTTTTTGCTACTCGCGTTTCAAACTAATTTCACGAAAAAGCAAACCTACCAAGTATCCCCTGTGACATACTGGTTCGGTTTTCCACATGTTTTAATTCGTTTTTTGTTAAAACATAAAAATAATTTTAAAGGCGCCTCCTAATATATAGTCTTTTTCATATTGAAGATTACTACCGTACTGGTTTTATGTGGTAGACTATCTTCGCCTTATTCACGTGATAGCGCGTGATTACATGATGTCGCGAGATCGGCCTTGACCCCCATTCAGGCAGTATAGCATCCCTCTATTTACGTTCGATGTACACGCGTGTTTCGTATCCGACTTGCTTTTGCATTTTAACTCGTTTTTATATGAAATGTCAATGCGTGGTCGCCCACGGAAATATGCCACCGACTCGGCAAAGAAAAGAGCACAAGCAGAACAGAAACGAAATCGACCGCCCACAAAAGTGTATATAGGCGAAGAGTTTACGGATTCAGACAGAAATACAGGGTAGCTTGTATTGTCACAAAGCCTTTTCTAGGTGTAAGCTCATTCCTATAGCTCAAATAACTAGTAAGTCTCAATATCCTTCCGAGTTCCTTCACAACAAAAATGGCATACGTCTGGGTGCCCCAATTTTTTAAATAAATTGCTCATGATATACGAGATGGTTTTCAGACATTGATTGTAAGCTAAATATGGATGGTTCAATGAACTGTTGTGTCAGTTTGATATCTATGCATAACATTGTGAATCATCAGAGTAACATGACATGCCTGACTGTCTTAATTAGGAATGTACACATACCCAACGTGCTATATTTTATATTTCTTACAAAATTAGCAAATTAACTTCCGACCGGTCAGTGTGGATTAGAAGATATTGTTATGAAACGTTTACCGGGCATAAACCAAACCAAACACATAAAAAACAAGTAACTCTCAATATGCTTCCAAAATTGCTTCCGTCTCTTGAAAGAAGAATGAGGACCCATTGGTACCCAAAACTTATCAATATATCACTTACGAGCGTGTTTTCAAGCACTGATTTTGAGGTAAACATACATGTTGTTAGTAATGTTTATAAATATTAGATATCTATGCATATCGGTATACATTTTCAGGGAGTTTTGCATGTCTGTTTGTCGCATTTATGAATCTGTACATATTAAAACTGGTCTAGATCTGTTTACGAGGCATAAAGCAAACATAACACAAATATCAAGTAAATTTATAAAAAATTCTCATACAAATATAAGTTGTATCAATTGTAATTTAGTGACAGTTCTACCATGGGTAGATTTTTTCAATTTATGTCACAGTACTTACATGTACAAGTATACTGCTTTTATCCAGTGATGGGTCCGCAGCCCAGTAATTTTTTTTCAAGAATTTGCTAATATTCGTCACTACAGTGATGACTTTGGACTGGATTGCGAATGGAATTTCTTCGTGACCAGCTATGGTAAAAACATGTTTGATTGATTTTTAACCATTCTGGCCATTCTTATTTGTGTACACTTAACACAGCTTTTGTCAAACTTTCAATTTTATTTTGTATTTCATTTGCAGTTCACTTTTCCAGCTGATTTTCCATACATGTATTCTTCAATACTTTTGCATAATATAAATTATAAAATTTATATTGTTGCAGAATCCCCTATGATGACGACCCAATGTGATTAGAAGCAGTTGATCCAGCTGATAAATCCTATCAATTTGGAGATGATACACTAGAAGAGATTCGCCGGTAAATATTATGATGTATGTATGTGTTACATTAAGTACATTTTTTATGCAAAACTATGACACAAACTTGTGACTTTTGTCATGGTTTAAAGGTAAAGGTAAGTTCTTATATAGCGCAGTATCCAATCTTTAGGATTGCTCAAAGTGCTTTTTACACTTTACTCCCTGGCAGACCTGTTCAATCGAAGACCATCTCGGCTTCTCTGGGAAGCATTCAGCCACGTGGCAATTTCGCGAAGACTGCTTGTACACAAATATTCATCACTGTTTATAACCAGGTACTCATTCATACAGCTGAGTTAACTGGAGCAATGTAGTGTGAAAAAACTTGCCCAAGGTTTCACATGGCAGCACAGGATTTGAACCCGGGTCCTCTTATTTGACAGTCCGATGCTCTACCCCTGAACCACTGCGCTAATACTAGCAACCTTTGTTTATGACCAATATTAAAGAAAAACTGTTAGTCTCACAGTCTGGTATATTTCATCATGATGAAATTTCAGTAGTATGCCTACAGTGCAGTTGTGAAGAACACTTAATAGGTTTTCAGCTCGCTTAGTCTTCATGGCATTAAAATGAACTGATTTTATTCTAATATTATTTTACTTAAAACCACTAATGACCTGTTATGGTGCTGTGCAATTTAGCAAACACGATTTGCTGTGTTTTGTGGTGAAAAACTCAGATGAACAAAAATAAATTTCATTCAATATTACAAATTCACTATTCAGGGCTGTATAGTCCAAAGGACATGAGGACCTCTTGGGCCAGTGTTGATGATTAAAGTCCATTTTGAGGTGTTTACAGTAATGCTCACTGGTTTGGCTGTTTTATTTCAGATGCCGCAAAGACGTTGCCACTCTGCAGCCTGTTACTACATGTGAACTTGTGCATGACATTGAAGAAATTGTGACTGATGAATACATACGATGAAGACATGACACTGATATGACAAGAGCGGAAGACGGCACTACCAGAATGGAGGTAATCATTGGTATTTGATATTCATAAAATCTCATCATGACACAAGTAACTGCATTTTAAAGATGTTTCTTATAAACTATTAATTTTGTATAATGGCAAGAAAGATGTTATGTTTGTTTTGATTAATTAAGTTTATAATGATGTAGGTGTGGGGTATGTTGGTTAATTATATGTTGCCATATTTTTGTTACAAACATAGAAATTAATATTATGGAAATTATACATTCAAATACCCATTACATCATACACTATAATTGGTATCAACTGCATTCTGATTGGGTAGGCTGAGTAAAGTGGAATACATAACTCTATCTTTACAGAAAGCACTAATTAATGCCCACCTATGTCACTGCATTCATACAATGTTGCTGTGTTTGTGGTCATCTCATATGAATAACCAGAGAAAAATATGCCAACTATGTGATTATGGTGAAGAAACATTTAATTCATAATTACAAACTTACAACATATTCAAAATTATTCATCACTAGCCTATGCAAAGTCAAAGGGTGTAGGCTTCCCTATGACCTGAAAATAAAACGAGTTTCAAGTGTGCGGTACTTCTGTCATTGAGTAACACAAATTCTTTATACTAATAAGTTCTGCTGGTAAAACAATTATTACAATTGTTGTCACACACACAGCTATGCACGGTTGTAATGTTTAAAAAATTAAACCGCTTGACCCGTCAAGCATTATATATGTTAATATGCATCTAAATTGTGAGCTTAGGTATATAACAGGTCTTAGTAAGGTGTAACATATCTGGCATGTAGAGTTTACGATATGAATACCAAATACCAAACAATTGTATAATTGACTTTTGCTAAATGTATCATCACATAAGATATCATAAATGTCAGAGCCATGTTAATTGTCACGCTGTTTCTTGTACAGGTAGATGTGGACGCACAGAAAATGTCAGGTACCTGACATGCAGTACCATTGAAGAGAGTGAACTCACACAGTAATGCCATCGATATCCAAGCCGATGAAGTTCACCAAAGAATGCCGAACCTATCTAATAGTGTTGAGAGAGGTTGACCGAAGGCTCATGCCATATTTGCCAGACCATGGCACCCCCTGTTCTACCACAAACTGCAAAGCTAGTCAGATATCACCATATTCGCATGTCAAGCAACCTGCATTCTATATTGGTCTCTAGTCAGTTTGGATAACTGACTGGCCTGGAAGTCAGTGCACACTGCACACACCATCGGTACGGGGGAGTCTGTCATGGATGCAACACACAACTGAGATCACTCGGTTGATATTCACATGACATTTGATCTGCAGCGTCTTGCACAGCCCATGGTTGTGGAATCTTGGACGGTATATAGCTTATTAACTTGTTGACCTAGTGGTGCTGTTCAGTTTCCTGTTGAGTTTTGACCTGAAGAGAAAAGCATAATATTCAAACTCAGTAAACAAAAACTGACATCATGGTATTAGAGTTGTCATTATGGAGTGTTCATTGCCATAATCAATAAATCTACCGCTGTATAACATAATATCTTATGTATGACCTAAAGCATTCCACAAAAAAGGCAGCAAGAAATGTTCGTCTACAGCAGCACGTACAGGTTAATATCTAAGCAGGGTTGTAATGTATTAGGTGTGTATTGTCATTACATGAAAGTAAAATTACCCTGCTATAATTGTAGGGATGCCTTATTTTGGATATTATTATAGAATTATTTGAATACTCCCAAACATAGCGCATTCATATTTTCTGTTTTATTTTCAATATACAATTTTGTGTCAGGGTATGTCATGTAATAACTACTACATATGTTATATTTGACATTTAATGGCTCAGCTGGAGGTTGTATCCATGTCAAAGTGAATGTTGGAAGTGACAAAATAAGGTGGTGTTGTGATGCCAACAGTATATTTCCTTCACCAAATATTCAAACATGTCTACCTTCTTCAGAATGAATAATAATTGATTTTATAAATTTATTTCTGAGTTATCGTTATATGCTGAATAGTTTTTTTAAAGGTGTTGGCCAAAGTCTGTGTGGACACTGGACTGGACTCACTTAGTATAACATGCATTACACAACTGCAAAGGTTATCCTAGTTTTCCATGTCCAAGATATTATGAAAATTTTAATGAAAGCAAATGTGTATTGAAATGGGCATATTAAAATATTTTGAACATTTATACATTGTTGATTGAACATACGACTTGGATATGTGACAATGACGTAAAGAGTCATAGTATATTTAAAATATTTGTTGTCAAATGTTGATATATCTGGCATTACCCTCAATCTGCATTTAGTTTGGGCCATATCTTTGTATTCATTGTATATTTTCGATTCCCCCTCCCCCCGATTTATTTCATTACAAGATATATTTGCGCCGCGACGACAAAACTATTATTCACCAATATATATATATATGTGTGTGTGTGTGTGTGTGTGTGTGTGTGTGTGTGTGTGTGTGTGTGTGTTTGTATTGATTGCTTAGGTTTATATTCATAGTGGTTTTATGCTTATATGACAAGGTGTGCCTGGGAAAGTTTGATGGGGCTGTAGAAGTGTTCAGTTCCCGTAATAAAACGTCATCTTTGGCCAATTTCATATCACAAGGGACTTGTGTCGGTTATTGCATATATATATATATATATATATATATATATATATATATATATATATATGGTAGGCAATATATAGACCAACGACGTATTTGTATGCGTGTTCGAAGTAGAAAAATACAATTAAATGCAACAAATACCATATCTGCTATGGCGCACATACGCTGAATCATGTTGCCGCCTCTACACGACAGGTTGCGGATGACTAATTTAAAAGTAACGTATATGTAACTAAGCGCAGTTACAATTTAAGAATCACACATTTATAAGCGCTAAATAGCACTCAGAATGTACCCATGATATATTGACATTCTTTTCAACTATATTGTCATACAGCTTAATATATGTAATAATCAGGAATTAATGTACTATAGTTCAATATAAATATGTTAACAATTGCGCAACACTGAAATGCGTCTGACATATACGTCTGACACTCCTCTTTGCCTAAGTAGCCAATCAAGAGCGCGCTGGGCGTGTTTTAACGAGTGTCTGCGTTACCTTTTCATAAGTGACACTTGGACATGCGCGCCCCGTCCCGTAAGCCAGTTGCGTGAATCTGCATTGTGGCGTCACGGCGGAATCACCCAGTATAGTAGCTCCATCTGGCAGACATTTCGAAAAAAGAACGTAGATACTGCCGTCTAGCACCGCATGTAAGCTAATGGGAGCATACAGTAAAACCTGTCTAGTGCGACCTCTGTCATGGGCGACCACTTGCCGTTTTCCTAGGTACGAATATTTTCTAATTAACATGTACCCGCAATGAACGATTGACTGACTACCTGACAAACGCTACCAGCTGCCACACAAATTGTTCACGCGGCCGTTGGTTTCACTTGTTAGCAGCGACCGGAAGTGATGTTAAACTGCGATATGTCATCGATCAAGCATTCTATACGTCGTCCATTCAGCGATAAATAACACTTGACTAAAACGACTACATGGTATTCTTTACAACGGTATAAGTCTTCAAATATCGTAATTTATTTGGTGAACTATCGTCCGCGATTGAGCGAAAATGCACGCCTTGTCAACGACGCTTCGCCACGCTACGGCTGCAGCCGACATAGCTCGCAGTACATCGAAGTCCCGCACTTGTAAAGGTATAAATCGATGTCACAGGAGAAACGAAAGTTACAACGAGTGTAGGGTATGATGCGTGTTGCTACATAATCTCGCTTAAGTAGTCTGACTTGTAGATCAGGGAGTTTGCATTGTTATGTGGGGATTATCTGTATACTTGCACATGTTTACTATGTATGGTGATTATTTGAACATGTGGTTATTGCACAACATTAAAACAATGCAGATCTACAAGTTCACCCACAACCCTGTCTTACTCTTATTTGTTCACCAACCTGACCGAGTGTCAGGGCGGTTTAGTGCTAACAGATTGATTAATATCTCGCTTAACCGACTAAACCTGATTAACAAGTACGGACAACGTTTTGTTCGACGATGTCGCATTGCTTGTTTAACAATATTGTACGTAGTTCAATTAATCCCAAATTAAAATGTCATGGTGTTTTAAATTGTGCACACGTTACAATTATGTGTAGGGCCTATATAAATTCACATTCCATATTTTGTTTATATAAAGTGCGTTAGTAATTAGGTAGTTAGCAAAGGATGCATGTCTTGAGAAACCTGACATCAGCAAATTGCAACATAACAAACCAATGACTTCCGAACCCAGTCAAGTCATTTATTTGAATTTCAAGTCCCCTAACATGTAGTGAAAATAATCGAATCAGCTACGACTAGATTACATAAACTTTGTTTGCTGCATGAGAGGACAAATAGTGCATTTCTTTTGCAATATCGCACCTGATGAATGGCGCTTATTTGCTGAGGTAATGTTCAAGGATGTTTGTGACACAGTCGAATGTCAAAACCCTGATTCGGTAATACTGCTGACGTAATTAGGCCTATTTTAAACTAAAATGTACGTAAATGGATGCTAATATAATCAATTGACATCACAGCGGTAAATAATAAGCATACGCATATTATTTGACGTTCTGACGTCAATTGAGTATACTAGTATAAATTTATGTATACATATGCTAGACTAATTACTCTAGAAGTTAAAATAATATCAATTCAAGTGCAACTAAAACAGGAGCATAATTAAACGCCCCTATCGTTTGTTTTTCATCTTTTTGAAACGCACAAGAAAACGTGAGCAAGAAACAAAATATTCGTAAATGGTGCTCAAGATGTCCGTGCTAGCATTTGAAAGACAATAGAGACTTTACGAAGGTGTCGTTTCACGTACTTATGTGTTGTGTCACAGTAATTACTGTCTGAACTTCCTGGTTGAAACATTTCCGTAGTGTGATCAACATCAAATCCAAAAGGGTTCGACCGAAAGCGGACCTATGATGTTGACGTAAGTCACTTTTATTGTTCGAACGTAATAATAAGCTTTATTAACAACTCAGTTGAGTTGGACTCACATTATAGAATACAATACAATTAACGCATCAAAACATCACAGCATGTCAATACATGTGATTCCGTATTAATCGACTGTATTCTGCCGTGCCGTGTTTACTGGCAGTGGTGTAATCCATAAGGTATAAAGGAATTACGGTATCTGTTTGTTCTGGTTACTGGTAAAGGGTACCCATTTCCTTGTCTTATATCGTATTTGGTATGCCTTTTGTCAGTCAGCAGATGGTTTAATTTAAGTGTGCCGACTTTAATCTGACCAACTTTTTTTTAAATCCAAAACAACATACCGGCACTGTGCAACCCCGTTTAAGAAAGGTATTTTTAAAAGCATATACAAAGCAAGTATTTTTTGCTGTGCCCAATTATATGTGAGGTTTTAGCTTACGTCATCGTCATCTGCCAGTATTAGTGAACAATCCGCTATTGGTCAGCTTTTTTCAAATGCTGTTGCTGAACACGTGGTTGACACCCTTTTTCATCAGTAATCCCTCCACCAAATGCTTGAAAGAATTTCACCAGTACATTGTCGTATTTGTTTTGTGAACAGTATCCGGACAGTTGGTATTTAGAAAGCAATTAAATGCTAAAGTTGTAAAACTACACAACTAGCAGTTCTTATGAGAACATAATCATATACTGGAGCTGACCGTATATCCGGATACTGCGCTCGTAGCTAATGGTGTTTTGTTAAACTTCGGCGGTTTAGTTAACAATTTGGGTCCGGTTCGGAAGTGGCGTGTGGTCGCGGCGCTTAATCACATTAGGTAATGGTATGTTGTATGCAAATCTACGGAGTGTGACTCTGCGTTTTTACGGTTCGATTGGCCGCATGTTTGGGCGAATAATCCCACGACACCTGAACTGGTATGGTCGATAATACGTAATTCTACGCCCAGATTACCCATCGCAATGCAACTCTATAATAGGGACACATATATCACCGATATACCAGCAAAATACAATCGATCAGTTCATGGCTGCCTTGACAAAACATATAAAACCAATTTGGAAACGCTGAGTGTTAAATGTGTCATTTTCATCAAGGTGATTCTTAGTTGTAACCTCATTAGGTATTTCCCACAACAAATTTCGTGTTGCCGATGACTGTGCTTGGTGTGCTTTGGTACAGCACACATTATTCGTTTACCACCAACCTCAGCATGATGTCATGCCTGACGTAATGGATGATGACATATTTAGTACCAGGGCCGGTTTTTGTTATTGACAGAATAAGATTTACGATAATAAATCTTAAGTGGTTCTTACTCAACTTCAACTAGGGCCTATGTGTTGACAGTTATGCACGAAGCAGCTCATTATCGCTGTTGTAAAGCTGTCTTCGTCACATGTGGAGATAATTTATGTTTACACAGTAGTAATTGCGTGTATTGTGAACCGCGTGCAACTGTCCGGCTCGCTTTTACTGACACGCTTGACCAGTCGTTCTCTATACATACCACTTAGTATTATACATTTCCAACAGTACCGCATCTGCTTAATGCGGTCCTTTCTGGACACAACACATAACTTATTTCGATCATATGCTTCATGCCTCAATTCCAACTCCTTGCACCTGTTTTCGTTCAAAGTATTTCACGCTACGATATTCCCTATTTAAATGCTCGTCATAATCGGTTCAATCTAACCACACATTTCCGTATTCAGTGACGTTTCGTGCCACCAATGAACACACAACCGCCGTCGTCTGTTGTAGTTGACTGTAATAAGCAACAGTACGACTAGACACGAATGCTGACATGGCAGTTTTCTAGTGAACCCCACCATTAGATTCAGTCACGGTGAGCGCCTGTCACGGTCGAGTGCATGTCACGGTCGAGTGGCTACCCATCATAATCCAGACACAACCCTGGTGTCCCTTTGTCAGACTCGACAACACCGTCAATACTAATTAGAAGCCATAAACGTGACATGTTCCGCAGAGGCCAGTAATCTTCAGGAACCAGTTCAGATCCTCAGCCATCTTACGGAACAATGTGAAATTATTATTCGGATGAGTAGATTTCTAAGGAAAAAACACATCCCGGTCAGTTAAATGCTAACAAGATGTCATTAATTAGGTGTATGAATGCTTGTTTGTCGTCTGCACAGGCACAGCTGCACTTTGACATCGTGTCTATGGTAAGAAGCCAGTATTAATGATATGGGTGTGCCGTGTAAGCTTGTTGCGCATAATCAGGCTTAACGTAAGACCAAGAAGCTCTCCCAAAGAGAATATTAACAAACAACCACGAATGCAGGACTGTTGCATCTGTGCAATGCAGCAATCCTTGCTTCCAGGAAACACGTATTTTGTTCTTTTCGTGTCTAAGTTAATGTTTATACTGAATATAACTATATCGTGTTCTCTTTTGTTCGCGTTCGCTACACTTTGGAAAAATACACGTCCAGTTGTTTCCAGATATACTCCGGACTATAATGTACTTGTACTATCATCAATGCATTTGCTTAATTTGCAAAGCTATTAAAATCACATGTAGGCCTACCAATCATTGTTCACAAACGTAAGTTCAGCCCCAATATTGAGTACAACGATCACATGGGTCACTTTTTATCAAGTTCCGTGGGCGACCCTAATACCGAGGTTCCATTGTATACGTACTGACACAGCGGCTTGGGTCGTTGATGACGGCGCTCCGCTATTTGAAAGTCGTCCATTGCCGCCCCCAGTACACAAATGTCAGTCGTGACCGTGTTATGGATTACTATTTCGCAAGACGTGACAGTCATATAAATCCGTAGCAGACAACAATTGTAGCGGTTAGTATTATTATAGCGCATTACCGTCCTTCGCGGTCGGCCGTTCGCGGTCGGCCGAGGAATGGTAATACCCATGTTATAAAATGCGTTTAATCTTGTACATCGACCATTCGATTAGAGCTTGAATACTGGGCGGCAACGCAACTTGGTATATAATTACTGACGCCAGACATGTAGTTAACTGCGAGAAGCATATGTTTAGGTGAATATAAAACGTCAATGCCAATAAAGTCGGCAATGGAGGAACAGTCGGAAGGTCGACTTGTTCAGATATCCGGTGCGCGCTATGCTAATACTTCAGTTACAAATGCGTGTAAACAAGTATACAGATCGTTCGATTAGAGTCTGAATACTGGGCGGCAACGCAACTTGGCACATAATTACACACGGCACACGTCTGGCTTGTACACCTCCAATTAATAACGAGACACTGACTTTGAAACTAGGCCACTGCTTGGCCGGAGATTCATTCGGTCGGTCGGTCGTGACATCGGAAAATGTGTTACACGATTATTACAGCCGTGCCACCTGAATTCAGATTCTTCGGGGGGGGGGGGGGGGGCACCTGAACGTGATGTGGCACATTCGAGGTGACAGACACTCCTAAATCGGTTTACAGTATAGAGATAGTTGGTTAAATGCGTTTTTCTGCATTAAATGATGCGCACGTTTCTCGTGAAGTCACCCCATGGTTTAGCAACTGACATGACTTTGATTTGCGGAAGTATGCACCCAAATACAGTCGCAGCATAATCTATTCTAACACTGGATGGAACACGCAAGGAAACAGCAACACAGATTGCCCGGATACTTACTTAGGCATACCATGCAAAGTAGCCTACAAATACTAAAGGCGTTCAGTGCAACTTCGTGACGCCTTCGATGGTTATCGAAATGAGATTAAACACGCAGTCGTGTTTAATTGCCACCCTCACACAGCCAGAGCTGGTGCGCGTGACATTTAAAAAAAAAATAGTTTTAGAAAGGGTGCACACGGTCAGTCGGCCTAAAGCCAAATAGCTGCTGTAGATACTGCACGGCGAAATGAGGAATCGGTGGCAGAGGACGAGAACGACGACACCCAAGAGGGTATTTAAAATGACCACAGACGGCCAGTCGCCATTGGCACAGAGGGTCGACAGAAGATGGTTGACTGATCTGAAGAAATGTGTTTTGGATGGAATGCAGCCTAACTGGAAGATTAGTGAGAAGCCGGACGAGATTAGCAGGCCACTACAGACAGGATGAATGCAGGCTTGCAAAGAGAACAAAGGCGGCACAATACAAAGGATGACGCAGAATTCCATAACAGACAAGGGAGGACTGTGTAAGGAGGGACGAGAGACGATCGGGTGAAAATAAAGGATGAAGACAGCTATTGACAGAAAGTTATGGGCCGAACAGAATGCGTGGTTCTTCAATGCCACATATAACGTTCAACCATGTACAGGGAGCAAACAGGAAGAATAGATGTCGTGCGCTAAACCCGTAGCTGCGTCTAAAAATGTATATATTACCACACTAGGTTATTTTTTAATTATAAACAAAACATTCAGATTTGGTTATCAGGAAAGATCTTTGGTGTTCGGCGTATGCACACTGTTCTCGCCTGAAGACAACACAGTCAACGCAGTTCATGCTAATAACAAACAACCGTGTTTTAAGCGAGCCAATCGATATAGGACACCAGTAGAAAATGAAGGTTCCGTCCTACAAATGTGGGCCGTCAACTGCTGGCAGTAGCGATGTTTCTCAAACTGATGACTCACGTTTTCATTGTTGAAACACCGGTACCCATCCCATGCTTTAGCTGTATAATGGCGTACTCTCTCTTGGACGTGGTGATACTACACTATGATACTACTCAAAGGTTGACAACTCCCTTTATTGCGTCGTTCGCTATTGATGAAGTACAGTTTGTGTGAGATGTTATCAATCGTTTGCGTGCTGGAAACACTCCCCTCGAGAAACTGTTTTTTTCGTAGCCTGCATTTACGTGATAAGTATCTCGTTTCATATTACACTTGTTGACTAATGTGAGCTGAACGAAACTGACCACGCTTCAAAATGGCAACAAGGTTAAAGTACACTCACAACCAGGTTACATAACATGCTTGTACAATGTTGCGCATTAGACATGTTTGCGTCGCATATAGTGTTAACAGTGTATACAACGGTTGTTCAGAGATGTGACGATATAACAATGACATCCTCAGTGAAGCCTACTGAAGCCATTTAGTATACCTTGACGGAAGTTGAAGACCATTGCGGCTAAAACAACATACCGGTTGATGTAACCTAGGTGTTTGACACCACTGAGCGTTAATTTGTAACGTTTTGTTGATGTAAACTGATGTAATTGTTGAACAAATCAATCGAACATAAACAAATTCAAACACCGCCGCTGTGAAATATTTCTCACGAGGTAAAGGTTGCATGTTCGCTTAAAAAATACTACTGGATCATCTGTCAATGGCGATATCAGTAGGACCAACATGTGCTTATCTTGGTAGTCCTCCATACAAAAATGACGCTCCTGAAAGCTTAACGTCTAGTCTGCGGGCCTGCGTGTATGATCAAGAAATTATAAATGAGTTGTACACTGTAAACAATTCAAAGTCACGACCTGAGAGTACGCAGTTACCATCAAAGAGCGCACATGCGTTAGCCTATAATTTGACCGTATCAATAGAAGTCACAGAGCGGAACAAGGCTGTGTGCGCGGGCAGTGCGCGAGTTGAGACAGTGTAGCCGATTGTGCACGACCGGAACAGTTCAACAACGTCAACTTCTCGCCGAGTGAAAACGTTGGCTCGCACTTTCGAATCAGGTCAGCTTAGAAGACTAGGATTTACAAGCAGAGATGGTAAGTCAACCGATTTTCAATGTACGTCGGCGTAGAAGGACGGCTGGTTTTAGAGTTAGTCGTAGTTTATGTTCGCAGACTTCAAAGGTCGTCGTGATCCTATCTATAGCGGATACGTTACAACAGCAGTTGGCTTTACAAGAGCGTCGAATTAAAAATGGTCTAAGGTAGCACGTATGCTTGTTCAAAACAGAGAAGTATCTAATTTGTTTTATGGAAGTTGTACAGACGACATGTTCGCTGAACGTTTGGTTGACATATGTTCTAGACGAATGTTATTCAGCACAAAACGAACTATTCTCACAACTTAATACAAACACAGTATTTTTATGTTTTGACACTAACGACAACTATTCACGGGGCGGGGATTAAGGTAGTGCTTACTGTATACACATGGTAGGTCATTGTTCATACACATACACGACCAATTCTGGCACGTACTGCCTACAGGAAACACGGGGAAAGGGCTAAACAGGTGCATACAGTAATCGACACAAAAAGATAATTGCCACGGCGCGCACCCACTACACTGTCAGCCGCTGCTACCTAAAGAAAAAACATGCACACTTAGACAAAGCTGTCACAACACACACGCACGCATATATATACACCCGCGCGCATGTACACATTCACGTGAAATGTAAACATGAAACTGTAATGCAATTACGTCTAGTCTACCATGTTGTGCCACACCAATTTATGAAATTCGCGAGTTGGGATTACTGGACGTTCGTCCAATACAAAATTATATGTGAAGAGATGCGAAGAGAACACCAGCTTTTCAAACCGTGTACATTGACAGGATTCTTCTCGTGTGTCGTCGCGTTATTGATAATTATATAGTTTTAAAGCATCTATTCTCACTTAGTGGGCCGGTGCGTTGACAAACAGAATTATACAAAAATAACTGATAGAATTATGAACACAAGGTGATATTACAAAACGCATATTAAAACTGGTAAATATTTTAATACTACATACTATATAATGCTCATCACATCACGACTAATCCGAATAACGATACATCTATGTAAAATAATAAAGCGGCCAGTACCTAGGTAAAAATATACTACCACATGGCTGTATCTGTTTTGCATGACCGGACGTCTGCTGACAGTGCATCCCAGAATCGCTGAGATGTTGCGTGTAATTCAACAATATATTTCACCGATTTGCATCGGTGAAATGTTGTCTCGAACATCAAAGAACGGCCGGATTAATAAAACTCTAATGCATAATAGAGTAATGACAATCGTTGGATACATTTTCCAAGACTGCCAAAAAACTTAAACGTGACCGATACAAATCTACTCTGCGTGTCGCCCCATATATCACGAGTATCTGGTGATATCATTTCCGTGTCGATTAAACGTACGATACGTTAACCACTGGCACAGCGGGCTGATTCATAATTAGACACTATTGTAATTATTGAGATTGCATAAAAACAGACCTGCCGATATCAGACGTACATTATTGTTGGATGTCTTATACCACTTATCACTAGGAAATGTGTAGTATTCACGTCTTATCTTACAATGAAACACGCCAACATTTTTTGTGACACTCCTTTACGGAAGGGTAGAGGTTAGTAACAGTCTTTGGTTATCATAGCTATTCAGGAAACAAGGCCGACATGCAATGCGACCACACATACGCTATCATACTGTTTGTTGAAACATGACTGTCAAAAATGTGACAGTATCTGATTGAACACTATTGGTAAAACATCTAACAGCTTGCGCGCACCAGGGTTAAAAATTGCGAGTTTGGAATACTACCATATGTATGTATGTATGTATGTATGTATGTATGTATGTATGTATGTATGTATGTATGTATGCATGTACGTATGTACGTATGTACGTGTGTGCGTGTATGCATGTATGTATGTATGCATGTATGTACGTATGTACGTGTGTGTGTATGTGTGTGTATGTGTGTGCATGTATGTATGTATGTATGTATGTATGTATGTATGTATGTATGTATGTATGTATGTATGTATGTATGTATGTATGTATGTATGTATGCATGCATGTATGTACGTATGTACGTATGTGCACGTATGTATGTATGTATGTATATAATGTATGTATGTATGCATGCATGTATGTATGTATGTATGTATGTATGTATGTATGTATGTATGTATGTATGCATGTATGCATGTACGTATGTACGTGTGTGCGTGTATGCATGTATGTATGTATGCATGTATGTACGTGTGTGTGTATGTGTATGTATGTATGTATGTATGTATGCAAGTATGTATGTATGTAGGTATGTACGTGTGTGCACGTATGTATGTATGTATGTATGTATGTATGTATGTATATTTGTATGTATGTATGTATGTATGTATATATATATATAAGATAAGATAGCTTTATTTTCATGTGTTCACATTGTAGATACAATAAAACATTGGAACGTGTAATGATATTGGTCGTCGTCCTAGTACATTCATATGACAATACATTCACATGCACCAAACGATGATGTTAAAATATACTACTACATTAAATAAAAATAATATATATATATATATATATATATATATATATAAGATAAGATAGCTTTATTTTCATGTGTTCTGTAGATACAATAAAACATTGGAACGTGTAATGATATTGGTCGTCGTCCTAGTATATTCATATGACAATACATTCACATGCACCAAACGATGATGTTAAAATATACTACTACATTAAATAAAAATAAATAAATAAATAAGAACAATCACATAAAAAGGTACGAATTTGTTTTTCTTTATAACATATATATATATACATCGGTTCTGGTAGGATACATAAATATATATATATATATATATATATATATATATATATATATATATATATAAACTATGTAGAAACCATGTCAGGTATCGCACGCAGTGTTTCGGATAATTAATGTTCCGAATAGTCCCGCAAACCTTTCTTCGTACCCGTTGCACCGTCTTCGTGCTAGTGCTGGTCGCGTGTCTGTTGTATGAATGCGTGCTCAGTTTCGTCGTGTCAGTTGTATGAATGCGTGCTGTGTCGTCGCGCCGTCGAGCCCTTCTGAACACACCGCCGTGTAACTCGTAATTATCAAACCACACAATAAATTGACAGACAAATAATCACACAGCCAGGCGGATATATGAATGTCGTCTCAGTGCGGTACAACACATCTTAGAGGATGTCGAACAACAGAGTCTATGATTGTTGGACGTTCATTCAAAATAAATTTATACTGTAGGCCTATGTATAGTGTAAATACCTGCACGAATAATTGGATGAAACTTAGAAGTAGGATACACACAGATCTATTTTATATCATCTCCGCCTGTATGGTGGTGGTTAAATTTCTTCATCAGACATAAGTTATTATAATCCACAGAGCGAATTGGCTATTACCCTTTTCGTTCTATTTGTTTTGTGGTTGGATCCCCATGGTAGCCACCGTCATGGTCATAATAACAGTACTCAACTTATGTTCCTTTATAATAAAAATATAAAATGTTAAGTTTGCAGTAGCTACATTATATACTGGTCAGTGTTTTTGTCTACAAATATGGAAACAACTGGATACGAGTATATTCTAACATTTTATTTGAATGACGGTTCTGCCTGATCCTATAACCGACCGCATGTTTCAGCTATCAGCATCTTACCGATACGACTGGCAAATGCGGTCACCTGTCTGAAATGGTGTGCCGCGACAAGAGTTTATTCTCGAATTGATGATTTTTTGTCAATAAAAACGTGTCACTCAGTTATGTCATGACATGTTCACACCACTTCTGTAGTTGTCCAAACGGGGAGGTATTAATCGTAATAATGTTGTACATGACTCTCGAATAGCTCTCCCGAAGTCTGTCAGAGGCAACGTCATAATAATTACATTGGTCTTATGTGCTCCAGGAAATAGAAATATGGTTTGCCTTCTACTACGACAGTCAGTTCTAACTCAACAGAAGATTACCTTAACGAACAATGCACTAACTTCATCCTCTTGCAATATGCTGACAATATCTGTGCACTCATCTGGGGCTCGTGTTTCATTCAAATGTTCGCGACTGTTCTGTCTGTCTACACGTAGCAAGTGCAGCCTGCGGGTGGCACTGCCTGCTGGGTGATTCAATGCCCATCAGGAAATGTGATACACCAAGTGCAACGTGCTAAGACAACCACCATTCTTCACAGAACATCCCAGTTCACGTGATAACATTCATGTGCTCAACCGAAGCCCGCGGAACCGTAGATAAGCGGTGTCACGTGTCTTCATGCAGGTTCTGTAGTAGGATTGTTCTTTAAAAAACTATCAGTTGTCGGTTGGCAACTGTTTTCCTCATTTTTCTCAGATTTCTCCATTTTCACTGATAACATAATTATATGTACAGATAATGAGAAACGTAAATGCCTCACTATGGCTATAGAATACGCCTGTATATTAGAACCAGTTCAAATACTACGACACTGTCATGGCATGCAGTGATATTCGATCAAAGAGACGCAGCTTTGACATTAGCGTCCCTTCAATAATATAATGAAGTGACATGGAGGCTCGCGAAGGATATAGCGTGGCAGGATATATATACACACATGGAACCCATATACACACTTGAATGAGTAGGTCACACCCAAAATATACAGATGCGCCGCCACGTATATGGCATTCACATAAAGGCAGCACGTCACTACAATAACGTCTTCAGCTATAATGCAGGAAATGAACAGGGCTGAATAATCTTTCAACTAAAACGAAAGTGGAGAAGGGGTCAGAACACAGTTAGACTTCCTGGTCTCACCGACACGAATGTAGTACCAACAATTTAGGAATTGTGGCATTTGAAAGTTGGAATTTCTTTTATATGTGAAATGGGTACAATAGAGCAGGCATACCAGCATATTTAGTCGTATTATGTTTCTGCAATGTAATTAGGGGGTGGTGTTAGAGCAAATATTGTTAGGTACCCCCTCCAAAAGATGGAGATGGTCTTTCTGAGTGGGGAAATAACCGTCCTTCGTCATCTGGTTGATGTTAACCCCCATGTACATACCCCTTGAAACTAAGGTCCCTCTAAGAGGAATTTTAGCTTGGAAAATTATGTACAAATTATTATAATAACTCAACAAATTAGCATAAAAGGTCTAAATTATTTGTAATGTGGAACTGACACGTAGTTGTACACAATAAACATATAGACATATTAGTTATAAATTACTGAATTAATTTATGTTAATACTGTTTAAAATACTAATAATGGTTACTATCTGGCCATGACACAGTATATACATACTCTATCATAGTATGTCCATATGTTCGGTGGGGTATTTCATAAAAAATAACGAAATTTGCAAAATAACACCACCCCCTAGTGTAAGACGCATGTGGTGGAGTGTCGTTAGCAAAGCGAGTTTTAGCAATCTTTGTGGCACTGCAAATGCAGAAGAATATGCTTAATTTGGTATACATCGACGGGCACAGGCTTGCAGTTTAAGCTATATGTAAGCTATATGTGACTTTGGTGATATGTGATCAGCATATCAGTGACATGATTGCAGTGACTGTGTAGACATTTATGTTTTTACACACGTACAGTTTTCTTATAATCTGACAAAACCTTAGGCTTACAGTAGCAACTCGCGCGATCTACCTGAGTACATTAACATTAAAAGCCGCTTCAATTTGACAATTGGACAGACTTTTGTTGTGTAATAGTGTGGACAACGAAAGACAAGAGTTTTAGCAAGCCTTAAAACACGCGTACATTAGCAACAAAAGGGTTAAAGTCGGCAAAACTCCCGACTTACAAAAACATTTGTACATTGTACTCCAGGCTTTACGAGCAGTTGTGTGTATTATTATAAACACACTTGAGTGTAAACATAGACTGATGCCAAAAACTCGACTCACGCTTGCGTGCCAAACTGTGAATTCACAACATGTAATTACGTGCAGATTTGTGGTATGAGCTGATAATGCCGTTGTTACCGCCAAAAGACGGCGGTGTTGAGTGCACTGTACACAATCATGCACGCACATGTCGCATTACAGTGGACCCTCGAGTGTAACCGAGGATCCTCTCTAGTTCAGTATATCCCAACCTGATTGTAGATATTCTACTGACGCGGAAACGTTTGTCACAATTATACATATGTATATGTAATTTAGCCTTAGTCAGTGGACTGGTTACATTATTACGTTATATTACTAGTTTTATGAGGGATCATAACATTAAATACTCACATTGTGCTTAGGAACATTTTGACATAACTCGAGAAGAAACGATTTGGAAATGAGCACCAATGACAAAATCGTTACATTCAAAATATAAACACAAGGCTGACTGCTTAAACAGCCAAAATAATGTGATCCTCTCTCGACGACGTTTCCATGTCCAACTAAACGTATATGCAGGGCTTTATGCAGGACTAAATTATTGCCAGTCACACATGTTTTGGTGGACACATTGATGTTAACTGTTAAGCCAGTTTACACATTTGTAAATATGTCTGATGACCTAAAATGGACTACAAACACACATGTTACACAACTTACACTCACTTTTGAGGCATAACTGACAATGTTTTCGGTTTTGGAAGACCTTTTGTTTGCGCTTTCATTTTTTTTACCCGTCCAGCACCTGTCCACCCATATTTATACACATCCACCACGGGGTTTGCCCGTCCAAATGAGGGGTGGATGGGTCTCTGCATAGAGCAATGCGTATATGGCATATTAATATAGCAACAGATGCCTAAAGTGCAAACAATACAACTTCTCTCACAGTGCGCAACGTACGCTACTGTGCAGTTAATATCAGATGCGTACGCGCAATGTTAGTAAATACGGAGGTTTTTGAGGGATTCAAAACATCGGGGGACTCAAGAAGACCACAGTGAGACCAGCACAGAGCCGCTTGTTTCATCACTTGAGACTATTACACTACACACTAAATATCAAAGCAGACAGTCAAACCTATGACAGAAAACCCAATGTAGGAAATAATATCATGGAACATAAATTAAAAAAGTTACACGAATAACGCAAAAAGGGAAATATATCACCACTTTAGATGTAAATCCGGGTATAATTAATGCTCATTAACACTGAGTAACAAGCAGTAGACATACGTAAGTTGTCACACTATTAAGCAAGTAACTAAACCGACGCTCACTTGTCTGAATTATTTATCAATTAGACTGATCAGTTTCTGCAGGCTGCACACAGGACTCCTGTGACAGAGTGTATTAAATAAATCAATCAGTGTGGTTTTTTGCGCTTAAATATACATGTCCAACCACTCCATTTAACTCTATACATATAGTCACATAATTATAGTGTATATTATTTGTTTCAGGAATGAACGCACAAAAACATATAGAAGCACAACGATGAGGTACTACATCCTTATGGCAATGGTAGTTGTCTCATCCTGCCAACATTCCACAGACACAACAAATGAACCTTCTACAGACACAACAACTCAAGCTCCTACTTCCAAAACAACTGAAGGTCCTACAAATTCAACAACTCAAGCTCCTATAAAAACAACAATTCAATATCCTAATACCACAATAACTGAATATCCTACAAACACAAAAACTCAAGCTCCTACTACCACAACAACTGAAGTTCTTACTACCACAACTACTGAAGTTCCGACTAACACAACAACAGAAGCTCCTATTACCGTAACAACTGAAGCTCTTACTACAACACCAAATGAAGCTCTTACTACCACAACAACTGAAGCTCCTACAAACACAATTACTGAAGCTGCAACAACCTCAAAAACTGAAACTCCTACTACCACAACTACCGAAGCTGCATCAACCTCAACAACTGAAGCTCCAACTACCACAACAACTGAAGCTGCAACAACAACAACAACAAATGAAGCACCTACTACCACAACTACTGAAGCTGCAACAACCTCAACAACTGAAGCTCCAACTACCACAACAACTCAAGCTCCTACTACCAAAACTACAGAAACTCCAACTACCACAACTACAGAACCTGCAACAACCACAACTACAGAAGGTGCAACAATCTCAACAACTGAAGCTCCTACTACCACAACTACAGATGCTACAACAACTACAGACGCTCCAACTACCACAACTACAGAAACTGGAACAACCACAACAACAGAAACTGCAACAACCTCAACAACTGAAGCTCCTACTACCACAACTACAAAAGGTCCATCTACCACAACTACAGAAGCTGTAACAACCCCAACTATTGAAGCTGCAACAACCTCAACAACTGAACCTCCAACTACCACAACAACAGAAGCTCCTACTACCACAATTACAGAAGCTGCAACAACCTCAACAACTGAAGCTCCTACTACCACAACAACAGAAGCTCCTACTACCACAATTACAGAAGCTGCAACAACCTCAACAACTGAAGCTCCTACTACCACAACAAATGAAGCTCCTACTACCTCAACAACAGAAGCTCCTACTACAACAACAACAGAATCTTTTACTACCACAACTACTGAAGTTCCGACTACCATAACAACTGAAGCTCCAACTATCACAACTACTGAAGCTGCAACAACCTCAACAATTGAAACTCCTACAAACACAACAACAGTAGCTCCAACAACCTCAACAACTGAAGCTCCAACTACCTCAACTACTGAAGTTGCACCAACCTCAACAACTGAAGCTCCTACTACCACAACAACTCAAGCTCTTACTACCACAACAAATGAAGCACCTACTACAACAAAAACAGAAGCTCCAACTACCACAACTACAGAAGCTCCCACTACCACAACTACAGAAGCTGCAACAACCTCAACAACTGAAGCTCCAACTACCACAACTAAAGAAGCTCCAACTACCACAACTGCAGAAGCTGCGACAACATCACCAACTGAAGCTCCAACTACCACAACTACAGATGCTGCAACAACCTCAACAACTGACGCTCCAACTACCACAACAACTGAAGCTCCTTCTACCACAACAACTGAAGCTGCAACAACCTCAACAACTGAAGTCCCGACTAGCACAACAAATGAAGCTCCTACTACCACAACAACTGAAGCTCCTACTACCACAACAACTGAAGCTCCAACTACCACAACAACTGAAGCTCCTACTACCACAACAACTGAAGCTCATACTACCACAACAACTGAAGTTCCGACTACCACAACAAGTGAAGCTCATACTACCACAACTACAGAAGTTCCAACTACCACAGCAAATGAAGCTCCTACTACAACAACATCTGAAGCTCCTACTACCACAACAACTGAAGCACCAACTACCACAACAACTGAAGTTCCGACTACCACAACAACCGAAGCTCCTAGTACCACAACAAGTGAAGTTCCGACTACCACAACAACTGACGTTCTGACTACCACAACAACAGAAGCTCCTACTACCACAACAAGTGAAGTTCCGACTACCACAACAACTGAAGTTCCAACTACCACAACAAGTGAAGTTCCGACTACCACAACAACTGAAGTTCCGACTACCATAACAACTGAAGTTCCGACTACCACAAAAACTGAAGTTCCGACTACCACAACAACTGAAGTTCCGACTACCACAACAACTGAAGCACCTACTACCACAACAACTGAAGTTCCGACTACCACAACAACTGAAGCACCTACTACCACAACAATTGAAGTTCCGACTTCCACAACAACACAAGCTCCTACTACCACAACAAGTGAAGTTCCGACTACCACATCAACTGAATCTCCTACTACCACAGCAAGTGAAGTTCCAACTACCACAACAACTGAAGTTCCGACTACCACAACAACTGAAGTTCCGACTACCACAACAACTGAAGCTCCTAATACCACAGCAAGTGACGTTCCAAATACCACAACAACTGAAGTTCCGACTACCTCAACAACAGAAGCTCCTACTACAACAACAACAGAATCTTTTACTACCACAACTACTGAAGTTCCGACTACCATAACAACTGAAGCTCCAACTATCACAACTACTGAAGCTGCAACAACCTCAACAATTGAAACTCCTACAACCACAACAACAGTAGCTCCAACAACCTCAACAACTGAAGCTCCAACTACCTCAACTACTGAAGTTGCACCAACCTCAACAACTGAAGCTCCTACTACCACAACAACTCAAGCTCTTACTACCACAACAAATGAAGCACCTACTACAACAACAACAGAAGCTCCAACTACCACAACTACAGAAGCTCCCACTACCACAACTACAGAAGCTGCAACAACCTCAACAACTGAAGCTCCAACTACCACAACTAAAGAAGCTCCAACTACCACAACTGCAGAAGCTGCGACAACATCACCAACTGAAGCTCCAACTACCACAACTACAGATGCTGCAACAACCTCAACAACTGATGCTCCAACTACCACAACAACTGAAGCTCCTTCTACCACAACAACTGAAGCCGCAACAACTTCAACAACTGAAGTTCCGACTAGCACAACAACTGAAGCTCCTACTACCACAACAACTGAAGCTCCTACTACCACAACAACTGAAGCTCATACTACCACAACAACTGAAGTTCCTACTACCACAACAAGTGAAGCTCATACTACCACAACTACAGAAGTTCCAACTACCACAACAAATGAAGCTCCTACTACAACAACATCTGAAGCTCCTACTACCACAAGAACTGAAGCACCAACTACCACAACAACTGAAGTTCCGACTACCACAACAACCGAAGCTCCTAGTACCACAACAAGTGAAGTTCCGACTACCACAACAACTGACGTTCTGACTACCACAACAAAAGAAGCTCCTACTACCACAACAAGTGAAGTTCCGACTACCACAACAACTGAAGTTCCGACTACCACAACAAGTGAAGTTCCGACTACCACAACAACTGAAGTTCTGACTACCATAACAACTGAAGTTCCGACTACCACAGCAACTGAAGTTCCGACTACCACAACAACTGAAGCACCTACTACCACAACAACTGAAGTTCCGACTACCACAACAACTGAAGCACCTACTACCACAACAATGGAAGTTCCGACTTCCACAACAACACAAGCTCCTACTACCACAGCAAGTGAAGTTCCAACTACCACAACAACTGAAGTTCCGACTACCACAACAACTGAAGTTCCGACTACCACAACAACTGAAGCTCCTACTACCACAGCAAGTGACGTTCCAAATACCACAACAACTGAAGTTCCGACTACCACAACAACTGAAGTTCCGACTACCACAACAACTGAAGTTCCGACTACCACAACAACTGAAGTTCCGACTACCTCAACAACTGATGTACCGACTACCACAACAACAGAAGTTCCGACTACCACAACAACTGAAGTTCCGACTACCACAACAACTGAAGTTCCGACTACCACAACAAGTGAAGTTCCGACTACTACAACAACTGAAGTTCCGACTACAACAACAACTGAAGCACCTACTACCACAACAACTGAAGTTCCGACTACCACAACAACTGAAGTTCCGACTACCACAACAAGTGAAGTTCCGACTACTACAACAACTGAAGTTCCGACTACAACAACAACTGAAGCACCTACTACCACAACAACTGAAGTTCCGACTACCACAACAACTGAAGCTCCTACTACCCCAACAAGTGAAGTTCCGACTACCACAACAACTGAAGTTCCGACTACCACAATAACTGAAGCACCTACTACCACAACAAGTGAAGTTCCGACTTCCACAACAACTGAAGCTCCTACTACCACAACAACTGAAGTTCCGACTACCATAACAACTGAAGCTCCTACTACCACAACAACTGAAGTTCCGACTACCACAACAACTGAAGCTCCTACTACCACAACAACAGAAGCTCCTACTACCACAACAAGTGAAGTTCCGACTACCACAACAACTGAAGTTCTGACTACCACAACAACAGAAGCTCCTACTACCACAACAAGTGAAGTTCCGACTACCACAACAATTGAAGTTCCGACTACCACAACAACAGAAGCTCCTACTACCACAACAACTGAAGCTCCTACTACCACAACAACTGAAGTTCTAACTACCACAACAACTGAAGCTCCTACTACCACAACAACAGAATATCCTACTACCTCAACAACTGAAGATCTTACTACCACAACTACTGAAGTTCCGACTACCTCAACAACTGAAGCTCCAACTACCACAACAACTGAAGTTCTGACTACCACAACAACTGAAGTTCCGACTACCACAACAACTGAAGTTCCGACTACCACAACAACTGAAGCTCCAACTACCACAACAACTGACGTTCCAACTACCACAACAACTGAAGTTCCGACTACCACAACAACTGAAGTTCCGACTACCACAACAATTGAAGCACCTACTACCACAACAACTGAAGTTCCGACTACCACAACAACAGAATCTCCTACTACCACAACAAGTGAAGTTCCGACTACCACAACAACTGAAGTTCCGACTACCACAACAACTGAAGCTCCTACTACCACAACAACTGAAGTTCCGACTACCACAACAACTGAAGCACCTAGTACCACAACAACTGAAGTTCCGACTACCACAACAACAGAATCTCCTACTACCACAACAAGTGAAGTTCCGACTATCACAACAACTGAAGTTCCGACTACCACAACAAGTGAAGTTCCGACTACCACAACAACTGAAGTTCCGACTACCACAACAACTGAAGTTCCGACTACCACAACAACTGAAGTTCCGACTACCACAACAACTGAAGTTCCGACTACCACAACAACTGAAGCACCTACTACCACAAAAACTGAAGTTCCGACTACCACAACAACAGAAGCTCCTACTACCACAACAACTGAAGTTCCTACTACCACAACAAGTGAAGTTCCGACTACCACAACAACTGAAGTTCCGACTACCACAACAACTGAAGCACCTACTACCACAACAACTGAAGTTCCGACTACAACAACAACTGAAGCTCCTACTACCACAACAAGTGAAGTTCCGACTACCACAACAACTGAAGTTCCGACTACCACAACAACAGAAGCTCCTACTACCACAACAAGTGAAGTTCCGACTACCACAACAACTGAAGTTCCGACTACCACAACAACTGCAGCTCCTACTACCACAACAACTGAAGTTCCGACTACCAAAACAACTGAAGTCCCGACTACCACAACAACTGAAGTTCCGACTACCACAACAACAGAAGCTCCTACTACCACAACGACTGAAGCTCCTACTACCACAACAACTGATGTTATAACTACCACAACAACTGAAGCTGCAACTACCACAACAACAGAATATCCTACTACCGCAACAACTGAAGCTCTTACTACCACAACTACTGAAGTTCCGACTACCTCAACAACTGAAGCTCCAACTACCACAACAACTGAAGTTCTGACTTCCACAACAACTGAAGTTCCGACTACCACAACTACTGAAGTTCCGACTACCTCAACAACAGAAGCTCCTACTACCACGACAAGTGAAGTTACGACTACCACAACAACTGAAGTTCCGACTACCACAACAACTGAAGTTCCGACTACCACAACAACTGAAGTTCCGACTACCACAACAACTGAAGTTCCGACTACCACAACAACTGAAGTTCCGACTACCACAACAACTGAAGCACCTACTACCACAACAACTGATGTTCCGACTACCACAACAACAGAAGCTCCTACTACCACAACAACTGAAGTTCCTACTACCACAACAACTGAAGTTCCGACTACCACAACAACTGAAGTTCCTACTAAAACAACAACTGAAGTTCCGACTACCAAAACAACTGAAGTTCTGACTACCACAACAACTGAAGCTGCTACTACCACAACAACAGAAGCTGCTAGTACCACAACAACTGAAGTTCCAACTACCACAACAACTGAAGTTCCTACTACCACAACATCTGAAGCTGCTACTACCACAACAACAGAAGCTGCTAGTACCACAACAACTGAAGTTCCAACTACCACAACAACTGAAGTTCCTACTACCACAACATCTGAAGCTGCTACTACCACAACAACAGAAGCTCCTACTACCACAACAACTGAAGCTCCTACTACCACAACAACAGAAGCTCCTACTACCACAACAACAGAAGCTCCTACTACCACAACAACAGAAGCTCCTACTACCACAACAACAGAAGCTCCTACTGCCACAACAACAGAAGCTCCTACTACCACAACAACTGAAGTTCCGACTACCACAACAACAGAAGCTCCTACTACCACAACAACAGAAGCTCCAACTACCACAACAACTGAAGTTCCGACTACCACAACAACTGAAGTTCCGACTACCACAACAACTGAAGATCTGACTACCACAACAACTGAAGTTCCGACTACCACAACAACGGAAGCTCCAACTACCACAACAAGTGAAGTTCCAACTACCACAACAACTGAAGTTCCGACTACCACAACAACTGAAGTTCCGACTACCATAACAACTGAAGTTCCGACTACCACAACAACTGAAGCTGCTACTACCACAACAACAGAAGCTGCTAGTACCACAACAACTGAAGTTCCAACTACCACAACAACTGAAGTTCCTACTACCACAACATCTGAAGCTGCTACTACCACAACAACAGAAGCTCCTACTACCACAACAACTGAAGCTCCTACTACCACAACAACAGAAGCTCCTACTACCACAACAACAGAAGCTCCTACTACCACAACAACAGAAGCTCCTACTACCACAACAACAGAAGCTCCTACTGCCACAACAACAGAAGCTCCTACTACCACAACAACTGAAGTTCCGACTACCACAACAACAGAAGCTCCTACTACCACAACAACAGAAGCTCCAACTACCACAACAACTGAAGTTCCGACTACCACAACAACAGAAGCTCCAACTACCACAACAATTGAAGTTCCGACTACCACAACAACTGAAGTTCCGACTACCACATCAACAGAAGTTCCGACTACCACAACAACTGAAGCTCCAACTACCACAACTACAGAAGCTGTAACAACCTC
Source organism: Oasisia sp. SBJ-2009 (assembly GCA_964017155.1). Taxonomy (NCBI): domain Eukaryota; kingdom Metazoa; phylum Annelida; class Polychaeta; order Sabellida; family Siboglinidae; genus Oasisia; species Oasisia sp. SBJ-2009. The sequence goes on along the minus strand of OZ024855.1, from coordinate 33,894,884 downwards.
AACAACAGAAGTTCCTACTACCACAACAACAGAAGCTCCTACTATCACAACAACAGAATTTCCTACTACCACAACAACTGAAGCTCCAACTACCACAACTACAGAAGCTCCTACTACCACAACAACAGAAGCTCCAACTTCCACAACTACAGAAGCTCCAACTACCACAACTACAGAAGTTCCAACTACCACAACTACAGAAGCTCCTACTACCACAACTACAGAAGCTACAACTACCACAACAACAGAAGCTCCAACTACCACAACTACAGAAGCTCCAACTACCACAACAACACAAATTCCAACTACCACAACAACAGAAGCTCCAACTACCACAACTACAGAAATTCCAACTACCACAACTACAGAAGCTCCAACTACCACAACTACAGAAGCTCCAACTAACACAACAACTGAAGCTCCAACTACCACAACTACAGAAGCTCCAACTACCACAACTACAGAAGCTCCAACTACCACAACAACAGAAGCTCCTACTACCACAACAACTGAAGCTCCTACTACCACAACAACTGAAGCTCCTACAACCACAACAACTGAAGCTCCAACTACCACAACAACAGAAGCTCTCACAACCACAACAACAGAAGCTCCTACTACCACAGCAAGTGAAGTTCCGACTACCACAACAACAGAAGCTCCTACTACCACAACAAGTGAAGTTCCGACTACCACAACTGAAGTTCCGACTACCACAACAACTGAAGTTCCAACTACCACAACAACTGAAGTTCCGACTACCACAACAACTGAAGCACCTACTACCACAACAACTGAAGTTCCGACTACCACAACAACTGAAGCTCCTACTACCACAACAACTGAAGCTCCTACTACCACAACAACTGAAGTTCCGACTACCACAACAACTGAAGCTCCTACTACCACAACAACTGAAGCTCCTACTACCACAACAACTGAAGTTCCGACTACCACAACAACTGAAGCTCCTACTACCACAACAACTGAAGTTCCGACTACCACAACAACTGAAGCTCCTACTACCACAACAACTGAAGTTCCGACTACCACAACAACAGAAGCTCCTACTACCACAACAAGTGAAGTTCCGACTACCACAACAACTGAAGTTCCGACTACCATAACAACTGAAGTTCCGACTACCACAACAACTGAAGTTCCGACTACCACAACAATTGAAGCACCTACTACCACAACAACTGAAGTTCCGACTACCACAACAACTGAAGCTCCTACTACCACAACAACTGAAGTTCCGACTACCACAACAACTGAAGTTCCGACTACCACAACAAGTGAAGTTCCGACTACCACAACAACTGAAGTTCCGACTACCACAACAACTGAAGCTCCTACTACCACAACAACTGAAGTTCCGACTACCACAACAACTGAAGTTCTGACTACCACAACAACAGAAGCTCCTACTACCACAACAAGTGAAGTTCATACTACCACATCTACAGAAGTTCCAACTACCACAACAACTGAAGCTCCTACTACCACAAGTGAAGTTCATACTACCACATCTACAGAAGTTCCAACTACCACAACAACTGAAGCTCCTACTACCACAACAACTGAAGTTCCGACTACCACAACAACTGAAGTTCCGACTACCACAACAACTGAAGCTGCTACTACCACAACAACAGAAGCTCCTGCTACCACAACAACTGAAGTTCCGACTACCTCAACAACTGAAGCTGCTACTACCACAATAACAGAAGCTTCTACTACCACAACAATTGAAGCTCCAACTTCCACAACAACAGAAACTCCTACTACCACAACAACAGAAGCTCCAACTACCACAACAACAGAAGCTCCAACTACCACAACAACAGAAATTCCGACTACCACAACAACAGAAGTTCCGACTACCACAACAACTGAAGCTCCAACTACCACAACTACAGAAGCTCCAACTAACACAACAACTGAAGCTCCAACTACCACCACAAGTGAAGCTCATACTTCCACAACTACAGAAGTTCCAACTACCACAACAACAGAAGCTCCTACTACCACAACAACTGAAACTCCAACTACCACAACAACAGAAGCTCTCACAACCACAACAACAGAAGCTCCTACTACCACAGCAAGTGAAGTTCCGACTACCACAACAACAGAAGCTCCTACTACCACAACAAGTGAAGTTCCGACTACCACAACTGAAGTTCCGACTACCACAACAACTGAAGTTCCAACTACCACAACAACTGAAGTTCCGACTACCACAACAACTGAAGCACCTACTACCACAACAACTGAAGTTCCGACTACCACAACAACTGAAGCTCCTACTACCACAACAACTGAAGCACCTACTACCACAACAACTGAAGTTCCGACTACCACAACAACTGAAGCTCCTACTACCACAACAACAGAAGCTCCTACTACCACAGCAACTGAAGTTCCGACTACCACAACAACAGAAGCTCCCACTACCACAACAAGTGAAGTTCCGACTACCACAACAACTGAAGTTACGACTACCACAACAATTGAAGCTCCCACTACCACAACAAGTGAAGTTCCGACTACCATAACAACTGAAGTTCCGACTACCACAACAACTGAAGTTCCGACTACCACAACAACAGAAGCTCCCACTACCACAACAAGTGAAGTTCCGACTACCATAACAACTGAAGTTCCGACTACCACAACAACTGAAGTTCCGACTACCACAACAATTGAAGCACCTACTACCACAACAACTGAAGTTCCGACTACCACAACAACTGAAGCTCCTACTACCACAACAACTGAAGTTCCGACTACCACAACAACTGAAGTTCCGACTACCACAACAAGTGAAGTTCCGACTACCACAACAACTGAAGTTCCGACTACCACAACAACTGAAGCTCCTACTACCACAACAACTGAAGTTCCGACTACCACAACAACTGAAGTTCTGACTACCACAACAACAGAAGCTCCTACTACCACAACAAATGAAGTTCATACTACCACATCTACAGAAGTTCCAACTACCACAACAACTGAAGCTCCTACTACCACAACAAGTGAAGTTCATACTACCACATCTACAGAAGTTCCAACTACCACAACAACTGAAGCTCCTAGTACCACAACAACTGAAGTTCCGACTACCACAACAACTGAAGTTCCGACTACCACAACAACTGAAGCTGCTACTACCACAACAACAGAAGCTCCTGCTACCACAACAACTGAAGTTCCGACTACCTCAACAACTGAAGCTGCTACTACCACAATAACAGAAGCTTCTACTACCACAACAATTGAAGCTCCAACTTCCACAACAACAGAAACTCCTACTACCACAACAACAGAAGCTCCAACTACCACAACAACAGAAGCTCCAACTACCACAACAACAGAAATTCCGACTACCACAACAACAGAAGTTCCGACTACCACAACAACTGAAGCTCCAACTACCACAACTACAGAAGCTGTAATAACCTCAACAACAGAAGTTCCTACTACCACAACAACTGAAGCTCCAACTACCACAACTACAGAAGCTCCAACTACCACAACAACAGAAGTTCCGACTACCACAACAACAGAAGTTCCGACTACCACAACAACAGAAGTTCCTACCACAACAACTGAAGCTCCAACTACCACAAGAACAGAAGTTCCTACTACCACAACAACAGAAGTTCCAACTACCACAACAATAGAAGCTCCAACTACCATAACAACAGAAGTTCCTACTACCACAACAACTGAAGCTGTAACAACCTCGACAACAGAAGTTTCGACTACCACAACAACAGAAGTTCCGACTACCACTACAACAGAAGTTCCTACCACAACAACTGAAGCTCCAACTACCACAACAACAGAAGTTCCGACTACCACAACAACAGAAGTTCCGACTACCACAACAACAGAAGTTCCTACCACAACAACTGAAGCTCCAACTACCACAATAACAGAAGTTCCGACTACCAAAACAACTGAAGTTCCAACTACCACAACAACAGAAGTTCCAACTACCACAACAATAGAAGCTCCAACTACCACAACAACTGAAGCTCCTACTACCACAACAACTGAAGCTCCAAATACCACAACAACTGAAGCTCCAACTACCACAACTACAGAAGCTCCAACTACCACAACTACAGAAGCTCCAACTACCACAACTACAGAAGCTCCTACTACCACAACAACTGAAGCTCCAACTACCACAACTACAGAAACTCCAACTACTACAACAACAGAAGTTCCGACTACCACAACAACAGAAGCTCCTACTACCACAACTACAGAAGCTCCAACTACCACAACTGCAGAAGCTGTAACAACCACAACAACAGAAGCTCCTACTACCACAACAACTGAAGCTCCAACTACCACAACTACAGAAGCTCCAACTACCACAACAACAGAAGCTCCAACTACCACAACTACAGAAGCTCCAACTACCACAACTGCAGAAGCTACAACTACCACAACTGTAGAAGCTGTAACAACCTCGACAACTGAAGCTCCAACTACCACAACCACAGAAGCTCCAACTACGACAACAACAGAAGCTCCTACTACCACAACAACAGAAGCTCCTACTACCACAACAACAGAAACTCCTACTACCACAACTACAGAAGCTCCAACTACCACAACTGCAGAAGCTGTAACAACCTCAACAACAGAAGCTCCAACTACCACAACAACAGAAGTTCCTACTACCACAACAACAGAAGCTCCAACTACCACAACTGCAGAAGCTACAACTACCACAACTGCAGAAGCTGTAACAACCTCGACAACTGAAGCTCCAACTACCACAACAACAGAAGCTCCAACTACCACAACTACAGAAGCTCCAACTACCGCAACAACAGAAGCTCCTACTACCACAACAACAGAAGCTCCTACTACCACAACAACAGAAGGTCCTACTACCACAACAACTGAAGCTCCAACTACCACAACTACAGAAGCTCCAACTACCACAACTACAGAAGCTCCAACTACCACAACTACAGAAGCTCCTACTACCACAACAACTGAAGCTCCAACTACCACAACTACAGAAGCTCCAACTACCACAACTACAGAAGCTCCTACTACCACAACAACAGAAGCTCCTACTACCACAACAACAGAAGGTCCTACTACCACAACAACTGATGCTCCAACTACCACAACTACAGAAGCTCCAACTACCACAACTACAGAAGCTCCAACTACCACAACTACAGAAGCTCCTACTACCACAACAAGTGAAGTTCATACTACCACATCTACAGAAGTTCCAACTACCACAACAACTGAAGCTCCTACTACCACAAGTGAAGTTCATACTACCACATCTACAGAAGTTCCAACTACCACAACAACTGAAGCTCCTACTACCACAACAACTGAAGTTCCGACTACCACAACAACTGAAGTTCCGACTACCACAACAACTGAAGCTGCTACTACCACAACAACAGAAGCTCCTGCTACCACAACAACTGAAGTTCCGACTACCTCAACAACTGAAGCTGCTACTACCACAATAACAGAAGCTTCTACTACCACAACAATTGAAGCTCCAACTTCCACAACAACAGAAACTCCTACTACCACAACAACAGAAGCTCCAACTACCACAACAACAGAAGCTCCAACTACCACAACAACAGAAATTCCGACTACCACAACAACAGAAGTTCCGACTACCACAACAACTGAAGCTCCAACTACCACAACTACAGAAGCTCCAACTAACACAACAACTGAAGCTCCAACTACCACCACAAGTGAAGCTCATACTTCCACAACTACAGAAGTTCCAACTACCACAACAACAGAAGCTCCTACTACCACAACAACTGAAACTCCAACTACCACAACAACAGAAGCTCTCACAACCACAACAACAGAAGCTCCTACTACCACAGCAAGTGAAGTTCCGACTACCACAACAACAGAAGCTCCTACTACCACAACAAGTGAAGTTCCGACTACCACAACTGAAGTTCCGACTACCACAACAACTGAAGTTCCAACTACCACAACAACTGAAGTTCCGACTACCACAACAACTGAAGCACCTACTACCACAACAACTGAAGTTCCGACTACCACAACAACTGAAGCTCCTACTACCACAACAACTGAAGCACCTACTACCACAACAACTGAAGTTCCGACTACCACAACAACTGAAGCTCCTACTACCACAACAACAGAAGCTCCTACTACCACAGCAACTGAAGTTCCGACTACCACAACAACAGAAGCTCCCACTACCACAACAAGTGAAGTTCCGACTACCACAACAACTGAAGTTACGACTACCACAACAATTGAAGCTCCCACTACCACAACAAGTGAAGTTCCGACTACCATAACAACTGAAGTTCCGACTACCACAACAACTGAAGTTCCGACTACCACAACAACAGAAGCTCCCACTACCACAACAAGTGAAGTTCCGACTACCATAACAACTGAAGTTCCGACTACCACAACAACTGAAGTTCCGACTACCACAACAATTGAAGCACCTACTACCACAACAACTGAAGTTCCGACTACCACAACAACTGAAGCTCCTACTACCACAACAACTGAAGTTCCGACTACCACAACAACTGAAGTTCCGACTACCACAACAAGTGAAGTTCCGACTACCACAACAACTGAAGTTCCGACTACCACAACAACTGAAGCTCCTACTACCACAACAACTGAAGTTCCGACTACCACAACAACTGAAGTTCTGACTACCACAACAACAGAAGCTCCTACTACCACAACAAATGAAGTTCATACTACCACATCTACAGAAGTTCCAACTACCACAACAACTGAAGCTCCTACTACCACAACAAGTGAAGTTCATACTACCACATCTACAGAAGTTCCAACTACCACAACAACTGAAGCTCCTAGTACCACAACAACTGAAGTTCCGACTACCACAACAACTGAAGTTCCGACTACCACAACAACTGAAGCTGCTACTACCACAACAACAGAAGCTCCTGCTACCACAACAACTGAAGTTCCGACTACCTCAACAACTGAAGCTGCTACTACCACAATAACAGAAGCTTCTACTACCACAACAATTGAAGCTCCAACTTCCACAACAACAGAAACTCCTACTACCACAACAACAGAAGCTCCAACTACCACAACAACAGAAGCTCCAACTACCACAACAACAGAAATTCCGACTACCACAACAACAGAAGTTCCGACTACCACAACAACTGAAGCTCCAACTACCACAACTACAGAAGCTGTAATAACCTCAACAACAGAAGTTCCTACTACCACAACAACTGAAGCTCCAACTACCACAACTACAGAAGCTCCAACTACCACAACAACAGAAGTTCCGACTACCACAACAACAGAAGTTCCGACTACCACAACAACAGAAGTTCCTACCACAACAACTGAAGCTCCAACTACCACAAGAACAGAAGTTCCTACTACCACAACAACAGAAGTTCCAACTACCACAACAATAGAAGCTCCAACTACCATAACAACAGAAGTTCCTACTACCACAACAACTGAAGCTGTAACAACCTCGACAACAGAAGTTTCGACTACCACAACAACAGAAGTTCCGACTACCACTACAACAGAAGTTCCTACCACAACAACTGAAGCTCCAACTACCACAACAACAGAAGTTCCGACTACCACAACAACAGAAGTTCCGACTACCACAACAACAGAAGTTCCTACCACAACAACTGAAGCTCCAACTACCACAATAACAGAAGTTCCGACTACCAAAACAACTGAAGTTCCAACTACCACAACAACAGAAGTTCCAACTACCACAACAATAGAAGCTCCAACTACCACAACAACTGAAGCTCCTACTACCACAACAACTGAAGCTCCAAATACCACAACAACTGAAGCTCCAACTACCACAACTACAGAAGCTCCAACTACCACAACTACAGAAGCTCCAACTACCACAACTACAGAAGCTCCTACTACCACAACAACTGAAGCTCCAACTACCACAACTACAGAAACTCCAACTACTACAACAACAGAAGTTCCGACTACCACAACAACAGAAGCTCCTACTACCACAACTACAGAAGCTCCAACTACCACAACTGCAGAAGCTGTAACAACCACAACAACAGAAGCTCCTACTACCACAACAACTGAAGCTCCAACTACCACAACTACAGAAGCTCCAACTACCACAACAACAGAAGCTCCAACTACCACAACTACAGAAGCTCCAACTACCACAACTGCAGAAGCTACAACTACCACAACTGTAGAAGCTGTAACAACCTCGACAACTGAAGCTCCAACTACCACAACCACAGAAGCTCCAACTACGACAACAACAGAAGCTCCTACTACCACAACAACAGAAGCTCCTACTACCACAACAACAGAAACTCCTACTACCACAACTACAGAAGCTCCAACTACCACAACTGCAGAAGCTGTAACAACCTCAACAACAGAAGCTCCAACTACCACAACAACAGAAGTTCCTACTACCACAACAACAGAAGCTCCAACTACCACAACTGCAGAAGCTACAACTACCACAACTGCAGAAGCTGTAACAACCTCGACAACTGAAGCTCCAACTACCACAACAACAGAAGCTCCAACTACCACAACTACAGAAGCTCCAACTACCGCAACAACAGAAGCTCCTACTACCACAACAACAGAAGCTCCTACTACCACAACAACAGAAGGTCCTACTACCACAACAACTGAAGCTCCAACTACCACAACTACAGAAGCTCCAACTACCACAACTACAGAAGCTCCAACTACCACAACTACAGAAGCTCCTACTACCACAACAACTGAAGCTCCAACTACCACAACTACAGAAGCTCCAACTACCACAACTACAGAAGCTCCTACTACCACAACAACAGAAGCTCCTACTACCACAACAACAGAAGGTCCTACTACCACAACAACTGATGCTCCAACTACCACAACTACAGAAGCTCCAACTACCACAACTACAGAAGCTCCAACTACCACAACAACAGAAGCTCCTACTACCACAACAACAGAAGGTCCTACTACCACAACAACTGAAGCTCCAACTACCGCAACAACAGAAGCTCCTACTACCACAACAACAGAAGCTCCTACTACCACAACTACAGAAGCTCCAACTACCACAACTGCAGAAGCTGTAACAACCTCAACAACAGAAGCTCCAACTACCACAACAACAGAAGTTCCTACTACCACAACAACAGAAGCTCCAACTACCACAACTACAGAAGCTCCAACTACCACAACTGCAGAAGCTACAACTACCACAACTGCAGAAGCTGTAACAACCTCGACAACTGAAGCTCCAACTACCACAACTACAGAAGCTCCAACTACCACAACAACAGAAGGTCCTACTACCACAACAAGAGAAGCTCCTACTACCACAACAACTGAAGCTCCAACTACCACAACAACAGAAGCTCCTACTACCACAACAACAGAAGCTCCTACTACCACAACAACAGAAGCTCCTACTACCACAACTACAGAAGCTCCAACTACCACAACTGCAGAAGCTGTAACAACCTCAACAACAGAAGCTCCAACTACCACAACAACAGAAGTTCCTACTACCACAACAACAGAAGCTCCAACTACCACAACAACAGAAGTTCCTACTACCACAACAACTGAAGCTCCAACTACCACAACTGCAGAAGCTGTAACAACCTCAACAACAGAAGCTCCAACTACCACAACAACAGAAGTTTCGACTACCACAACAACAGAAGTTCCGACTACCACAACAACAGAAGTTCCTACCACAACAACTGAAGCTCCAACTACCACAACAACAGAAGTTCCGACTGCCACAACAACAGAAGTTCCGACTACCACAACAACAGAAGTTCCTAACACAACAACTGAAGCTCCAACTACCACAACTACAGAGATTCCGACTACCACAACAACAGAAGTTCCAACTACCACAACAACAGAAGTTCCAACTACCACAACAATAGAAGCTCCAACTACCACAACAACTGAAGCTCCAACTACCACAACAACTGAAGCTCCAACTACCACAACAACTGAAGCTCCAACTACCACAACTACAGAAGCTCCAACTACCACAACTACAGAAGTTCCAACTACCACAACTACAGAAGCTCCTACTACCACAACAACTGAAGCTCCAACTACCACAACTACAGAAGCTCCAACTACCACAACAACAGAAGTTCCGACTACCACAACAACAGAAGCTCCTACTACCACAACTACAGAAGCTCCAACTACCACAACTGCAGAAGCTGTAACAACCTCAACAACAGAAGCTCCTACTACCACAACAACAGAAGCTCCTACTACCACAACAACTGAAGCTCCAACTACCACAACTACAGAAGCTCCTACTACCACAACAACTGAAGCTCCAACTACCACAACTACAGAAGCTCCAACTACCACAACTACAGAAGCTCCAACTACCACAACAACAGAAGCTCCTACTACAACAACAACAGAAGCTCCTACTACCACAACAACTGAAGCTCCAACTACCACAACAACAGAAGCTCCTACTACCACAACAACAGAAGCTCCAACTACCACAACAACAGAAGCTCCTACTACCACAACAACAGAAGCTCCAACTACCACAACAACAGAAGCTCCTACTACCACAACAACTGAAGCTCCAACTACCACAACAACAGAAGCTCCTACTACCACAACAACAGAAGCTCCAACTACCACAACAACAGAAGCTCCTACTACCACAACAACAGAAGCTCCAACTACCACAACAACAGAAGCTCCTACTACCACAACAACAGAAGCTCCAACTACCACAACAACAGAAGCTCCTACTACCACAACTACAGAAGCTCCAACTACCACAACTACAGAAGCTCCAACTACCACAACAACAGAAGCTCCAACTACCACAACAACAGAAGCTCCTACTACCACAACAACAGAAGCTCCAACTACCACAACAACAGAAGCTCCAACTACCACAACAACAGAAGCTCCTACTACCACAACAACAGAAGCTCCAACTACCACAACAACAGAAGCTCCTACTACCACAACTACAGAAGCTCCAACTACCACAACTGCAGAAGCTGTAACAACCTCAACAACAGAAGCTCCTACTACCACAACAACAGAAGCTCCAACTACCTCAACAACTGAAGCTCCTACTACCACAACAACAGATGCTCCTACAACTACCACAACTGAAACTCCTATTACCACAACAACATTAGTCATTTCAACATCAACAACTGACACTCTTACCTCCACAAGTGAACCTGGAACAACCATGAAATCTGATGATGCCTGTCTTTCACACCAATGTCTGAATGGAGCCACTTGTACTAGCAGTGGAATCACCTACACCTGTCTCTGCGCTGTTGGCTTTACTGGTGTTTACTGTGGCAGTGGTAAGTTGACACTTGGATCCTTTTTGTTTATTTACTGGCACTCTTTAATGTCTAGAAAGTTGTCAGTTGATGGAAAATCTGCTGATGGTTATGATTCCCAGTCAATTGTCAATACTTGTTGAAAATATCAGCAGAATGTATTCTAATGTGACATAACAATTGCTATTAAGACGTGATATATGAATATTTAAGCTTTAATATTAATATTTTAAGGATTAGTAAAAAATATTCAAGCTACCCATATCAACGATTTTTTTTAATTCAGTGGATATTAATGATTGTCTGATTGGTCATGAGGGCAAATAAAACTGTTCGCGGTCGGGCATGCTAGCATAAACCAACACTTGTCTGGATGTGTAACTGCATATACAAGCTGTGCCGATAAATCACTCGTTGAATCAAATATGTTAGTGCTTCTGAAGTTTTGACTTGCATAGTATAATGACTCAAAATGTGTAAATTACTCCTATTATACCGACAATGATGTTGTGTAGACACCCAAGAAAACAAGAGTGGTCAGATAAAACATATATTTATATGTACCTGTTATTAAACTGTGTATGGAATGTATACATGAGAGAGCAAATCAGAGGAGTACGACAGTTCTGAATTATGACCGTGTATATCCAAAGTTTAATTACTTCTCTAAATTTATCATCCGACACATTTTTTATCTAATATACAGTGCATACACAACATGTCGACAAATGGGATTTAAAACAATGGGTTTTGATGTATTTTAGTGTACATGCTGATAACTCTGTTATAGCTATGCAACATCTAATGTACCTATGACATAGCAACAACATCAACAAATATTACATATGTAGCTCTTCTACCTATGTGCAGTATGTATGTGTACTATTGGTTCAGTGGTGTTCTGTGTATATTGGTTCAGCTTCCATGTGTGATTCACCCATAACAAAAACTATTCTTTTATATTATTTTATGATTCTAATTCTTGATCCTGTTGTGATGTAGCATTCCCTGGGAAATATAGGTTCAATGAATAAATACAAATCTGAATGGCTAGAAGAGTTAGTTGGGTGCAGTGAAGTAAGAATTGTATATATAGGACAGTTTTATAAACAGTTGGGGGATTTAAGAATGCTTATTCGTGGTATTATATATAATTTATATGAATATGTTTTATTTATATGTACATCAGAGTAACTAAACCTGAATTGGTAGCATTATTCGGCAAATGTGTCAATTCATTGTGGAATCATTGGAACAATACACTAAAAAACACATTGTAACTGATAATTGTTTTAGGAAAGTACCATAAAGTAACATTGGCAGTAACATTGCCAATAAACCTAATTGATAACAATCTGTTTGCTATGTAAACAAAAATATTTACCCTGCTCTTTGGCATAACTTACCTGATACATTATTGCTAGCTGAGGCACTTGATCAGTATTGTTTATATTTGCTGTATCTAACTATCTATTCGTGTTAGACACATTTTCTTCATCACAACTGTAAATATATTTGTGATGAAGATATTAAAATTAGTATAAAACTAACACTGCCTTCCACTATTTTAGTCTGAAATTACAGCAAGTAGACCATAGCTATATGGTACAAATTGGGACTTTGTCAATCACGCAAACTGATGTCATGGGCGCATCCATTTATTGTATTTTAGCCATTTATGAAACGGTCGATCATTACATTATGATTAGCCTAGGGCTAGGAACCCTGTCGATGAAAGGTACCAACACGCTAATCACTGCTGGTATTTTGTCACCAAATTGTGTCAAACTATTTTTTTGTGTTTGTAGAAATCGTCAATGAATATGCTTTGAATAGAGAATAATTTAAATTGCGTAACTTTACATCAAAGGCGAATAAAACGCGGAAAACTACGCAAAAACGGTCGATCATAGCCATAGGTCCCATGTTACCATGACGCTAGCTATTGATATTATACAACCGTGAATATGTCGCGAAATCTAAAAATCTGTTTTGTATGTTCTCGGCGACAATACAACTTTAGTCAGTTTAGAGGCCAATAATCTTGCTAGGGCACTCTCTTGAACGCACTGTCTTATTTCAATCATTAAGAAGATGATATTTTATGCCATTTTAACACAGACCGGAACGAATCTGTCCAATAACAGTAAAAACACGGATATTGGCCTGACACAAAATGTGGGGTTGTGAGCTAGTATACTGCGGAAACTCACGTAAAACTATCGCTCTACTCACTCTACGATGCAGATGACTGTATGAAAAATGAAACTACACTTTATTCTGCTGATATTGACATATATGTAATTGGCAAATAGTTAGCATAATTTGAATACCAACCATATTTGCACTCCGACGTCGTGTGTTATGTGTTGGCAGTTTTCTCACCCTAGCGAAAAGCCTTTTTGCGTCAGCTTTTAACCAGACCGTACTCGCCAGAGGGTGCCACTGTAAACACAACGACGCGGCAGGGCGTTAGATTGTGCACTACACCATACTCGCTATAGAGCGCCACCCTAAATGAATGACACTCCATACTATAGATTGTATGAGATTTGTCAAGTAGTCGACTATTCTACATTGTTTTTTGTTTTCAGATATACGTGAATGTGACAGCGATCCTTGTATGAACGGGGCAGCATGTGTCGACTCAGTTAATTCGTACAGCTGCACATGCTTGCAAGGATATACTGGGGATATGTGCGAGACAGGTATGGTGTTGTAACGTAGCAATTACCTCAAAGGAATGTTTTAATGTTTAATGTTTTAATTTAAATGTTGTCACTCAAAAACACGCATACCGACAAATACGTCTATTCAAATATACACAGATACATGCACACATGCACGCATGCACGCGCGTGCGCACACACGCGCGCACATACACACACACGCACGCACGCACACACACACACACACACACACACACACACACACACACACACACATTCACACACCTAATAATGTTCGAATCCTAAATGATTACATATGACATATTCCCACATCTATGTTTTCCTTGGATGTTTTTTCTTCAAATAATACCGTGTAAATACAAAATATAACCGACAGTGGTAATGCATGATAGAGATTTTTTTTTGAAAATCCATTATATGATATTGCTAGGAAAAATCATGTTTGCAAATTGTTTAAATGGTGTGTGTTGTTGCTGTTATTCAATAAGCGCAATACGAAAATGTAATGTTATCATGCGTATTTTTTCATTGGTTAAAACGTATTGAAATATTCCTACAGTTTAACTAAGATAAATATAAAATGTGGGCAAGAATGGTGTTACATGAACTATGTGATGAAAATTCAACGAATAATTGTGATAATACCATGACTTACATGCATAAACGTTTTCAACACCCTGAATCATAGAAAGTGTGACAATTTATGGACAAGGACATGTTATATGCCTATAAAATAATCTATGAACAACAAATTTTTATTCACTGATTTTACATTTGTCGTGAGATCAACAAATAAATATTGATACATTGTCATTGTTTTCAGATGTAGATGAATGTGGCAGCAACCCCTGCTTGAATAGAGCAATTTGCGTGGATGGCATAGGTTCCTACACTTGCTCCTGCAGCGCAGGGTACACAGGCACCAGTTGCGAGACAGGTAGGCCATATGAGGTTATCGATTACTAACTTACAAATCAAAGTAGAAAGTGCAAAATGTGTTTACAGTTTATTCTGCGGATATTGTCATTAGTTATATGTGAATAACCAGTCAATCATGATAACATTATCTATGTACAGATTACCCAAGAGAAACGCTATAGACAAGTATCGTATAATAGGTTTATTATTATTACTACTTCTGTTGTTGTTGTTGTTGTTGTTGTTGTTGTTCCTGCTGCTGCTGCTGCTGCCATTACCGCTACTACCGCTACTACTACTACTACTACTACTACTACTACCCCTACAACTACCACTACCACTACCACTACCACTACCACTACCACTACCACTACCACTACCACTACCACTACCACTACCACTACCACTACCACTACCACTACCACTACCCCTACAACTACCACTACCACTACCACTACCACTACCACTACCACTACCACTACCACTACCCCTACCACTACCACTACCACTACCACTACCACTACCACCACCACTACCACTACTACTACTACTACTACTACTACTACTACTACTACTACTACTACTACTACTACTACTACTACTACTACTACTACTACTACTACTACTACTACTACTACTACTACTACTACTACCTCTACAACTACCACTACCACTACCACTACCACTACCACTATCACTACCTCTACCACTACCACTACCACTACGACTACTACTACCACTACCACTACCACTACCACTACCACTACCACTACCACTACCACTACCACAACCACAACCACTACCACTACCACTACCACTACCACAACCACAACCACTACCACTACCAATGCTTTCATTGGAGCAATACTTACTTAACGTTGTACACTGCAGACGTTTGATAACAATTTTGCAAACCAAGCTTTAAGTAGACGTCGGGATTTTAAACAACATACACAGGTGGTTATTTCTTCTTACAGCAATATATCCTATAGACAGACAGCTATTCCACTAATAGGTCCTACCATTGTCACGCTCTTATTGTGACGTTTGTCATCTTGTGCAGACATCAACGAGTGTGCCAGAGCGCCATGCATGAACGGGGCCACGTGTATCGACGGCGTCAACACCTACAGCTGCACATGCGCGGCAGGTTACACCGGCGACAGGTGTCAGACAGGTACAGTGCATATCAGAGCAGGTGCAAACACCATTTATATTAATATTTTAGTTGCACCATAATTGAAGAGATACCCATATTCCGGCAGAGCGCTGTAGACTACACGTTAAGTTCGTATGTTGCAGCATCTTAGCATAGCGATATTTCCATATTAATTTGTCATTTTATGTGCTGCATATCCGACCATAAACAGTATGTCCCCAAACGAAAAGTGATGCATGCATTCGGATGCACGCGCACACACGGACACACATCTACACACGTACACTGGCACGGCTATGCCCACGCAGTCGTACACGATCAACACAAATGACGCTTAAACCCGCATCAGCACCGTTAACGTTGAACGCAAACTTCCGCTACTCTATGCCTTTGTTTCGCCTGATATTTCAAATACCTTCCCAAGACTTTCATTTGTCACAAGTTGTCCTAGAGGTGTTTAGCGGCACCATGCACGTGCATCTAAAGACTAATATTGGAATTTATAGGAATTCGTGTTTGGTAAACACATTCAATAGCATTATAAAATGGCAACACTACAATTGTAGACGTTATAGCAGCATATCCTGTTTCAGATGTGAATGAATGTGGCAGCAACCCTTGTTTACACGGAGCCAACTGTGTCGACGCCATCAATTCATACAGCTGCACATGTAGCGCAGGATACACCGGCTACATATGCGAGACAGGTTCGAGTCAGACATTTTGATTGGATAAATAGTCACATTATCCCCGAATAATAATATTACTTCACAACATGGTGTACGGAACAGTATCTATGCTCTTCTACTGGTAATCATATCGGTCATCACACATCTAAATATCATCATAAAAAGAGTAACTGCCAGCATTTAGAAGAATACTGTTTGCTGACAAATGTATTCAAAATGGTATACATGTAGCAGTTTTTACTTCACGTGAATTACACAGCGCGTGAACAACTCAGGCCATGTCGTATTACGTGAACATTTGTGAATGTTTAGAGACGATCACGCGTGCTTTTGTATTTGTATTGTTGTGCGTTTTGTATCGGGCAGATATCGACGAGTGCGCCTCCTCTCCGTGTATGAACGGGGCCACCTGTGCGGACAGAGTCGATGCTTACAGGTGCAAGTGCGTGGAAGGATACGAGGGCGACAGGTGTCAGACAAGTAAGATTAAACCCCATCTCTTCTCTAAGAAGCACCCAGTCATGCTGCAATTAATGCGCGAAGGCTATGTATGCGTAGCACAAACCAGACATTCGTACGCCTAATTATTTCGGCGATATATATTCAGGGTTATTAGTGATTAATACAACACAATTCTAATGAATAATACGCACTGAACTACAAGAAATAATCACGTTAACAGGATTAATAAAAATGTTGTACATTACAAAGAGTCATTAAGTTATCAAAGAATTCATGCTCTATCAGCAATGTCACATTTGTCGGCTTTGTTATATCAATAATGTGGTAGCGTTGCCGATGGAGACACTGCAACATAATTTATTCTATCAAGGTACTACTTAGTTAGACGCACATACCTGTTTCACCTATTAATGTTTACATGTAAGCATCGCTAGGTCCTTGATTTACAGGGAAGTGTCGAGTTCTCCAAAAGTGTCGATCCAAGAAACGTGCATCGATTAATAGGATAGAATGGTGTCCATTAGAGGATATGTTACTTATACGTTTTTAGATGCTGTTTCAGTCAAATAGATGGTTAAGTTTGACATATTATGCACATTAGACATCATAAAACTGATATCAGCTATCAGAAGAAACACGAGTAATTGTATAGTAGTTGAAAGAAAATTTCGACACAGCCGCTGCTGAAAACTGGCATGATTGACAGTAACAAGATAGACAGCGTTTACTGGGCAGCCGCTGGTGGAAATTCACTGATGCATGACATGATTGACAGTAACAAGATACACTGCGTTTTTTGGGCAGCCGCTGCTGGAAAATCACTGATGCATGACATGATTGACAGTAACAAGATAGACAGCGTTTAACAGGCTTCAAATTGATTACTTAACAGGAACTACGGCTGTGTATGACACAGGCGAATATTTTTGTTGCGATATATATATATATATATATATATATATATATATATATATATATATATATATATATATATCCCAAGCGTAAAATATATCGCAACAAAAATATTCGCCTGTGTCATACACAGCCGTAGTTCCTGTTAAGTAATCAATTTGAAGCCTGTTAAACGCTGTCTATCTTGTCACAAACATTTGTGTTCTTGTGTAGACATCGACGACTGTGCCAATAAGCCATGCATGAACGGAGCCACATGTACCGATGGAGTGAACGCCTACAACTGCACGTGCATAGCAGGTTACACCGGCGACAGGTGTGAGACAGGTATGTCAACACGTGCACATGATGACACGAGTTTTAAAGGAGGTTGTATAAATCACAACCCTGGGAAAACATTTGTTTTGGAAGACTCTTTGTTTGTTTCTGAAAGAGCATGTTGATGTCATCCTGTTTATATTTATTATTACTTGTCGAAACGTTACACAATTTCCTGTCAGTACTATCAATATAACAGTCACGGCTACGATTTCGACCGAGGTTGACCAAGGTTACCAAAGACAACAACCGCACGTGCGCATGGTGTAACCACTTGCATACATGCGAATGCACACAAACACGCACGCGCTCTTACGAATGTGTAAACACTTTCGTTCCCATGCACCGACACACATACACACACACACACACACACACACACACACACACACACACACACAAACACACACACACACACACACTCACACGCACTTCCAAACAATAGAAATATGTGACGATGCGTGAACGAACACTTCAGATATTGACGAGTGTGCCAGCGAACCCTGTCAGAACGGTGGCACCTGCAAGGACTTCACGAACGGTTACTCTTGCGACTGTCTGCCCGACCTCTACACGGGAACTCATTGTGGCACTGGTGAGAAACCTGTCTATATCTCTATGTAATACTATTACGAATTTAAAGCCTTTAATAGTTCACATGACACAATGTTGCTACATTTGATTATGCCTTATCAATGAACAGGATCTTTCAGATAAGTATCAACGTTGGTGATTAAACTTTGAAACAACTGCAATTAATAACGGTTGACGTTATTTGAAGACGTTATTTATGTTATGTCTTTTGTATATTTTAAAATAAACCATAACTTAGTTGTTTTAAATCAAACTTATGTAAGTAATGCAAAATAATAAATGTTAACTTCACTCTGTGATTTCAGCAATTTTTCACAAATACTACCAGTACGGCAGACACCAAGGAGACGACCCCGTGTCTAAACAGTGCGACTGGAGCGGTAAAAGCTGCTCATCCGAATTCATTCAAGTCCCGAAGATCCAGATCTATAATGGACAGTATAGACGTCTGAAGGTAAACACCCATTGTCTCCGTTTTGTCACGTGTTACCACAACCACCGCCGCTAGTGGGTTTACCTTCACTTAATAATTGCTGATAGTAATACAAGGACTGTAATTACAAAGTGAAGAAGAATATTATTAATAATAATAAAACATATAATTTGATCTATTAGTTTGAAATAAATCACTCTGTTGTACTAGATATAGCTAGCGTAACATTATTACCATAAATGCGCGTTGTGTTGTTTTGTTTGTGGGTTTTTTTCTGCGGATTAATTAATGTCGACTCTAAAATATATTTGTCTGTGTTTAGTGATAAAACACTGCATATGCTGAAAACGGAAAATGAATATTTTTCTGACATAACAGTACAACATAGATAGTGTGTTAAGCGTACACTACTAAGCATAAATTATGTTAATGGCAATCAGTTGAAAAACACGCGACGGTAGAAACAGTTTTTAGCCAAGTCTACACTACACAATACATACACCTTTACAGCGTTAACAATTATTGGCTAAAGAACAATTAATGACAATAACATTGTAAAAAACACTCGTGAAACAACGTCACAGTCTAATATTTCAACCGTAAAAGCTGTAGAATAACCCGTTTCAAATATGACTGGGTAATTGGGTAATTACCTCATTGAGTTCCGTTTCTTTGTTCAGATCTACACCAACGGCTATGTCACGTTCGGACTCGCCTTCGAGAGCCGTAGCCCTAGCAGATTGAACACCGGGATGCTGGGTTACACTAAACGCACGGAAGCCAAAAAACAAGGCTTCGCGATGCTGGCGCCCCTATGGACCGACATTGACGCGAGCTCAGGGGAATATTTCTATCACATCTACGACCTCACGAAACATGTCGAAGGCGAGTCTACAGAGCAAGCCCGAGTAAAGGTACACACAATGCGTCGATCTTTGCTATATATTTGCAATAATTAGTGACTTGTCTGTTTATGCGTTTGATATTTATGTTTCACGATATCATTATTGCAAAATGCTCAGTTAATCAGTTGATATTTTACAAACAAAAATTATTTATATTTTGTTAAATCTAATTACTGATTGTTCAATTTATGTGATAGTTTCGTAATAAGCATACATTATATAGTTTGGGACCTGCTTCGATTGATTGGAGAACATGTTTTTATGAATTTTTTAATCTGACCAGTTCTGGCCGGAAACGGCATTATATAAATATTTGTAATGTATGTTTGTTAATTTTTTTTGCACTTTTGAGTATACATTAAGTTTGGTTAAATACACAGCACGCCATCGACCATGCCAGGAAGGAAGTACTCGAGAACGGCGGCGTATCCATTACTGATGTCTCATGGGTGATGGTAATCACATGGAGTCGCGTAACGCCCCGAATGTACTACTGGGCTTTCGACTCGGTGAGTTAGTCGCTTAAGTTTGCAGCGTCCCCAAAAATTACATCAATAAGTATGTATTGTGCGTGTGCGTGTGCGTGTGCGTGTGCGTGTGCGTGTGCGTGTGCGTGTGCGTGTGCGTGTGCGTGTGCGTGTGCGTGTGCGTGTGCGTGTGCGTGTGCGTGTGCGTGTGCGTGTGCGTGTGCGTGTGCGTGTGCGTGTGCGTGTGCGTGTGCGTGTGCGTGTGCGTGTGCGTGTGCGTGTGCGTGTGCGTGTGCGTGTGCGTGTGCGTGTGCGTGTGCGTGTGCGTGTGCGTGTGCGTGTGCGTGTGCGTGTGCGTGTGCGTGTGCGTGTGCGTGTGCGTGTGCGTGTGCGTGTGCGTGTGCGTGTGCGTGTGCGTGTGCGTGTGCGTGTGCGTGTGCGTGTGCGTGTGCGTGTGCGTGTGCGTGTGCGTGTGCGTGTGCGTGTGCGTGTGCGTGTGCGTGTGCGTGTGCGTGTGCGTGTGCGTGTGCGTGTGCGTGTGCGTGTGCGTGTGCGTGTGCGTGTGCGTGTGCGTGTGCGTGTGCGTGTGCGTGTGCGTGTGCGTGTGCGTGTGCGTGTGCGTGTGCGTGTGCGTGTGCGTGTGCGTGTGCGTGTGCGTGTGCGTGTGCGTGTGCGTGTGCGTGTGCGTGTGCGTGTGCGTGTGCGTGTGCGTGTGCGTGTGCGTGTGCGTGTGCGTGTGCGTGTGCGTGTGCGTGTGCGTGTGCGTGTGCGTGTGCGTGTGCGTGTGCGTGTGCGTGTGCGTGTGCGTGTGCGTGTGCGTGTGCGTGTGCGTGTGCGTGTGCGTGTGCGTGTGCGTGTGCGTGTGCGTGTGCGTGTGCGTGTGCGTGTGCGTGTGCGTGTGCGTGTGCGTGTGCGTGTGCGTGTGCGTGTGCGTGTGCGTGTGCGTGTGCGTGTGCGTGTGCGTGTGCGTGTGCGTGTGCGTGTGCGTGTGCGTGTGCGTGTGCGTGTGCGTGTGCGTGTGCGTGTGCGTGTGCGTGTGCGTGTGCGTGTGCGTGTGCGTGTGCGTGTGCGTGTGCGTGTGCGTGTGCGTGTGCGTGCGAGTGCGCGTGCGCGTGCGAGTGCGCGTGCGCGTGCGCGTGCGAGTGCGCGTGCGCGTGCGCGTGCGCGTGCGCGTGCGCGTGCGCGTGTGCTACACTTGTCGAATGGAACCTGAATTAATGCACATTAACACAACGCCACCTATCGAGTGGAATATAAGATAATAGGGCCTACGCACTGATGTTGCCGTTGTATGTGACCCGGATAGTGTGGAGTGTGATATTTTGTCAACATGTTGAATACATTGAGACCATTTCAATGTTTGACGCCGATGCTTTGTCTGCACAGCCCAACACCTTCCAATTGGTCATCGCCTACGACCCGTCGCGTTATCAAACTTTCGTCATGTATGTCTACGAGAAGTTGGGATGGGACCATCAGTACAATGTGCGGGACAGTATGATAGGATACTTCTCATACAAATACACCGACGAGAACGTATTGCAGTTGGCTCCGTCGGGGAAGTCAACCGCTTTTCGTATGCACGAACGTTACGGCAACACGGGTGAGTGTATGCTTATTTGTATGGGTATACTTTTCTGTCTTTTCGTATGTATGTCTGTCCGTCTGTCCGTCTGTCAGCCTGTCCGCCTGTCCGCCTGTCCGCCTGTCCGCCTGTCCGCCTGTCCGCCTGTCCGCCTGTCCGCCTGTCCGCCTGTCCGCCTGTCCGCCTGTCCGCCTGTCCGCCTGTCCGACTGTCCGCCTGTCCGCCTGTCCGCCTGTCCGCCTGTCCGCCTGTCCGCCTGTCCGCCTGTCCGCCTGTCCGTCTGTCCGTCTGCCCGCCATGCCTGTCCGTCTGTCCGTCTGTCCGTCTGTCCGTCTGTCCGTCTGTCCGTATGTCCGTCTGTCCGTCTGTCACTCTGTCCGTCTGTCCGTGTGTCCGTCTGTCCGTCTGTCCGTCCGCCTGCCCGCCTGTCCGCCTGTCCGTCTGTCCGGCTGTCCGTCTGTCCGTCTGACCGTCTGCCCGTCTGCCCGCCTGTCCGCCTGTCCGCCTGTCCGTCTGTCCGCCTGTCCCACTGTCCGTTTGTCCGTCCGGCCGGCCAGCTAGCCAGTTCGCCAGCCTATCTATCAGTTTTCCTCTGCCCTACGTCTCTCTTCCTATCTTCACCTCTCCCTATATTTCGTGTATTTCCCTTTCCCACCCGTCTCTGTACTTCTCCTTCCCTGTGCATGCATGTATTTATGTGCATGCATGTATTTATGTGCATGCATGTATGTATGTGCATGCAGGTATTTATGTGCATGCATGTATTTATGTGCATGCAGGTATTTATGTGCCTGCAGGTATTTATGTGCATACAAGTATTCACGTGCATGCAGGTATTTATGTGCATGCAGGTATTTATGTGCATGCAGGTATTTATGTGCATGCAGGTATTTATGTGCATGCATGTATTTATGTGCATGCATGTATTTATGTGCATGCATGTATTTATGTGCATGCAGGTATTTATGTGCATGCAGGTATTTATGTGCATGCAGGTATTTATGTGCATACAAGTATTCATGTGCATGCAGGTATTTATGTGCATGCATGTATTTATGTGCATGCAGGTATTCATGTGCATGCATGGATTTATGTGCATGCAGGTATTTATGTGCATGCAGGTATTTATGTGCATGCAGGTATTTATGTGCATGCAGGTATTTATGTGCATGCAGGTATTTATGTGCATGCAAATATTCATGTGCATGCAGGTATTTATGTACATGCAGGTATTTGTGTGCATGCAGGTATTTATGTGCATGCAGGTATTTATGTGTATGCAGGTATTTATGTACATGCATGTATGTATGTGCATGCAGGTATTTATGTGCATGCATGTATTTATGTGCATGCAGGTATTTATGTGCCTGCAGGTATTTATGTGCATGCAGGTATTTATGTGCATACAAGTATTCATGTGCATGCAGGTATTTATGTGCATGCAGGTATTTATGTGCATGCATGTATATATGTGCATGCAGGTATTTATGTGCATGCAGGTATATATGTGCATGCAGGTATTTATGTGCATGCAGGTATTTATGTGCATGCAGGTATTTATGTGCATGCAGGTATTTATGTGCATACAAGTATTCATGTGCATGCAGGTATTTATGTGCATGCAGGTATTTATGTGCATGCAGGTATTCATGTGCATGCATGTATTTATGTGCATGCAGGTATTTATGTGCATGCATGTATTTATGTGCATGCAGGTATTTATGTGCCTGCAGGTATTTATGTGCATGCAGGTATTTATGTGCATACAAGTATTCATGTGCATGCAGGTATTTATGTGCATGCAGGTATTTATGTGCATGCATGTATTTATGTGCATGCATGTATTTATGTGCCAGCAGGTATTTATGTGCATGCATGTATTTATGTGCATGCAGGTATTTATGTGCCTGCAGGTATTTATGTGCATACAAGTATTCATGTGCATGCATGTATTTATGTGCATGCAGGTATTTATGTGCATACAAGTATTTATGTGCATGCATGTATTTATGTGCATGCAGGTACTTATGTATCTTAGCATACAATACGCACTGACGTATCTGCATAAAGGATTGTATGGCAAAACTAACTGATAGTAACTAGTTGGATTTCATTTTCAATATCATTACCACTGGAATAACATGAACATAGGTTCAAAGCACAACTATAGGGTTTTCGTGGTTTTAAGTTACACGACTGCGCTGTTGCTGTCACAGGCGATCAGGGGCGCTACATGTTCCGGGTGGCGTCAGGAAGTCACGAGAAGAACTACGACCAGCTGTGTTACAACTGGCACGCTGCCGAGATGAGGCGGTGGAGGCTCATCCTTTTCTTCTGGCGTTGGACAAGGCCATGTCCTTGTGACAAACGACTCGCGTGGATGGACGGCCGCTGGAGAGCCGACTACATACAATTCTTCCAGACACGTGGAGAGAAAATGTGTTTTTACGAACGTATACCGCGGTGGCAATCGGCGCAGGTAAGTAAACTGTCTATCACGTATTCTCTGTGACTTTCAGCGGATGCCCTCTCACTGCAATAGCTGTAATACTGGTTATTTATATTTTTGTATGATAGATTTTTTCTCAGGGTGTCGATCACCGTGCCCGAAATCATCAAATGTATAATGATCTCAAAGGTTCATCTTGATAGAACGTATGTTGGAATTTTTATTAATGCAAAATGGCCTTGATCATTTGCCTAATTTCTTATCCAGTCTGGTTAAATCTATTTACGTTGTACTAAAATTAGCCGTTTGTACCAGGCGCCCATGCAGGACGCTGTTTTTCGTGGTAATTATACACTTAATATCCCAAAACAAACGTGTTGCTTTCCATTGTCTTGCACGGCCTTATGCGTCACGCCTCTATTGTTACAGGATGCATGTAGAAGAGTGAAACATTGTTTTGGTTTTATGAGATTGTGTACAATCGGTCGAAATGTTAACTCACTTATCCACACGAAGTACCTTGTGGTCGGAGCACCACTCCAATTATTTATTGCACAACGTATCTCAGTTCCATTCGGTTTCATGCCTATCACAAGTTTCTAATTAGTCCGTTCTGGGCCGTTGATTACCCAGCTCTGTACGCCCCCGTTTTGATGGTTGAGCAGTTGTAGCCGTGCCACTTTCGTCTGCATTTTTTAATGTGCGCCGCTAATCCCCATTAACGTTACATGGCGCCTATGACAGGAGAAATACAATATCACACAGAGTGAAATTGATCACACACGGCGTGGAACAATCGAGTCAAAGGTATTGGCCTACAAAACTGAATGCCGACGGTGTTTTTTTCTCCCGAAAACACAGTAAGCACAAGGGTATTTATAAAAGAAACGTAAGATTAGTTTTGATGATGGTGATATTACATTATTATTATAATTAGTAGTAGTGGTAGTGGTAGTGGTAGTGGTAGAGGTAGAGGTAGAGGTAGAGGTAGAGGTAGAGGTAGAGGTAGAGGTAGAGGTAGAGGTAGAGGTAGAGGTAGAGGTAGAGGTAGAGGTAGAGGTAGAGGTAGAGGTAGAGGTAGAGGTAGAGGTAGAGGTAGAGGTAGAGGTAGTGGTAGTGGTAGTGGTAGTGGTAGTGGTAGAGGTAGAGGTAGAGGTAGAGGTAGAGGTAGAGGTAGAGGTAGAGGTAGAGGTAGAGGTAGAGGTAGAGGTAGAGGTAGAGGTAGAGGTAGAGGTAGAGGTAGAGGTAGAGGTAGAGGTAGAGGTAGAGGTAGTGGTAGTGGTAGTGGTAGTGGTAGTGGTAGAGGTAGAGGTAGAGGTAGAGGTAGAGGTAGAGGTAGAGGTAGAGGTAGAGGTAGAGGTAGAGGTAGAGGTAGAGGTAGAGGTAGAGGTAGAGGTAGAGGTAGAGGTAGAGGTAGTGGTAGTGGTAGTGGTAGAGGTAGAGGTAGAGGTAGAGGTAGAGGTAGAGGTAGAGGTAGAGGTAGAGGTAGAGGTAGAGGTAGAGGTAGACGTAGAGGTAGAGGTAGAGGTAGTGGTAGTGGTAGTGGTAGTGGTAGTGGTAGTGGTAGTGGTAGTGGTAGTGGTAGTGGTAGTGGTAGTGATAGTAGTAGTAGTAGTAGTAGTAGTAGTAGTAGTAGCAGTAGCAGTAGCAGTAGCAGCAGCAGCAGCAGCAGTAGCAGTAGTAGTAGTAATTGTAGTAATTGTAGTAGTAGTAGTAGTAGCTGTTGTTGTAGTAGTTGTTGTTGTAGCTGTAGTAGTAGTTAGCAGTAGTAACCCTTAATTTGTCCTATCATTTGCGTCTTCGTCTTATGCCCGGTATTGTTGTACATATACTGATGGTTGACATGTAGAGAGTGATTGATAGTGCCCGGATGATTGTCTTTCTCTGTAAACAGGAATGTTGCTACACGAGATGGGGCTCCCTCGTCAACTCTCACGACGGTCGTGGAGGTCACACGTTCTACTTCCATCCCCGTTGGCAGAAACAACACTTCAAGTACGACGTCGAACCAAAGCATTGGTGCTGCGACTTCTCCGACAATTGCGAACTGTTCTACTCCGTGCGCCCGACGGATTACTGTTATGGCTACATGCCTTTGTTCATCGGTACGTTGTTGATACTGCATGCGTTGTATTTGTGTATTGTCTATTGTAAAAAATACCTTTTAATACAGAGTAGCACAATTGAATGGTGGTTGTTAACAATGCAACTGCGTAGACAATATTTCATTTCGTTTAGGTGTATGATGCTGATGCGTGGCAAATCGTATCTGCTGCGTCATCATTTGTGTTAAACAGTCAACGCATTTCAAATTACGTGGTTGATACACAATATTAACTTGTGATGTGTTTTTCAACATTGTATCAGTTATCCATATAGAGTAATACAAAAAGGCATTAACTAGCAACATTATCACCACCGTTCCATTGAGACTCACTGGGGTGAGAGAGGAAATTATTAATGTCAGTAGAGATCTCTGCATTAAACATATGCTGCCACTCTGCATGCAGAGTGACATCATAGTTTTGTAAACGCAGATGTGTATTTATCGAATACGTTGTTTGTGCCCCTAATTAGGTTGGTTCTACGGAGACCCACACATCCGCACGCTGGACGGCTTCCAGTACACCTTCAACGGCCTGGGCGAGTACACCCTCATAGAGACGACACACGGCAACTTCACGCTGCAGGGCCGCACAGCGAAGGCTCGCAACGCCAACGGAACAGAGTCAGACGCGACCGTGTTCAGTGCATTCGCTGCTAGAGACGTCGACTCGGACACCGTTCATGTCGAGATGACTAGTGAACGGAAAGGTATGCTGTGTTCTAAGTTATTATCCAACAGTTGTTATTATAATAATATAATAGTGTTTATTTTAGATAGCACAATTTCCCGTAAATGCTCAAATCCTGAACAAGATTTTAATAGCACAAATTAGCAAAATACATTTAAAATAAAAAAGTATACAGTAATTATACAGTAAACAAATAATAACGTATTCATAAGAATACAATTGAATAACAAGAAAGTAAAAACTGAATTGTAAAACAAAAACGTTATTTTAAAATAATATATTCGATATATTTCGATGTATGTATAATTGTATATGTATATAATGTATACATGCTATTTATCTATCTATGATTGCACATCTGGAAATACCATACTTATTATGCATATATATATATATATATATATATATATATATATATATATATATATATATATATATATATAATGTACAATCAGAGGTAGATAGATAGATAGCATATGTATGCATTTAACAGTATAATATCAACGTAAATAGGGTAGTTTATGTGTATGTATGTGCCAATGTCGTCATCAATATGTTTACCCTGTTTAAGGGATTGTTGAAACATTTATTGTCTCGTAATGTACACAATTTGTAATCAGTCCTGCTGACAGAAGTATTTCTTATAATTACATGCGTTAATTTCTTTATAAGTGTATTTTTATTAATCACGTATAACTGTGACAAGATATCGAAAAAATGATTCCATACACGCGGACTATCTAGATTGGGACCCGCCTGTGCTATCCGTAAAAGGCATTGTCATGCATATTCGGTTTAGTTCGCCAGACCACGGTTTTGTCTGACAAGATCATCGTGTTTAAAGTTAACAGTCATTACATGGTTCACTGCGCGTGTATGAATATTCATTATAATCGAGTTGCGTAATTAATCACCCACGTGGTAGCAAGCTCAGCCATTCACGTACACACACCTATGTACCTATGTATCGACTTGTAGTACACTTAACACCCAAGTTATGCATTAATGTGCAAGACAAAAGTATCAGAGCAAGTAGTTATGCGAAATTGTCATGGTTTGATACAGGACACCTCGAATGCATATACGTTTTACAAATAATCCCCATAATGATAAATTATACGGCATACAAGGAATGACGTTTCGTTTTAGCAAACGGCGTACTCCATTGTACCCTGTATTACCGGTAATGCGGCTGTAGTTCAAAGTTGGAGATGACAACTATACCATATTGTTGCAGGTTTGAATGTGTTTGTGGCTGCTGAAAATGTAAGCAATTGGTTCAATGATACCAACCTGACAAATGACAAAGAATTCAGGAATGTCATTCTTACGAAGAAGGCGATCACGCAAATTGAAGTGTCATTCAAATCAGGTAAGAAGCTAATTACACAGTATACAGCTGTTCGTTAGTGGGAATGATACGAATGTAGCATACATTAAACAGGTATGTACAGTAAGTCTCGCTCGTATGCGTTCTCTTTCGCGCGCGCACACACACACACACGCACGCACACACACACGAGCGCGCACAAACACACACACACACGAGCGCGCGCACACACACCACACCACACACACTACAAACACCACATACACCACACACACTACACACACTACACACACCACACACACACACCACACACACACCACGCACACACCGCACACACCACACACACCACACACACCACACACACCACACACACCACACACACCACACACCACACACACCACACACACACCACACACACCACACACACCACACACACCATACCATACCATACCATACCATACCATACCATACCATACCATACCATACCATACCATACCATACCATACCATACCATACCATACCATACCATACCATACCATACCATACCATACCATACCATACCATACCATACCATACCATACCATACCATACCATACCATACCATACCATACCATACCATACCATACCATACCATACCATACCATACCATACCATACCATACCATACCATACCATACCATACCATACCATACCATACCATACACACACACACACACACACACACGCACGCACGCACGCACGCCCGCACGCCCGCACGCCCGCACGCCCGCACGCCCGCACACACACACACACGCACGCACGCACACACACACACAGAGAGACATACATACACACACACACACACACACACACACACACACACACACACACACATACACACACACACACACACACACACCGCACACGAATGCGCACACGAGCTCGTACACAAACGCATGCATTCAGAAACATATATACATGGAGGCATGCAAGCGGGGATAAATAAACGAACGAACAATTGCATGGCGTTGTGTAAACAAACGGACGCATGAAAGCACGCTAGCGAACACACGCACGTACACATAAACGCGCGCGCATCCAACTGGGTTCCTCTAAGCCAACATTGTCAGGTTATGCTGACTCGTTATCTCAGTGTTTTGCAGTAAAGTCACTGAATAAGTTGCGCTACGTTCCTAGCCTTCTGGTCTAGAGAAACCAAGCCACACTATATGTGCTTTATTGAGTTTCCTGTATTCACTGTGTACAACAGGGAAATTACGAACACTGTTTAGGCATGGTATTAACCGTTATGTGGGGAGCAGCGTATCGCATTCGAATATGTTCCAGTATGAAAATATATATGATAACGTGAGAAAAAAACACGGCTGTTTTGTATAAAATGCTAGTAGTACTTATAAAAAGCAACAGTGTTTTCAGAACCGCAGTAACGAACACAATGCTGTTGTTCAATAAAACTAGTGGCATTAGCATCAGCACAACATCGACTGTTGTGACTTCTGCGATGCGCGGTTAACTGTAACGCGAAAGTGTTTGTTGACGCAGGATTCTCACTAACAATCAACGTGAGTGCAGAACAACTTGACATCACAGTAGGCGCACCAGACACATTCAAGAACCAGACAAAAGGCCTGATGGGAGTATTCAACGGCGACCCCATGGACGACCTTCTACCGCCAGGGGAGAACGCCGTGGCGCTTTCAAACAGCTCGTCCGAGAAGACGATCTTCTACAACTTTGGTGAACTATGTACGCGTGCTCTGTATTTTTACCCATATTGACGTCCACATATTCCATGCAGTCATACTGCGTAATATCGTCCTACCAAAAACATATATTTTATATCAAACGGACACTGTGTTTTACACATTGACTTGGATTGAATGATTTATGCTAGATATCGTCGTAGTAACAATTAATGATGAAGCATTCTTACTCTCACTATGCTATCAATGTTGCAGTTGTATTGTGTATTTTATAACTTCTGTCTTTATAAAAACATACTAACTTTACAACGCCGTCATGCCCTGTTCCCCTGAAGGGAGAATTCAGCCAGCCGACTCCCTATTCTTCTACGCGGCGGGCGAGAGTTACTTGACGTTCGCGCGCACCGATTTCAAACCGCTCTTCCTGGAAGATGTGAAGAGCAGGATGACGGATGAACAGTGGGCTAACGCGAAACAAACATGCCAGGACAACAAAGAGTGTCTCTTTGACTATGCGATTACAGGTGAGCACAACTCGTTCACTGCACACTGCGCACTGCGCACTGCGCACTGCGCACTGCGCACTGCGCACATTCAACGCCGTCTACCAAAACTGAAAGGTCTGATTTAGCTTTGCAATATGGAAATAGTATTTGAAACATGTCACAGCAATATAATTTGAATGCGTTTCTAAAAGTGATACAATGCTATTTGTTTTGAGGAGAAATACCAATGTGCTGTTATCTTTCTGTTTTCTGTCTCGTATGTTACCCACAGGAGGCTTATTAATGTGTGTGTTACTCTAGTTCGGTTGTAATGTCAATGGTGTTGGGCGGGGGTGAGCAGAAGCGTCAGCACCCTTCCGTCGACACGTCACGACGTTAGATATTTCGCGGCGACGTTCGGAATGATTTTTATCACGTTTGTCAGTTGATGTGTCCACGTTGTCTGATGTGACTTCGGAAGACAGGACTGGCGAAGTGTTGTGGATTAAATTTAGCTATTCGCCACCGTTATGTAGCTAACCGAGAGCTTCTACGTTGTATGACTCCTCACCAGTACGAGTCTTGTTCGTTGACAAAGTTACATAACGACAGTGTCAGCTGTGCATTCCCGTTGGCGATCGCGCAGTGGACAGTGAGTGACCAGTGGCTGTGGCTTGGGGGCCTCTCGCGGTCTTGTGTCGCTGGTGTTTACTTGGTTATGTCGTGTAAATAAACGCTCGGCGTTACCTGTGTATGTTTGGACATCACAACCGAACTACAGCCTGGCCCAGGCTACAGGAAGACGGATGGTTCGAAGTCGTGCGGGGTTGTTGTCTCTTTTTGTATATTTAATGTTGTCTATGATCTCACCTTAAACCGCAACTGACACAAAAACAAGCACCTAAATATTAAGGAAACATCCTGCGTTCAGCCACGCCAATACACATCTATAATTATAATGTTTGACTCAGATAGAAGAATATTGTTAAGTTAGCATATTACATTTATAATACCGAAATCCAAATACACAAGTGGGTGTTAAGACGATTTAGTCTGTTGCCATATTAAAATAAGATAACACGGATTAGAGCAATATTGACGCGAAATGTAATTTCTAACGGAACAATGCATTTGTTTAGGGAAAGAAGAGGCTGCTGTTGCGACACTGGCTACTAACACGAAGAACGTGCAGAATGCTAAGACACTGTGTAAGTATTGTGTATTTTACAACATTAGTTCTTCCGCCATATGTTATGAAGCAGCATTCTCAATTGTGTGACGATGTGGACATCGAAGAAGAACATAACTCAAATCGTACTGCGTAGTTCACGACACACTTCTGACCTTTTACAAGATGCACGACGCCAACAAATAATGTTATCTACCGGAAAGTAGGCTACCAGGGATTGCGAGTTTGCCCTCCGCTCTGCCCTATTGCCCTTCCATTGTCTGGCATGGTCAATCATCTACACTCGGTATTCATTTGCTTCTTTCGCCACTTTATATTCCATAACATGTTCTTTTGAATGCCTTCCTATTTTCCCGTGTGATCGAAAAATGGTACATCGTGTTTATGAATGTTTGTAAAGAGTTTTATTGATGACGTGATTAACTTAGCTTATACATAATTTATGTTAATAAAACACCGCATCGTGAATGTTTCTGTACGCACACACTATTGCACATGGAACGTTTATTTCTGTAATAAAGTGATTAATTCATTCTGTTTATTTCACAAATGGTTTCTTTTGGGAATAATTGTATTGCAAAGCAATTATGATTATAATTTCATTTTAATTGTTTCATTTCACAGTTTTCCATACTACGTTTTATAATGTTGATAACAGTTGTATTTACTATGCTGTCATCGTTCGATGAAATCATTCATTTCCAGCCAACCGTAGCCCCAACATTACCGTGGATAAGGTGTTCAACGTGACGGTGGGAAAAGAGAACGTTCTGACGGTCAACACGTCGGACCCAGACGGGGACAAGGTCTATGTTACGCTAAACTCAACCTTGCCAGAGTCGGCCAATTTCAACAAGGAAGATTACGTCTACCGGTGGACACCAGTCAGCATGGACATAGTAAACATATCGTATGTCGTATTTACTCTCAATCATATGTGTGTTTATTGTATTGCTACCTTGATATTCTCGACTAAGCCAGATTGCATTCCCCTCACCACATGCTATTCCTTCGCTTTGGTTGTTGAAGCCTGCTAAGAACGCGGCAAACAGAAGGGCGGGAGGGTTAGCTGGTTTTTGACGTATACATAACAACAGTAACAACAACAATGACAACACCAACAATAACAACAATAAGAACACCAACAATAATAACAATAACAATAACAATAACAATAACAATAACAATAACAATAACACTAGCACTAGCACTAGCACTAGCACTAGCACTAGCACTAGCACTAGCACTAGCACTAGCACTAGCACTAGCACTAGCACTAGCACTAGCACTAGCACTAGCGATATCGATATCGATATCGATATCGATATCGATATCGATATCGATATCGATATCGATATCGATATCGATATCGATATCGATATCGATATCGATATCGATATCGATATCGATATCGATATCGATATCGATATCGATATCGATATCGATATCGATATCGATATCGATAACAATAACAATAACAATAACAACAAGCATAACACCACCACCAACAACAACAACAACACCAACAACAACAACAATAACAATAACAATAACAATAACAATAACAATAACAATAACAATAACAATAACAATAACAATAACAATAACAATAACAATAACAATAACAATAACAATAACAACACCAATGACAACATCAATAACAACATACATAACAACATACATAACAGCATACGTAACAACATACATAAAACATCAATGACGACATCAATAACAACAACAATAACAACAACAATAACAAAACCCAAAAAAACAATAACAACATCAATAACAACAACAACAATAATAACAACAACAACAATAACAACAACACCAACAACACAAACCCGGTAGTCAAGACAAATTGACCATTAAAATAAGGGTCCTCTTATACAACGTGAAGTCATGGTGTATGTATTTAGGTTTTCGGTGTCTGACGGCAAGGGAGGTGTTGCTACTGCTGATGTCTCCATAAACTTGTGCAACTGTTACGACCACGGAGAGTGTCTGTTTGATCTGCTCGCCGACACCTACGAGCTGAAGCAGCCTTTCAGGATCGTCCAGTGCAACTGCTCCACTGGCTGGGAAGGTAAGGGTCCTTACGGAATAGAGTGCCTGGGTCGAGTATAGATGATAAGACGCAGTGATATCATTTGACTCGTGGAACAATGCGGTTGCAGCTTTCATGGCTCTTACACATGTTGTGACATACAACGTCGTCTATCAAAACTGAAAAGTCTGATTTAGCTTTACAATATGAAAATAGTATTTGAAACATGTCGCAGCAATATAATTTGAATGCGTTTATAAAAGTGATACAATTGTATTTGTTTTGTGTTTAGGAGAAATACAACTTAGCTGTTATTTGTCTATTATCTGGTTTATTACTCACAGGAGGCTTATTAATGTGTGTGTTACTGTCAGGTGACCACTGCGAATCCGACTACGACGGGTGTCAAGACAATCCGTGTACTGCGGGCACAAACTGCACTGACGTTAGTCCTGAAGAGGAAGTGTCCAGCGGCAGACCGTACTCCTGCAGCGAGTGTCCGGAAGGAACCGAAAAAGACGGAGAAAAATGTCTACGTGAGCACAGCACATTTAACGCTCTTGAATCGTCACCCTTTTAGAATGCTGCCAATGCATTACGTCTATGTAAAGTTAGTGTAACCCAATATGAATGTGTTATAAATGAAGGGCGTACTTTCAAAACAGCGTGCATGCTATTATAGTTGTGCTAATGGAGTAATTAACCAATCAGTTTAAATGTCGTGATATCACACGGCGAGAATGTAACGGAACATTCATGGGA
>OZ024855.1:33824585-33852085 GCA_964017155.1 Oasisia sp. SBJ-2009 | reverse complement strand
TGTACACATAATAATTATGTTCGTGCTATTCAGACATCGACGAATGTTCAAGTCGGCAGATTTTTAATACAGCAGATGTTATGAGATAACACTTCGTGTGGTTATTTTCAGACTTTTGTTAAACACTGCATTAGTTAGTGATGTACCAATAACATAACAATGGAACACTCAGTTATTAGTTAGTAACGTTTTATAATTTATTTTTATTTATTATATAATAAACTAATGTATGTTTTACATGCTTTATCAGGAAATGTACACATATGTTCGTGCTATTCAGACATCGACGAATGTTCAAGTAATCCGTGTCAGAACGGGGCCAATTGTTCCACTCCTGCGCTGGATGCGTTCACCTGCCAGTGCGTGACAGGGTACACAGGCAGTCTTTGTGAGACAGGTATTTATCAAATTCCAGTTGTTCTTTTTCTCTGTTTGTAGTTTGACCTAACCCATACTGTTCATGTATGAATGGGTGTCATTTTTCTTCACGTGGAAAATACAAGGGAAAGTACACTCAATATATACAAACAAAATAATGTACACATGAAAATGGGGAACATAGTGCGCTATACTTATCAGTCACTTCCGTCATCGTGTTCAACGATACTCTTTCATGATATCCATCGATGCTAAGCAGGTATCTTAAATGTAACCTCGTAATCACCCCACCACCAACAACAGTTTAAATACGACTGGAAAAAAGTCGTAGAATTTCATAATACTTTATGTTGATTCTTACACGAAATATTGCCTCTTTTCAGACATTGATGAATGTGCCAGCAATCCGTGTGAGAATGGTGGGTCGTGCCTAGATTTGGTGGACGGTTTTATCTGCAACTGCGCAGGAGGTTACACTGGGATAACGTGCAGCACGGGTGAGAGTTCAACAGCTGTTTGATTAGAAGATGTGTTAGGCTGGCAGACAACAGCTAATTTTAAATACCAACGGGAATCTCGTATTTTGTTACACAGAACATAACCACGTATCAACGTGGTTGCATTTTAGTTGACATCCATAACGCAGTTTGGAAAACTGGTCACCCACCTATATTGAATATAATTATATTTTGTATTAAGCAATGCATGCTTGTCAAACTACCATTTTTCTCGATGTGAATACATGGAATCATAGTGTTTTACTAAATTCATAGTAACTATAACAAACGTTTGTAGATTGTCGTGAACTGGCTTCTTTTCAGAAATTGACGAGTGTGTCAGCAGTCCATGCATGAATCAAGGGACATGTGACGATCAAGTGAACGGTTTTGTCTGCAATTGCACAAAAGACTACTCCGGTTTCATGTGCAATATCGGTAAGATCGTCTTACGCTTACATGTGATTTATATGTTTATATGTAGACTATTTAAGAGAATAGTGTCACGCAATATTAGATAATTACATGTATAATTTCCAAGCTCAGAAACCTTAATGTTCCTTGATCAATGCTTAGGGTGTTACACGTTTATCAGTGGTCTTACTTCAGTTCAACGGTTAGCCGGTTTGCAAACAAACTGTGTATTGATGAAAATAAACAGAGAAATGTAGCAGTTTGAATAACATTTGATGTGTGTCAATTGTAGGACATCTTTGTTTGGCTACACCATGTTCGAACGAAGGCACATGTCTGGAAACGAATGGACATCGTACCTGTAGTTGCGTTGCAGGGTACACTGGCGACAACTGTGAGACAGGTATGACTGTTGACACATGACTCCTACTAGATGTAACGTATCATACAATGACAATCATGTCGTATTCATGTGCACGTTTTCATGTGTTTTCGGTAATGCTTAATGCTCACACAACTTAGCCGTCGTTACAACAATAATGCTTGTGACCATTTGAATTGATGTTAGATGCTCACAACTGATATATGTATCAAGAGGCACGTTCCATGATCCTGTATCAGCATTTCATAATAGGTACTAATTTGTTTTATATTTTTGTGTTTTGCCGAAACAGTCGCATACCAGTTTTGTGCTTCTATTATAAGTTCTTTTTGTCTTGGCTCTGTCACGCTAACGACCATTTAGGATTGTCACTAAAATGATCATGTATTGTGATTGCTCTTCGAAAAACCTTTGCATGACTGTCGTAATTTCTCTACAGATATTCCCGAGTGTCTGAGTTCCCCGTGTGAGAACGGTGGAACGTGCAACGAAGCGATTGGCCTTTACACATGCACATGTCCTGTCACGCACGACGGGCTCAATTGTGAACACGGTGAGACAATTGCTCAGTCGTCTTGCGTGTGTAAATTTATCCTCACATTTGTCTGAAACAAAAGTTGCTAATTGTTGTAATCCGGTTTGTTTTATACGCAACAAAAAGTTGATGCGAAAAGCGAAACAACAGGTAAATACATCCTACCATATATACAAGAATGCTGTTGTTGTTGTTGTTGTTGCTGCTGTTGCTGTTGTTGTTGTTGCTGTTGTTGTTGTTGTTGTTGCTGTTGTTGTTGTTGTTGTTGTTGTTGTTTTAAAACAGTTTTATAATTTAAGTAGGAATGTAAATTTCTTTATTTAGCAGTGATCATTGTATAATACAATAGTCTTCGGAATTTTTAGGTGAAGTGCACATTTCGCTATATGTTACGTGTTTATTACAACCAAATCCACTTGTCAGTAAATAGACAACCACTTGTTTTATCCAGAAATAAAGTTCTGTGAAAGTAATCCATGCAAGAACAACGGAAACTGTTCCGAGGGCACCGGCACCTACATATGTCATTGCGTGGCGGGATATACTGGAGAGGACTGCGCAACGAGTAGGTCTTTGGCAATTGCCGATATTGACACACATACCGGATTAATAATGAAGGATTCCTGTTGTGTGCTATTTTCATTGCGGTCTCATGACGGTTTAATTGGACTAACGGTACGGCTTATCTTCGAAATGTGTTCTGATATCCTAAAGGTCACCCACCACAAGTGAGAACTTTCTTTTTAAAATACGCTCTTTCAGTATATGTATATTATAAAATTAAGTAATATTAACTAAAAATCATGAAGCTCACTCTCTCATGCATGCACATTTTGCTATGCAGATATCAACGAATGTTGGAGTGATCCATGTCAGAATGGCGGAACGTGTTCTACGCCTCACTTGGACATGTTTGCATGCGAGTGTAAAAACGGATACACCGGAATCACCTGTGGATCAGGTATAATATACAGTTAGATATTATAGTAATATCCACGATGAAGCGGTGCAAAGTCAAATAGCTATTTAGAGGATGCGTTTTGAGGCAGTTGGGTCAATATAAAACGTAGACTGAATGTATTTACGCGTTGTTGCGGATACAGTATAATGGGATAGAACGTACGCAAAGATAACACATGAACGGTTGACTAAATTGTGGCCATTGACAGGAAATATATTTGCATTAACTACAAAAGTACGCGTTTGCGAGAAATTGTATGCACATGTTTTCAGATATCAATGAATGTGAAAGCTATCCCTGCCACAACGGCGGCCTTTGTTCAACGCCTCAGTGGGATACGTTCGCCTGCCAATGTGGAGAAGGCTACACCGGGTCTACATGTGAAACAGGTACATTATATATTGTGTCCTTATTTGGTATTGAGAAAATACACACCTTTTCAGGGTAGCATTTACATAACTTAAACAAATGCCAACACACTTAAAATAGCAGATCATGTTTAATGTTTGTTTTATTTATTTAGTTTCACATATATTTTAGCCTGATATTGATCGTTATATTAATATTGTTTATGGTAACATTTTAATATGACCTTCATTATGTCATTTGGCAATTTCATTAACACCATTGTCTTTATCCAAATGTAATATATTACTTATTTATTTAATTACATTAATTAGTGTTTTGTTTTTCTTACAAACGTTGTATCTCATTCAATGT
Organism: Oasisia sp. SBJ-2009; assembly: GCA_964017155.1. Lineage (NCBI taxonomy): Eukaryota > Metazoa > Annelida > Polychaeta > Sabellida > Siboglinidae > Oasisia > Oasisia sp. SBJ-2009. The sequence continues at coordinate 33,848,198 of OZ024855.1, read as the reverse complement.
ACAGCGCTGTGAAACAGCATTGGATGTGGCTCAAAAAAAGTATCATTATTATTACTACTATTACTGTAAGTATTAAAAGAGCTATATACGTGGAACCATAATTGTACTGGGAACAATGGAAAATAATTTAAGCATTTAAAAACATGTATTGCGCACAAGCAGGTAAATGTGTGAGAATAATATTATAATACAGCTACATTTATGTGACACGCTTCAGTGCATTGCTGTTTTCCTTAAAGAAACGTGTTATGAAATGATAAGTGAAATATTATATTAGGATTCAAGTTATTTTATCAACACCTTTCAGTGGCCGTCATTATACATTTCCTGCGTCAGGTGTAATTATTTATTCATCATGTTAGTTTTTATGTCGCAGATATCGACGAATGTTCGAGCCAGCCATGTCATAATGGCGCGAAGTGCTCCACGCCTAATGTGAACATGTTCGCCTGCGAGTGTGAAGCTGGATACAACGGAAGCCTCTGTGAAACAGGTATGACATGTAGAATAGACACTTTTGTTATATAGCCATTCCTATTTTACACAGCAACGTTGAAATTAAAAGTTGTTGATATAGCTGTTATAAAATATTATAAACTCCTTGTAAAGCAAAGTTAGCCAAAGGGTCTATCTCATGCCGTGTAATATGTGTTCTCCTAGATCCGTGTTACACACTGACGAGGGTCAGTTCATGTGTTGCAGAACCATTCTGTTCGTTTGATTTTCCATAGTGCTCTGTCCATAGCCGCCTCTCAGCACGTTCCCTTTTAGCATTTTCGAAGAATGTGTTCCAGCGTAACGTCTTCTCACTTTCACCACGCATTCGGTCCCGCTTGTATGCCACGTCGCACAAACATATCTGATTTTCCGTTCGCCGTCCCCATTCTTCCTAGGTACACACATTTATGAACTTGCTTAATCTCTCTTTTTATCCATCGTGATGTTTAACTCTCCTATCTGGCGTCACACGTCACTTCTATCTTCTTGAGTGTTTCTTGAACATCTCCTTCCATTTCACCAACAATCTTGTAGGTCTTTCTTTGCTCAAGCACCACTGACACATCACCCGAAAATATCATCTTCTCTAGATCACGGTGGTTCACAAATTGTGCCTCCTATTTATCAGTTCCGGTACCATAATAAATACTCAAGAATTAAGGGCACTTGCTGGCTTCAAGTCGATGTTAACCGACAACCCTTCCGACATCCTAGTTCCAAGTGCATCTCGTCCTGTTATATTTTTTATACATTGCTTCAACAATTTCGGTTTCTGCTTCTGGCATTTCCACCCATTTCACAGTTGCCAACGTCATATCTCCTGGGACAGTGTCATAAGCCTTTTCTAGGTCCACAAGTTCCGCTGTTGCATCTCCAACCACTTTTAGTCAACCGTGTCAGTGCAAACATGCCATCTGTCATCCCTTTGCCCTTTTGAACCCCTGTTCTTCTTCATCCAATTCTTGCCCTAATCATTTCCTAATCTCCCATCCAAGTTCCTCTCTGGCAGCATGATGGTTTGACTAAGAAGTATGATACCTCGGTGTTTTCTTGGGCCTTCACGCCTCCTTTCGTATTCCCTGTTGCGACAATTACTCATGTCCGCCACTTAATAGTACCGCGGCTCGCAGTACTGATGTATTTCTAGCTCACTCTACAATTAACTAAGTAATATAATGTTTGCCATCCAGCAACTAATGATAACACTCTAAAGTGTAAACTTGTTACGGTGATTAACCATTTATAATCATTTATAGTTTCTTTGAAATATCATGAAATGATCCCTGAATACTGTTGCATAATGATATTATTTTATATTTAATGAAAAAGGAATATCTAATTCAGATCGGGTTATGCAATAGCCGTATTATATATTTAGTCACCATATTTTATATCGCAGATATCAACGAGTGTTCGAGCCACCCATGTCAAAATGGAGCGAAGTGTTCCATGCCTAACGTGAACATGTTCGCCTGCGAGTGTGAAGCTGGATACATCGGAAGCCTCTGTGAAACAGGTATGACATGTACAATAGTACACTTTTATTATATCAACATTGATACACTAAATAGCGACACAGATTTATTGTTGATACTAAAAGTAAGTATGGTTTGTACGGCCCACTCAATGTTATCGCTATCAACATTAAGGTAATTATTTACTTATTAAATTAACACATAATATGTAAGCGAACGCGACCACGTCCGGTTACATATATTAATAACATAATATTATGGATAGCAGTTCGTAATAAAATTATACTTTATGGAAAGTGTGTAATATATTATATTACACACTTTCCATAAAGTATAATTTTATTACGAACTGCTATCTATAATATTATGGTATTGTTCATGTTATTTAATGAGCACCCTTTGTTAGCTCTCATGCTACCTTTCTATTGCTAATGGTAGCTGTCATGCTACCTTTCAATTGTTTATTCAACATATTTTATATCGCAGATATCAACGAATGTTTGAGCCAGCCATGTCAAAATGGAGGGAACTGTTCCACGCCTAGTCTGAACATGTTTGTCTGCGAGTGTGACGTCGGATACACCGGAAATTACTGCGAAACAGGTATGATGCGCGACGTGATGCTTTTCAATAACAATAATAAGTGTTCCACAACATTGATATGTTGAGCGTAAACGCAAAAAAAACACCCAACTTGGATAGACAGCGCGTTTACATATGGGCGACTTTAGAGTAACATCGATATTCACTAGCGGTGCAGTTCATACTCAGTCGCATTAACTGATTACCTAAACTATTAGTTTTGTGACATTATGAAACAGTTAACGATATAATTGTAGGTTTACGCAAAAAATGCCCACATAAATTCGCATCGTACATGTCTACAGTTGTTCCTATAGCTACGCAATTGTCGCATTTTATCAGTTATTCCGCAGCAACGTAATCCGTGGCATTTTATAGAGTAACATAATTATGAAGTGGTACACCATTGCGACAGTTATTTAGGTGTAACCATTACTGATGGTGGCGTTGGTAAATACACAAGTAAGCGAACACGACAACGTCCAGTTACATATATTAATAAGCTGATGTTTCGTATAGATACTGCTACAGAGCACAGGAGCCTGTATATAAAATTAGAACACAAATACAGCTCTGTGTTTACCGTTGGGCACACGTTGACATGAAAATCAAGCCACACTGTCAAAAACGAGAACGTAGACTAAATCGACTCCTTTCCCCATTAAACTTAAAACGCATCATGAAGGCACACATAGATTCGCATATGCACACTACTTTAATGTACACTTTCTTCTTAATAATAACCCACTGCAACATGTTTTCAGACCTCAACGAATGTAACAGCAATCCATGCCAGAACGACGCCACTTGTTCCTCACCTCGCCCGGACATATATTCCTGCGCATGTGGCGCTGGATACACGGGAATCACCTGTGAAACCGGTATGAATGACGCATCAATGTAACTCACTGCTAACAGCCGTGATACCCGATGCGCAGCACGTGGTTCACTGCTTTGTATTCAGGGTAAAACAGAAGTAGTTGGTCAGAACAAAATACGTAAATAGCAAATATTGGAAAGACAGCAATGATACAAAACATTTGACCAATGAAGTGAACACGGGTACAGTTGTGTGTATAAATAGCATAGACCAGTGTCTGCATTAACAGGCATAAATAAATAAATATTTTGCACCTGACATTAAGAATATATAAATCATGCAAAGTTCGATTTGCAGCTTCTATTTTTTGCACTGCGAACACTTGTTTACACATAAACTAGTGAGAAGTTTTTAAATAGTTTGATTCACATCTGCAACTACTGTTTTAGTCGTTCAATAATCGTTTTTACAAATAACCTGGTGGAATGTTTCTATACATTGTTCCACATCTGCAGATGTCGACGAATGCGAAAGCAACCCGTGCGTGAACGGCGGATCTTGCGTCAATCTCGTCAACTCATACCAGTGTAGATGCACATCCGGGTTCTACGGCAACAGTTGCGAGAAACGTAAGACATTTTATATTGCTTAATTCCAGCAGTAATTGAATCGTCCCGGCAAGATTTCGTACAGAAAGACGTGGCTGATGTATATGCAATATTGTTTTGTATTAACGTGCCATCGTATCGTCACGTCCAACGAACCGTCCGGTGGACGCTGCATCCAAGCATTGGGACACGGCACATAATTTTAGGCATGCAGGTGTTGTTGTGTCTGCCTTTTTCTCATCATCTGGAATATGATAGCTATACTTTTTATAATAATAACAATAGTAGTAATGTAACTTCGATTACGCCTAAATCTTTGGAACGATGCTCGGGCTTTCTTGAGTTACCCAGCTTCCCGAAGGATGACTAAATTACATACAATCGAACTTTGATTTACGGTCACCTCTGTAATACCTTGCAATCAAAGTTGCCATAATTGTTTCAGTAACAGTAAATGATCAGTCCCGCTAATATGATCCCCTCGTTTTTCAAGTAACCTTTGGGCATTTCCGATGGTGACCTTAATAAGAAGTGTCCAATTTATTACAGAAATTGGTAACATTTTTATATTGACAGACGGTATAACTAAAAATACTATTCGCTTTTCATAAAATTCAATGCAGTGCACGGTTATCTTCCAGGAAAGGTTCCATCAGAGATAACCCGAGTAGCCGTGAAAGTGACACTTAAACAGGCGACGTTTTCACAAGACCTAGCGAAGAAGACATCGGAGGCGTACCAAAGTCTGAAGAGCACAGTCGTCGATGCCGTAAGTAATTCCTGTACACGAATATTATTGTCAGAGTTCGGCGACTGTGGTGTCTTGAGTTAAGAAGCTCATCAGCCGGGAAGGATGAACTGATATATATTTTCATATTGTTATTAGGATAATTCATCTTTCTTTCATAATGTTCTGCTATGATATCAGACGACGTCTTCAGACTACGGCCGCTAGTTAACAAAACAGTAGAATAACGACTTTATATTTTCAGTTTTATTCACAATTATTGTGACCCTGGGAAAGCAGATATTTATCACATATGAAGAGATTCCGCTATGACACGCGGACACTTGCCCGCGTGTCACGTAGCATAATATCATAGTAATGTGAAAAACAGTATTTTGTTTGGTTTCTTGGTTATTGTCAATATACCAACTGGTAATCGATAAAACTGGAACAGTTATATTCGAAAATTATTATTTAATGTAACGAATTAGCATTATGTTCAGCATTATCTGAATTGGATTAATTGGACCGTTTGTTTAATTACATTTGATGTATGCATTGTCGGGTAACACTACTGATTACTAGGTATCGTTCCTAATTCGTACATTAACTATGTAACGTTTCTAAAGTAAAACATTATATATATATATATATATATATATATATATATATATATATATATATATATATATATATATATATATATATATATATATTATGCAAGGCTTTGTTTATCAGACTTCGGATTCTTCACATTTTAGTTGGAATCAATCCTCGATGATCAACTCGGAGAAGGAATGTACACGATTGTGGATGTGACATTCAGGTATGATTCGTAACAACTCCAGAACCTGGACATTTTATGTTCAACGAAATCGTGTTGCTTAACTTCGTTGGTTACGTGTTTAAGTGTTATCAACAATAAGCTAGTATTCTGAATTATGACGGGCAGCTATGTGAGCCATCGTTTGTTGACGTTCAAATATATAGTTAGTGCGCAGTCAGTGTTTCCTTCTCTGGAACATAAAACTGATGTATTATGATCGTTTGGAAAAATGTGAAATGCTTTGCGTATTGTTCGATCACCTCGCCATGTTTCCGTTGGTCCAGCCCAACATCACTTAGTTGTTCGACATGATCATCAAAATTAAACAACCGGTTTGCATAGCATAAGCTAAAACGTCTGGGTGTGGAAAAATGTGTTTCTTTTTTAAACAAACAAAGGAAAATATGAATTGCAAAAGCAGGGTTAAATTTACATAGCCACATCGACTTACTTATGTTGCAATTATCTTTGTCCTTACTTACAGTCAGGGCAGCGTTGTAGTGAAATACATGATAGAAATGCTGAAAGACGACTCAGCCAAGACATTGTCGAACGTTCGGAACGCCATCACGGAGAACAATGGGACCTTTGCCGGATATGACGTTGACGCTAGTTCCATCGACGTCATCGGTAAGAATGATCTTGCTGCGTTCTTTGCTCAGGGACGATTTGAATTGCACGGTGATAATTCAAGGAATACAAGTTGATATTATGATTAACAGTTACAAGTGAATAATAACATATTTAACGAACACAGTGTTTATATTTGACAATATCACCCACTGTGTTTTACAAAAATACGTTTGGCATTACAAATGTGTTTTGCAGGAGGTAGGTGTATATGCTATGTTTGCTGGATTATAATCATATGTTGCAATGTTTAAGATATATTATATAATAATCTTGCACGGGCATACCACTGCTCATCATAAGGTTACATACGTAACACCTTTATGTAAAAAAGGTTTTATTCAGTCATTTAGGTTAGCTGACATCTGAATTGTATTGATCATCGCCAACATAATATACAATACAGTTGCACTGGCATATTTCAGGGGAATAAGCGGGGGTAAGTCGCAGAAAAGCGATGGCGTAACCATTCAGGACCAGGGCCATTTTTCATGTGTCAATAACATTTTCTTCCAAAGCAATATCCCTGATAAGCCGATTCTCAGCTGTACATATAAAGATTATTTATACCATGTTGCATTTGTTAACTTGTATCCGTCATTCATATGGTCAATTGTGTGCATTGCTGCAGTTCGGAAGACTGTCCAATACTATGGACAGTACCGGGTGCCGAACTTGTCGTTCAGGACAGAATGGAGCAACACTGCCTCGAAGGAATATAAGAGTTTGTCAGCATCAGTCATAGAAAAGGTATGTTATATGCGGAATATTGCAGATTTGCTAGTTAAGTCTACTTTATCAGAACAATGAACTAACGTATTTTAAGAGACAACTTAATTGTATTATCCTTTTAATTAGGTTTTATATATTTTAAAGTTTACTCTATTTTAATGTACACGTTTTAATGCTATTACTCACAAATGTTTAATGATTATTTTAATGACATGTTTTACCATTGCATGGTAGTATGATAATGTGTGAACTTGTTGATTTTATTGTGAATATACAGGTACAATCAAACTGTACAATTGTCATATAATAAACTTATCTTATCGTGTCTTAACAATGTAATATGCATAACAAATGATAACCAAATTTAGTTATGCTACGACCCGTCACATGCACGGGCGATAACTAGTTCGATTTCAGTAGAATACGTTTGTTTAAAGAATCGTGGTGAAGATTTAGGGTGGTACAGTTGAAAGGCCAGCGACACATATCTAGCAGAACGTTCATATAACACTAACTACGTTCTTGTCTGCGGGAAATCGTCGTCAACCCCCTATCGGAACTGCGAACATTTCCCAGCAATATGCACTTTCCTCCAGGGCCATATCCGACATCCGCAACATGCGCTGGTTGTGGGCTCAGCGCTCCACTATTTACATGTACCGGGATCCAGCGCCTAATGTATACTTAATAAACGTCCGTTCGTGTCCCTGGGCAATTGTTGTTAAGCGATCTCCACTGTATGTAAGACGTATAGATGTGCGCTCTTATAGGACGACACGTAACAGTCGACACTCTCTTTTAGATGGACAACTTCTACCGTGACGAGATTGGATCCAAACTAGTCGGTGTTACTAATATAGCGTTCACGTGAGTACACGTTTAATTTGCTATACATATAGTGTACAAATCTAAGAAGGTATTTTGAAAAATGCTACCGAATGTTGATATAAAACATGTGATAAAAGGAAATTATTGCTCACACTATAACGTCCGTATAGGCTTTATCAAGGCAACAGTGGTCTACATTTGACGAATCTCTAATGGCACATTTATAACATAGATAAAACGAAATGATTATACGGTTATATATTGTTACGTTCGGTTTTGTGTTAATAACACAACATGATGAAGTACATTTGCACGAACAGGAAGGGCAGCGTCATCGTCGACTTCTCGCTGTGGGTGGAAGACAGCGTTGAATTGAACACTTTGAAAGACATCTTCATGAGGCAAAGTCAATTCATGATCGAACATGAAGTTGTTGATCTCCAGAGTCTCAGACTAGCCGGTAAGCTTAGTAATAAGTTAGTGAAGTTTCCTGCAGTACAACCTTTAAAAAGGTTATTCTGGAGGATCGTTTATTTCCGTTTAAGTTGGGGAACCCTTGTAGCATACTTGAAATTAAATCACGAAATCACGTATATGTTTGTATTTATTGCTGCTTTAACAGGAGTGCACAACACAACACAACACAACACAACACAACACAACACAACACAACACAACACAACACAACACAACACAACACAACACAACACAACACAACACAACACAACACAACACAACACAACACAACACAACACAACACAACACAACACAACACAACACAACACGACACATTGTGGCTACCAATGACATTGTGCATGCTATTAAAAATGAGATGTTCACGCAAGTTTACGTTTACGTTATAAAGTAAAGCATTATAATCTACTACGACGACGGTACAAAGAACATACGTTTACGTGCATATGTGCGCATATTCTTTCATGCCTCACACGATATAAATGTAAATGTCTCAAAGTTTGCGTTTTGCTTTTCCAGAAACTGGGTTTACTAAATCAGGTAAGTTTTCTTTATTTTCAACGGGACACAACCCACATGTATCTGATTGTCTTAAGTGGTCGCTGGGCGTCTCCGCCGGTGTTTTGTAGCTTGGGAAGCTAGACTACCAACCTAAATTGCTTATGTAGTTGATGCAGTATTAGATACTATAAATTGTTTCATAAGAAAATGGAATGGGACAAAATAGAATAGGTGTCAACATAGGTGTCCATTTCTATTAAAATTATTGCCATGTAACATTAAAAAAAGAGACGTACTCCGATGATTTGACTAGTAAATCTTTATTAATTGTTCTTTGTTCGACCATTGTGCAAGCATTATTATTCCTGGTGCTTGTATCCTAATGAAAACTTATGATGGCGCATCTAACAGTGATATATTGGTAGACACATATCACTTTGTATCTCTTTATATCATCGTCATGTTCCTCTGCAGATATCCCGTGGCTGCCTATCGTGCTTGGCACCGTCATCGGCGTCGTGTGTCTGTCCCTCGTCATCGTTATGGCCGTCTTCATCGTGCGCAAGTGCAGTCGACGCCGCGGCAGTGAAGGTGACCCAACACAGAGCGAAACCACCATCAACTACAGGTACTGATGCCGTCTCCGTCTCCGTCTCCGTCTCCGTCTCCGTCTCCGTCTCCGTCTCCGTCTCCGTCTCCGTCTCCGTCTCCGTCTCCGTCTCCGTCTCCGTCTCCGTCTCCGTCTCCGTCTCCGTCTCCGTCTCCGTCTCCGTCTCCGTCTCCGTCTCCGCCTCCGCCTCCGCCTCCGCCTCCGCCTCCGCCTCCGCCTCCGCCTCCGCCTCCGCCTCCGCCTCCGCCTCCGCCTCCGCCTCCGCCTCCGCCTCCGCCTCCGCCTCCGCCTCCGCCTCCGCCTCCGCCTCCGCCTCCGCCTCCGCCTCCGCCTCCGCCTCCGCCTCCGCCTCCGCCTCCGCCTCCGCCTCCGCCTCCGCCTCCGCCTCCGCCTCCGCCTCCGCCTCCGCCTCCGCCTCCGCCTCCGCCTCCGCCTCCGCCTCCGCCTCCGCCTCCGCCTCCGCCTCCGCCTCCGCCTCCGCCTCCGCCTCCGCCTCCGCCTCCGCCTCCGCCTCCGCCTCCGCCTCCGCCTCCGCCTCCGCCTCCGCCTCCGCCTCCGCCTCCGCCTCCGCCTCCGCCTCCGCCTCCGCCTCCGCCTCCGCCTCCGCCTCCGCCTCCGCCTCCGCCTCCGCCTCCGCCTCCGCCTCCGCCTCCGCCTCCGCCTCCGCCTCCGCCTCCGCCTCCGCCTCCGCCTCCGCCTCCGCCTCCGCCTCCGCCTCCGCCTCCGCCTCCGCCTCCGCCTCCGCCTCCGCCTCCGCCTCCGCCTCCGCCTCCGCCTCCGCCTCCGCCTCCGCCTCCGCCTCCGCCTCCGCCTCCGCCTCCGCCTCCGCCTCCGCCTCCGCCTCCGCCTCCGCCTCCGCCTCCGCCTCCGCCTCCGCCTCCGCCTCCGCCTCCGCCTCCGCCTCCGCCTCCGCCTCCGCCTCCGCCTCCGCCTCCGCCTCCGCCTCCGCCTCCGCCTCCGCCTCCGCCTCCGCCCGCCCGCCCGCCCGCCCGCCCGCCCGCCCGCCCGCCCGCCCGACCGACCGTCAGTCAACCTTTTTCCCCGCATCATAACATGGATTCTTCTATATATGTACCAGATGTTTTTTAAAACACGTATGTGTATTTTATTAGTGTATCTTGTGCACTACCATCACACTCACACACATGTGTATCTTTTCAGCCCGACCTTCTCGAAGCGACAGATGTTCTGGCAGAGACGCAACCCGACAATGCCAGACGAATCTCACCTGGCTGAACGGTATAACAGACAACGAATGAACGCTGTCAGCAAGGCCGTGGCCAATACGCCAAACATCGTGAGTCGCCTCGATATAGAACTCTCGAGCTACAGCCAGCCGCTTCGTCAGCTTGTTTCACCACCGGCCTGAATTCAATTGTTCCACGTCCATATATGCAATACGCAATTTGTATAAGTAATACCCGCTACCATGTAAATTTATGTAAATTGTCGAAACAGTTGGCTTAACCCTTTGCATAATTTAATTGGTCAAAACCGGACCACGATTTAGCCTTAAATCCATTGAATGTGTCCGTCATATGATTTTTCGTAGAGACATTGACAGTCAGAGAGGCATGGACAGTTGATAACATCGATCTTATGATAATAGAACCAATTGCAGTATGTGTAATTGGCTCGAAACATTAATATATACCAATATGTCAGTAATCCGTGGTCGTATACATAAAATTAGCGTATGTGGAGAATTCTTTAAATATCATGACATTGTAGGATTACAACATTTTCGAATTAACATATTTTATAATAATTACATTTACTTAAAATGTTGCGTTATGTCTCAATGTACGTAGCGTGTGTAACAGTAATCTTTGCCGAGCTAGATGCTACTGTTTATTTTGAATATGCGAATATAATTAAATACTATTTTAATTTCTGAATTGCAACTGTACAGGTCTGATTAAGTTTCACTCAAACATGTGTCTTAGACGAGACAACCTTTCCGATACGATAGAAACTAAGTTGACAAGTGTGTCTTCAGGATAAGACGCCGAACAATAATCGGTTATCGGCAGACCGCGTTTGTATGGCTTGCTTGTTGTTTACGCCCTTGCTCGTTTGTAGGATTGGAGCATAATGCGAAACTTCGCCAAGCGCAACGTAACCGGCCAGGATGACATGCTTCATCGGAGTCCAGAGCGAGAATAAAGGGTTAGTGAATGTCTACCTAGACGTGTTCATAGAAATAGGCACATACAAGGCAATGTGCTAGGCCACTAATCTGATCATTGTGTACTTCACGTGTATATTGATTATTGCATTAAAAAGCTCCCAAGTATGTACGTATTTTCTGGCGAAGGCTCAGTTATGTATGTAAGACTAACATTATGACTACAAGAACACTCGTATTATATGTTACTATTGTTACGTGGTATTATTATCTGTAAACACATATACTATAGTTTCATTGTTTTAGATAATATGGTTGAGGAGAAAGGCGACGCCAGCTACACAGTCAATCAGTCACTGGTCGAACTATCTCAGTCTACATTTTTAATTAAACAGAATGAAACTAACTAGTTCCGATGAGCTAAAGCATAATTATCCCATTCCATAACCAAATATTGGGACCAAAGCTGTGATTTCGGGCTCTTCCGCGATCTAGCTTAACACCGATTTCAACATGTTTTTATCAATTCAGTTCATTTATATTATGATAACTATCTAAAGCAGTATATATATATATATATATATATATATATATATATATATATATATATATATATATATATATATATATGTGTGTGTGTGTGTGTGTGTGTGTGTGTGTGTGTGTGTGTGTGTGTGTGTGTGTGTGTGTGTGTGTGTGTGTGTGTGTGTGTGTGTCAGTCATCATTTGTTTATTGTTTTAATAATTTCTATATTTCTATTTTGTTTCACTCAGAACTCGAATGCCATATTTGCCGGTCACAAGAAATCACTTGAACATGAACGGATAATCGGAGACGACATTGGAAATGGCTCGAATACGTGCGACGAAAACGGATGGAACTAGGAGTGTTTCCTATAGCGCACACTTGTTCACATTTATTCGATATTATTTATATCAACGCTTTAATAACTGCATATTGCGCTATGATTGTTATAAGAACTCACCTCATGCATAGTTGTTTGATCATTCAACACTAATCGGCACGGGTCCATGTCACGGTAGGCGATATACGGATTGCCAGAGCTGCTGATATGACCAAAATGTAAAAACCCTCTTATTATACGTTTGGGGAGCACTTCGATAAATGGTATAAACCTAGGTGGTATAATGTTGTAAAAGCACAAATCTTGCACAAATATATATTACGTGTATTACTGTATTTTAATTTGGACATAGGTTGTGTAAACATGCTCTGTTGCCTTTTTACTCACGTTACTTGATGACTGTCGTCTAGGATATCACATTTGCTTGGTTACTGTTGACCGCAAATAACGTTTTATGTTTTGCGTAACGTTGCATATCTTAGCATTCTTTGAAAGATTAATGGTGTAATGTTTATGCAACACTAGTTATTCGTTTTTATATATTATATTATATACATATGGCTAGCTTTGTTGACGTATACTAGTAACTAATGAATTTATTTAACATTTAAAAATAATTGTATTATAAATACATATGAGGTTGTGTCTATGCACTCATGTCTTCGGATTGAATGCATGAATGAATGAAGGAAGAAAAGAAGAAAGAAAGAAAGAAAGAAAGAAAGAAAGGAAGGAAGGAATGAATGAATGAAATAACGAACGAACAAACGAATGGATTCAAGAATGAATGAACGAATGAACTAATGAATCAACGAGCAAATCAATGCGTATTTGTCGTTTCTCTGATATAATATTTTAATATGTAATTTTAGTTTATTTGTAGTTTTGACTTTCTACACGGTGGATATTGTACTCAAGAATATATTATTTCTATTTCACAATTTGCAAAACACTGGTTATTAAAATAAACGTGCACTTATTGTAACAGTCAAAGTCGTCTATATTTATTCAAGCTGCGAAATTATTTAGACATAGACACGAATGTTATATATAAATATATATATATATTATATAACTATATATATATATGTATATATATGTATATATATATATATATACATATATATATATTATATAACTATATATATGTATATATTATATATATAATATATATTATATATATGTATATATTATATATATAATATATATTATATATGTATCATTATATATATATATTAATATATATATATATATATATATATACATATATATATATACATACATATATATATATATATATATATATATATATATATATATACATATATATATATATATATATATATATATATATATATATATATATATATATATATATGGGCTAGCTGCCCCAAACACCCTCCTATGCAAAGCAATAATGCGATACCAATGTAGATAAGATGGCATTTACTTTTATTTATTGACACATTATGTAACGACAACACAGGCACAACAGTATATTGTCACAGCAAGCGTTCGGGCTCCAACGGTATTGGTACTTAATACCTACACGACCTAGTCATAACAACCACCAACACTAATTATATACCTACGCTATATGTGTAATATAAATATATATATACACACACACAAACACACACACACACACACACACACACACACACACACACACACACAAACACATGCACATATACATTCATACACATGTATACGTTGTTTTACCACTCGGGTCCCAAGCCGTCCTTCTGTTCGGGGCGCTGCTGAAGCTTCCCTCTCAGCCCGACAGCGAGTGACTCCGTCAGAGTTTCATAAGCAGGATGATAATAATAGACGTGACAATAACAAGTGTATTATTAACACCGGCGTTACTAGGCAAGCTAAATATAACTATGAAAGGCATAGCTATCGTTATCACGTGTAATCAGTGTCTAGTCCGGTTTTTAGGGGTCAGTAATCATAACTGGGTTTAATGTATTCTAGCAGTTTGGACAAATGGTGACGTGTAGGAAAGAATATTATTATAATTATTGAACAGAAAATAAATGTCGTATTTCGGGGGGAATCATTCACTAAAATTGCGTAATCTAACCAGTGTCACATGTATTAATGCACAGTTATGTAAAATATTGTTCTACTTGTATAAACTTTACTTCAACGAAATAATTTAGATCAATAAAAACAAGCCGTAACATAACATAACATTTGGGGGTTGTTCCTTGGAAGCAGTCACTGTGTGGTCTTCTTCAGCAAGTAACAATGAAACTGGCCGAGTTGCATTCGACCCTGGCAAGGCCGGCATGCTGTACGCCACATCGGGTTACTAATAACATTGGACTCACTGTCATAATATCTATTGGCTATTTTGAGAATTCACGTTCCATACAGAGGGAAGCGAGGATAATTAATTACTTTCCATTCGTTTTCCATTAGTGGAGCGTGCATGTTATTGGGCAGCCACGAGGACACACCTTGAATTGCTATGAACAATTGAACTTCCTGTGTATTTCTGATTGGTGAAATGGATGTCTTCGTATTAGTAATAAGACAGCAATGCCTCCTGTGAGTGTTAACAGGACAATGCACCAAGCAAGTCGGTCATAGCTTGACGTGGCTATTTCATATAGTCCTGTGAACATCTAGTCTAACCAACTGGCGCTACCCAAGGGAACGGTCGTACCACTGTGAAGGTACATAACATTCAAGTAAATTATTTAAGGGAATACTAACTTGTAGATGGACAACTGCTAATAGTAGAATGTACGCCTAGCAAAACGTGTACACAAGGGATGTATACACGTGTATTTATATCGTCTCATCTGCACAGTTTATGAACAGATGTGAATGAAGCTTGTAGATTGGATCATTTGTCATCATACGCTGTTGAATGAGCAGCTTCACGAGCAAAGAAGAGGGACACTGCCGCGAACATAGTACGGAGAGCGTGTGCTGCTATAGGTAAATGTCGTTGTTGTTGTCGGTTATGAGACAATACGTCTACGCAATGGATCCTCCGAATATCAGCGACGTGAAACCAACAATCATCGGTGCGGTGATCACACTGAACATCATCATGAACTCGTTGGTGATCGCCGTGATTGCGTCATATCCGGACCTGCGCGACGAGCGCACGACGCTCTTCATGCTGTCTCTGTCGGTGTCAGACCTGGCGGCCGGCTGCACGGCGATGCCCATCAGTGCCGCCGTGTGCTCCCCATCCACGCCGTCAGCGCGAGAAGCCGTCGTCTTCCTGCCCAAGGTGCACATGTTCTGCGTGTGGTGGTTCGGCTTCAACTCGTTCCACAGCCTGTGCTGGGTGACCGTCTGTAAGATGGTCGCCCTGCTGAAGCCGCTGCGTCACGAAATCATCCTCACGCGCCGGATTGTCATCGGCATCATCGTCTTCAACTGGGTGTTGGGCGCCGCCGTCGCCGCGAGCAGACTCTCCTCGGGCACACTCACGTTCAGCACCACCACCACCTGCACGCACTCCTTCGTGCCGACCACCCGACGCTCGGCGCAGACCATCTCTGCCTACGCATTCACAATGGTCCTGCCCGGGGCCGTGCTTGTGTACGCCACCGTCAGGATCTTCATCGTCGTCGTGCGCACGCACATCAGTCTTACCGCGCAGGTGCATCCGATCGGTGGCGGCGCCGGAAGTGCAGGTCTCGTCACCCTGCACGCGATCCGGTCAGGAAGGAATGTGCTCGTCATATGTGCCGTATCAGTTGTGCTCACACTTCCGCTTGTGGCATTTGCTTTGCTGCGCAATACCATTGGTAGCCACAGAATTAACACCGTCTTCAGCTTCAGCGCCATGTGGTTGTTCAGTTGCAACTCGTTCATGAACAGTTTCCTCTATATCATCCTCTATCGGTCGTTGCGACAAAAGACGAGACGAATGTTTATTAACATGTACGAGAGTTTTCGGTTCGGTTAAACGCGTCATCCGAATATGGTATATATGTTCCATAACGACGTGATGTTTCTACCGTCAGCGAAGGTATGATAGTTATACTAATTATATAATAACGAATTGTCCCCCAGAGCAACGATTGCTGTTCATTGTCAATTATATTACAGAACGTTTTTGGGAGGGCTGAGCCGAGCAAAGAGAAAGTCAGCTTTGAACTATCCATGCTTTCCTTGAGCTATGTACAGCACGCAGAAATTCGCCTCTTGAAAACCATAACCCGTACTAGAGACGGAACTGCGGTAGTTTACAAATGAATGGTAAATTGGATTCCCTTTCTGCATCTACAAAGTGTTGTGACATTTGGCAATATGAAACCTATACAGGAAACTATATTACCTCTAGGAAAATGAAGTATTACATCTGATTGTCTCGCACATCCCGATAAATGCACTGGATTTATTTAGCTCGAGAACACGTCGTAGTGACCGTAGGAAGTGATTTGTGTATTGTGTTTGTCGCTATGCTTCCCGAATTTCAAGCGTATTTGTTCGACTTTCAGCTATTGAAACGTAGAGGTGAGTTACATCTGTCAGCGCCATTTTGTAAATTTACAGCTACAGACACGGATGGAATCAATCTGTTTCATTATATAACTACAATATACATTGAAACTGCGTACGTGTCGGTTTTGTTACTAACAAGCATTTCATGCATGGTATTTCAACCCGTCTATTAAAACGATAGTTGCTGTTCAGAGTTACCTGACAAGGCGCTGTGATGAACGTGTTCGCTACAATAGAAGGAAATGGATTGGTCATGTCTTCAGAAAGAAAGATATGACAGCATCTCCTAAACACAAATGAGATGGACACCTGTAGAAAAACGAAAACGTGGACAACCCAAAAAACATGGGGGACGACAGTAGACAAATACTGGAAACATTTTATTTGTGGCCACGCTGCAGATAGAGGGCCCTTGTTTCTACTCCATGTGCCTGTGGGCAGGAAGAGGATTCAGACTATTTAGATAATTTCATGTTATTCTTTGGAATGAAAATTTCAATTCACAAATTTTGATAATAGTACCGACTAAAGCGAAACCTCTGTGTTATCATAGATGTATGTGAGTTACTTTAAAATGGTTTGGGTAAGGCCAATACTCTTATAGATTAATAATATCAAGGTAAATTTGCATTTGGCACACACGCACACGCGCGCGCGCAGATATACACACACTGGGTAAATTCGCAAGAGAAATATTCATATTCCTCCTAATGACAATAGCACAGCTTTACGACTGTCTGAGTAGAGAAAACTAGTAACTTGATGGCTTCTAAACAAAAAATCACGTTTTGACATGTGAATAAGACATCAGCACGGACGACACCAAAGAACGACTGTGACGTCGTGTGTGGTGAACAGGTGTGATGGCTCGATGCCAGAAATGATGTATAACATACAGCTCGCCGTATGCATCACACGAGACTGCTACGTATTCACTCATAGTTAGATGTTGATATCGTATAATATGTCCGTCAATATGAAAGCATAATGTCTACATCTATGTACGTTTACAGTTGATGAAACGTCGCAGGACGTTCGATCGAATTCAGTGCCAAGGTGGCGTTGTTTTGCTTGTTCTGTCTATTGACATCCATATTTGATATGGCATGCTGTTCTGTATATTGCTCACATATACTGCATGCCCACACATACAAACTACCGCTGGCTAGGCGCCTGCACGGTCAATAGCTTACCCTTCGTATGTACGAAAAGGATGATTTAAACAAGCGTTCCGCAAAACATGCAAACAAATCCACGTTAGTTGCTAGAGGCGCTGATACACAACTGGGGTCTTGTTGCGTATCAGCGCCTCTAGAGACTAACGTGGATTTGCGGAACCCCATTAGCATCGTGTTTGCTTTTTGACCCACGTGGGGTGTCATCATACGCAGCTATAAACGCCGACTCCATAAAAGGGGAATGAACATATTTCCAGATTACTTTACATTAATCTGTATACATTTAGTATTGTGATTGAGTCTTGCAATGTCAACATATCTTAAATAAAGGTAACACTTGCAGAAAGCTACAATTGTCTTAACTGATAATTGCAATAACGCTACCACAATTATTGTATATACAACAAGTATGCTGTTCGGTTAAAGGGAAATAAAATGTAAAAGGCATATGCTGAGTACGTACATATACACCAACCATTTCGAACGGCAATCAAAATTTTAACTTCTGCAGAATACAAAATCCAATGTCACTTGTAATACACCATGGCACCTCGTAAACAGAACCAAGTGTTTAAATGAGTTTACATGCATATTAAATAAATAAGATATATTAGTAGCACAATGGGATCTCGCAGCTACAGTGCAACCTCGTTATTGTAGCTACCTTGTTAAAGGGATACTCCAGTCAGTGAGAGGTTCACAGTATCAACTTTCATAACTATACTATATTGGTTGTGCCTAGTGATTGTGCACAAAGATCGTTAATAAACAATTACTTATAGTTTAATGATATCAAAAACATGCTATCTTTGATTCAGGGCGCTGCCATCTTGAGACTTATGCGCCAGTGACGTAAGCCAAATTGTTTACGTCACTGGCGCATTGTTGAAAAAGGCAATCCGCGACGTACTGGATACATCAAATACCATTGGACAGGCATAGGGTGTACGAACGTGCATGCGCCAGTGACGTAAGCGGTTTACGTCACTGGCGCATGTCTCAAGATGGCAGCGCCCTGAATCCAACATGGAGTGTTTCTGATACAATTATACTATAATTAATTGTTTATTAACGATATTGTGCACAATTACTATCCACCACCAATATAGTATACATATGTAAGTAAATGGTGTGAATCTCTCACTGACTGGAGTATCCCTTTAACAAAGCCACGTTGCGATTACGGTTACAGGAGCAGACATATGTGTGTCAGTGAACTGTACATAAATATCTCCACATTTGTTATAGCATAAACCATTTGTTCTGCTAATTGTGTTACTTTAACCATTTCAAAATGGTTATTTTAAATAGTGACGTTCCAATGTACATATAGTTTACTTAAAACACTGCTTTTATTATTTAGGGTGAAGTCGGATTCATTAGGAACATGGGTGGTGATTGTTTTTCTGTTTTTATCCCTCCAGGATTATGTTCCAGACCCTCCGCTAAATACCACGCCTATTAAAAGAACAATCAATACTGACACACATATGTCTCCTACCCACAGTGCTGATACTATGTATATAATAACAATAGCATGTCATAATCGCTAATAATATAATAATAGAATACTGGCCAGTATCTGAGACACAGCAGTTAATCCGCATTGTTTTCACAGCTGTGGACAATTTAGAATTTGACTCCTGAAAACATGTTAAAGCTAGGGTGAAAGTATTTAACCGAGCCTGTCACTGACACTGTATGTCAGGCAGACCTGTTAAGTTTCTGAAACGACAAAACTGAAGATTTGTGCGTAAAATCGAGCTAATCAAATATCGATGCTATTGCGCAGACGGCGGTATAATGCTAAATTCACAAACACTCATATGTAAATTAATTCTTTATTTAAAAATTATGTAAATATAAATACAACATGCAATAACACCACAACAGTGACAAAGATTATATACACATAACTGCGCACAAACACCAAGTGAGATTGCACAATCCTCAGAAAACACATTATAAGAACAAATTTTAATGGTGGCACTCCACAAACTTGCTGAGCAAGGACACATCACAATAAAGCGAAAGATCACAGTTAACATCAAAAGACATTGCACAATCCTCTGAAATAATCATTATATGAACATATATTAATGTTGGCACTCCACAAAATTGCTGAGCAAGTAGAACACTATAAAACCAACCTAAATGTTGTATCCAAATTACCTTGGGTGGGTCTGCATTAATGCCATTTCTCAGTGCTATGAAAACTCCACTTCCATGGGCATTGTGGTCTTTCCTAATTGCTTCATAGTTTACGGGAGACAGGAATAGGTGGGGATGCTTGTGTCAAGTTTGGTGTTCACTAGGTATGTCAGCGTTTGTAAATTTATTTTTTCCTGCAGTTGGGAAACTTTGGCAGTACTCTTGACACTGTAGCAGTTGATCAGCATAGCTTTTAGTTTAGATTTTGTGTTAGCATTTGCTCGGTCGGGGGTAGACGTATTAGATGGATCAGGTGCAAATGTTTGGTTGTGGTCAGCCATGTTATTTGTGTGGTTGTTGCTGTCTGAAAGAGACTGCAGGGCTGTGTATTGGTTTGATATGGTTATGTTGCTTAAGAAAAGGATAGTTGGGAGACCACAGCAAGAACAAAACCAATTTCAATTGTTCATATGTGGTATCATTTATTAGAACACATAAGGTGTAGTACCAGCAGTCACATTCATGGCTAATTTGGCTGTTCAGTTGTATCGTCAACGTGGATTTACCAACGCGATATATCACGTTTTCTACATAAAAACCATGTAGATATAATGTTGCCCTCGACAAATATGCCACTTGATTTGTGTGTCATTTTAATTAACGTTTCCATGTAGCAATTCTGCCCGCGATACATTACAGTTTTGTTCCGTCTTTCTAGTGACCGCGCCACGTTTTTCTGGGACACACTAAAATCATATCACCTTTTATAGTATAGTGATTCAAGGGCCAAATACACTGCTCGAAGACAACTGCAAAACCTCGACGAGTAAGCGGAAAACTGCAACCGCAATCTTCGACAAGAACGCCGTCCAGAGAGGATGATGCAGATTTATGTAACACTAAAAAACAACGGGATTTGGTAAAACAGAATATAATTGTCGCTCGAAATTTCCTGGAAAGCCTATTTTGTTTCCATTCTCGGCGGTTTTCCGTCGAGCGATGTACCAGGGTGTCCGCAACTTTTTCTATTAGAGATTTTTGGTATTTTGTCGCTTGTCGTGTAGATATATTTATTGGTTTGCATATACGTGATTTTATATATTTATTTCTACAGTGCAGGGCCGAACTAATAATCTAGAATAATTATCCACTGCAGCTTCTAACAAGGGAAAACTAAACGTCCTTTAAGTGGAGCCTTCCCCAGTAGCAACTGTATTAGTTATAAATGCCCAAGCTAGTGTGATTCAAACTTTGTTAAACACTTAAGCATGACACAATTCATCCTATTTGTAAATACACTTACGGGAGTGACTCCTTGTCTGTCAAGTACTTAAAGCCAGCTAACGGATTATGGTGGCGATATTTGAGATACCACTTGACAAGACTACTTACTGACGGCAGACCTGCCAATGGAACTGCCGCTGTTCGGATAATGGAGGTATTTATTACGATTTGTTATCAGAGGCATTTATCCACCATCATAAATAAGCCCACATAATATAAAAGTAAACCAATGTAGCTGCTACGCCTAGGATGAAAAATACTGCAATTTATACCTTATCCATCATTTGCTAGGGATTCCTTTACACGCGGAATCATTCATGCGAATGTCGGTCTCCTTGTCGGAGATTACAACACTGAATTACAACACCTGTATACATACACGTCTGCGGTTCAGGCAGTTGTAGAAAAACATGAAATCGATGCTGGTAAGTGAAAACAAATTTCAATTAACTACAACACGTATGAGTGGTCATCTATGTATCAACCGCGATATTGACGTCTTTACTAGAGAAACGACACTATTCCGTTATGTTATATTTGTAAATTTCGAGTGTATGTCATGGTAATCCACTGTGAAGTAATTCCTTATAGGCAGAATGAAAGTAAGACCTCGAATGATTTATGTTTGTCTAACAACATACAATTACATTAACTGTATGTTTAGAGTGTATTTATATATGCATAATATGTACCAATTCGGTAGTACAAAACACGTGCCTAAAACCATCGACATCCGGAGATAACGTGCATGTAACATTTGTAAGACAACACGTAGAATAATTTACTTAAATTAAACTTGTTACCATTTTGATTTCTTTACCTATATTCTACACGAGAAAGTTATACCTATATAAAGAAAAACTCAGTGGGCGATAAGCATGTATATAATAGCAGAGCGCAGCGGTTCAGTGGTAGAGTTTCGGACTCTCGAATAAGAACACCCGGGATAGAATAGTTTTACTTTCCTCCAATTCACTCAGCTATATGAATGAGTATCTGGCTATGGGCAGTGGCGGATATATGTAGAACAACTTCGCGCATTAATGGCAGCGTGGCGGGATATCTGCCAGAGAAACTGACATGGTACTTGGTTGAATAGGTCTGCCGGGAAGTAAAGCGTAAAGCGCTTTGAGCATTCATGAGGAATGGAAACTGCGCTATATGTATAACATACCTTTTTAGTTGAGCCTCATGTAACTCGTGTAGTACTTCATACAAACATGGACTCAAAAAGTGGCTCATTACACTGGCATCAGACGATAACTGATACATGTCAACAACATATAATAAGCATATTTATATTGGGCTTCTGTCTAGATTACTTTTAAATAAATATTTTTGAAATTAGGAATATGTACATGTCTGTGTGTGTACCGCACTCTCGGTCTCTGTCTCTGTCTCTGTCTCTGTCTCTGTCTCTGTCTCTGTCTCTGTCTCTGTCTCTGTCTCTGTCTCTGTCTCTGTCTCTGTCTCTGTCTCTGTCTCTGTCTCTGTCTCTGTCTCTGTCTCTGTCTCTGTCTCTGTCTCTGCCTCTGCCTCTGCCTCTGCCTCTGCCTCTGTCTCTGTCTCTGTCTCTGTCTCTGTCTCTGTCTCTGTCTCTGTCTCTGTCTCTGTCTCTGTCTCTGTCTCTGTCTCTGCCTCTGCCTCTGCCTCTGCCTCTGCCTCTGCCTCTGTCTCTGTCTCTGTCTCTGTCTCTGTCTCTGTCTCTGTCTCTGTCTCTGTCTCTGTCTCTGTCTCTGTCTCTGTCTCTGTCTCTGTCTCTGTCTCTGTCTCTGTCTCTGTCTCTGTCTCTGTCTCTGTCTCTGTCTCTGTCTCTGTCTCTGTCTCTGTCTCTGTCTCTGTCTCTGTCTCTGTCTCTGTCTCTGTCTCTGTCTCTGTCTCTGTCTCTGTCTCTGTCTCTGTCTCTGTCTCTGTCTCTGTCTCTGTCTCTGTCTCTGTCTCTGTCTCTGTCTCTGTCTCTGTCTCTGTCTCTGTCTCTGTCTCTGTCTCTGTCTCTGTCTCTGTCTCTGTCTCTGTCTCTGTCTCTGTCTCTGTCTCTGTCTCTGTCTCTGTCTCTGTCTCTGTCTCTGTCTCTGTCTCTGTCTCTGTCTCTGTCTCTGTCTCTGTCTCTGTCTCTGTCTCTGTCTCTGTCTCTGTCTCTGTCTCTGTCTCTGTCTCTGTCTCTGTCTCTGTCTCTGTCTCTGTCTCTGTCTCTGTCTCTGTCTCTGTCTCTGTCT
>OZ024855.1:33764585-33819585 GCA_964017155.1 Oasisia sp. SBJ-2009 | reverse complement strand
AGAATAATTGTTGCTGTAACATATTATCTTTTTTACTCCCAAATCACTATGGAGAAAGATCCGTAAAAGGCGTGCATGTTCATACATGTTTTCCATATTTCTTCATGTGTTTGGTCATGTCAACATACCAACGATTTTGGATATATTGCTCTTACAAAATATCGTTCTACCCGATACAGCATAATCATTTTTTTTTTTTTAGAAATTAAGGTGCCTCACTTTAGAATATATTCATAATTGTCGATATAGACATTATTTTGTTATGTTTTGTTTCGAAAATAATTTGTAGGGAACAAAGTTCACTAACTCTGCATTCTGAACAAATCTATAAAAAAAAAATTGCAGTAATTTATTAAAACACTCGTACATTGATTGATGGGTAACTCGTCATTGCACAACAATATCAACTTGTCTAAGCAATTCGCTGCACGTGTACGTCAACATTTCTTAAAGTTGACCATTACATTTAAAATGTAATGGTCGAATACCTTGATAAAAAAATATTAGCGTATTTAATATAGTACTTCAAACCAACGACAAGACAAATAAAACATCAGGGCATGTCTATGACGTTGACGAAATATCAAAGGTCAACAGTCATCACCGAGTGCCATACCGTGCATGTTCACATGCATTTAGAAAGAGATATTGGGGTCATCGATGGCGGACACTTGATATACACACAGGTAATATTTTATGGATGGACACCGGTCGCTATTATCCATGTAACCATGAATATTTCATTGGTAAGTCGCAAGAAGACGTTTTCTCATTTTGCAACCCAATTAGGCCTACATATACTTTCAACGCATAGTTAACTTTAAAGTTTAACTAATATAATACACGTTGCAAACTATGTGAAGCAAGCAATTAAAACGACAGAGACATTCAGGTTGATTGAGAGTAAGAAGTGTATCATACTTATAGTTTAAATTCCGTTAAAGTGATGATTTTAATAAAATGGCATGGTGGGACTTATTTGTTTAAAAAAAAAATACTACATAAAACGATTATGTCAGGTTGTCTGAAAACATTGTTTAAAGGTTCCCAAAATCTCCCTTGAGCTAACCGCAACATTCATGACGGCGTACAAAAGTGAACCAAATGTATTTGTTCTCCAAATCACTATGATTAAAAGGAATACATTAAACATATGTCATTGTATTTACGGCCTTCAGTGCAAACACCACGTTATTTTGGCAACTACTCTTGTTAAGCAAGAAGTTATTCGTGTATATAATAATGAGGAGAACGATTTAAAAATAAATGTTACCTTCTTTAACATTTGATAAAAACAGCATAGGCCAAAAGCCAATAATTTTTCTGAAGAGTGGGCAATGTAATGTTAGGTATTCAGTGACATTAAAGTAGTTTTAGGAACACTAAGTATACTACTACATGTGCTGGAACAATCAAAGGCAGTACACAACTCAGGTAGGTATGGTAAAGCCGAGGGATTAAGTCCAGGTCGTGGTGGTCAAGTGATTGATTTTCATTTTCATTTTCAATAGAAATAAAAATATATAATAAATATAGACTGTAAATTATAACTGTATCCATGCACAATCCTCGTTTGATTTCAAAGGACTTGCTCATATATTATTAGGCAACTAACTTTCAATTATATTTAATTGGTTTAGTCAAAATGCAATAATCTTTATAGATATTTATTCGATAATGGCTTATTATTTGTGATAGACAGAGTGTCTAAAATGTCAAGATGTCTTAACACTGTAAATTTGATCATGCGATCAAATTTAAGTTGTATACAAATGTATCGCTCTGTATGTAGTATAATTATTATACTTTATGTGTCAATAAATACTTGTGCGAGAAACTATCTGAACTGATGAGTGTCTAAGACAGTCTGTACATTTAGATTTTCAATTTGGTAGACTACAGTGTGCATATCATTAGCAATTTGGAATATCTTCATTTTCTTGCGCGTGTCAATAATGGATATTGCGTATGCGTGAATGTTAGCGTTTTTCTCCCGTATCGGTTTGATCGCGGGTACACAGATTTCATTAATACATTTAAAACATCGCGAATATGAAGGACGATTTAGATGGTTTAGGAATACCCCATATTTCCATGAGTTACTAATCTTTTTAAAGATAAAACGTCCCCATTCAGACTAAACAAACACACACACACACACACACACACACACACACACATACACACACGCACACACAGGCACACACGCACACACACACGCACACACACACATTCACAGACACAGACACACACACACATACACACACAGGCACACACACACGCACGCACACGCACGCACGCACCCACACACATGCACACACACATACACACACGCACACACACACACACACACACACTCACACACACACACACACACACACACACACACACACGTGAATACCCATGTATTATGTAAATACGAACAGTAACGAAATATCCCTTTATACATTGCGTGATATTTTACAAACAGAGTATAGACCAAGATATATATTTAAAATATCGGTTGTATAATAGTAAAACATAATTCAGTATATGATTATTCAGTACATGTTTACAAATATTAGGGCATATAACAGACCTAGCTAACATTTAGTAGAACAATATTTAATAGAAACTATTAACACAAGGGTTAGACACATTATTATCACTATTATAATAGCAGACGCACACACATTTTAATCGAGTACTATTTTATAGTAGCACATTGTCTTGCTAATAACATATATTTATATGTAACTAAACATATTTATATATCTCTATTTTATTTGTCTGTATTTATTTATCTGTATTGATTTATCTATTTATGTTTTTATTTATGTATTGTTTTTTCTTAAAGTATTAATATTTTTATGAGGACCACAATGGAAATAAGTGTACGTTTGGGTGTTTTAATGAGCTTATCCTCAGTAAATATTATATATATATATATATATATATATATATATATATATATATATATATATATGCTTATTCTTGTATTGGTTTTTGCATCTAAGCAATGTTTAAGTGTCATGTATATAATTATTTATAAAATAAACGCAATCAATCAATCACTCAATAAGCCATATGCTAACTTATTTGAAAACAGACTCGCTCTGCAAATGCAAGACTGCTACATGTACAACTTCACATCACAAACTCAAAGTTATACTATCCTACGAACGAACGGAATAATCAACATTTTGTCAGTATGCCATTTTAAAACGTCTAAACCGAAATTTAATGTAATATACTGTAAATGTTCTTATTTGCAGTCTTTTGTAGCGGTGGTCCTGTTGTTGTCGTTGGCGATTTTTGGTTCAAGGCATCAGTGAAGATGCCGCCATCATGATGAAGATCAAATGTCAGAAAAAATGCATGGGACAATTCAAGGAATGCATCAACAAATTTACAAAAGCATGGCACGTGTGCCACGATTTATAAGTATGGGCGCATAATATGTGCCAAAACAAGTTTGTCAAAAGAATGAAAACGTAAACAATGTGCTTTATTTTTCCCATATCTGCTTCATCATTTTGTAGAGATCAATCAACCGTTCTGGCAAATACAACATATTACAAAGACATGTGTTGATTCAACTTTGTTGCCAAATCAGCGTGCATAAAGATATACCAACCAAGGTGACCGCAATTGTCAGGTGTAACTTGACAATTTAAAAACAATACTACATATGGCGGCCGATAAAACATCTTCATTTGTATAACAAATTGTTGTAACGTTTTGGTGAATGTTCAGTTGTTATTTTTATTACGGTATCAGTGTCAGTAAATGTTTTGCTGCTTGACAACTCCGACGAATGGAGTACATTCTCACAGCGTGAACGATGAACACAATTGTGCTATTTGTAAACACAATACGCATAACTACATCTTGTTTACAATTTACAGGCGCCACTGTCTTGTTGTAATACAGATAGAGCAAGACAGCGAACAGTAGAACACAGTATTAGCATTCAGGGTGATGTGAATGCACCAAACGGGAGTGATGCAAATGGAATGTCTAGTGGGTTGCGCAAAATGTTAGTTGTACCGTATTTTGCATTGCATAAGCCAATGACTAACACGACTCAGCAATAATATCATATGCAGTTCTTATTTCAAGGGTTGTATTTATAAATGATTGGCTTTCGGTGTAGTATTGTCAGATGTTGCGGTTTCACGTGAACGTTTCTTCTTGGGACAGTGGTCGCCTCCGGAAGGTGTCGCCCAAGTCACAGTCTGCCATCTTCCCAAACCAGGGTCGTTCGTCATGCAGAACGAACCCTGGCGGATCCCCTACGCAAAGTATGAATCTTAGCCGAGTCGCACTAGCAATTGATTTAGTCAGTCGCGACTGTCTGCATCCGTGAGAACAGCAGACATACCCCTCCCAATATCAAGAACGATTAATGATTTCCTGGGGATCCGAATATAATTACTCGTTCGCCCAATGGAGCAAGCAGCTGAACGGTTGTCTGTATTCGAATAATTGTTTCTACTTCCCAAACACTGCATGTGACATGAGCAGAGTGTACGTGAAATCACTATAAATTATCACATAACCGGATTTCAAGCGAACTCCTCGTGGGGGATTTCATTGGCTGAGCTTAAATTCAGAGTTTTGTAGATGGTTTAGCCAAGTAGGACATAATCAGCAGCAGCGGTCCCTGGCGCTTTGGTGCGTTCTGTCGCTTTGGCGTGTGTTACTGTATTTTAACTAGTAGTCATAATATATTAAAATAAAGTAGACTTTATATCCGATTCGAATGTTATTATCTTCAATAGCGCAGTTGCAAACCTAATTTGTTATGTCTCTATAAAGAAGACGTTTGTGTGAATATATGTCATAAAACAAATCTAGCGACAAAACTTACTTAAATAACTTGAAGCTAAGTGAGGAAGGTTGCTACTATACGGCGGAACAAAAAATAATACAGTCTGATATTTTATCACAGCAATATTAAAATGTTAGTTTGTAGAATATATGTTGCTGTAACATAATTTTTTTACTCCGAAATCACTATGGAGATAGATTCGTAAAAGACGAGCATATGTATGTTAATATATATTATACGTGTTTCTTCATGTGTTTGGTCATGTCAACATACTAACGGCTTTGGGTATATTGCTGTTACAAAATATCGTTCTACCCGATACAGCGTAACATACAGAAAATAAAGTGTATCACTTTAGAATAGGTTCATAATTGTCGATATAGACATTACTTCATGATTATTTTGTTTCGTATATAATTTGCACAGAGCAAAGTTAGTGAACAAATGCCTTGCAACAATTAATGACAACACTCGTATACAGACTGATGGGTAACTCGTCATTTCACAAAATGGTCAATTTCGCTGAACGTGTACGTCAACGTTTCTGAAAGTTATTTTTATAATAGGAATTCTCCTATAAAATGTAATAATAGCGTATTTAATTTAGTACTTCAAACCTACCACAAGACAAATAAAAACACCAGTGCATGTGTATGACGGTGCAGAAATGTAAAAGTCAACAGTCATCACCGAGTGCAATACCGTGTATGTTCACACGTATTTATAAATAAATATTGGGGTCATCGATGGCGGGCACTTGATGTACACATAGGTAATACTTTATAGATGGAAAACTGTTGCTATTGTCCGTGCAACCATGAAGATTTTCTTGGTAAGTCGCAAGAACGCGGTTCGTCTCATTTTGCAACCCCATTTCGTAAGCTTTCTATGCATAGATAAATTTAAAGTTTAACTAATACAATAGATGTTGCAAACTGTGTCAAACAAGCAATTAATTTAAACGACCAAGACATTCAGGTTGATTAAGAGTAAGAAGAGTATCTTACTTATAGTTTATATTCCCTTTAGGTGATGATTTTAATCAAATGGAACGGTGGGACTTATTTGTTATCAAACAGTTTCCAAATACTACACAAAACTATGATGTCAGATTGTCTGAAATAATTGTACTTGTCGTCTATATTCCGTTTACGTGAATGGTGAATAACTTATTGCTTCACATGAGTAGTCACCAAAATAATGTGTGTTTTTTTTCACTGAAGATGGCCGTAATTAAAATGGCAGTTTTCAATAACATATATTTAATGTATTCCTTTTAATCATAGTGATTTAGAAAAAGTACATTAATTTGGCTCAGTTTTGGACGCCTTCATCAATGTTCCGACGAGCTCAAGGGAGATTTATGGAATCTTTAAAATAATACTTTTAACACATCTAGTGATATGTGGTGCAATGCATCAGCTTTTTGGTATGGATGTTAAGTTTTCAGTGGTTTATTGGTGTATAGCTCCAGAAAGAATTGCATAATGTCCTTACCAGTACCAGTATCCAAGAGAAAATGTAGCGGGACTGGCCGAGAAGACGTAGATAGTAGCAGACGAATGACGATGCTTGTACACGTACGGAAACATACTGCAGAGACGAGAGGACAACCGGAATCATCCACACTCACAAAATGGAATGGTGGGACTTATTTGTTATCAAATGAATTCCAAATACTACATACTACGATGACGTCAGATTGTCAAAAGAGATGGGAAAATGATATGTTCACGAAGTCCAAAATGGTTGGACCAATTACATTATTCCTATATAGTATAATATAGTATATTCTTCTGTTCTGTTCTAGTTCGCTTATTAGTCGGTTCCTTGCATTTATACAAACACATGCATAGCCGGCTTCTGGAAAATATTCCATTGTTCTTTGCTGATTTATCTGTGCTGTTTATATATGCACCTCCACTCTCAAGTTTATCTGTGAATCTCCCCTCAAATAGTTAACGTAAGCACTACCTGAACAATAGATGTAGCCTACCATGTCATTAGATCGATGCATGTCTTCTACGAAAACTGTTGCCATTTTTGTAGCAATTTCTACAAATTTACTAATCCTACTCTATGTTTCTTCTGAACACAAGTACCCAACTAGTGCATATAATAATCAGACTTTTTTATTCTGACCTACCTAGTAATGTCTGCTGAAACCGCCTGACAACGACAGAATATAGGTATGATTTCACAATAGATATGATACTTGATAACGTCTACTGCATTTGAACATATAAGAGATATCATGAACGGTATGCAATGAGAAGGGATTCAAATAGAAGCCTACTCGAAGTGTTCGACATTTCTGCTTTGTGAGTGTGGATGATTCCGGTTATCCTCTCGTCTCTGCAGTATAAGTCCGTACATGTACAAGAATGGTCTTTCTTCTGTTGCGATCTACGCCTTCTCAGCCACTTCTGTCACATTGTCTCATGGATAATGATGCTGGTAAGGAAATACATAAATTCTCCTTGAGGTATGCGCCAATTAACCACTGAAAACTATACGTCCTTTCCAAAAAGCTGATGTCTCGCACCATCACTAGATGTGACAGAAATATTATTTTAAAGGTTCCAGAAATCCCCCTTGAGCTAACCGCAACATTCATGAAGCCGTCCAGATTAATGTATTTTTTTCTAAATCACTATGATTAAAAGGAATGAATTATATATATATATATATATATATATATATATATATATATATATATATTATTGACTTCTGCCATTTTAATTACGGCCGTCTTCAGTGCAAAACTACATTATCTTGATAACTACTCATGTAATGCAATACATTATTCATGTATGTAATATTTCGGAAAAAGATTTAAAAATAAATGTTACCTTTTACTTCGAACAGTAATGAAATATATGTTTATACATTGCGTGATATTTTGTGAACAGAATATAGGCCAAGATATATATTTAAAATGTCGGTTGTATAATAGTAACACATAAACAACAAACTACTAATGATCCTTCAGTACATGTTTACATATCTTACGACATGTAGCGGATCTAACTAAAATTTATATGACAATGGTTTTAATAGAAACTGTAAACGCAAGGTTTTGTACTATACTGTACGTGTTCTTATTTGCAGCCAGTTGTTGCGGTGGTCCTGTTGTTGTCATTGGCGAGGTTGGTTGAAGGCATCAGTGAAGACGCCGCGCTCAAGACGTTTATCAACTGTCAGAGAAAGTGCATGGACAAACTCAAGGAATGCTTCAGAAACTTTCCAAGCGCATGGAAACTGTGCCACGAGTTCTACGTATGGGCGCATAGTATGTGCCAAAAAAAGTTTATCAATATAATGAAAACGTAAACAATGTGTTTTATTTTTCGCATATCTGCTTAGTCATTTTTTGAGACCAATCAACCGTTCTTGCAAATATAACATATTACAAAGACATACTATGTGACTTCATCTTTGTTGATTCAACTTTGTTGATTCAACTTTGTTGACAAATTAGATTTTATTAAAAAAATATACCAACCAATGCAGTTGCCCAAGACAGGTGGACGCCCACGTTAGGGTTACGTAAGTACTTATATTACTGTATAAGTGATACGTCATGTTAATGAATGTTTTAGACAAATTGTAATTATGAGTTGCTACCCATAACCTAAGACATGGTCATGTTATTACAGTAATATGAACCAAAATGGTATGCCAAATCGGGAAAACATGTGTTTAATTGTGTTGTATGTCATTGTGTCACACTCATAGTTTCCATATAGCATGCAAACGTTACATTAACGTTTGCATTTGGTTAGAGCCGTTTGATTTTGGTTACGGTTAAATGGTTGTTTTGGCTTAAAACTGAAACGTTAGATTAACGTTAAACATACGGAGAAAAACATTCGCATTTAAACAGTAAACCAACGTTTCTGCTAACGTTACATTAACTTTAGATTAACGTTTGCATGGTATCTGGGTTATAGATTGTTTTCATTATGGTATAGTGTTTATGTATGCACAGCAATTAGTTGCTGTGTCAAGATTAATTCATTATATGTTACTTGTATATTTCTGTATTGTTTGTTGAGTACAATCAATTACATTGATATATACCAGCTTTATTTTCGTATTATTAATTAATGCATTACCTTTACACTGCTTTATTATTTATTTACGTACATCATTCATATGAAATGCTAAAAAACTCACGACAAACATGTACATTAAATTTACCAAATGACACGTACCTTCTCTTCAAAGTGGGTGTACACAACTATTTCTATCATATTTGTATTTCAAATTATAATATTTATGTTCAGTTCGTTGAGATATGCGCAGAGCATGATCACACATTACAGACTGTTAACACGGAATTCGAAACAGCTACGAAATAGTTACGATTACTTGTTTTCACCACGTGTACAATATCAACACAAGCAGAACCACATGGAAACCTTGTCACGTGTATCGTGAAAAAAGAAGTTGCCCACGAGGACAAATAATCGTTATTCGTTGGTCGAAAAATGTCATGTTGCGGAACCTACCTGGTTATTCAAAATGTCCGGGCGGGACTGGCGCAATTGAAACGTCTGGTGAATGGCGCAAAATTGAAATTGTAGCGTATTTTGCATGGCATGAGCCAAGGACTAAAACAATTAAGCAGTAATCGCATATGCAGTTCTTATTTCAAGGCAGGGCGGGCGGGCGGGCAGGCGTTTCAGCGCACACGGTGAGATTTTTATTTTCAGAAACTGCTTGATGACATGTTGTCACCCTTGAGCAATTTGAGAAATTCAAGATGGCCTCCAAGATGGCCGCCATTACCTATACATTTCCATAACTCCCTACCTATTCATCCAAGGAAGGCGATTTTTGTCTATATACCTAGGTTTTAGGGGTCAAGCTATCCATTAGAACTAAGTATTATGTTAATATCGTATTACATAATGGTAATTTCCAAGATGGCTGCCAATATGGCCGCCGTAACACTAAAACTGGCATATCTCCTTAACTATTTACTCCAAATTAGTCGTGACGGTGTCTATCGCTGGGTATTTTGGAGACACGTCTATCTGTATCAGATCAAAGTTCATATAGTGATGATGTCGTCTAGAAATCCAAGATGGCTGCCAGTTTACAAGCTCTGGTATATCTTCTATACTATTCAATCTTGGGGAAAATCGACCACAGCTGACTGCCATACCAAAGCCTGATGGTGAGCTCTTTTAACGATGATTCCACAGTCTATGCTGCCGGCAAATGTGTTGCCGATATAAACCGAACTCTAACAACCCATTCGAAACCATTGTATCAGTGGATTAACGCAAACCGCATGGTTCTCATGGCCGATAAAACCGAATGCATGCTAATAGGCACCAGACTGAAACTTCAACGCGCAACTCCAAACGTTTGTGTATATGGCAACAAGGCTATAGTGAAACCCGTTCAGGTCCATAAATTACTTGGTTTATATATGGACAGTAATCTGACCTGGAACACACACGTAACCAAGCTGTGCGCCAAGTTGCGCAGCCGTTTGTATTTGTTCAATCAGTGAAACGACCCATGCGACTACATGCTCGGAAACTATACGTTTCAGGAATGGTCCAACCACTAATTGATTACGGGTGTGTTATATGGGGAAGCTGTGGACACGGTTTGCTGATGAACGTTCATAAGATGATGAAACAATATGCACGTGTAATTTTGAATGTAAAAGACCGGCGACAAATTTCAACTGTAACACTGTTTCGTACTCTAGGATGCTTACCAGTTGATGTTCGGATACGTTAATTTACTTCCATTGTAATGTATAATGTCATGCATGGGCACGCCCCTGGCTACCTCACTGATCTGTTCGTGTTAAACAACAGTATGAACAATCATCACACTCGCAGCTGCACAAATATTCATGTGAAGAAATGCAACCTGTCCTTAGGCCAGCGCACATTTGCTTACAGGGGTGCGAAACTTTGGGACACGATCCCGGAATGCATAAAAAAAACAATGCGAATAGTGTAGACACCTTTAAAACACACAGTTTAAAGTTTCTCGTGAAAGATGTGTACAATTGCATGCATTTCCCGATAGATACGCATGAGTGATTGTTTGCATTTCGCAGGTAGATTGTTTTGGATTCATTAATGTTTTGGTAGTAGTAGTAATAGTGGAGATCATACTTTACACAATCACATCTTGTTGCTGCTAGTATAATTGTATTGAAGAGTGTGAGTTTCAACGGTCTGCTGGTAGAATGTGGACGGTGTCTCTGGGGTACCTGTTGCCTGTGTTAGGAGGCGCATAGGGTGCAAATACAATTATGTCGTTGTTATCATATACACCGTGTTTGAACTGTAGTACGTTTAGTTATTTATACTTTATATTTTATTTTAACACAGTACGAAACAATGTCACACAAAATATTGAAAACAAATGAAATGGTACATTCTGTTAATGAATGTTTATTTTTTATTTGTTTTAATACAATAGTGCCATCGACCTATTTTATATAAACGTTATTTATTATAATCAATATATTTTCTTTTAAATAATGTTAAATAATTTACTAATTATTTAACAAATAATTTGTTTTTAATTATTCTAATATTTTATATTTTATAATATTTTAATAATATGTATTTGTTTATAATTACAGTTTATTTATTTTTATCTATTTATTGCTACTGTGGTTATGTTCATATTGTTGTGAACTATATATTTTATCTAAAGCTGTATCGTATGTATGTATATGATGTATCTATGCATGTAAGATGATGGCCAATTGAAAATCACGATATACCACGTGACATGGTTACCATCAAAAAATAAAGCTTTTACTTACCTGTAACCTTTTTCCTATGGCATATTTGAAGTTCGCTATATAGTCCTTGACAGACCCATCAGCAGGCTAAGGAACTACCCAGAGTATTGCTAAGCCACTGAGCACACTAACATTTGCACCACCAGCAACTCTATCAGACACCTCAACTTGGAGAATTGTCTTCAAGGTAGATTTCGATTTCGCAATCCTCATATCACTAGTATCATCAAACATGGACGTTGGAACTGGCGCAAGTTCCTGACCAAGCACATCATTAATGTCAATGTCCCGCCAACTAGCCTGTAGGACAATCACCCTTGAATAAATCAAATTGGTATCAAATAATTTCAAAGTTCCGACCTTCACATCCTTCCTTGCATGATCCATAGTAACAACCTTCTTCGTGATGGTTTCATAAAGTCCCTGCGGCAACCGACTTTCAAACACTTTCATTTGTTCAGTCCCGATTGTGACAGCATTGTGGACATTGACTTCAGTTGAACCAGTCTGGCCGCTATAGCTACATTGACTATACCACTGGGGTGTGCCGCAGAATCTAAAGGATTAATGCAAGTGTCGAATTATTGTCTGATTCCATCTCGGTTTCTCTTGTCTTCAACGATCCTGGCTTTTGCCTCTTCTCTGTGTGTTGTCACCACCTTGCTTTGAGTGTCTTCATCCGTCATGTCACCCAGATCAGATTCCAACCTGCAGAGTAAGGGCCCATACTTTCAGCGTGTCTGGCTTAAGCGTGATGCCAACTATCCCCCGAGGATAATGCCCACACCGCATGAAGGTCGTCTCAATCATCATATCGCTCCAGATGCCATTCCATAAGCGAGCAGAATGGGGCTTGACATGCTCACCCTTCATGAAGTGTGACAACACCTCTTGTGGTAGCCGTTCCATCTCACGAAGGTAGCACAACCCATATCTCGCATAGTTCACATGCCCCGCAGCAAAGAAGTATGGTAGCATGTGTTTGTAGGTTGCCAGATGAAGTGGCCAGTCACCTTCGCGCTCAGCCCGTACGAACATCATGGTGAGCAGGACAGGTTTTATCAAGACATCGACCCAAAGTTTAGTAGTTTGACCCTTGCTGGCTTCGGTTTCGAGAATTTGCATTAGGTCACCACTGCAATGTTGTGGTTTATCCTGAATGATTCCACGAAGTGCCTCTTCAGCTACCATTCCTAATGCTCTGACGTTCTAGGGAAACGTTCTTTATTATAATATAACACCTGTGGTCGTTTACCTTTTCATATTTTTCCCAAGATTGAAAAGTATAGAAGATATACCAGTGCTTGTAAACTGGCAGCCATCTTAGATTTCTAGATGACATCATCAGTTTATGAACTTTGATCTGATACTGATAGATGTATCTCCAAAATACCCAGTGATAGACACCTTCACGACTTATTTGGAGTAAATAGTTAAGGAGATATGCCAGTTATAGTGTTACTTGGCAGCCATCTTGGAAATTACCATTACGTAATACGATATTGACATAATACTTAGTTCTAATGGATAGCTTGACCCCTAAAACCGCCTTCCTAGGGTGAGTAGGTAGGGAGTTATGGTAATTTATAGGTAATATCGGCCATCTTGGACGCCATCTTGTATTTCTCAAATTGCTCAAGGGTGACATGTCATCAAGCAGTTTCTGAAAATAGAGACCCTTGGCTACCAAAATCAACAGTAACAAAAATAATACAACAATGCAAGGTTAAGGGAAAAAATAGCAGTTGGCTCCGAGACTAAGAAAGATGTTGAGCTAACTGCATCTACGAATGTCCACACAAAAATTCTTTTGCGTAACTTGGATAAACGTGTGATCAATGGAGTTGGGGTCGAGAACTTCAACAATAAAATATTCTTCTACATCCACAGTTCAGAAATAACACCGCGCGTAATTTAGCATAATTTATTCTGCAATGTGTGTGTGTGTGTGTGTGTGTGTGTGTGTGTGTGTGTGTTTGTGTGTGTGTGTGTGTGTGTGTGTGTGTGTGTGTGTGTGTGTGTGTGTGTGTCTGTGTGTGTGTGTGTGTGTGTGTGTGTGTGTGTGTGTGTGTGTGTGTGTGTGTGTGTGTGTGTGTGTGTGTGTGTGTGTGTGTGTGTGTGTGTGTGTGTGTGTGTGTGTGTGTGTGTGTGTGTGTGACGTGTGACTAAACCGCCTGTGTGCGTGGAAAGGTGAATACGCGACACAGGATGCCGGATGACTCACGTTCAGATCGGTGACAAGTGATTGCGCTCCAATGTCAATGTTTCACTAGAACACACACCTTTATAATGTCGCTGTTGTGATACCTTTCCATCAACAACACCCCACGCAAATGTGTAGAAATACTGTTATTACTGAGATTTTGGTGTTGTCGAAAATACTAAATGTAATGACTTACTATCCCGCAGTCACGAAACAAACCCCGGATCGTTTCATTATCACAATGCAAGGGTAGTTCGGTCGATCGTAGAAACTGCGACATGACTTTTATAAGAACGTGCTCCTGCTTTCTTTGATATTTGATTGCAAGCAAAACACGCGTGTTTCCCAGTTATACGTTTTCGTCTTGGTGGAGTTGTTAGAACTGGCGGAGTAATTCCTTTTATTATTTTATTTCAATGGCGTAATAATGGTTATTGTTAACACATTTGCAGTATATTTATATTGAGTTTATATCGTACAACTCGTAAGTTTATTTAAACTATTACTACATTCGTCGGTTATGCATTATGTCCATTCTATTACACACCGCTGCGTCATGTGCGTGCGACTATCGCACATTTGTTGATCTATGCAAACATAACACACTCTAAAGCGTTGAATCGTGTCGCTCACAAGGAGTGTCGGAAAAAGTTGCTGTTGTCGTAGTATTGTATTTCGCCTGGACTCATCTTGTTATAGACGGAACACGTTCGTCGTTATTACGTCTAACCTATACCATGGGGTTTCAGTTGGTAAGTCCCGATCACGATTTATTTCATTCTCTATGCACACGGTTTGCTTTACGTTAAGGAAACAATCGCTGCAACATATATTTTATAGTAAGACCATTATATAATAATGAAACTATGCAAAATAATAATGACTGATGTCTACGTGACCAAACTTACATCTTTGCTGCTCTCTGGTTACGTTTTATCTCGCAAATTATCATTTTTGGAATACAAATATATTGTTTGCAAAAGCATACATTTCGTGGTACGATTTTTTCAAATTCCGATTTAGCGTCTTCGTGAAGTATTGATGAAAAGGCCGATGCTGCCAATTGGTGTTATCGATACTTATGACGATGATAATGACGACGTGTGGGTCGCAATATATTGGCGCGAACCGTCAGGGTTAGTGGGGTGAACTGAGCCTAGGCTACGTGTACAGAGAAAGGGCAGAGAGGAATGTGGGGCCGGTCCGCGGAATCAGTCAAGAACAGGCCAAGGAGACATTGATCATTTGTCGAAAGAAATGCCTGGAGACATACGAGATATGTTGCCTCTCTTCTCCGACAAGCGCTGAGTGGATTGTGTGCCATAACTTTTTCGTGTATTGCGACAAGCATTGCAAGTCAATCTATTTTAAAAGCATAGGCGAATAAACCTTTCTCGTCATCTGAATTTTGCCTACGTAATATCACACGAATCTCTGCACTGGCAATTCATATTGCGTATTTTATGTTGCGCTTATGATAAAGACTGATGCATATGATATCGTATTGCCGCAGTGTCGTTGAAATATATAAAATATATAAAAAATGTAATCGATGACCATGATACTGAGCATACATATATATTTCAACGTATTGTGGATACAAATATAGTTAAGGAGACTACAATAATAATAATAATAATAATAATAATAATAATAATAATAATAGTAACTTCTTTTGCGCCAATATCCTCGAAAATCAAGCTCAGTGGCGCGACAAAACCAGGGGATTAATCAATCTCATAATCGAAAGCAATGCGTGAGTCGTCAACGGATGGATGGAAAAGCTAGGAGGCTAAGGAGGATAGGCAGCATTAAAGAGATAGGTTTTTAGATGTCGGCGGAATGAAACTATATTACCTTGTGATTTAACACTGGCAGGAAGCGAATTCCACACCGTTGGTGCGGCAACCGAGAAAGCTCGGGTCGCGGCTTTCGTTTTCACCCGAGGGATGTGAAGAGGGTTACTACTGGTTGAGCGTAGCTGTCTGGAATTTCTTGTTGGAGTTAGCATTGAATTTAGATATGCTGGTTGTGTAGATGAGAGTGCTTGATAGGCTATTGTACACATTTTGAAAATGATGCGATAGTGCACAGGTAGCCAATGCAGTGATTTTAGAAGCGGCACTGAGCGAGAAAAACGTGGAGAACGCGTGACTACCCTTGCTAAACAATTTTGGACACGCTGAAATTTGGCTATGTCCTTGTTTGCGGTATTGTAAAGGAGGGAATTGCAGTAGTCGAGTCTGCTGCTTACTAGAGCTGTGGCGATGGTTTTAGCAACGGAAAGTGATAAAAACCGGCGGATACGGCGAAGATCACGGATATGGTAAAAACAGCAACGGCATGTTTTCGAGATATGTTTTTTGAAATTGAAGTTTTCATCAAACGTTACTCCGAGATTTAAAACTGAGGTGGCTGGTGTGATACTCTGACTCAGAATATGTGTCGGGAAAAAGCCATTGAGTTTTGCCCGCTGCGTTGAGGTACCAATGATGAGAAATTCAGTCTTATCTGCATTTAGTTTTAATTTACTATTTTTCATCCAGAGGGAGACATCTTGGAGACAATCCCTGAGCTGGTTTAGGGAGCGACAAGTATCTGGTGTGGTCAGAGAAACATAGATTTGTGTGTCATCTGCATAAAGGTGATGATCCAGGTTATGACTCTGGATAACTGAGCTTAATGGTGTTGTGTACAGAGTGAAAAGCAACGGACCCAAAACAGAACCCTGGGGGACACCACAAGAGGTGGGCAGCATGTCTGAGAAGCAGTTACCTATTTTAATGGCTTGCCGTCTGTCAGTAAGGTATGAAGTAAACCAGCTCAAGGCTGTGCCAGATATCCCGTACCACGTTGATAAGCGTGTAATGAGAATGTCGTGGTCAATGGTGTCGAAAGCGGCGGATAGGTCAAGCAGGGTCAGTGCAGTAACTTTGCCATTATCAATGTTAAGGTTTATGTCATTGTGTACTTTTAAAAGAGCAGTTTCTGTTGAGTGAAATTGTTTGTACGCAGACTGTGATGCATTGGTTAAACAATTTATGTTGATGTGAGAAGTAAGTCGATTTGCAACAACCTTTTCGAGTATTTTGGAAATGAAGCTAAGGTTAGAAATAGGCCTGTAGCTGTTTAGATCTTCTTTTGACAGAGTTGTCTTCTTAAGAATTGGATTTACATGTGCACATTTAAAGTCTTCAGGGAATAAGCCGGAGCAGAGTGATGCATTTATTATATCTGTTATTGGTTTAATTAAAACGTCAAGGCATGCTTTCAGTAGTATGGTCGGAAGTGGGTCAAGATCACAGGATTTATTTGGGGATGACATGATTATTTTTTTCACTTCAGTAGTTGTGGCTGGTTCAAACGATGTGAGTTTAGAATTTAGTTGTGGAGAGTCGGCATTTATAGTGTCTGAGGTGTGATCTGTGAAGGCTGAATGTATCAGGCTGATTTTGTCTTTAAAATGACTTGAGAAAGAGCCATATTACTGGAATGATTTATGTAAACCTGTAAGTGCTAACTACACATATATTTCACTTTTCTTGCAAGAAGGTTTCACCATTTGGCATAAAACGCAATGACGACATAATTGTTGTCAGATTACCAGTCGCGACCATCATGGTCAGAATATTTGGCATCTGTTTCAAAGTCTGACTTTGCGTTGGTCTGTCTCACATGAAGTGCTCTATTAATTCAAAAGCTCGCGTTCCACTTGATGATAAAGAGGTTTACAGTGAAATGGAAGGGATGTATTCTCTCTCATGAAGAACTCGGCTAAGAGTCTGCCATTGACCTTTGCCTTATACCTCCTACAGAAAATGTTTAGGTTGAACACAAAGGTTTGCAAAGTTTACGAATGTATTCACACTTATGGCAGGTGGGAAGTCTTCTTGTGAAAGCATATCTAGGGCGATATGTTTAGCTTCAATGGCATCGCATGTTTAGTGTAAAATACATATTAGTTAGTATAATGTCGACACAGTTGTAGACATCACTATCGAGTAGCGTGATGGGCACCGATATTACCACCGTATCAAATCATCGTGTCGTTTGATTACGGTGACCATTTTTTGGATGCTCAACAACCTGTTAAATCACGCATCACGCACTGTGCGTGAGTGATTGCAATAGTGCAAGAGTGCAAGAGTGCATGAGTGCATGAGTGCATGAGTGCATGAGTGCATGAGTGCATGAGTGCATGAGTGCATGAGTGCATGAGTGCATGAGTGCATGAGTGCATGTGTGCATGAGTGCATGAGTGCATGAGTGCATGAGTGCATGAATGCATGAATGCATGAGTGCAATAGGAACGTGTGAATAATGAGTGAATAATGAGTGAATAAAGA
Source organism: Oasisia sp. SBJ-2009 (assembly GCA_964017155.1). Classification (NCBI taxonomy): domain Eukaryota; kingdom Metazoa; phylum Annelida; class Polychaeta; order Sabellida; family Siboglinidae; genus Oasisia; species Oasisia sp. SBJ-2009. Next base: position 33,801,433 of record OZ024855.1, on the reverse strand, counting down.
CTGAATAATGAGTGAATATTTAGTGCATATTTAGTGAATAATGAGTGAATCAGTGAGAGTGTGAATGGGTGAGAGAGTGTGAGTGTGTGCGTGCCTGTGTGTGTGTGTGTGTGTGTGTGTGTGTGTGTGTGTGTGTGCGTGCGTGCGTGTGTGTAAGTGTGGATTTGGAATATATTAACATTTCACATCAGCCGTTAAGTAATAAATAATAATTTGATTCTATCATACAACGTCTCTCAACACCGGGTACATAGTCCTGGAGCTGAGAGGGTTAACCCTGCATTGTTGTATTAAGGTTTTTTACTGTTGATTTTGGTAGCCAAGGGTCTCTATGTTCAAAAACTGCTTGATGACATGTTGTCACCCTTGAGCAATTTGAGAAATTCAAGATGGCGTCCCAGATAGCCGCCATTACATATAAATGACCATAATTCCGTAGCTCTTCATCATAGGAAGGTGATTTTTGTCTTTATACCTAGGTTTTAGGGGTCAAGCTATCCATTAGAACTAAGTATTATGTTAATATCGTATTACATAATGGTAATTTGCAAGATGGCTGCCAAGATGGCCGCCGTAACACAAAAACTGGCATATCTCCTTAACTATTTACTCCAAATTAGTCGTGAAGGTGTCTATCACTGGCTATTTTGGAGACACATCTATCTGTATCAGATCAAAGTTCATATACTGATGATGTCATATAGAAATCCAAGATGGCTGCCAGTTTACAAGCTCTGGTATATCTTCTATACTATTCAATCTTGGGAAAAATATGAAAAGGTAAATGACCACAGGTGTTATATTATAACAAATGTTCTTTAATGTTAAATCTGAATTCTCACACAGACTACCAAAAGCGTATTATACAATTCATATTTAAGGATGGCTACAATTTCGCCAAGTAATTTACGCTGTTGTACATTGTGTTGCCCATGTTCATCGCAGACATGCAATCAACTATGATGTTGGGTTACAGCAACCCTGATTATAGCAGGCGCAAAATATTGTGCATTTCATGTTTGCATAGTTGCAACTACAAGAACTTGAACTGCATGGAGTAGTACTGTGGCATCCACATTTTATTAAACGTAGTACCATGTCTGGGACTAGATCGACTTCATCAGGGAGGGTGACTGGTTGAAGGGACTTGTTTTGGTCATCATTTACCCAACCATATTCAGTTGAGTCCTACTCGGGTGGATTCTGCGCTTCCAGTGACTGCCATACCAAAGCCTGATTGTGAGCTCTTTTAACATTTTCTTTGAATGCCTCAGTTTTTGGTGGCAAGGTACACAACTTCGGTGTTGATGACCCTTTGCCTGTTTTTGACAGCTATACCTTTAACCTTGTCTCTGACATTATACTACAGTTTGTTTGTCCACAGCACGTGGAAATGGAGGAGGTAGCCTGTTGAATAACATATTCCATAGAATGCCCTGGTGCACCCAACAAGTTAAGTGAGTGTCCCGATCGAAGTGTTTTGAGTACAGTGGCCTTTCCAATTCCAAAATAGGAGGCAACGGTGTCACAGCCAGAAAGTGCATGTACCGGAGTATTCCTTCGACTATCTCAGAATGCTTCAGCACAGTTTTGCCTATATCAACCACCGTCCGTCCTTTGATGGGGGGCTCCATCAATACAACATTCTTGAGATTTGCCATGTGATGATAATGCAGCAACAGTACAAAGACGTCAGTGTCATCAGCAACAACAATGATTTTGCTTTCTGCATTTTCCGCGGCACAACTCAAGACCTGTTGGACAATGATGTTATCTGCTTCTTCGTGTGAAGTTGCCAGATATGCCCGTGAGATGACAACTCCACCTTCACTGATTTCGATTGGCACAGGATCTGCTCCTGTTACCACTAATTTGTGATGTGTGTTGTCCTCGTGAAACTTCTTATCCTGGACTAGATCATCAACTATCAGTTGCATCAGTTGCTTCTTTTTTTGGAAGAGGCTAGTAGAATCTTCTGCGCTGGAAGTTTACTGTTGACTTGCAAATGATGAACCCTACTGACACCAGTTGCCCTAGATCCTCTGATAACACGCTTTGTGCTGTAGTCATAGTATCTGTCAAATATCAGATACACGTCCTCGACCGGTAACCTTTTTTCTATGGCATATTTGAAGTTCGCTATATAGTCCTTGACAGACCCATCAGCAGGCCAAGGAACTACCCAGAGTATTGCTGAGCCACCGAGCACACTAACATTTGCACCACCAGCAACTCTGTCAGACACCCCAACTTGAAGTATTTTCTTCAAGGTAGATTTCGATTTCGCAATCCTCATATCTCCAGTATCATCAAACATGGACGTTGGAACTGGCGCAAGTTCCTGACCAAGCACATCCTTAATGTCAATGTCCCGCCAACTAGCCTGTAGGACAATAACCCTTGAGTAAATCAAATTGGTATCAAATACTTTCATAGCTCCGACCTTCACATGCTTCCTTGCATGATCCATAGTAACAACCTTCTTCGTGATGGTTTCATAAAGTCCCTGCGGTAACCGACTTTCGAAAACTTTAATTTGTTCAGTCCTGATTGTGACAGCATTATGGACATTGACTCCAGTTGAACCAATCTGGCCGCTAACTACATTGACTATACCACTAGGGTGTGCAGCAGAATCTAAAAGATTACTGCTAGTGTCGAGTGTTTGTCTGATTCCATCTCGGTCTCTCTTGTCTTCAGCGATCCTAGCTTTTGTCTCTTCATTGTGTGTTGTCACCACCTTGCTTTCAGTGTCCTCATCCGTCATGTCATCCAGATCAGATTCCAACCAGCTGCATGCATGCAGACTAAGGGCCCATACCTTCAGCGTTTCTGGTTTAAGCGTGATGCCAACTATCCAACCAGGAGCATGCCCCTACCGCATGTAGGTCGTCTCACTCATCATATCGCTCCAGATGCCATTCCATAAGCCAGCAGAATGGTGCATGACATGCTCACTCTTCGTGAAGTGTGACAACACCTCTTGTGGTAGCCGTTCCATCTCACGAAGGTAGCACAACGCATATCTCGCATAGGTAACATGCCTCGCAGCAAAGAAGTATGGTAGCATTTGCTTGTAGGATGCCAGATGAAGTGGCCAGTCACCTTCGCGCTCAGCCCGTACGAACATCATGGTGAGCAGGACAGGTTTTATCAAGACATCGACCCAAAGTTTGGTAGTTTGACTCTTGCTGGCTTCGGTTTCGATAATTTGCATGAGGTCACCACTGCATTGTTGTGGTTTATCCTGAATGATTCGGCGAAATGCCTCTTCAGCTACCATTCGTAATTCTCTGACGTTCTGAGGAAACTTTTTTGTTATAATATAACACCTGTGGTCGTTTACCTTTTCATATTTTCCCCAAGATTGAATAGTATAGAAGATATACCAGAGCTTGTAAACTGGCTGCCATCTTGGATTTCTATATGATATCATCAGTATATCAACTTTGATCTGATACAGATAGACGTGTCTCCAAAATAGCCAGTGATAGACACCTTCACGACTAATTTGGAGTAAATAGTTAAGGAGATATGCCAGTTTTTGTGTTACAGCGGCCATCTTGGCAGCCATCTTAGAAGCTACCATTATGTAATACGATATTAACATAATAGTTAGTTATAATGGATAGCTTGACCCCTAAAACCTAAGTATAGAGACAAAAATCAACTTCCTAGGGTGAATACGTAGGGAGTTATGGTGATTTATAGGTAATGGTGGCCATCTTGGACGCCATCTTGGATTTTTAGATGACGTCATCAGTATGTGAACTTTGATCTGATACCGATAGATGTATCTCCAAAATTCCCAGTGATAAAAACCTTCACGACTAATTTGGAGTAAATAGTTAAGGAGATATGCCACTTTTAGTGTTACGGCGGCCATATTGGCAGCCATCTTGGAAATTACCATTATGTAATACGATATTAACATAATACTCAGTTCTAATGGATAGCTTGACCCCTAAAACCTAGGTATAGAGACAAAAATCACCTTACTAGGGTGAATAGGTAGGGAGTTTAAATTATGGTCATTTATAGGTAATGGTGGCCATCTTGGACGCCATCTTGAATTTCTCAAATTGCTCAAGGATGACAACATGTCATCAAGCAGTTTCTGAATATAGAGACCCTTGGCTACCAAAATCAACAGTAAAAAAACTTAATACAACAATGCAAGGTTAAGGGAAAAAATGGCCCAGACTAACATGGTCATGTTTAAGTATGAAAATAAAACTCTCGTTCGAGTACCACTTCGTGTAAGTTCTCATGTAATCAAACTTATATGCTTTCTTCAGTGTAACGCTTTTGATCCAGACACCTGCGATCTTTTACGAATGAAGCACCTGCTTCGCTTTGGATAAACGTCATGGAATTCACATGGGTAGGTCTCTGTAATGATTCTGTTAGCAATTGGCAATAATGATCTTTGTAACTGGTTGCTGCAAAGATAGCAATGTTTTACTGACAAAATGCGAAATACAGATACTTATTTCAAAACCCATAAATGGATTTATTTGGAGACATCTTGGTGGTGTTACAATTTTATAAATTACTTTTGCTTCATCTTTTTGCGATCCGCACGCGGTTGCTCTGATACAGTTTGTGTAGAGCAAACGGAGTATTTGTGACGTGTTTCATATATGCAAATAACAAGGCAATTGTTTGCAATGTTTTCTAACTTACTTACTAAACTATTAAACGTTCTTCGTCCATTTAGCAATCTGGTCGTCGGGGAGCTTATGTGACGATGCAGCTGTGACGTGTCTATATGTGGCTCTCTTCAGCAAGAAACTTACATTATTCTATTTTAGATATGAAAGAACTACCTGCTACTAATATCTGTCATACTGTTGACGCGGACTAATCGCCATGACAGGCCAAAACTCTGACGTCCTGGGATGTCATCGTTTGTGTTTTGTTGATGCTGGATTAGAAGTGTATGAAACCAGAATATAACCATTCTGGTTGAGAACAAGACAGTTTGGAGCACGCCGCATCATAGCTGCAAATAGCTTATGGGGGTGTACGGTGAATTGCTAACGTACATTGTATATTCACACAGAAGCACAATTTATTCATAATTATATAATTTATATGAACAGGTTTCGTGATCAAATAAATGATGTGTTTACTGTAGGTGTATCTTCGAAATAGAAACGACACAAATACGCATTGCTATTGTGTCGAAGGCAAAGCAAAGCTTGGAATGTTTATATGAACGTTGTGTACTTAACGACCAAGTAGCATTTCCAGCCACATATGTTTTGTGTAATATAGATAATCATACGATTAATGAAGGTCCTGCATTGTTCGGTGAGACAATCAATTCTAAAATTTTCGATCACATGTTTTGATACAGCATAGGAGTAGTTATAATTAGTATAACTTAACACAAAATGTGTACACATTATTATGTATAATTAATTAACCAAGGCCTCTTCGTGTCCTGGGATTGTTGAATTATAAAAGGACACTTGACATGTTTTGCCCTGGATGGCTATTGACATGTTCACAATTATGACGCACGCATACTTCAACCCACACTTCAAATGGTATGTTGTTGGCGAGTAATACATTAGTGACTGACGAGTGTCTTTGTATAAAACATATAAATATTTGTCAGCTAAGCTTCCGTGAAGAAACCTCGTGTGTCTATTCTAAACTATTTTCAACTGAAGTAACCTTTCATTAGGTCTGATGTTTTGCCAAATCATAACCGCGAGCAATCAAACTGTGTTCACATCAACAATTATGCGTGCCCTTACGAAAACAAGGATGTGTCACTGCAATACATAACATTTCTGATATATTGTCAAGATACGTTGCGTCACTTTCAACGACATAGAACAAATAAATCCAGCTTACATTCATGTAAATAAGACAACCAAGTTACTTTCACTGAGCTGTTAATAGAGAAAAGAAACGTGTGTTTAGAACAAGTTAAATCTTATCACTCTGTGTTGGTTGTTTATTGTCCATACTTGTAGTGAATGACCAAGTGTGCTGTCAAACAATACTTCTTACTCAGCATAAGATACAAAAACAGTATCTGGGTATCATTGTGGCTCCCAAAACATATATAATTTCCTAATTTCAGGCTCTCTTAGAGCTTCCCCCGGCTGTTGACATAGCTTGACGAAGTGGGATGCAGTTCATATACCTTCATGTCAACGTTTCCGCATCACGTTTGGATTTGCACGCTAACGCAGGCGCTGCCAAATGCAACCAGACGTAGGGGCCTGTATCTTTAGGCCACTCTTTTGAACTCATGCCTGTGTTATGCTAGTCGGATTTTGCTGCGGTGGCTTGTTTGCGAGCGTGATGGGGTATCCTTTTAACTTAACGGGCCACGCTGAACCAGTTTAGCCAATTAATACAGTCAGGTTGATATTGACTAATACGTGTTATTTCAAACATATGAAACTACCCACTGTACGCTTACAGGTTGCGGGGCTGACTGTGCTATTGGCGTGGGCTGGATTCGTTCGCGGAATCAGCAAAGACGTGGCCATTGAAAAGTTGTACGGTTGTCGAATTAGATGCGCAAAGACGTACGAGGAATGTTATACCAAAGCGGCAGTTAGGTGGAGAGTGTGTCACGACCTCTATGTGTGGTGTGATCAGTATTGCAAGAGAAAGTTCGATAGAACAGTGACATCGTGAATGTTTCCATTCGGATTTGACCGTTTTGAACAAGAGGATTTCTGCAATGACGTTTCACGTCTGATAGACTAGAATAACATTATCAAAAAACATGTACACCTGAATAAAGATAAATAACGTTGAGCGCTGTCAACACGTAAACTGTATTTAAATGTGGCTACAAATAGGTTAAATATGCTACTTATCGGAGAGTGTCATCTATCGGACTCTTTATCTAACATAGTTTTAATATAAATTAGAATATTAATTGGCTATCCGAGCTGTCATGACAATGCACATTTACCATTATATACTTGTTGAAAATATGTGTATTTTGTTTATTCTTTATATTTCACATGTTTAGATAGATTCGCCTGTTGTAATGTGGCAGTCCATATATTGGAACTAATCAGTAATAAAATAGATTTGGTAATTGGTATATACATCGACGTTGTGCAATATAATGGATACAATATGTAAGACAAAGGTTCTTGTTTGATTTTACGAACTATATTCAATGTTCCATCAAGTTAAATATAACAGGTCAAATATCGGCACGATCTCACAAGGTTACTCCATTTAATGTCTCTCATTCTCTCCCTCTCTCTCTCTCTCTCTCTCTGTCTATCTCTGCCTCGCCCCTCTCTCTCTCTCTCTCTCTCTATATCTCCCTCCGTCGCTCTCTACTGAACCTGATCCCTCCCTGTCTCTCCCTGTCTCTCCCTCTTGCGCTACCTCTCTATCAGTAATTGCTGAGAAACACACATATAAAAGCTATGAACTGTATACTCAAATACCTTAGCAAATTAAATATATAATCACCATTTAATGAGACGGCCATACTGTGTTGATCACGTCACATGGCAACTGACCAACCTGTTTCCAAACTGGTGTTCTGTTGGTTGCGAAGCAGGAAAGCATATGACATACAGGGATCTCGTCGCCCGATATCTTAGGTCTTAAACCCAATCTCCTCACGAGTGGGGAAGAAGAATAAAGCTATTGGTTTCATTCCGTCCGTCCAAGAACACCAAATTATGAAGTTAATGATAATGAGAAGGTAAGATGCGCTGTAACTTTATAAACCTTGTCTTGTATTTTTTAAACAATATGTATTTACACACATGCACACTGTACGACAAAAACAGCCAGACTTAATATCCACATGGTACGCCTCTCTTAAAGTCGAAGGCACCACAAATGCCTGGCCTGTCGGTGCAGAATGTCCAAGTATGAACACCTAATCGCACCAACGTTTACGTAACATAACGTAACATAACGTCACGTAATGGTCGTGTTTCGATTGCAGGTTGACGCTATCGCTGTCCTTTGGCATGCACAGGAGGAGTTCATGGAATTAGTCGGGAACTAGCCATGGCGAGGCTGATCCGCTGTCAAGACAAATGTATTAACCTATACGAAAAATGCTGCATTGAATCTCCACGTATTTGGAAAGTTTGTTCGTCTGGTGCAAAACATATTGCAAATCGAACTATCATATCAATATTCGCGGTTAAACAGTTAGTGTTTCGCCGTTGTTGATGCGACATTGAGGTATCAACGGGATTTCTGGGTTGACTATGCAAAATTCTCAAAACTGTCTCAGAAATGCTTATAAGGTATCAATATATCAGGTATGTGTTGTGACAGTAATGTGAGTGTTGTTGAAATGAAAAAACATTGTTTGAGCCCGGCTTACCATATTATTGTCTGCATAATGGTAGATACACGTTTCACCAGACAAGAAGAAGCATATCAATGTCATAGTCATTTGAGAATTTACTAATGTAGTTGGTACAGGGGCCCTTTGGCTACAAGATATTATAAGTTTTTCTACAAACTAGATGTAATGCAACTGTATGCCGGCATGACAACCTACGGTGTTTTACTGTAAATACACGAAGAGTTCAATTCTCAACGATACTTAAAGTTTTATATATGGTAAGTTGTACATCTGAACCCAGAATCGTCAATTATGTAAAACTGTAAATACTGCATTTCACTTTTGAACTGAGAAACCAATCGAGGATCTCGATATTGAATATTGTGTAAATATATATAGTACGAGGTAAGATGTCCTTAAGACATCATAAATATTGTATCGTAGTCCCAAATCCGACACCTGTATTGTACATATAACATATCTAGACAGTAATACGTCGAGAAGGGAGGGTGGAGAGAAATATATGAAGGTTACGCCATCGCCCGGTAAAGTGACATTGAAAATCATGTTACAACCTTGTAATGGATATTTAGCGTTGCCAAAAATGATGATATCATATATTTTTGCTTTAAAAATATTTTGACATATTTCTGCTAGGATATACTCATGGAGTCCATGATGGCATAGCGCAGCATGTTACGATACATCGCTTTCCTTACCTATCACAGTCACTACAAACTATCAGGCTGACAAGCAATCAGCGCCAGGCTATTGCTCTCAACGACGTACTGTTGTTAGCTGTTCCATTTATACTCCTCAACCGATTGAACTAGTAATGTGTTGTAAAACATGGTAAAACGTAGTTGTATAAGCTTCTTACTTTCTGTCTGTTGAATGTTGGATGTGTGTCAAATAGATATATTATTTCGATTATTATAATTGAAACGTTCCATAGTGTTCAGCAGTTTCGCAACGTAATTTTTCAATTGAATACATAGTGCAAATGTACGCATTTTACTACCTGTGCCATCAGCTAACTAGGTAATAACTGATGACTGGTATTTTTAATGTCCTTTTTAGATTGACTAAAATACACTCAATTTGATCTAATCCGGTGCGGTGCGGTGCGGTGCGGTGCGGTGCGGTGCGGTGCGGTGCGGTGCGGTGCGGTGCGGTGCGGTGCGGTGCGGTGCGGTGCGGTGCGGTGCGGTGCGGTGCGGTGCGGTGCGGTGCGGTGCGGTGCGGTGCGGTGCGGTGCGGTGCGGTGCGGTGCGGTGCGGTGCGGTGCGGTGCGGTGCGGTGCGGTGCGGTGCGGTGCGGTGCGGTGCGGTGCGGTGCGGTGCGGTGCGGTGCGGTGCGGTGCGGTGCGGTGCGGTGCGGTGCGGTGCGGTGCGGTGCGGTGCGGTGCGGTGCGGTGCGGTGCGGTGCGGTGCGGTGCGGTGCGGTGCGGTGCGGTGCGGTGCGGTGCGGTGCGGTGCGGTGCGGTGCGGTGCGGTGCGGTGCGGTGCGGTGCGGTGCGGTGCGGTGCGGTGCGGTGCGGTGCGGTGCGGTGCGGTGCGGTGCGGTGCGGTGCGGTGCGGTGCGGTGCGGTGCGGTGCGGTGCGGTGCGGTGCGGTGCGGTGCGGTGCGGTGCGGTGCGGTGCGGTGCGGTGCGGTGCGGTGCGGTGCGGTGCGGTGCGGTGCGGTGCGGTGCGGTGCGGTGCGGTGCGGTGCGGTGCGGTGCGGTGCGGTGCGGTGCGGTGCGGTCCGGTCCGGTCCGGTGCGGTGCGGTCCGGTCCGGTCCGGTCCGGTCCGGTCCGGTGCGGTGCGGTCCGGTGCGGTCCGGTCCGGTCCGGTCCGGTCCGGTCCGGTCCGGTCCGGTCCGGTCCGGTCCGGTCCGGTCCGGTCCGGTCCGGTCCGGTCCGGTCCGGTCCGGTCCGGTCCGGTCCGGTCCGGTCCGGTCCGGTCCGGTCCGGTCCGGTGCGGTCCGGTCCGGTCCGGTCCGGACCCGGACATAAGGTTGTTTATATTGGCGTTAATGGTTGTTTTTTTCCTGAAGAACTCGGCCAAGTGCCTCTTGTCGACCTATGGATTTCGTCCTAAAATCAAAGCACATTATGGTTAGGAATATATTCTAAAAGTCCATTATGATAAAGTGACAAAATTTTAACATTGCTTTTGGACCGATTTCAGCGCTATAAGTGTATGTCTTACTGATGTTGTTTTTTTCTGTGGATGTATACACTCAGGTAAAATTTCTTATATTTTCAAGCCACCTGTATCATTCCTTTCTACCATACACCAATGTTCCCATGGATGAGTAATGGAGTAGCCATCTGAAGGTTCGTTTCGCAACAAGAATATTTTTTTACAATATTATTTGTAATGCTAGAAAGAACGCATCGTCATCGATCTTGCAGCTGGTTGGAACTTGGCTCTTACCTTCCACCCCGTTCACCAGGTGGTTTCCCCGATGATCCTTCTTATGATATCCTCGTATTGGATCTCGGGGAGAGGGCACCCACCTGCAGTCTTCGTGCTTTGGCGTTGCCGGTCTATGACAGCTGATTTCTTGTCCTTCCACCTTTTCTTCACTTGCCCGACACTCCTACCATTTCCACCGATGGCGTTCACGGAATCGGCAATATGTTTCCACAACATTTCCTTTCTTTTCAGTGTCACTCCGTTTTTAAAGTGTGACGTTAACAAGTCCTTTTCTTTTTCTATTTCTTCTAATAAAGTAATTTTTTTTAAATCGCTACATTATTTTTTTACTCTTTTCAACGAAATATCTCCTTCTCCCGACATTTTCCTTTTCCTGATGAAAGCAGTCGACAACTGCCCGGAAGGAAGTGTTTTTGTGAGGTCAACTATAGGCCGCGACTGCGCACTTCGTAAGAAATATTGGGAAATCCCCTTATAGCCTAAATTCCACTCCAAACGTCGGGACAATCGCGCAAAAGTCTCTGACTTCATTGTCTCTGTCTAACGTTCATGCATACCAACTTCGCCATGGCAGAAGTCCCGACGTTTATAGTCAGAGACAATAGCATTGTCTCTGACTACTAGTTGTCTCGGTCTATGCATACCACCCCAGTTGAGCGCAACTCCTCGAGCTAGCAAGACGTTCAGAAGCTCAAACAGAGAAGCCAACGCGAAAAGGCCTTCGGGTGTATTGTTTGTCGAGCCTGAACATTAGCGCTGCAACAACAGAAGCGGTCGAACGTTAGCGACAACCCGCGCTAATCTGAAGACACAACTATGCTCTGTGCGATTGAGCACCATTTCATCGCCGTCTTCACTGCACCAAGTTGTCGCTGCCAACGTCGCCGCCGGCCATGGTTACCACCGCTCTCGGGTAAAAAGGTAGGCATATTTATATAAAACAATCCGAATTCAAACCTAAGTTATGCTGAAATTGATATGATGCGTTTGCTTAAACACATTCTGGTTACTCACATTTTGTTATTGCGTTTTCAGATGTGCGCAGTCGTGAATCGCGTTGCTGTTATCCACCTTCGCCACCGCCACGGGAAATCCAGAATGCCGCGTGCCGTCACGATCACTGACGAGGCAAATCTGCCGGCGACAACATCACGCATCCGATGGCGCCATCACGATCGCCGTTCAATTCGCATCGAAATGCTGCATCGCCAAAACCCGGTGTTGTTCTCCACCTTCGGCTTCGCAACCGCTACTGCAAATCCGGAATGCCGCGTGTCGTCACAATCACAGACGAACCAAGTCTTTCGGCGGCAACTTCACGCATTCACACATCCGCCGGCGCCGCCACGATCGCCGTTCAACTCGCATCGAAACGCGACATCGCCAGAGCGCTACAAGGGCAACAGGCGCAACGAGACTGCTTCTTTCAAATACCCGAGCATCCGATGTTACCGCAGCAGCAGCCGGTATCAGTAACTCCGCATCGTCCTGTCCGTGTCTTGTCTCTTTCTCTGTGGGCCACTACGACGTATTAGTGTCAACGCCCGATTCTATGTTCAGTGTTGTTTAGTTTTGTGACGAGGGGGTTGTTACGGGGGACCGTTGCAATTCCCGGATGAGATCCAGGGCCAATCGAACTCAAAAAGTTCACACTGTTGATTGGATTCCCCTGTTGTGTATCCAGACCTGGTGCTAGTGACGGTTTGTGGACGAGACCAATGTTGCTTGTCTGTTCGATTTATGTGTCTGTTATGTGTATGTACTGTGTTATGTTCGAATTGCGGAGAAAGTCACCGAAGTCACAAAAACGTCCGAAACGACGAGATTTAAGTGTCACTTCCCAAAACAACACTTGACATGATTATGGACGATATAAATCAGGAACGTTAACCTGCATAAATAAATAAAAAGAAAAAGAACATTATCATGAATCATGCCTATTATTATAGGCATATACTATATGCTTCGTTCATTCAATAAAACGGTGACAAACTATTAATAACGCCTATGTTGTATTTATAGTTAAGTTTGCCTCGGTGAGCTCGTAATCGTGAGTTCCGCGCCAATTCCAACTAGTCCGAAAAACTACCGACCAATAGGCCTATAGCTGTTAATGATGTCAGTCCACATAACGCCGACCCCTGCCGCAGTGTTGAATCATGCACCCACGATTTTTAAATTCAAACGAATGACGTCATCGCGATTGTTGACGAAACCACGTGACTAGTAGACGTAAACTTATGACGTTAAATGCCAAGAATTCGGGAACCACATGAAACGAGTCATTTGTCCATGTCATTCGCAATATCAATGTTCACGCAGGTTTATTCCACAATCTTTTGGTGCCAGATTTATTACTTTTAGAGTTGTATTCACAGGGGACCCATTGGGGGGCTGAGTGGCATGTATCCTTTAGAATGTGTCCACGCTGTCCTTGCGTTTGCGTGCTGGGGACTGACAACAAAGTCGTACCCTGCTACACTTACAAACGCACACATGCCACAAGGCGCACACGCATGAACACAGTGTCACGTCCACATATACAACACACTTGTACCCACACTCGTATGCACGCACCCCTTTCTCTCAGTCTCTCTCACACATACACACACTACATGCACATATGCACACGCCCACATACACACACACATACACACACACACACACACACACACACACACACACACACACACACACACACACACACACACACACACAGAGAGAGAGAGAGAGAGAGAGAGAGAGAGAGAGAGAGAGTGGTGAAAAGGTAGAGAGGTAGACGGAGTCAGGGAGAGAGGGAGATAGGTAGAGATACGCACACACACCACACACAAAGATTCACACACACCACACGCACACGCACACGCACACGCACACGCACACGCACACGCACACGCACACGCACACACACACACACACACACACAGATATATATAGAGAGAGAGATAGAGAGAGAGAGAGAGAGAGAGAGAGAGAGTGGTGAAAAGGTAGAGAGGTAGACGGAGACAGGGAGAGATGGAGATAGGTAAAGGGGGAACGAGGGAGAGAGAGAGCGTTAAAGTAACGAAATGTATAGCATAGCCAGTGCAATCGGTAGGATACTGTCGGTAATGGCGCGTTTATATATGAAGGTATAGTGAGCGGTTATTCTGTAAAGAAGAGCGTTCTAAAAGTAATATTAGTGTGGCCAGAGAGTGTCCGATTTTTAGCTTCCTTCCCATTCGGTCACGTGCTGCGGAACAAGTACATGACACGGTCGGGATGGGGTCGAGGTGAAGGCGCCTGCAGTTCACAAACTGCAGACACCATTTAATAGAAAATTCGTACTTGTGTTAATAAAGCATTGATACAAGTGTGCTCACCGTTTGTAATCAATCGGTATGATGGATCGTAGGAGTAGGCCTAAAGCACGCAGACTGGTGTAGTTCTCTTGGCGTTAGTACTCGTAGAGGAAGGACGAATAAACCGAGTTCGGTTTCGTCTTCACGATTTCTGCATTGCTGTGGCGACCCCATTTGTGGAAGCCAACTAACTACCAGGGCGTGTTTTCCTGTCTCTTATGGCATCCGCAAGCAATATAGTAGTGTACTGGTTTGATATAATTAATTTTAGTGCGACTTTATACGGATTTCCCATTATTACGACCTGCATGTAATGTAGTTCTGTTCCGTCTAGCTTCATATTGGAAAATCTCTACTATTCCCTGTCCACTGTATTCCTCGTTGTTCCCTGATGTCTCATTCCCTAATTGTCTCAAGTCCCTCCTCGCAAGGTCCCCCATCTCAGCTGTGGCCATCCCCTTCTCCAGTGTCCTTGGTGAAGTTCCGTCTCTGCTCTCTTTGCAAGTTTCCTTTCTTCGCAATCTCGCAGCTTCTATTATTGTCGTCGCTCTGTCGATGTCTCTGTGTACAGACCACACTGACACGAGGGTAACACACGCTGTCAGAACTTCCCATAAAGTCAGGACTTACCTTATATGTGGCCGATGTGAGCTAAGATCGTGAACTTGGATAGGAACCCTGCAAAATAATATGTTAAGAGAGTGCGGACATCGGCCAGGTTCAATGAATTTCCACTCACTAGGAGAGGCGTGGACGGGCAGCGACCAGAGAGTCACGTGAGACGGGTCGTAGACAAGCACCAGGACCAACTGGAGAACACGAGAGCCGCCGTCAACGAGATACACTCCACTACTGACGACACGTCATAGATCTCTATGTGAGAAAGACATAAGTCGACCATGGTTCTGGATCGCTGGATGAAGCGTCACATTGTCATATGCTGCCCTACTTGCAGTGTTGCATAGTAGCTCGGAGATGATGATTTATTTTGATGTAACCCAGGCCTACATGAGTATATGTTGTGTTACATGGTAACTGTGGGGATAATCCCATATTTTATTAATTGTGTGTTATTTTGTAGACATAAGAGTAGCTAGGTGTAATCAAACATGAGTGTATGTATAATGTGTGTAATTTTTAATTACTGGTTATGTTTTGATGATAAAACATTCATGACTAAAAAAGATGCAGAAAAGAAATAAATGTGTTATCACATTGATGCACTCGATATAGCATGATGGTACTGTATACTTCCGCTGATAGTATTGTATACTTCCACTGATAGGATTGTATACTTTCGCTGATAATATTGTATACTTCCACTGATAGTATTGTATACATCCACTGATAATCTTGTTGAATCAATCATGTTTCTGAATTTGAAATAGCAGGATATATTCTCCTATACAATAAGTATGATGAATGACAAATTCATGTATATGTACACACAATGTTAGTATTCAAGGACAATTGAATTAATTTTAAAACAAAATCACCCGTATGTTTAACTCCAAGACTCAACTAATGGTTCAGGCATTTGGATCTTGCCAATGACTGATTAGTGCCTTTTTAAGTATGTCCTTTATTATGTTGTTTGCTAAGTAGAATTGGTTTCCTGAGTGATCATTTGTACAGTGCCAACTTACCAGTCACAAGATGAAGTTTTAAGTAATTATGTGTGTTACATAGTGTAGTTTTGCATGTATTTACACATTTTACATAGACAGTATTCAAATAGCTATAGCACTATGGCTGGAGACTGTTACGTGTATTTGATAAGCATATTTAGAATTGACGCTTTATCTGTATAGATATAACTAGTTGACATACCAGTGGTATATATTTTACATAACTGTGCATGCGGGACAAACTGTTTTATGGAAGCTCAACTTATTTGTCATCAGGATCAGTGCAGCAGTATTTTAGTATACATTTTAATTTCTGACTCTTTAATGTGGTAAATTGTATGAACGACTACCATCTTTATGATGGTATCACTTTTTCATTCACTAGTTCATTCTTTTTTGCTTAGTTTATTATATGCCTTGTAGACGCTGTAAGTTTATGATAAAGCTTGGTACACTGTATACATTATAACTTGCATGCTTTTATTATTGTGATGGTGTTTTGATTTCTTGTAACACAATTGTTATGATCAGTCATATGTAGTAATTTTATTTTAAATGTTAAGATAACCATTATTTGTTTCAATTTCCGTCCATCTTGCTTCATTGTATAATATGCACCGACCTACATGTTATTGTTATATACAAATAATGCGTGTTCTCGTGGCATACATTTTATTAGTTTATATGATGTGAACCTTTACAACAAAGTATGCATGTCATGAGGATAAGTTTGTTTGTTTGTCCATCGGCTGTTGCCACTGTGGCAAATGTTTTGTTAAATAAATTATCAGATATTTCGAAGTGCAAGAGTTTAGTGGTTATTTCTTTCCTGGTCCAGCTTTACATATGTGTAACTGATATATTAGGCGAGTGGCAGATCTATCTAACAGATCGATTTTTACACCACCACCCCCACACACACACTTAAATTTTACATCAATAGGAAGCCCTGTATCTCCCCGTTACGATTATTCCTGTCGTAGAGTTGCGAACTGGTGTAGTTTGCATTAATCCAACGTCACCATCAAACAATCGATTTTAGAAATTGGGCACTTCTGAAAGCTTCTTGAACTTCTGCTATTTTTTCCTTAATATCAATTTATGTTAACAAATGCAGAATGCTAATGCCTATCTGTGCACAATATCTGTATGTGCCAGGGGTTGAGTAGTGACTAGTAATATAGGTTTTTGTGTAAAAGTACAACATTAATGTGTGTTGAACCCATAAAAACGATTACTTCATAAACATGACCTCCTGTTGCTATGTTCCATTCCCATTTCCCAAGGCAATCTAGATCGCATAAATAAATAAATGTATATCTGGACGGCTAGAAGAGTGAGTGGGTGTAGTGAAGTAAGAATTACACACGTCGGTTTTATATAAAGGTGGAGGGGATTTCAGAATGTGTGTTCATGGCTTCATTTATATGGATTTTTCTTATGTATATGTAACATAGAGTAACTAAGAAATTAGATCAACCGTAACATATTACTATATAGTTTTATATTTATTCTCTAACCTCTCTGCTGTGAACGTTCACGTGTTATTTACACAAAAACAATTCCACTCCCTTGGAAGAAAGATTCAAATTTACTGAAACATAATTGTCAAAACATTTCATAAATGGCAAACATTACATTATTGATACAGTTCATTAAACGCGTACAACAGTGCAACACTGGAATATGGGCCTTACTTACCCCTTGACTTCTTAATATCATTACTGCAGTACTCAACATATTCTAAGCTGACCTCAACAAGAGTTATGATTAACTTGATGACCTGGCAGAACTCTGACGTATATTAATCCCTGTTTGTTTGGCAACATTTATCAAGATGAAGTTCATATTCCTGCTTACACAAACACACACACACAACACACACACACACACACACACACACACACACACACACAACACACACAACACACACAACACACACACACACACTCACTCACTCACTCACTCACTCACTCACTCACTCACACACACACACACACACACACACACACACACACACACACACACACATTATAAGTTTGACTACAGTTAATACATTTCTAAGATATCACAAAACCACCTGAACTGATGAAATGGAATCAATGTGTGTGCACACAACATGTAGTGTTTGCATAAAGAACACCAGCAGGGTGTGAACCTGCCGCACACAACACTGAACCGACATTACCATAAACTGTACAAAAAAAAATTGGTTTAGAGAAATATTTAGCAGTGCTTTTGCATTAAAACACAGTATTCTAACTGCAATCAGTCACAACTATATTGTTAGAAAATTAATATACATGTACATGATCTGACAGGAATACATAATAATTAGTACACGATCTGTAGAAACATGCAAACTCATTTTTCTGGACAAGACTGTTAATTATGGTTTTGAACTCTTCATATCGCGTCATTATAGCTGCCCAACACCCAATTTCAAAGATTGTTTTTGCCAGACAAATTACAAAACGAGTATAACTGTTTCCTACAAGCATGAGTTATGATTATTAAACCAGAACATGTAGCATCGTCTAACACTATCCAAAATGTCCTCTAGTTCGTTATCTTCAATAAATACTGGTTAGGTGTGCGAGCGTTGTGTGTGTGTGTGTGTGTTTGTGTGTGTGTTTCCGTGTCCGTGTCCGTGTCCGTGTCCGTGTGGTGTGTGTGTGTGATGTGGTGTGTGTGTAATAATGAATAACGTATGTATAATCCTACATTATATATACTAAAAAGAAAACTATGCAAGTTCAAAGTATGTTCGACATTTTTGTTATGTGTATTTAATAGTTGCTTTGTTGATGCAGGTGTTATGTACACGTAAGAAAGGTTGGTAATGTACACGATTATACTGACTGGGTATTTGTATTAACTGTGTTTCTTAATTATTAAGAAACAATATTAATAATAATAATGAATATCTCAAAGAAAAGATTATAACCAAAGGTTATTCTAGGTAATATTATACATGTGTAAATTGATGCAAACTCATTTTTAAAGGTATCTTAACAATGAATGATCGCAGTTATTTATTCATACATTCAATGTACTATTATTAATATACCATAGTTATATTTACTTACTTATTGATGACTAAAGACAATGTAGTTTATTTTGTATAGTAGAAATGATTGTATCTTAACAATTTACTATCAATAAAATATTGATGATTTTATGCATGGTATTAATCAATTATAATTCCAGCCCAAACAGTTATTTGGATGAGCGCGATATACGAAAAATATAATAATTATTACCATAGAATGAAAAAATCATGAAATATATCAACAGATATTAAAATAAATATATTTTAATACAACATAATATAATTCCAACATATAATTAGGTACGTCCCCTTGTAGTTACATACAAGGCGACGTATACTTAGGCGTGGACGTTCCACATTTGAAATGTAAGAGAGTTCAAGCATTTTTATATCTTTCAATAATATTTACGTACGTACAACAAATTAACTAAAGCTTACCGTGAGGCTGAGTTGTGTACGATTAAAGCTGTTAAAACATATTTATAATATACCTTAAAATAAGTCAATGTGCTGTTGCGAGGATAACTGTTTCCTACAAGAAAAAAACTTTGAAAAACAAAAGAGAGGGAATGAGGAAGTGGGAGACACTGGGTATATAGCCTGTAGTACAATCTAATGTAACTAGTTCGGTCAGAGGTACCTCATCGGTTGCTCCTCATAACGTTCCCTGGCACGGTTGGTCACAATCCTTACTCCCTCACAACTGACCGACTTCCGCCGGAAGTGTTCCTATGGGAGGGAAATTACCTAGCCCAAACCCCGGTTCGCCGCACCGGTTGTGACCTCCATAGGATGAGCGTCACTGGTAACCCCTTCCGCCACGTGCGGTCGGAACACTCAGTTGTAGAAGGTAGCCATTTTGATTGCTTATAAACCCATGCCGAGCCTTAGCTGGTGAAATTGTGGTGTCAACTTGTAAGACACGTAAGCTGATATATCTGACGTTATTTATTTTGTAGCATTACATTACAACTTCGCTTATATGTCATGCTATATCATATGATACATAAAACATGTTAACATGCATAACTATAATTATTAATGTAGACTTATCCAGATTCATGGTTATATAGCGGAAGTTGGGCAACAATATGGCGTCGCCGACATTTTCTCCTTCATAAAATTAAATAAGGCATTATTTTTAAACGCAGACACATAATACACTACACCCTACAGTGAATAATATAACTCGCCTTGATATACGAGAATTCATAATTTAAGATAATAAACAGAGGTGGATTAAAACATTATTAGTTATTTATTATTTTCTTTAATAAATAAATACAATGCTTACCTACGCTTTATATCGACGCAAATCAGCAAGTGGATCCATTCATTACATATAAACTATGTTGCCAAGTAACGTTTTGATTAATGAGAAATGTATTATCTGTGTAATTATATTCACAGTAGAACGAAGCTAACAGTTATGCATAATGATGATAATTTTATCTTCCGTAATGCCTTGCTGGTTTGACTATGCAAGTTAGCAATACAGAATGTCAACACTGTACCACATGGCAAATAATGTAATGTACTACCAACAGTTTCCGTTCTAAAACAACATTACACACATAGCCTACCTTAAAGCAATTGTCTGTAGCAGTCGTCGCTCTCTTTTTGGCGTCTAATTGTATATCCCAATGTCTGATGACTCCCTAAACTGCAACATGTGCAGCTCATTCGAGACCAACTGTCAAACCACATAGAGCGTCAAATGTGTATCGTTTGCTGAATAGCATACGATACGCTGCACCCGACCCTAAACCAACCATCCGTAAACACGTGAAGTTGGTCTTGTACTGAAAACCGGGAGAACTGCATTTCGACTACAACTGCACTTAAAATTCGACAAATCCATGCTTTCGATCGAACGCTTAAGTCATTTGTTTGTAGCAACTGTCATGTTCAACGCAACAGTCAATTAGTGCGTTCTTGCGCGGGACCAAGACCATACCATTGTCGGAGGCCGCACGTCAGTCTAAGAATGTCCACGGCAGTGAAGCATTGCATTGTCTGTGTTAAACTGACAATGAAACATGACAGGTATTACACACGGGCGAATCAAGTTTGCCTTGAATAGCACAAGTAGCTTCGCTCTTCTTGTCGAATGTGCAAATACCCATGACCGTACCGAATTGCGGCTTAATTAGAATGGCGGGAGGGGTGAACAGGATTGGTTGATGAAAGTAAGGAGGAAGAGGGGTGTAGAGGGACAGTGGGAAGGGAAATAGTAGAGGATAAAGAAAGTGAGGGAGTGGGAGAGGGAGACGGCGAGGGGCCGCCAATCAGGGAGGAAGGGAGAAAAGGTTGAGTATTTTTAAAAGGAAGTGATGGGGAGAGGTAAATCAGAAGAGAGACAGACAAAGAGAAAAAAAACCTCACAAACTTGTTCACTCTGACACATTGTGCATCAGAACGAAAACGGATTGCAGCGCTACTCATTTGTGCATTTCTTTCATCTATTTGCAAACAATGGACACTGAACGGTTTAAATAATAATAATAATAATACAGTTTTTATATAGCGCTAATTCCCGCATGGCGGATCGTTGCTCTGCACAAGAAATATATTAAATGTATATTAATAAATAGAAATGTAAATTATATAAATTAATATAAATCATATTAATTTTTTGGTTTTAAGATGTACTAGTAAACCTTTGTATGTAAATTATATAAATTAATTTAAAATAAATTAAACACTGTTTTTAAGATGAATACTACTAAAACTAGGTATGTAAATTATATAAATTAATATAAAATTAAAACCTTTACTAAAACTGTGTACGTATATATATATATATATATATATATATATAAATCTATAAATTAATCTAAAACATAAACACTGATTAAAACGTGTATGGCACTAAAATGAAATTCTAAAGCATTGTCCGTCATTTCAAAACAATTTGAATTAATTGAAATTTCTAATAAAAAAATATGCCTTTAAACACTTTCCAAACATACATAATGTCCCGGATGCACGAATGTTCACTATAATTTGTTCCACAATTCCTGCGCCAAATCACCAAGACACTTCTTTATAATGGCATAGTATATACGGAATTAGATAGATGGGTGATTTTAGCACTAACAAACATTATTCTGATGATGCAGTGAGGGGGTGGAGGGAGGGAAGGAGAGGGATGAAGGAAGGAGAGGGAGAGAGGGGAGACTGAGGGGAGAGATTAACGGGAGAAAAAAAGAGCGTGCTTTTATGTGTAAAAGATTGTGTTGTGTGGGTATAATGTTGTCATCGTCACATTTCTTTTTTGTATTAATCGGCATCCTCCTTCCGAAGAAGACTTTATATTATCACAGACATTACCGATAATATAAAGTTTCTTACTGATTTTTGAGCAAAAATATAGTATATTATCATCAAACGCGTGCGCAGCGTACACTAACATTATCACGTCACGTAACCTCTTGCATATCACCGGTGTGTCCACACAAAATGGGATCAGTTTAATATAGCAGATATGATGCCGCCCATACGTTACCATTATAAATACTGTTGGCAATGGTTATGCTTGACGAAGGTCACGTGCAGCAATTGATTGTCACGTACTCAATCCGCAACGTAACGGTTTAGTAAAGTAATTTGATTTTATATCTATTTTTAATAAACCATTACTAATTCAAAAATGTAAAAGCAAAATATTTAAAATATTTAAGAATCTCATAATAATTCAGCCTGCGTCTGATCTAACACTTGATCGAAGGAAGCATAGACCTCTATTCCAACGAGTAATACAGTCACAGAAAAAACACCTATTCCCCATATTTGTATTTACTGTTGGGGTAAAATGTAAAACAGAACCAGATAATCGATGCTGCATAGGTTTTCTAATAGGAGTAAGCAATGAATGTAAATACGACACACACGTACACGCATGCACACGTACACGCACACACGCCCCCCCCCCATACACACGCCCCCCCCCCCCCCCCCCCATGCACACACGCACACGCGCACACACTCACACCCCCACTCATCCCCGCCCACCCATGCACGCACACACACGCCCCCCCCCCCCCATACACGTACACGCACACGCGCGCACACTCACATCCCCACTCATCCCCGCCCACCCATGCATGCACACGCGCACGCGCACGCACACGCGCGCACGCACGCACACGCACGCACGCACACACACACACATACACACACACAATTGAGGCATTACGTTGCTAAGCCATATGTTGAAGTTGCTGGAACGAATTCTGGATGGCAGAATAAAAGCAATAGTGTAAGGGGAAATCGTCGAAGAACAGCTGGAGTTTAGACAAGGAAGAGGAACAACGGATGGGATGTTAGCCCAGAGGTAGTTAGTAGAGAAGAAACTGGAAGGACAGAAGGATATGGCAATTACATTCATATACCTGGAGAAAGCCTAGGCTACAATCCCAAGAGAAATGACTATGGGAACACTGGAGTGGGTGGGGGTCCCAGAGGGGGAGGTCAGGTTGGTACGTTGGGAGTCTTACCTCTGTACCAAACAAGGTGGAACAAATTAAAAAAATTGGCATATCCATTTCTTTGGAACAGTAAACCCGAAGCTTTGAAAAGAGAATCACTGTTAAACACATTTGCTGACGGAAGTGTTAACATTGTATATGTTAGAACTAAAATATAATCTCTATTCGTCAAACAAATATTCTGCAATTAATTAAAGAGCATAGAGCCAAGTGGAGCCTTAGCAGTGTATTGGCTGGGTATACACCTTAAAGAGTATGTAGATCTGCTCCGCCTTTACCCACCTGAAATGTCATGGTGCCGATTCACGTCCGGGTAATCTAGCCGGAGAGACAAGCCGTCAATCGATGCCTTTTCGAAGACTTTCAGTGTTATTAGTTAGATCATTTCTTTCAAATTAAACCATTATTTAGAACTGTATCAGCTTAGAACACGCTAAATGCGCTTCTTTCGAGTTTGACCCTGCTCGGCGCAACATAATCGGCACATCCCATGATAGTTCGACAGACAGCCTAACGTGCTCGGACAGCCAGTTTCTGCCACGCCCCACGACCGTCGCCCGGTCCAAAATTACGCAACATGTACTGGAGCGCCAGCGACCGATGTCGCTTCGATCAGCGCAGCAACTTGTCTCTTGCCGCATCTATTCATGCCTCGAAGTGCTGACCCAGGGAATATCATCGGGCAACCAGAACGTGTTTACAAACACGCCGAACGCTGATATAACCATGTGTATTTTATATATATATATATATATATATATATATATATATATATATATATATATATATATATATATATATATATATATATATATATATATATATATATATAAAGAGAGACGGGGTGTTGGAGGGAAGAGGTGGGTGAAGTAGGTGTATAGTTATTTGCCGAAATCTTTTTTCTCGCGATATTTTACTATGAAATTAAACACGTAAGCATAGCATATAGTCTACACATGTACATACATTGTCAAACGCATGCGCACTCTGAACAGATGGACCAGTCCAATGAATATGATGGGTAAGCCATGCTTCGCGGAGTGACTTTTGGTCCAATCAGATTGGAGCGATAGTGTGACGTAACGGTACGCAACATGGGGTGTGAAGGTTACAGCTGGTAGTTGAGCGCGCCAACGCGAATGATACAGGCATGAAACTTCGTCAGCCAACTCGTTCGTCGATCTTGAAAAAGAAATAGTTGTGCGCGTTCAACAGATCGAACACTATATTATAGGCACTGCAAGTTTTGAAGACACAATTGGCAATGTTGATATTCATTATAGAAATTAGTGTTATGCCAGAACGAACTTAGTTCGTCATAAGTAGCCTACGGCACCGAATATGCCTACAGGAAAGACATAAACAGTCACCGCCCTGTGCACACACGTCATTGTCAGTGCCACACCTTTGCTCCAGAGACATGCACAGATTCAACGGGCATCTAAAAGAGGGGGGAGAGGATGAGGGGAATATAGAGGGAGACAGAGAATGGCAGATAGATGGACGTAGAGCCAGGGGCGCAAGGTGCATATTTTGCTTTATTCACAAACACAAAGCACCATTTTATTTATGCATAAATAAGTTATGCAGTATACATTTTTCTGTAGTTTCCAGGGTCGGAATTCAAAGTGTTATGGAGTAAGCAAATTTATCAAAGGTTCCTGCGTTTTATCAGCTTGGAGAGGAGGTAGGTTTTCCCGCGACTACTGTGTAAAATTAAACACGTCACCGCGAGCGTATACGTAATCAAACGCGTACGCGTTCTGACTTTCACGGGACAGTCCATTGATCACGACGGGGTAATTGATAAGTTTTTTTTACACAAAACACGTTAATCAAATCAACCATCAGTTCAAAAACTTCAAAACTCTAAGCTAGCGCTATTTCAAGAAATGCAAAATTGCGTAGAAACAAGTTTCATCGACAAAAACTTCGCTTTGTTTGTGTCATATAAAAAAATCCGACCCCGGAAAAGCCGTTTAGGCTACGTCAACCATTTTTGAAAGAAGTGTTCTCGTTGGGCGGTTGAACAGTCTTTCCTTCTAGAACGTTCTACCGAAGTTTCAAATAATTCATTCTTATTGGCTAGTTAAACAGGGGTTCCATATTAACCAATCAAAACCTTCGACTGAGTAACGTTATTCGTGGATTTGATCGTTACGGAGATCAGGGGTGGTATGCATGGACCGAGACAATGACGTTGTCTCGGACTATTTCTGTAGTCCGAGACTTTAACGCAAAAATCGGTATGCATGAACGCTGACAATTAAAGGCTATGGCCTATTCGCGGGACGAAACGACGTGATTTTTAGACCTGCTATACCGCTGGCCTAAAACCAGTTGTCTCGGACAATCGAGTAGCGTTTCGGTAAAATTAATGGCTGCCGTTATTTATCTGACGTATCGAAACAGACGTGCAATAAGAAGAAACCGAATTTTTCGCGACCGAACGCATCCCTTAGAAATATACAACGACGAGCAAATAATACACAAAGTTTAGATTTTATAGACATTTAATTTTACAACTTACAGACGAGGTGAGAAACGATATAGAATTTGTGCTTTCACGTAAAGGTTCGCTAACGCCCATTTTGCAAGTGCTCCTTACTCTACGTTTTTATGCAACAGGAACCCTCCAAAATGTTATAGGTAGGGACCGGCAAATCCGCTAGGGGCGCGTCGGTATGTCGGTTGATGTCAGTTTTCTGCTCATGAGGGGAGGCCCAGGGAAAGTCCTTTTAAGAGCCACGTATTAATCGTATGACGGTGAAACCAAATTTTTCTGAGACCTAAAATGACAGTGAATGCGGCCGTGTAAATTACAATATTTTAGGTGGGTTATTTAATTTTGATGTTTATGAGTGATTATGCGCTATGTTCGAATAATTATATCTTCGTAGCACGTGGAGGAAGTTTTCTGAAGTTTGGACAGTGGTTAGATGAATATTTAATAAGAAGACCCTGAACATTTCATATAAATCGCATGTAGCGCATTGTAGCTAAATCGTTTTGAATTTACCGCCCATTGTCAGGAATGCGCTGATGCAATGACGGCCATCTTGGAGTAATCTAAATATCAGATTCAAATCTAACTGCATCTTTGAACACGATAATATTTCAAAAAGATATTTTGGTATGAATAAATATCTAAAAATATAATCTTTCTAATGTGGTGAATATTCCAAATGTATAAGTTTATTTGAGTATCGTATCACTGATAGTGGCACGTGAACGTGTGCTACACAGCGCGCTGTGCAGGCCAGAGCCGAGGTCACAGATTTGGTACCGTATTTGGAAATTTAAATGTGCCATAACGTTTTACTGCTTAAAGATATTTAAATTCTGTAAACGGTATCGTGTTACCTATTATACATACAATAGACATGCACCATCATAAACGTGGTAAATCTATTTTGAATTTTTTTTGCCGGTCCCTATTATAGGGGAACTGTTAGGTGTCGACCAGTCGACGGTTAGTCGAATTGTAAACAAAGTCACAAACGCCTTCCTCCGGCGTATGAACCAATTCATTGTGTGGCCCGACCCGGGTGTGTAGACGGGACACACGTCCGGATCCAGGCCCCGTTTGACCAGGAACACGAGTTCGTTAACCGGAAAAATTATCACTCGATAAACGTCCAGGTAAGTTATAGATCTACTGTATGCAATGTTTCATAGTCACCTTACGAGTTCTCGACGAACAAGACACTGCTACGACCTGTAACAACGAAATGTAAATCCGCCCACGCCAACAAAAGTTTTTTTTAATTCCGGTAATTTCGATGTTTGTGACAAACGATCCCCCAGTGAAATAGCTGTGCAATTGTTTCGGGTCAGGGAAAATTATACGACGTTGTGTAGCCTTATAATTACATTATATGATCAAATTTTATGACGAATAATTCGTTCATATAAAACTGAATGAAACAGATACTGTATTTAATAAAAGGCCAATAAAAACAACATTGTTTAGGTCATAAATTGTATTACATTTGAGGTCGACATGACAAAAATGTATAAACTAACAGGACAATAAATCGGTATTTCCAGTGTCATTCGTGTAAAATAAACTGACAATTAGTTAATAGATTAATAAATGCAAACTATCACAAGTGGAAAACATCTGTAAAATGTAAGATTTGAATTTGTTTAATATGTTTCTTGAAAACAACTTATTTGTAAGCCAGCATGACTTTTTTGTAATGAATCTAAAGTGTATGTCGGGGCATGTGACTACAACACTGTCGGGGAGGATGCACGAACAACGTATTTGCAAAATTAAAGGTTATTAAACAAACACATTTTCCATGAAACACTGAGCGAATTATTCTTTCATTTTCAGGTGATATGCGATGCCGATTTACTTTTTATTAACGTTATTGCCAAGTGGCCAGGGTCGGTGCATGATGCCCGAATACTATTAGGGGTCATCCATAATTATCATCATTTTCACAAGCGTACAAACCGCACACTTTTTCTGACCTCCCCCCTCCCCCTTGAAAGTGTACAAATGTAAATGGTGAAAATGATGACAGTGTTTCACAGTTGCCATGTTTCGCAATAATGCGTCATTCTGATGAATCACTAGCATACAAGCAAATCATTCGAGCACTATTTTCTTTTCGTTTTGGCGGTCTTTACCTCTCCCTTGTGTGAGGATGAGCGAGCGAGCGATAAGTGGGCACATCGTTTTTGTCATTATTTTTCAACATTAAAAAAAGCGTACGTTCAAGTCATACCCCCTCCCCCCTAGCGTACGGTTTGTACGCTTGTGAAAATGATGATAATTATGGATGACCCCTAAGGTAATCAGCAGTGTTTGAAAACTGTGAAGGTACATCCAAAATCTTAATATATTTGATTTACACAATAATATTTAAATTACATCCATCGAAATAAACTGTACATGTCAAGGAAACGTACATTACATGCCCACTGCTGCGAAATGAACATATTTACAGCATAAACAGTCACCGCCCTGTGCACACACGTCATTGTCAGTGCCACACCTTTGCTCCAGAGACATGCACAGATTCAACGGGCATCTAAAAGAGGGGGGAGAGGATGAGGGGAATATAGAGGGAGACAGAGAATGGCAGATAGATGGACGTAGAGCCAGGGGCGCAAGGTGCATATTTTGCTTTATTCACAAACACAAAGCACCATTTTATTTATGCATAAATAAGTTATGCAGTATACATTTTTCTGTAGTTTCCAGGGTCGGAATTCAAAGTGTTATGGAGTAAGCAAATTTATCAAAGGTTCCTGCGTTTTATCAGCTTGGAGAGGAGGTAGGTTTTCCCGCGACTACTGTGTAAAATTAAACACGTCACCGCGAGCGTATACGTAATCAAACGCGTACGCGTTCTGACTTTCACGGGACAGTCCATTGATCACGACGGGGTAATTGATAAGTTTTTTTTTACACAAAACACGTTAATCAAATCAACCATCAGTTCAAAAACTTCAAAACTCTAAGCTAGCGCTATTTCAAGAAATGCAAAATTGCGTAGAAACAAGTTTCATCGACAAAAACTTCGCTTTGTTTGTGTCATATAAAAAAATCCGACCCCGGAAAAGCCGTTTAGGCTACGTCAACCATTTTTGAAAGAAGTGTTCTCGTTGGGCGGTTGAACAGTCTTTCGTTCTAGAACGTTCTACCGAAGTTTCAAATAATTCATTCTTATTGGCTAGTTAAACAGGGGTTCCATATTAACCAATCAAAACCTTCGACTGAGTAACGTTATTCGTGGATTTGATCGTTACGGAGATCAGGGGTGGTATGCATGGACCGAGACAATGACGTTGTCTCGGACTATTTCTGTAGTCCGAGACTTTAACGCAAAAATCGGTATGCATGAACGCTGACAATTAAAGGCTATGGCCTATTCGCGGGACGAAACGACGTGATTTTTAGACCTGCAATACCGCTGGCCTAAAACCAGTTGTCTCGGACAATCGAGTAGCGTTTCGGTAAAATTAATGGCTGCCGTTATTTATCTGACGTATCGAAACAGACGTGCAATAAGAAGAAACCGAATTTTTCGCGACCGAACGCATCCCTTAGAAATATACAACGACGAGCAAATAATACACAAAGTTTAGATTTTATAGACATTTAATTTTACAACTTACAGACGAGGTGAGAAACGATATAGAATTTGTGCTTTCACGTAAAGGTTCGCTAACGCCCATTTTGCAAGTGCTCCTTACTCTACGTTTTTATGCAACAGGAACCCTCCAAAATGTTATAGGTAGGGACCGGCAAATCCGCTAGGGGCGCGTCGGTATGTCGGTTGATGTCAGTTTTCTGCTCATGAGGGGAGGCCCAGGGAAAGTCCTTTTAAGAGCCACGTATTAATCGTATGACGGTGAAACCAAATTTTTCTGAGACCTAAAATGACAGTGAATGCGGCCGTGTAAATTACAATATTTTAGGTGGGTTATTTAATTTTGATGTTTATGAGTGATTATGCGCTATGTTCGAATAATTATATCTTCGTAGCACGTGGAGGAAGTTTTCTGAAGTTTGGACAGTGGTTAGATGAATATTTAATAAAAAGACCCTGAACATTTCATATAAATCGCATGTAGCGCATTGTAGCTAAATCGTTTTGAATTTACCGCCCATTGTCAGGAATGCGCTGATGCAATGACGGCCATCTTGGAGTAATCTAAATATCAGATTCAAATCTAACTGCATCTTTGAACACGATAATATTTCAAAAAGATATTTTGGTATAAATAAATATCTAAAAATATAATCTTTCTAATGTGGTGAATATTCCAAATGTATAAGTTTATTTGAGTATCGTATCACTGATAGTGGCACGTGAACGTGTGCTACACAGCGCGCTGTGCAGGCCAGAGCCGAGGTCACAGATTTGGTACCGTATTTGGAAATTTAAATGTGCCATAACGTTTTACTGCTTAAAGATATTTAAATTCTGTAAACGGTATCGTGTTACCTATTATACATACAATAGACATGCACCATCATAAACGTGGTAAATCTATTTTGAATTGTTTTTGCCGGTCCCTATTATAGGGGAACTGTTAGGTGTCGACCAGTCGACGGTTAGTCGAATTGTAAACAAAGTCACAAACGCCTTCCTCCGGCGTATGAACCAATTCATTGTGTGGCCCGACCCGGGTGTGTAGACGGGACACACGTCCGGATCCAGGCCCCGTTTGACCAGGAACACGAGTTCGTTAACCGGAAAAATTATCACTCGATAAACGTCCAGGTAAGTTATAGATCTACTGTATGCAATGTTTCATAGTCACCTTACGAGTTCTCGACGAACAAGACACTGCTACGACCTGTAACAACGAAATGTAAATCCGCCCACGCCAACAAAAGTTTTTTTTAATTCCGGTAATTTCGATGTTTGTGACAAACGATCCCCCAGTGAAATAGCTGTGCAATTGTTTCGGGTCAGGGAAAATTATACGACGTTGTGTAGCCTTATAATTACATTATATGATCAAATTTTATGACGAATAATTCGTTCATATAAAACTGAATGAAACAGATACTGTATTTAATAAAAGGCCAATAAAAACAACATTGTTTAGGTCATAAATTGTATTACATTTGAGGTCGACATGACAAAAATGTATAAACTAACAGGACAATAAATCGGTATTTCCAGTGTCATTCGTGTAAAATAAACTGACAATTAGTTAATAGATTAATAAATGCAAACTATCACAAGTGGAAAACATCTGTAAAATGTAAGATTTGAATTTGTTTAATATGTTTCTTGAAAACAACTTATTTGTAAGCCAGCATGACTTTTTTGTAATGAATCTAAAGTGTATGTCGGGGCATGTGACTACAACACTGTCGGGGAGGATGCACGAACAACGTATTTGCAAAATTAAAGGTTATTAAACAAACACATTTTCCATGAAACACTGAGCGAATTATTCTTTCATTTTCAGGTGATATGCGATGCCGATTTACTTTTTATTAACGTTATTGCCAAGTGGCCAGGGTCGGTGCATGATGCCCGAATACTATTAGGGGTCATCCATAATTATCATCATTTTCACAAGCGTACAAACCGCACACTTTTTCTGACCTCCCCCCTCCCCCTTGAAAGTGTACAAATGTAAATGGTGAAAATGATGACAGTGTTTCACAGTTGCCATGTTTCGCAATAATGCGTCATTCTGATGAATCACTAGCATACAAGCAAATCATTCGAGCACTATTTTCTTTTCGTTTTGGCGGTCTTTACCTCTCCCTTGTGTGAGGATGAGCGAGCGAGCGATAAGTGGGCACATCGTTTTTGTCATTATTTTTCAACATTAAAAAAAGCGTACGTTCAAGTCATACCCCCTCCCCCCTAGCGTACGGTTTGTACGCTTGTGAAAATGATGATAATTATGGATGACCCCTAAGGTAATCAGCAGTGTTTGAAAACTGTGAAGGTACATCCAAAATCTTAATATATTTGATTTACACAATAATATTTAAATTACATCCATCGAAATAAACTGTACATGTCAAGGAAACGTACATTACATGCCCACTGCTGCGAAATGAACATATTTACAGCACACACACATAATAGTATTCCTGCGATTTGTTTAGAAGTTGTTGTGCAAGTAAACATTGTTTTTTACTAACATTACAGTTGAATATCACACTACAATGACAGTTTTGCGATTGCTAGTGAAAATGTGTTTCATCAGTAACATTTCTATGATCTGCTAAATCATTTTCCTTAGTGTTTTCTAATTTACTTGAATTAAGACCATTTTATGTTTGGTAAACTAATGGCACACACAAAATGTGATGATGGATGTATGTTTGCAGCATTACTGACTGAATGTGTATGTATGTCATGCATTGCTCACATAATACATTGTGATCAAATCTAATACTTGATTTCATGTATTTAAAAAAAACTTAGAATATTGTCTGCGTTAGCCAAATTTCGTAGCATCAACTGAAATAATATTTGGTTAATGTACACAAATGATAAATGAATTATTAACCACTGAAGCTGTAAACCACTGTAAAAAATAAAACAAATCATAAGTGACCTATTACAACCTGCTGTGTATTACTTAATTTGGTAATTTGTATGCATAAATAGCTTAACAGATTTATGATTGTTTGTTATGTATCACATGGTAATTGAAAAATAACTTGTTTTGCATGATTGAAGGAAACCGACCTGCAATTGATGGAATAATACTTGGTGACAGTGGGTACATATTGCGGACATGGCTAATGACACCTGCCCTCAACCCTGTCACCAGAAAACAAAGAGCTTACAACAACGCTCACAGGTGTACTCGGATAACAGTTGAACGAAGCATTGGCGTTGCTAAGCAACGGTTAGTGGAACACAAAATGTGCTAATTTTAGTTAATTTGCAATAAAGCAAAACAATAAAACCACCAACGTTTCCCCCATGTTATTGGTGCATGTTTGATGACCAGGACAGTCTGTGGCATGGTTTACAATTAACCAGACTAATATCAGTGCGTGTCACATAAGCAGAAACAACATGTATTAAATACATGAAACTGCATTTTTACTAAATATAAACGACCGGAAAACAAATGCAGATGAAATATGACTCTGTGTGTTTATGGGTGATATCAATAGATCTAACAAATTAGTAAACAAACAATCTATGTATGGATACATGGTAATAATACCATATCTTAATAATGAGTACACATCACTTGCCACTGAGGACTTTACAAATATGTGTAAATGTGGGGTAAGATATGATTATGCTCATGTTCAACACTTCTTAATACAGGGTGTACTATAAAAACTCAAATAATTTTTTTTACTCTGCCCTACTAGATTCCTCTGCCTGCGATATGGCCTGCGTTTGCAACCAGCAAAAGCATGCAAGGTCATTATCGTTTGCCTCATGCTACACAATCATGCACATGAACGTCCCTGTGCCGGAAGATCCACCAGACTCTTCAAGTTCAGAGGATGAAGATGATGATGATGGTGGCAACTGTGATGACATGAATGAGCATGCAAGGGCAGCAGCAGGAACAGTCGTCCGCAACAGGATTATCAACAACTGTTTTTAGAGGTAATACTGTTCCTTTTCCTGATTTGTGCAAAATCTATATTAGAAGGTGCCACTGGGCATTTATCATGCCCTCTGGCTCTGTTGTGTAAGGCCACATGCATGTTATCGTTGCAGTATTTCAGCTGCATTGAGTTGTTTCACATGTAATGGTACTATACATGATTTCATTACTTTGGAAGTAATATTCATATCATTGACTGTATTCTGTCATATATATTATCAGTGATTCTGAACAGTACGTAACATTAGAAATAGTTCACCCTCGATATTGGCACTTGCATTGCAGAAATTGGTTATATAAACTGGGCTGCTAATGAAACAAGACACAAAGCATACACTGCAGTTGGTCAAATACATTGACATGTATTTAAATACAAACACTTGTTATTTTTAAAGGTCAAATGCAAATACTTTGAAAAGTAGTTAAATACGTTAAAATATGGCAGTTACTGTCATTCGTTTTCTTGCGTCAAGGCTCACTGACAACCAAACCCGTTTTCTTCAAATTCTCGATTTCCAGTTGCAGTTTAATTTTGTTCAGCTTTGCTACTTCTGTTACTGCATCATTTTTCTTGATCTCGCTTTTTAGCCATTTCGAAAATAATTCATTTTCTGCTTCAGATTCATCAGGAATGAGACGCCTTCCCATCTTCCGTTTTCCCTTCTGAGTGAACGCTGGAGCTGGAGCTGGAGCTGGAGGTGAACTCACTGTGAACGTGGCTGTCGAGATGTTGTTATCTTCTACGATATACTCGTGATCTGCATCTGGAACATTGATAATGTTTTAACTCTTTTTTCTTTATGATCATATGATCAATGCCATACTTGAATACATTCTCATTCATTACGGCAAAAGTTGATTTTCTGACATAATATATTACTCTTGGCATGCAAGACTCTCACTTTGACTGAAATGTCAGACTCATGGGAAAAGTTATTATAAATTACATGTCCACAACGTTTAGCTTTGTTCTTCGTATTACCAGTTATTTAGAAATATATCGCTGTTCTGCACACAAAGGACTTGAGCACATCTGACCAGTACTACACTTACTAAACATCATACTTACATCCAGATGAGTAACATATGTTGTTCTAGACAGGTGTGATTTCTAAGATGGCTTGCTCTTGTCTAAGGGTATTGTCTGGTACTGTGGTGTTGTAAAAGGTTACAGTAATTTGTTTTATGTCTTATTGATTGTTATATTAAAATTAGTCTCTTGTAGTTATTGTTTATATGTTGGAGATGATTTGTATTTAAACTTTTTATAAATAATTGAACTTACATGCAGTTTCTGTGTCGCTACAAGATGGGATGATCAGTGGTAGTGGTACTGCAACAGATTAAATTATATATATAGTCCAAAATCAACTTCCTCTAACTGTCTGTTGATTTTGTGATATTTTTCCTAAAACATTGTTGTCGAATTCCATATGCTAATATTTAATACTGACAATTCCAGTACACCATATGTAAATGTACCGCTATGATACATAAAATAGTATAATAATGTAATACATAATTCATGAATCAAACACTACTGCCCAGGTAGTATTAATGGTATCACTACATCAAGTAAGTCTTGTAAGAAATACCTACAGTAGGAAAAATGTCATTTTTGGCAGCACACTCCAATTTGTTTTTAATTTATATTCAATAACAATGTCTTCCCTCATCAATATTACTATAATTATTAGAGCCATTACAGTGCAATTAATAATAAGGTTCCAAGAACAAAGGATATCATCAAAGGGAATTGCCATAATTATGGCACCATGACCAGATCTTCAACAAACAACCTGCAAAAATAAGCAAAAGAACACACATTCATACATACATTACCATATACAATCAATATTACTAACAAAACATACCAGTTTTGATGTCCAACACAATATAAAACAAGAACGTTGCATAGTAGGATTACATGCTAGGGTAAATGTACAGCCTGCTATATCTTTACATGATAGGAGATGTGGAAGTTTACGTTGAGTAAATACGACACAAAGTGCAAGCACAGCACCCCAGCAGGATTCGAGTCTTATACACAACACTTAAACACTTGTCTGTAAAAAACATAGCTGATTAGTGCTAGTACTTAATTAGATAATAGCTTGAGGTTGTAAAAGTATGTCTACATTAAAAGTAAAAACTACCTAGTACAGCTATATGCAGCTGTATGTGGCACTTAAAAGTATAATGATAATATGTACATGCCCACACATGGGGGGTCAAATACATATATAATTACATATAATATATATATACAGTGTATATATAAACTTTATTTCAGACAATAAAATCATATTAAAACAATTATGAGGTACAAGTGAAAGAATCAATAAGTCCGTAATCAAATAAATAAAAATAAATAAATAGGTGATGAAACAAATTGGAAGAAATGTTAAAAATAATTATATAAAATAAGATACAATATACAAATATCACATGTACAATTGGGATATCCAGTATCGAAAATGTTTATGTGTATGGAAGTAGTTAACAAAATGAAGTGTACATTGGAGCAAAGTAAGCTTACAATATGGTAATTTTGGTGGAAGGATTAAAAAGATAATTTTTTGAGCTGAAACATTACTTTGTGCATAAAGGCATCTTTTTGGTCTGGCAATGTCATCATCAACAGTGAGGTTATTATTGATTATACGACCAAGGTATTTACATTTAATTGTATAAGGGGTCATCCATAATTATCATCATTTTCACAAGCGTACAAACCGTACGCTGGGGGGAGGGGGTATGACTTGAACGTACGCTTTTTTTAATGTTGAAAAATAATGACAAAAACGAAGTGTCCACTTATCGCTCGCTCGCTCATCCTCACACAAGGGAGAGGTAAAGACCGCCAAAACGAAAAGAAAATAGTGCTCGAATGATTTGCTTGTATGCTAGTGATTCATCAGAATGACGCATTATTGCGAAACATGGCTACTGTGAAACACTGTCATCATTTTCACCATTTACACTTTTAAGGGGGAGGGGAGGGTCAGAAAAAGTGTACGGTTTGTACGCTTGTGAAAATGATGATAATTATGGATGACCCCTAAGGTAATGGACGATTATTGACATTGACACAATGAATATTTGTCATTTCCTGGGATTACAATAACACTAGTTATATTGAACAATTCACCATACTTGGTACAGGATTCTTTAAGTTTTCTCAAAACAGCAACACTGACAGAACAAATTCAGCATACATGAAGTGGTTGATTAAAGTGTTTGCATAAAGACAACCAATTAGTAATTTGTTGATATTTACATTTAAGTCATCCATCTATCTACACATTGAAAAGGTGGGGGAAGGATACCTGAAAAATTGAAATAGCTAGGCAAGTTCTTACACCATTTAATAGTGAATTTCTTAGTGCTATGCCAGTGGTAAAGAATGTGCACAATAAAGTAGGACAGCGTCCGTGAGCCACAGTCAATTAGTTTAATAGCATACTATGATCCACGTTGCCAAACGCATTGAAGGCATCCAACATTATGATATACGTAGAAGAG
>OZ024855.1:33727085-33762085 GCA_964017155.1 Oasisia sp. SBJ-2009 | reverse complement strand
CGTCGAGATTACGGGATGCACCAAAGAGCATCCACATCTGCTTCTGTTGGACGGACACGAAAGCCATAAGACCCTCGAGGCAATCGACTTCGTCAGGGAACATGGGGTCATCATGCTGACATTTCCGCCGCACTGTACCCACCGACTTCAGCCGCTCGACCGAACATTCTTTAAGTCTCTGAAGTCCGCATTCAGCCGATCGTGCGACAACTGGCTAACATCGAACAGGGGACGAGCCATCACACAGTATGAGGTGATCGCACTGTTTGAGCGAGCGTACAGCTGTACTGCTACAATACAGACTGCCGTCAATGGATTTGCGAGCAGTGGCTTATGGCCGTACAATGACAGCAAATTCGACGCCGAATTCGAGATCCTTGAGTTGTCATCCCACCCTCCCCAAGTCGCAGCCGTGGGTGAATTCGTTACTGGGGTGACCGACACCCAAAACACCACCTCTCTATCTACTGACCCGACTATGACTACAAGCCACGATGACACCGAACACGCAGTCTTCACAGAAGCTGCGAGCGCACCAGATGTCGACACCAGTCCGGTACCCTCTGAAGATGGCATTCGTGCAGTCATTGCGAGCTGCTCACCGCCGCCACCACCCACAAAGAAGAAAAGGCAAACTAGAACCACTAGCGTAGCCCTGACGTCCTCGCCATACAAGCTTGCTGCGGAGAAGAAACGTAAAGCGAGAACGCCGAAACAGCCGCTGGTGGCAAAGAAAACTCGAAACGTCAGGTGTGAACAACAGCCAACTCCTGGTCCGTCCGGGCTCTCCAGGGTGCCACCACGGGGCAACACAAAGCAAATCAACGGCGATGAAGATACACAATGTGTCGTGTGCTGCGAGCTTTACGCAAACAGCAAATCCAGGGAGGTCTGGCTGCAGTGCCTGAGCTGCAAGAAATGGGCACACGCCGCATGCACTGCAGGCGACCCATACTACACCTGTCACAATTGTGAATCAGGCTCAGATTAGAACTAATCTGGACAAAACATTGTCATAGCACACAGCAAAATGAACTGTTTCCTTGTGGAACTATCGTTAGTTGTTCGTTTATGTAGTGCATTAAATAAAGTTTTGTATTTTTGTTGGTATATATGATTTTGTAGCCTATTTGTAAAAACAAAAACATGCATGCAATTCCATATGGGGCATAGCGCCCATCCCTGTGCGCTTTGTCCCGCCCACGGGGCAAAGCGCCCAAATTGGGTCGGTGCGCATAATTAATCACACAGCAAAAACATATTACTCGAATCGTGCCAAATTTGTACGACATATACTCACTATAGTTAGTGACATATTGTATATATTTGTTATTATATTCCAGTAAGTAAAGCCAACATATGATAACATATGTGTTACCCTGTGCGCTATGCCCCACCCTACTCTACTTGAAGTAAACACAAAAGTACTTTTTTCCTTACAATAGTTCTCAATGTTGTGAATAAAATAAAACATTCACAATTATAATTTAGTGTGTACACCAAATAGATATAACTTGTTTGATATTAGGCCCACAGCAACCATCGTATTCATAAATTGAACTA
The DNA here is from genome assembly GCA_964017155.1 of Oasisia sp. SBJ-2009. Classification (NCBI taxonomy): domain Eukaryota; kingdom Metazoa; phylum Annelida; class Polychaeta; order Sabellida; family Siboglinidae; genus Oasisia; species Oasisia sp. SBJ-2009. Next base: position 33,760,522 of record OZ024855.1, on the reverse strand, counting down.
GTAGTAAGTCACGTTGTTATAGGGGTGTTATATCCTTCATAACGTTTTCTTATCACCGTGGGTTATAGATGGACGTGTGATTACTTTTATCCTGTGTTACTTGAAGGATGCAATCGACGTAGATGAATAGTTATATTAACGTGACTTTTAAAATATGTCTTCATTTGTAATAATTACTAGTTGTAACGTTTAAAAAATACTTTAGTTAAATTAAACAGTTACACACACTGATCTATATTAAAATTATAAAGAGATTATAAAGATGTGGTTTCACAAGACCGGCAGGTTTGCGGTGGGCGATAACGGGGAGTCTTCGATATATGTAGAATGTGGAGTTCACAGTGAATATCTAAAGTTAATAAACTGTGTCAACAATATATATATATATGCAAGACACAAGAAGACAAGTAAGGCAGCTGTATCATATGTCTACTCAGTGCAAGGCTTTAAATAACCCCAGGACCGATGCCATTCATGAGCATTGTAGTCTTAGTGGCCCAGTCAGGAAGTCGTGCAATGCAGTTGTGACAACCAGTTCAGGCTCAGCAGCACCAGCGCCAAACCCCAGGTTGCAATTATCTCACTGGCTTCATCAGGCGACAAAGCAAATCTTTTGTTCAACTTTTCTACTTAAGTTAAATAAAGTAACGAAGTCAAAGTACTTTGTTACATTACGGCTCTTACACACACGCACGCACGCACGCACGCGCGCGCACGCACGCACACACACACACACACACACACACCTTACAAAAAGATACCATTCAAATACCATTGAATGGTACTAGGAAGTATAATGGCCAACGGTATTTGAATTGTATCTGAATGGTATCTGAATGGGTTTTTAATGATATTGTGTATTCTGGGTACCGTTCAGTGGTATAGAATGGCATCTTAAATTACCGTTGAGAGTACCACTGAGTCCTGCTGAAATATCATTGAATGGTCCAATGGTACTCAATGGTATTCAATGGTATTCAATGGTATACCATTGGCACTTTTTGTAAGGGACACACACACACACACACACACACACACACACACACACACACACACACACATATATATATATATATACATATATATATCATAGAACACACACACACACACACACACACACACACACACACACACACACACACACACACACACACACACACACACACACACACACACACACACACACACACACACACACACACACACACACACACACACACACACACACACACACACACACACACACACACACACACACACACACACACACACACACACACACACACACACACACACACACACACACACACACACACACACACACACACACACACACACACACCACATAAACACGTGTAGCCTGCACAAATATTTGTAAGATAAGATGAGCTGTATTGCCAAGTGTTTTCATTGCAGTTACAATCAAACATTTGAATGCGTTGTAATGTTGGGTCGTCGTACAAGTATGTTCACATGACAATACACTTACAAGCACCAACCGATTACTACTGGATTTTTAGTGTATAAATAAAGTGTATTATTATTATCAAATGTACTACTACTTTAAATTAAATTAATTAATAAGAGCATTAACATACATAGGTCCGAATAAAAAGTTGTTCTTTATAACATCGATAAATAATAGTTTATATGAATTAGTGTAAATATAAAATCATAAAATGTAGAATATGAAATAAAATAATATTTAATAAATTATGATAAGGTGTACACACTAAAACACATTGGAAAGTGGAATTGTGTGTACTACAATAGTAGAAAAATCACTTCTGTTTTGACAGGGCTTGTACGGCTGGGGGGAAAGCTGTTACTAAACCTGTTGGTCCTGGGTTTGATGGATCTGATCTGATCTGAACCGGCGACTAGATGGAAGGGGATCGGACAGGTCATGGGAAGGATGGGATGAATCATGAGAGGGGAGAATGGCTCTTCCTAATAAGCGCTGCTGATACAATGGTTCAAGACGGAGAGGTCTTTGCCAATTATTCTGGAAGCAGTGTTTACAACTCTTTTCAATCTGAGCTTTTCCATCACTGTCAAAGCCTAAAACCATACTGTGATTGAAAATGTGAGGACATTCTCGATAGCAGCTCAATAAAATGTGAGCATGATCGGTGTTGTCAAAACAAACGATCTCAACCACTGCAGCACCTTTTTGACAATAGTATGAATACAATTATATAGCTCCCATTTAAGGGTTTTAGAGATTGTAGAACTAAGAAACTTGAAAATGTTGGACGAGTTCTACTGTCCTACCATCGAACAAAAGACGTGAGAGGGAAGAAAATTTATTTCTCCTAAAATCCACAAATATTTCTTTTGTTTTGTTTACATCGAGCTCCAGACTGTTTTCGCCAAATGATAAGTTTGTTCACCTGATCACGGTACACAAATTGTACCACATTTCCCGGCAGAACGTAGTTATAAAAATATGTTATTTTTGTTCAGTTCATTGAGATAAAATGCGTTGAGCATGGTCTCACATTACAGACTTTATACACGGAATTCGAAACAACTGCGATTGGTTTTAGCAAAATAGTTACCAATACTTGTTTTCACAACGTGTGCAGTGTAAGCACAAGTAGAACAACGTGGAAACATAGTCACGGGTACCGTGTAAACTGAAGCTGTCCATGTGGACACATACTCGTTACTCGTCGGTCGTAAAAGCGCTGTTGTGGAACTCGTCTTGGGAGCCACTGGTGTGTCAAAACGTGCGCGCCGGCGTGAGAGATATGTAAAGCAACAACACGATCGCGAGCTCACAGTAATAGTGCCTTCTCTAATTCCTTTAAATGTTGCAATGACATAACTTCAAATATGTTTTGTTTTCCGTCTCAGTACGTCCGTCAAGGCGTCAACCTCCTTTCCACCAACACTCATGGTTACTTCTTCTAATATTTCGCAATGAACATAATTATAACGATATCGCTGATACTACATGCTAGGAACAGACGCCAGCGATATTTTACCGACGGAGCACTTTCCCATGTTTCGGCTTTACAAAGATATGGAGTTTAAATGGGTAAGTCTAAGAAGCGTTTTTGTTGATCGTGATAGTTCTATGCCCTTATAGAGCGTACTGTTAGTTTCAAAGATAAAAACAGTTAATGGAACAATTAGCTTTAAATGAACCTGGAAAGTGGTCAACGGAGACTGAACGTGAGTATCACATTGTATGCGAAGTAGACCGCCAGTGGGTTGATCTTACCCATCTACTCTACGTTTACGTTAACAAACATACCTTCCTCTTCTTCTTCTTCGCCTTTCCCAGTAGGTGGGGTTAGCGGCCCGAATTCTTGATTTCCAGAATGTTCTGTCCTGGGCATCCTCTGGGGTGATCTGCAGTTCCTGCATATCCCTTCGGACGCCATCCATCCATCTCCCTTTTGGTCTTTTTCCTGGCACTCTCATGTCACCAACTGCTCTCACTTCGTAACTTTTTGCAAACATACCGAAGTACACGTTTAATCTGGAATAATGTAGTCTGCGATTAATTTAATCCAATTACAGTATCCACCGTGTGGTCAAACGCATTAAAAGTGCATATCGACACCATGCAATACAATCTCGTAAGGCTAAGCCGCTGCCAAATCTGAACATATACACTGTAATTGTATTCTAGCAATAAAGCATATTGGCCAGTTAGTTGTTTGGTGTACCATCGCTGACTGGGGAGCGTGTATCCAGATGCGTGCCACGCAGCGTTCGATAACATTGGGGATCCTTGAATCTTGTTTCAAATAATGTATTCCATTAATTAAATTAATGTATATTCTAGTTATAATACTATGCACTGTGCGCATGTAATGCAAGACACATACACGTTGTTGAATATTCATATTCAAAATTAATTGTACCAAGTATGTTCGGCATTACCGTACAAATTAAGTGATATCCTTATGACAAATTTAGTTCTGTTATATAGAACGCATAATCATTTTAGTTAAACACATTTTTAAATTCAGTGTTCATTGTGTATTTACAATGAATGAGTGAAACGGTTACTTCAAAGAATAATTGTCGTTTTTCGATTGCAGATTACGGCGTTCGCCATACTATTGTCGTGTGCACTGATTGTTCGTGGAATTAGTCAAGAATTAGCCATGGACAACTTGATCCGTTGTCAGGATAAATACATAGAAATATATGAAACCTGCTGCACCGACTCTATCAGTATTTGGAAAGTTTGCCACGACCTGGTCGTGTGGTGCGACAAATACAGCAAGTCGAGTTATTACATTCAAATGCGGCAGTAACTGGCGACAACATGTGGTCTGACAGCCCGTTGCCCAGACTGAGGCTAATATGTGGCTAAGAAGCTCCCCGGTGGAGATATTTACAAGCCACTACGGACTAATGTAACAATGCAGTACAGTTGTGTACATCAATTACGTTTTCTTAACCCAATTATCATGTACATGTATTTTGTATCTAATATTTTAAATAAGAAAGCCTGTTCTCCCTGTAGATTTATGTAGACAGATCTGTATAAATAATTCACACACTGTGGCTATACTGATACCAACACTTTATTTGTTTATATTTGTTCGCGATTTACATCTAAGCAATTTACCAATTCCTTTGTTGCTTCAATCCTTATAATTACTGTCTGATTCAACTCGCTATTGAGGCCACCTTTTCCTGGTTCCATGGGTGACCCTAATACACAGGTTTCGGTGTATCGTGATATATTGCATATTTGTAACTACAGTAAACAATCAGTACAGGAGTTAACAACAGAAATAAGCACACAATTTGTTTAGTGGCTGTAACGTATAAAAGTATTACATTTGCATTATAACGTTATGATAGTTGTTCAAATGTTCAAAAAAGTCAATCAGTTTCAGGATCGAAGGTGAAGCCACTTGCCTGTGAGACAGCAGTTTTTTTGGAATATTCCACATTGTCACTGCATTTGGAGTAAAAAATGTGTTAATTGATGTTACGTTACTAAATCTGTATTGACTGATCGGTGCAATATCAACAAGACTTTTCTGTTTTCTTTGAGATAATCTAGCATTCCACTTTCACACTTAACTCTATGGCACATTGTAGTTTATACACTGGCTACTGTCTATCGTGCTATAAACAGCACTTCACAAAAGGTTGTTAGACATAAGAATAACATGAGATGTTATGAAATAGTAGGTGTTGTTTTTACGTATCACAGTCATTATAATGTATTAGGCAGACGCACGATCAACAACCAACTTTCTCCTGCCATCTGCATACTACAGCTGTATAATATATATGTATACTGGATGTACTTGATTTGTATTTAACATTTGATATGTATCTGTTATCAAGATATGTACACAAGGCATTAAAAATAAACTAGATGTACTCGATTTTTTGTATCTAACATTTGACATGTAACGTTTCTCAAGATATGTTTACAAGTAGGTACTGTGCGTCTTTGACTACCTATCAGTTATCCAAGTAATCATTAAGTGACGGTAACACTTCAAATATGTGTCATACAGGACACTTTACACACGTGCTACAAGATGAACCTGGTCCCTTCAAACAAAAGATATCATCCCACAAACATCATACATCGGCAGATCTTTTAAGAAGATCTTTCAAGATTACACAATGTTACAGGATTGTCATCCAGAAAAAACCAAGGAGGCAAGAACAAGGAAGAATGTTTTGATATTTTTCTTCTTCTTCAATGTCTATTCATGACCCATCTGTCTTAACATATCTATATTTGTTCAGTGTTGCCCGACTCATTTGCAGCAATCTCCCCCTCTATCAGTTGGACTCTGTCTTCTGAGAACAGTGTTTTGGACTTGTGGCTGATGACGCGGTGACGTGAATGTCTGCGTATGTCTTCTAATGTCTCTGGCATTGGTTGATTCGCCGTTTCTGGTAGTCGCAAACATAGCAGTCCCGCAGTGAATGCAAGAATGCCAAATAAGAAGAAGTCCAAGGACTTGTGAACATGTGACTGAAAAAGTGTCAAAATAAAGCAAATTAATGGTTACCATATGTGACATAATTTACATGCTATTCGTTGATATCATTACGTCTACAAACGGTTGAAACTATCGGTAAGGTTACAAGATCCTTGTCGGTAAATGCGATTGTGCACACAAGCAAGCATACCATGGTTGGATCTAGCATTTAAGACACCAATACTGGACCACATAAGTGTAAATGGTTGATGTCTTCAGAGAAACATTAAGCACTACGAAATATATCGGTGTACAGTATTACAATTTAATTGTTTGATAATCAAGAACATTCCAATGATTTTCTCAAATACGAATTGCAATCAATCGATGTTGGCAATTTAGAATAAAGAAAAGAAAGAAACAGAAAGTCAGGGCTGGAATATATATATATATATATATATATATATATATATAATTATATTCCAGCCGATTTATGTAGACTGGAGCAACGCCGGAAGCTGCATATATTTATTCAGCCTTTTTTGCGGTAGACCGCCGAGTCTAGTAAACAGTAAAACACTGTTGCGAAATGTAAAGTAAGTCGAATCCCAATACCAGCAAAGTTATGTTTTATCAGGGAATGTATCGTTGCAACAAAGACAAAATGCTAGTTTTACCAATTTACACATAATAATATAGCCTTTTGCATCAGTATGAAAGGTATCATACACTGAACACGAAACTCCAACCCTTCATTCGGTATATACCATAAATATAGAGTTATAAGAATGTTGACCAGGTATATATAACCCGGCCCACAATATACTCAAAAATATGCATGGTGCTGGAAAAAACATGTTCAAAATCACTTAAGATGTTGGTCATTTAAAAATGTATTACGCACAGTACTTCACTGTCATATGAACTGTGTGCACAAGCAATGACGCTGATAAATTCAATTGTGTTAGCTGTGAACTAACACATCGAATCTTTATGTAGACCAGTTTTGGTCTACATAAAACAGCGGTCTACATAAGCCGGTCCTATATGCATAATCGGTCGACATAAGCTGAGTATGAAATATATATATATATATATATATATATATATATATATATATATATATATAAAGTAGAATCTTCATAAATATTCATAATAAATTTCTTACCACTGAGATAATGAATGGCGACACAATGCCACCAACACGTGCTGCCATGCTGCACAGTCCCATTGCTTTGTTTCTGAAAGTTCAAACAACCCATATTTACTGTTTTAATTGTTCAATTCATAACAAGTTGGCGGTGAAGATACTACAGTTGATGAATCAAATGTTTAGCTGAACCAGACATTTAAAATATAATTTAACCATTAGGAGTTGATGAATAGTAATCGTGTTGTAATACATTACAGATAGTAAAGAGGATAAATCCGTTTATAAAATAAATTCAATTAATTTAGATTTCGTTTACATATGCAGGCACAATACACTACAGCATAATTGAAATTGGAACATTGAGGCCAATGATCAGGTGATGGCCAATTAAACCCTACTGGCTGGTGAACATGTAAATTTGTGATTCAACACAAGAAAAATTATGGTTCATTAAACACATTAAGTGGTTGTGCTATTAAAGGACAAAAAAGGCTACGGCTTCGTGTCATACACCTAATAGAGTTTATACAAAGTAACAATTTCCACATATACTCAATTTTTTAACGTCAGCGGTTTACTCAGAATGTTACTTTAAAGTCTAAAATGCTAACGAAATCCACGATGGTCTAGACGCCGCCATAGGTGAAGGGTTAATTTGGTTTGGCCATTCATCGCGCGGCATTCTATATCTCGGTCAGCTTCCGGCGACGCTGTTAAGGGTCAACAACTTCGAGTCTTCGACAGTTCGTTCAGTTGGCGTGACATCTAGCAGCTGCTTATAGACGTATATCTAAATCTGTGGTTAAATCTATGGTAAACTTGAGTAATTATGCCTTCGTGTTCGGCATACGGTTGCAATAATAGTTGAAACAACCGGTAGTATTGAAGCAATGGATTCACGTTGGTGATTTGCGGGCGTACTGTTTGGCACTTTGCTCGGTCCGTTTTGAAGAGAACTGCTTTGATGTAGACATGTATCATCAGTTGATGGGATGATTTCAGCGATAACAATAATAGACAACTTTATATTTACCGTCATCAGCATGTTACGCGCGTTGCCGAGTTGCAGCCATTTCATGACAACAGCCAAACCCTATGCAGGGAATCTATGTGGAGAGCGCCTCGATCACCGTCGTGACGTCATTCTTCGTCTAAGATGGGGTAGCGCATAGAATTTGAATGGCTAGGTGTTAAAAAATATTTTTCTGGTAAACCGCTGGCGTTAAAAAATTGAGTATATGTGGAAATTGTTACTTTATATTCACTCTATTAGGTGTATGCCACGTAAAAGTTAACTTTGTTTGTCCTTTAAAATAGATGCAATTTTCTAAACTAAAAGGGTTATTTATAATTGTCAACACATCTATTCATGTTGTACATATGGAAGGATTGCGTACTAAGTAATTAAAAAGAAATTAGTCACACGTGAGCTGCATAACCGTAACACCGTACTATCAGTTTTATTCTTCAAGTTACAAAATGATCCGTTCAGTGCAAACGACAAAACAGTGGCGCCATATGGTGGCAGTTGTAAGTAGTTTGTTTCTACTGTATTCCGCTGTGTGGCGCCACTAAATCAGTAATTTCCTAATTCTTTGTACAATCAGGTGTTCCAAACTCCTCACAATAGAACATTTAGCATTTAACGATGTCAGTGGTTGACATGGAATTACAACAACCCCTACACATCGTATCGAAGACACAATCGATCGAGACAGTGAGTTTGTGGTGTTATTATAATATGTATTCAGGATCCTGCAAGAACCGCATAAAAACAAAAGGAAATTGTACTATTTGTGACTTAATTCACACAGATAAAACAGCACTTAAACACACCAAATGGTTTAGCAAATCATTAACCAGGTTCGTTGATCACATGTGTTGCAGTGGAAGACAGGTTAAGCAATATGTTTAATAATTATAATTGAACATACTTATCTTTGTTGCAATATTATGCGCTAACTAAAAAGCAACAGACATATATGACGCGGCACGCCAAAACCAGGCGCTTGTCGCAGATCCTCGATCGGCGCCAGGGTGTAATTAGTCAGCATGCCCTCAAAATGTCGAAAGTGGGTTCTTGGCGGAATCAGTCAGCAAAATCATCAATCTTTCAATATTTCCATAATAGATACCATGAAATAGTGTTGAAAGGGGTAATATTTTAATGCAAGCCCCTCATTAATTTCACAGCTAATTAGTCTAAAACAAAGCCGTTTTTAGGCTAATTTAGCGCACTATTCTGCACCCAAATAATTACTGAACGGATAAATTTCCTACTTCCTGCGAGACAAATGTAGCCATACGTTTTAGCTGCTAAATAACATAAAAATGAATCAAATCCGTCGAGAACTTTTATTTTTATGGTTTTTTTTCAACATCGGGGTAGGCCATTTTAGGCCGCCCGATCGCTACTACATTGGCCTCCGGCGCAAACCCCCGGTGAAGCGAGCGGTGAAATATTGCGCTGACAAAATGGTCGATTTGTTATACTTTCACATATTATGAGTATATACCATCTCTAGGTCTATGCAAAAATTTCAGGACAATTGGAGTATTATAAAGACGTGGTTGCTATGGTAATGTTCCAAGATATTACTTTTTATGACCGATCACTTTAAAAACTCATTTTCTCGGAAGTGACATTCCACAAACTTATGCACTTGAAGTGGAATATCTTCGCCCAAGCACAAGATAGAGTGTTCATCTTGGTATCATTTTAAAGCTTGTCAACTTGCCGACAAAAGCCTGGTTTTGGCATGCTGTGTCACATATATGTTTAATGTACGTGTTGTACACCTGCTATATTCATTGTTAGTGTCTTTCTCTCACCTTAGCGTTGTGGGGTACAGTTCTGCTGCATAAATAAAGGCGACAGAGAAGGACATGGAAATGGCCATCTTCCCCAACAGAGCCAGTGATGTCACCAGTGTTGCATGTCCTAGGGACATAAATCAAAATAGATTACAGGAGACACTGTCAGCATTGCTCTGGAGAGGGTAACTTTGTAGTGCAAAGGCAATCATTTTCATTTTAGTCAGAAAGCAAGCAAACTGTTCAAGATCAGCATTACCTCATTAGTTAGCCTAAACGCTGATAAAGCTCTCCATTCTGTCCCTGCACATGTGTCAGTAGATTAACATTTGACACTGTCAAGAGATAAAAGTTAGCCTCTATCAAGACCAATACCTAGTGTGTAGAGCAGCTTGGCTTCTTTGGGAAGCACTAAGCCTGACTGCAATTAATGCATGAAGACTGCATCCACAAACATCCACCACTGTTTGTAGCCAAGTAGTCATTCAAACAGCTCCGTGAACAGGCACAATGCAGAGTGATTGAACTCATCCACAGTTCAAAATATGGCAGCACAGCATCCTAATGTTGAGTTGAGAGTCTGCTACTCCAGCCACTATGCCACACCACACTACATAAGATATGTTCACTGTCCAGTTACTTCGACTCACCTGATGGAATGATGAGAATCGCAAGACAGGATATGCCACCAGCAACCATACTGTAAGATATCGTAGCCCGCCTGCCTATCCTATACACACAGAGCAGTAGCATACTGGTTAACATACAGTGTATAAACAGCAGGTCATGTAGGTAAGACACAACATTGTATATATATATATATATATATATATATATATATATATATATATATATATATATATATATATATATATATATGTATATATATGTATATATATATATATAATATATATATATACATATAAGTATATGTACATGTATATGTATATATATATATATATATATATATATATATATATATATATATATTATACATATATATATATATATGTATATTATACATATATATATATATATATATATATATATATATATATATATATATATATAACTTTTAAAATCATAGTTTAATTGTCATAGTTAGTAATGGAACTATTTAATATGTTGCATATATGAGATATATGCGTCTGTCTTTCCAAAATCACTGTATATCTGGGAGGCAAAAAACTACAGAGGCATACTATTTTTTTTAAATAACAGTTGCATTGTTGTTTGATAATTGTGTTAAACCTCTTCAGTAGGTATGAGTGTAGCATTACTCTCTACAACCTTCAGAGAGAATAACAAATTCTAAAAATACTGTTTGGATGTGTATCATTACCTCTCATTCTGTTAATATGCTCAAACCATGAGCACTTCACAAATCATGTAATACAACAAAGTTCCATTTGCTTGTGTATCTTTTGGAAAGCACTAAGCCTTGCTGCAGTTAATGCATGAAGAAAAATATCCACCACCGTTTATAACCAGCTACTCGTTCAAACAGTTGAGTGCCTTGTCTTGATGCACCTCTGAGCAAAGAGTCTAGGATTGAAGCATATAATGTAATTATTATTACTATAAAAGAACACTTCTACTAAGACAACAAGTGAAGTGGAGACACAGTCTGCCGTCCCACAGAAGGTGAGGTAAACTAGTACTAGTGATGACCGTATAGTTGAGTAACTGTCAGATTCCATGCCTGGTTTCCATTAACAAATGTCCACTGTAGGGCATGACAGTTATACAAATCTTACACCCTAATCATAGCTTTATGCAGAGACCCGTCCACCCGTCATTTGGACAGGTAAAAACCATTGTGAACAGGAGAAATATGGGTGGATGGATAAAAAATGCAGCAAAATAAAGGTGTTCCAAAAGCATAAATATTGTCAGTTATGCCTTAGAAGTGAGTGTAAGTACTGTCACATGTGTGTTTGTAGTCCATTTCAGGTAAACTGGCTTAACAGTTAACATCCAAGTGTCCACCAAAACATGTGTGACTGGCAATAATTTTATCCTGCATAAAGCCCTGACCCAAAGTCTATGATGTTTGTATAAAATTTGCTCACATCCATGGGACAAACCAGTCAGCAATAACAAACCACCTTTACAATACTTTGACATATTAACACCTTCTGGGGTGGGGAAAATTAAGAGTACAGCGTTAGTAACAATACTAGAGGAGTGACAACTATAGAAGAGTGACACCTATAGAAGAGTGACACCTATAGACTAGTGACACCTATAGAGTAGTGACACCTATAGACTAGTGACACCTATAGAGTAGTGACAATTAGCTTCTGCAGGGTGAGAAATGAACACTGTGGGTACCCACCATAAAGGCCCATTTGTATTCAGGCCAAACAGAAAATTCAAGACTTTCAAACCCTTGATTTTTAACTGTTGGAATTCCATGCAACTGACGAATTCGAATGTGCAGTATACCAGGGGACGCCCTGGGTGTCAGCTTGGTGTGTGAATTGGGAGCAGACTGAGAAACAGAGACCATACGCAGAGACAGAATAAGGAGAGACCACAGGCAGAGACTGAGTAAGGAGAGACCACAGGCAGAGACAGAATACGGAGAGACCACAGGCAGAGACAGAGTAAGGAGAGACCACAGGCAGAGACAGAGTAAGGAGAGACCATACGCAGAGACAGAATAAGGAGAGACCACAGGCAGAGACTGAGTAAGGAGAGACCACAGGCAGAGACTGAGTAAGGAGAGACCATACGCAGAGACAGAATACGGAGAGACCACAGGCAGAGACTGAGTAAGGAGAGACCATACGCAGAGACAGAATACGGAGAGACCACAGGCAGAGACTGAGTAAGGAGAGACCACGGACAGAGACTGAATAAGGAGAGACCACAGGCAGAGACTGAGTAAGGAGAGACCACGGACAGAGACTGAATAAGGAGAGACCACAGGCAGAGACTGAGTAAGGAGAGACCACGGACAGAGACTGAATAAGGAGAGACCACAGGCAGAGACTGAGTAAGGAGAGACCACGGACAGAGACTGAATAAGGAGAGACCACAGGCAGAGACTGAGTAAGGAGAGACCACGGACAGAGATTGAATAAGGAGAGACCACGGACAGAGACAGAGTAAGGAGAGACCACGGACAGAGACTGAATAAGGAGAGACCACGGACAGAGATTGAATAAGGAGAGACCACGGACAGAGATTGAATAAGGAGAGACCACGGACAGAGACTGAATAAGGAGAGACCACAGGCAGAGACTGAGTAAGGAGAGACCACAGGCAGAGACAGAGTAAGGAGAAACCACGGACAGAGATTGAATAAGGAGAGACCACGGACAGAGACTGAATCAGGAGAGACCACAAGCAGAGACTGAGTAAGGAGAGACCACAGGCAGAGACTGAGTAAGGAGAGACCACGGACAGAGATTGAATAAGGAGAGACCACGGACAGAGATTGAATAAGGAGAGACCACGGACAGAGACAGAGTAAGGAGAGACCACAGGCAGAGACAGAGTAAGGAGAGACCACAGGCAGAGACAGAGTAAGGAGAGACCACAGGCAGAGACAGAGTAAGGAGAGACCACGGACAGAGACAGAGTAAGGAGAGACCACGGACAGAGACTGAATAAGGAGAGACCACGGACAGAGATTGAATAAGGAGAGACCACGGACAGAGATTGAATAAGGAGAGACCACGGACAGAGACAGAGTAAGGAGAGACCACAGGCAGAGACAGAGTAAGGAGAGACCACAGGCAGAGACAGAGTAAGGAGAGACCACAGGCAGAGACAGAGTAAGGAGAGACCACGGACAGAGACAGAGTAAGGAGAGACCACGGACAGAGACTGAATAAGGAGAGACCACGGACAGAGATTGAATAAGGAGAGACCACGGACAGAGATTGAATAAGGAGAGACCACGGACAGAGACTGAATAAGGAGAGACCACAGGCAGAGACTGAGTAAGGAGAGACCACAGGCAGAGACAGAGTAAGGAGAGACCACGGACAGAGATTGAATAAGGAGAGACCACGGACAGAGACTGAATAAGGAGAGACCACAGGCAGAGACTGAGTAAGGAGAGACCACAGGCAGAGACTGAGTAAGGAGAGACCACGGACAGAGATTGAATAAGGAGAGACCACGGACAGAGATTGAATAAGGAGAGACCACGGACAGAGACTGAATAAGGAGAGACCACAGGCAGAGACTGAGTAAGGAGAGACCACAGGCAGAGACAGAGTAAGGAGAGACCACGGACAGAGATTGAATAAGGAGAGACCACGGACAGAGACTGAATAAGGAGAGACCACAGGCAGAGACTGAGTAAGGAGAGACCACAGGCAGAGACTGAGTAAGGAGAGACCACGGACAGAGTTTGAATAAGGAGAGACCACGGACAGAGACTGAATAAGGAGAGACCACAGGCAGAGACAGAGTAAGGAGAGACCACAGGCAGAGACTGAGTAAGGAGAGACCACAGGCAGAGACTGAGTAAGGAGAGACCACAGGCAGAGACAGAGTAAGGAGAGACCACAGGCAGAGACAGAGTAAGGAGAGACCACAGGCAGAGACTGAGTAAGGAGAGACCACAGGCAGAGACAGAGTAAGGAGAGACCACAGGCAGAGACAGAGTAAGGAGAGACCACAGGCAGAGACTGAGTAAGGAGAGACCACAGGCAGAGACAGAGTAAGGAGAGACCACAGGCAGAGACAGAGTAAGGAGAGACCACAGGCAGAGACAGAGTAAGGAGAGACCATATGCAGAGACAGAGTAAGGAGAGACCACAGGCAGAGACAGAATAAGGAGACCACAGGCAGAGACTGAGTAAGGAGAGACCACAGGCAGAGACTGAGTAAGGAGAGACCACAGGCAGAGACAGAGTAAGGAGAGACCACAGGCAGAGACAGAGTAAGGAGAGACCACAGACAGAGACTGAGAAGGAGAGACACAGCCGGAGACTGAGTAGGGAGAGACCACGGACAGAGACTGAGTAGGGAGAGACCACGGACAGAGACTGAGTAGGGAGAGACCGCGGACAGAGACTGAATAAGGAGAGACTACAGACAGAGACTGAGTAAGGAGAGACCACGGACAGAGACTGAATAAGGAGAGACTACAGACAGAGACTGAATAAGGAGAGACCACGGACAGAGACTGAGTAGGGAGAGACCGCGGACAGAGACTGAATAAGGAGAGACTACAGACAGAGACTGAGTAGGGAGAGACCACGGACAGAGACTGAGTAAGGAGAGACCACGGACAGAGACTGAGTAGGGAGAGACCGCGGACAGAGACTGAATAAGGAGAGACCACAGGCAGAGACTGAATAAGGAGAGACTACAGACAGAGACTGAATAAGGAGAGACCACGGACAGAGACTGAGTAAGGAGAGACCACGGACAGAGACTGAGTAGGGAGAGACCGCGGACAGAGACTGAATAAGGAGAGACCACAGGCAGAGACTGAATAAGGAGAGACCACAGGCAGAGACTGAATAAGGAGAGACCACAGACAGAGACTGAGAAGGAGAGACACAGCCAGAGACTGAGTAGGGAGAGACCACAGGCAGAGACTGTGTAAGGAAGACTGACAAGAGCTAGGTGAACAGAAGAGTGGACACAGAAGAGGGGTTAGGGAAACAGCATTCCAGTGAGACAGCTTGTTACCCACAATTTATATGCCTGGTAATTATTAGTGAAAACTTTACTGATTTAGTTGTCTTCAATTAATGTGAGAATCTTGCATGTGCGCAGAACATAAAAGGGCTTGGCAGATCTAGCAATCAAGATATTGTTGATACAGCATGGTTTCGATGTTCTCTTTATAGTTCAAACATATTGCAGTCATTAAATGTGAAACTCCAAATGTTATTTCATATTTATTAAACACAAGTTACACAACGTGTCAAGCGGTTTTACCCCATAATTTCAATGGGACCATTATTTAAAACTAAATAAACCATAGAACTGGCTTCACAGATATCTCGAAACAACAAGGGCAAATATAAGTGTGGCATCACATAGGAAAAACTTGGAAGGTGAGATATATAAAGTGACTGAAAGTGAAGAAGACAAGAGACAATACCTGTCCAGCAGATACCAGGTGATAACGTAGGCAGGTATCTCAATGAGCCCGGACAGGCCGACACTGACGTAGAAGTTTCCACCAAGGTTCCCTGCCCCCATTGTCAGGCCGTAGTACACAGCACAGTTGACAAACCTGCAACAGCAACGTTGTCACAGATCAGCAATTGCAATATTTCTTTCTACTGGAATGTCTGAGATGCAATGCCTGCAGGCGTAGTTAGTTACCAGGGCAGGCAAGTTGCAAAATAACCAGATCATTCAAACCCGAATCCATCTTGATGTACGGGTACCAAAATGAAATCAATACATTTATTGAGTGGGCTGGTTGAGCTAGTACTTCAGGACTGTCCCTCATTTCGTAGAAAGGAGGGGGTGTTGTTAAGATGAAGCTCTCCAAACCCCCCAACTGCACCACCAATGTGGCTCTGCAAAAAAACTCAAACAGAACCCCTTTGATGCATGCGTGCGTGCGTGCGTTTGCATGTGTTCCCTGCCATGGCCAAGTAAGCATTATTTTGAATGGAAATGGATGGAAATGGGTGCCAGTGATTTTAAACAACTATTACAAAATTAAGAGCTTCTGCAGCTGCAAGCATAAAAATAACAACTAGAACGAGTGCATTCAATAATCACACTTTGTTGTGTTAAATTACTGAAATGAGAAAGAATCTTCACTTTGTCGTTTTCTTTTAAATAGCTAAAGTAGCCTATCAAGTCCTCTCATCAACGCAACTAGTATATCTGAAGTCGATGCTCGCTCCAGCAAGTAATTCCAGACAGCTATTATCAATCAGTGGTAACCCTCTTTACATTTCTAGGATGAAAACGAAAGCTAGAACCCGAGCTTTCTCTGTTGCCGAACCAACTCTATGGAATTCACTTCCTGCCTCCATATAGTTTCATTCTGCCAGTGTCTAAAAACCTATCTCTTTAAAGCTGCCTATCCTCGTTAGATTCTTAGCACCTTCATCCATGCGATTATGTGTGATTGCTTAATCCCTAGGGTTTTTTGCACCACTGAGCTCAATCTTCGAGGATACTTGGCGCATAAGAAATCATCATCATTATGAAGAAATTAAGTATGACGGCTAAGGATATCTTGGACAAACGTGGTAGACTAATGCCTAGGAAGCAAGCACAAAGATTAGTGTTTACTTTAAACAAATAACTCCAGAGAACACACAAATGAGTAGAAGTACTCATACCATGCATATACATTGATGATTGTCCTAGTTCTAAGCACCGGGTGCCATATGACATCCATCAGTCCTCCGCCTGAACTGGACAGCTTGGGAGCTGGTGTTGCCTTCAAGCGGATGGGCTTCTTCAGTGCCTGACCTGTGTCTTTTACGATGAACATCTCCAGGACCTGCTCTGCTTCTGCCGTTCGACCTTGACTCAGTAGCCAACGAGGGCTTTCAGGAAGTAAGCTGCAAAATAATGGTGAACACTGTACCACTGTAGCCACATCTATTCACCACTAACATGGCTGCAATTGTAACATGTACTTTGTTTAACTGTGCCTATGTCAATGACATATACGCTATTAAAAATGCAAAGTCTGTGTACTGTGACTGTAATGTCTATGAATTTTGTTTAACCTCTTAAGCCCTGAGTTTCTGAGGGCCTCAACACTATGACCAGATATGGATTCACATAATGAACCATATCGTAAAAAATGATCATCACAATTATATAAAAGTGTATATAATCTGAACCAGATAGGAATTATCTATACACTGATGTGCATATCATTGTTGTATGACTAACTGAAACTAATTAATATATAATTTACATATATAAAATATCCAAGATGGCCGACAATATATATATGAAAATCAGTTTTGTTTTGTTGATTCCTCCATAATTATAAGCAATTATTTTCTCAATTATTATATCATTGCAAGATATAATAAGTCGTCAATTAGAACCACAAAAACTAACACTCGTACATCAACTGGGTTCTATTTTATGTCACTCAGGAAGTTGGTCCTGTTTTTCTCAAATCAGGATTGAAATATTACATACAGCAAATGACACTACCATCACAAGTGCTATGTGGAATATAGCACATGCAAGTACAAAGCAAAATTATATTGTGTAAATCAGAATATATTTGCCAACGCAGTGTCATCAAAATTGCTGTGGCGTGACTACAAAACGTATTGAAAATAATCATAATATTATTTATGTCAACAATCCAGACAAGAAACAAGATGGATGATAAGATACATAAAAATCAGTTTTATTTTGTGGCTAATGTGCAATTATTTGACAGCTCCTAATAAATATCAAATATAAAATATCACCGATGTCAAACATGACTGTCAACATAGCTGCTGCTTTACACATTTTCATCCAAATCATCGGACATGCTAACTAAACAACTGCAATTCTTGCTCATGAACTTCGCTAACATGAATAGTGAAACATCTACGATCGACTGCTGATTTGATTTTGCTAGAAAGTACCGTTTTCTTGATAGATATATACAATCTTGTCAAACTATCGGTAAATCTTTTGCCTACATCCTGGTATAATTTTACAAAATTTCTGCGAAAAGCCAGTGAAATCTAGCGATCATAGTATACACTGGTGTCAAAACCCGAAAAAATCGGTGTTCAGGATCCAAGAGGTGAACTGCACCTATACCAATGACACATACTCTGAAAATATGTTTGTTTACATGTACTATGATTTCACAAGATAGGTTTTATAATATAAATTTTTTAACATCTCCTGTGTTTGTACAATTTATGGATAACACCCTATAGACAACTTCAGAAAGCAGTAGCAACGAGTAAACTGTTGGAGAATGATTGCGCTGTGACCCCCAAGCCCCATCCATTACAGGTGAAGAGATTAATGTGTGGTTCAACTCACAAGCACATGTAAATGGCGGCAAGACCAGGAACAGCTGTTGCCACTGACAGCGTCCGCCAGTCCCGAATGAAGTAGGCCATAATCGAGTAGGCGGTGATACCGAGGGCAAACATCGTTGGTATGATGACCGCCACAAAACCGCGCTTGGATGGTCCACATACCTCAGTCACGAGGACGTAGCTGACCAGGCCGAACCCAGCACTGAGGAAGGAATGTACCTCATTTGGTTAAATACAAGTTGTGTCACAATTACTGATAACATGGAAGAAATTGTAACATAGGAGAGTCTCCAGAAATTACAAACGGTGTTATGAAAAATACCTACTACTATAACTAGAGTATTCCATATCACAAAATGCTGCAACATTGTTTACACATAAAGTTAAATAAATAAACAATATCACATAGATAATTAGATATTTGCAAAAAGAGGAAGAAGTGATCAAAATGGTAATATAGAAGCACATATTTATATATAAATGCTTGTACTGATCATGTGTACAGAAAATCAATAATTCAAAATATAGTCATGTAAAAATAACAGTTTAGTAACAACTACAAATAATGCCAACACAGGCCAGGCCATACAACAATGTATGTGTTCGAAACAAATTTCATAATTACACAACTAGCAAATAGCAATGTTCGACTTACTTCTACGTTTCGATAAATGTCGAACACAAATCAGCCATAACCAACCATGCGGACAGACACAACTGTGTGATAGACTGGGAGGGAGCGAAAGTGGTGGATAAAGAGACGAACAGGTGTGTGCGTTGGATAAAAGAAACCATCTGGATTAGGAAGACGGAACCAACTATGAATAGAGACGAGGGGGGGCTACAGACTAAGTCACGTGTGGGACAGTCTGCTCGCCACGCCATCTAGCGAGCAGTGACCACTGAACATTCAGTTCCTGAAGAAGGCCGCCGATGGTGGTCGAAACGTAGAAGTAAGTCGAATATTGCTAGTTGTGTAATTATGAAATTTGTTTCGAATAATATACTGCCAACTTGATGAACATTTTAACGAAAACAATGTATGTGGCTATAAATCAACCTGTCATACCTGACGACTCCGACGAGATGACGCGCAAGTGCGTAGATGACATACGATGATGTCGTGGCGCCAACAAATGTTCCTGTGACCATGCCAAAGATGGACAGGTAAATGATGTGTCTCCGGCCATAGCGGTCAGCCAGGTAGCCAAAAATGAGGCTACCAACCAGGATACCAAGCATGAAGAGAGACTGGATGAGACTAGCCTTGTAAGTCTCTTCGCACACCAGGTCCCACTGCCAACAAGATGTCAAGTACATTATGAAACAAAGTGTTTGATTATTCTGTGACAGTTCGTCTAACCAACACAAATCATAACAATATAATTCACATAGAATAACTGGCTTATAACTATACTGGGGACAGGCTTAGTTTTTAAACATAAAACAATTTTACATGTTTGCTATAACGTATTTACGACAGTTGCGGCAAGGTCAATGCTGTCCCTTAGTAATCGCACTCCATGGTTATATGCAAACAGTTGTGGATACTTTCTGAATTATCGGTTTGTAAACCTTTCTGAAATAATGTAATCTGTTGCATAATGATTCATATAATTAGTATTTTTAATGAATTATTTATTACTTGAACCGTAAGGGAAAAAATCTTTTAAAATGTCTGATGTTGCATTTATAATCTTGTTCAGAATATCTGGGTTACTAGTCACCAGGACCAACAATATCCTATGACAGAGAACGCAAAACCAACCTCGGAAACAATAGAAGTAAATTCTGTGCGGTCGTACACATACTTCTGACATCTGCTGCCATGTTCAGGGCAGCCAGGGATCAGCTTCCCGTCCTTAAGATGACACTGAAACTTTGGTTCTGCTCCTACGTAGACATTTTGAATTTGATGCAAGGCCATGAAGCTTGTAAAGACGCCAATGGTCCAGAACACCTTGCGCTGGTAATGACCAAATGGACAGAATTCATGATACACATCATCAATGTCCATCCTGTAACAAAAGCAGAAGAAATGATGTCTATTTCATAAGAACATTTTGAATGAATTTAGTCTGTGAATACACAGACACAGCTTGATGAGGTGAGGACTTTGCATTATTGGGCACAAGTAAATGCATTTAACAATTACTATTCTCTCACAAGTAAACATATATATATATATATATATATATATATATATATATATATATATATATATATATTAATAATAAAGTTTATTCTCTAGTACCCATAGCGGCTGTAAAGTACAATATAAGACCACATTTGACTTTTCCATAGGTAGCCATAATAATGTTTCCTTCATTTCCTATAAAAGTTTAATGGGATTGTTATCGAAAATTTCACAGCATATATACCCTCCTCTGGTAGGTCTACGATGACCGATGGACGTTATGCCCCAAGTCATATATGTCCTAGACGATATGTCCTAAATTTATTATTTAGTTTTAAGTTATTTTTGCACTTTAGTCTTAACATACATTGGTTGATGTATTAACCCTAATGCTAGCACTCTTTGTAGAACATTTGAAGCCCAGTGCATATTTTAACTGTTACTTATCAATCTTGTTTTGGGACATATCGTTCACAATATTTGGGACATAAGTGACCTGGGACATAAGTGACCTGGAACAGGTCACTTATGGGAGCGACTGGGGACATAACATCTATAACTCATCAGACCTGTCAAGTTATGACACTGACAGTTGGTGTTTTTCGGCTTGTTGAATTGAGTGGTTCAAGGTGTCAGGTTTCAAAGCAGTTTGTGGGAAACTGAGGTGATAGAATTTCACCAAATTTCCAGGGCACGTAGTCGTAGTCGTAGAGAGTTACACCTTTTCATGCCTGTTAGAATCAGACAGTGATCTGTCGTGTTGACACCACCAATCAAAATGAAACCACTATCAATTCAACACGCCGAAAAACACCAACTGTCACTGTGTGAGTGTCAGTGTCATAATTTGAGAGGTCTGATGCCACGTTCATGACGTTGCAACAAAACATAATTTCTAATCACTCCACACTATATGACGTAAGACCACCAAAATGTGCACGTCCGCCATTACCCGACCGCAGAGTACCTTAAAAAAGCAGCATTATGCACATTGTCTGGATTTCTGTGAGCACATATGTAGTGTGGAATGATTATAAATGACGTTTTTGTGCAGCGTGACATCAGAGCTGTCAAATTACGACAGCTGTCATTCGGAGCATTTCTGCGTATTAATACATTTGTCATTTTGCTTGGTGATGTAATCAGGGGCAATCCGTGGGTGGCTCAAGCAGAAATGGAGGGGTGTAAGGTTTGAATGAACTTTGTGGGAGCCTGAGGTATTAAAAGTTCACGAATTTTCCACTGAACCTGTCTGTGGAGGGTAAACATGCTGTGAAATTGTCAATAAGAGAGCTGATCAAGATTAATAGGAAATGAAGGAAACGTTATAATGGTCGCCTATGGAAAATGCAAATGTGGTCTTAGGCCTAATTGAAAAACGGCCGTTTTGACATAAGAGGCACGAAAACGTAGTTTGAGCGATGCGTGAGGTTGTTGTTTTGCTTCATTTGAAGTTGCTATTGACTGTAATACAATGGAGTCATTATTTACTGATAATGCTCCATCTAGGAGAGTTATTAAAAGCAATTAGCAAGCTAGTTACCGCGTGATATGCAAGGAAAATACACTGATAATATTGGTTATGTGGAAGTTACACGCTGCATTTTACACACCATGCGTAATATCCTATATTGAAGACAGCATGAGTTTGTGCTTCAAATGTCCCTGTTCAAGAGCGTGAATAATTTGTTTCGTATTTTAAAAAATGCGCCACATTAACGACATATTTCCAGTACGATGAGTTTAGCTGCAATTACATTACTTATACTGTGTATGCGACATCTACAAATGCGTGTTTCTTAATAACATCCGATAGCTTCCTATTTGTTAATCCTAATTATGTGATGCTAATTATGTGATGCTTGCTTGTGTCATATTTAGAACACAAAATAAGCATCAACGGGCGAGCAAAGGACATTTGATTACACCCCCACCCCTTAAACGCAGCCTCTATTTTAGTCAATTGTTGGTCGCCGAATGAAGCGGATTGTCCACGCGCGTCTAAAAATGTACTATCTTTCACCTGCTCATTATAGCGACATATATACCCTAACTGAAACACCGAACACAATTGAGAATATATTTAAATATACCCCAGATGTGACTGAGAATAAGAAAGCAGCGCATTTTATCCAAGTATGCCCCGACTGCCGTAATCCGATTAGGTTCATTGATGCTCATACAAACTAAAATTGGGCACCTAACAGAAGTGTCAGTATGTTGAAATTGTCTACAAGAACTAACACACCATCCCTGTCGACAGTCTTGCACTTTTCAGCTGTAACATAACCGAATTATACAGATATTTGCATATGACATGTCAGCTTAAACTAATCACATACATAAGTGATATATAGTCTGATAAGAAACTATATAAATCACTGGTAATGTGTATGTTCTATCCGAATTGTCAACATCTAAGATGCTCTTTAATGCACTAAAAGCAATATGGATATGTTTTAGTAACAACATTATTACCACAATGAATGCGTTTACAGCGATCAAGTTGCGGCAGAGGGTGGCGCAACTGTCTATTCAACATTTGCCACGTGTCTATGGTGTCACTGGCCAACATTTTTTTCTGACAGTAACTAATCTACCAGCTGTATCTGATGTGTTCAATAGTGTATGTACACCAGCGAAATAATTTGTGGCATAATAAACGACGTGTGATGGCTATGGAAGTGTCTCTGTCTAATATAATGGGTTGCGCCCGAGTAAAGTGCGGCTTATTGCAAGGGGGGTAGGGTGATAATTTGTTTGACGCAAGAGATACGTTCTACTGTGTATCACGAATATGCTTCCATCATGTAACGTGTATATTCCTGAATGTATGTCCCACATTTCAGCGTTCTACATACAATTTAATTGAAATTACCATCGAAAGACGCTGCCTGGCCTTTCAATACTGCGACAATTTATGAGAAACTGGCCTGTGATTCTGAGCCCTCCTGGGGACGTATATATACGACGCACAGTTCATAATTGCATCATACAATTAAGCAAAGTTGGTGAGCATTATGATATACAGAAATTCGTGAAATTTAGCACTTTGCGTGTCCGAAAAAATGCTGTTCAAAAATATGATT
Organism: Oasisia sp. SBJ-2009; assembly: GCA_964017155.1. Taxonomy (NCBI): domain Eukaryota; kingdom Metazoa; phylum Annelida; class Polychaeta; order Sabellida; family Siboglinidae; genus Oasisia; species Oasisia sp. SBJ-2009. The sequence goes on along the minus strand of OZ024855.1, from coordinate 33,736,445 downwards.
TTTGCATGTTTACGGTGAAATTTACAACATTTAAAAAAAAAATTGTCAAAAAATATATATCTTCAATATTCTCTATATGTTACTGTCAGATCGTTAAGAGACTGTGATGGACTGTTTGTTGTGTACAGTGCCATTAGTTTCAGGCAAACGTCTGATCTATTATCGGTTTCTGAATAAACGTGTTTCAACCCACGCACGGTGCTATTTATCTGGGAGGGGTGCAACTTTTGAAGACGCATATTATAATTATTATCGAGATGGTGTCAATTTCCCTAGACAGTTAATCTAGCTATATGTCATTCTTGATGTATGACTAATTTTTGTGAACTTTTGACGTTTTCGGCCAATCTATTTGACGTAAGACCACCAAAATGTGCACGTCCGCCATTACCCGACCGCAGAGTACCTTAAAAAAGCAGCATTATGCACGTTGTCTGGATTTCTGTGAGCACATATGTAGTGTGGAGTGATTATAAATGACGTTTTTGTGCAGCGTGACATCAGAGCTGTCAAATTACGACAGCTGTCATTCGGAGCATTTATGCGTATTAATACATTTGTCATTTTGCTTGGTGATGTAATCAGGGGCAATCCGTGGACCCGTGGCTCAAGCAGAAATGGAGGGGTGTAAGGTTTGAATGAACTTTGTGGGAGCCTGAGGTATTAAAAGTTCACAAATTTTCCACTGAACCTCTGTCTGTGGAGGGTAAACATGCTGTGAAATTGTCAATAAGAGAGCTGATCAAGATTAATAGGAAATGAAGGAAACGTTATAATGGTCGCCTATGGAAAATGCAAATGTGGTCTTAGGCCATATGCATTCACAACAATTCAACCAGCATAAGCCATAACAATATTTGGTACTTTTGCAGTTTAGGCCCGCACCTCGAAAAAACCATCAAAATGTTCACCTACGATGACCAAACTTCGCATGGTGTATCTACTACACCTGTATTATGCGTATGCACTTGTCACGTGATCAAAAAATAATAATTAATGCCTGAAATCGATCAAAATGTGTACGTAAATAATGCACTCGTCGAGTCACTACCGCCACAGTGAACTCCGTCAGGTGGCGCCGAGGAAAGCGCGTTATTTACGTACACATTTTGATCGATTTCAGGCATTAATAATTATTTGTGGATCGTGTGACAAGTGTATACGCGTAGTACAGGTATAGTAGATACACCATGCGAAATTTGGTCATCGTAGGTGAATATTTTGATTGTTTTTTCGAGGTGGGGGCCTAAACTGCAAAAGTACCCAATATTTCTATAAGGTACTTTTTCCAACGAATCCCTTATTGTGGTCTTACGTCGGTGGAACGGTTTTACCGGTGGAACTACTATCATCATCATGATTAAGCCAAGGCAAAATTAGTGCACAACAGCCACAAGTCAGAAATCATTCAACCAGTTACCAATATACCTAGCTGTTTTGCTCTCTTCTGTTTCAGCTAAGTCGCACAGACCCTATAATTGACACTGGTGTGAGAACCTTCCCGTCGATCGAAGCCTCATTACTGTTAGAATAGGTCATGCAACATCTAAAATAACTATTTTCATTCGTGGCAGTCCGTAATGTTTAGGTTTCCGACGAAAAGGTAAAAATGATCTGGAAATAACATGCATGAACCCGTTATAACGTGTCAGTGACATTAAACAAAATATTTGATATAAGATTGCATAACACACTATCGAGCAGATACCCACAAAATATGCAGTTGTTCTCCTGATTAAATATATTCCGAGGATACAATATAAAATATGCAATTCCTCGGCCTCAAGATTACAAAGTTAATATTTTATCCGGACAATAATACACAATTTAATCACCAGATGGCGAAACTAACCATACGATGTGCAGCTTATCCAGGCGCCGTGAGATGGCAGCACGTCTTCTTCTTCTTCCGGACACCGCCTAGCCTCAACATGCTGAGGATACGTTTCGCAACTCGCACTATTAATTACTGGCGAAGATACGCAGTCGGCGAGACCCGGTTTTAATTATAGCGAAACTAATTGGGATGATGCAATGGGACATTGTCGCCCTCCCTCTTCTACATGATGTCAATCTAAGTCGCTGCTGATGGATGCTATTTGTATCTGATGGTTTAAGACTCGGGAGTTACGCCCGACTTGCGAAGGTGGCGCCTTTTTTATGGATGCTAGGAAGGACATAGGTAGGGAGGAAGAAATGAAGGAAGAAAGGGAGGAAGGAAGGAGGGTGGGAGGAAGGAGGAAGCGAGGAAGGGAGGAAGGGAGGAAGGGAGGAAGGGAGGAAGGGAGGAAGGGAGGAAGGGAGGGAGGGAGGAAGGGAGGAAGGGAGGAAGGGAGGAAGGGAGGAAGGGAGGAAGGGAGGAAGGGAGGAAGGAAGGGAGGAAGGGAGGAAGTGAGGAAGGGAGGAAGGGAGGAAGGGAGGAAGGGAGGAAGGGAGGAAGGGGGAAGAGGGGAAGGGGGAAGGGGGGAAGGGGGAAGAGATGAAGGGAGGAAAGGAGGAAGATAGGAAGCGACGGTGTATACATTATATGTATAATACAGTAGTTTTATGATAGTTTTTAACCTTTATTTGTAATATGCATTTCCATTTATCTGATCATTGATCCTATTATTGTCCTATATCGTCCTAAGTTCCCTATTTAGTTAAACGAATTGCATAGGACTACTTAATTACTTTCTGTTTTATTCTTATATACTAGGCACTGACGAATTAGACTTCCACCGCGCTGAATGTCTCTTGCCATCCTCTCGACGTTGCCACGGCTGTTGCTCGCCTCCGTCGTGGCTACTTCTGTGCCAGGTTATTTCGTCTGTCCGCACTCCTTTTTTCCAGCGGTCCAACGCACTTCAGTTCTGGTGATTGAGTTTATGTTTTCCTTACGACGTGGCTAATCCACTTAAACGTCTTCCGGTGACGGAGACATGCCTTCCCGGTTGATATTTTCCAACAGTTGCGAACAGAACGCAAGTTATATACGAAAGGTCATTACAGAGCTCCTTGCTGTCATTTTGGTCGTATATTTCCTGTCAGTACTTCTTCCAATGTCTGTCGTGACGTTTTTCTTGGTCTCATTCACGCAACCAGGCCAGTGTTGTGTATGATGGTGTACACCCAAAAAATTGTCGAAACCACCAGTGGCGTAGTGACTCAGGAACACCAATATCAGGACACAGGTCCCGAGCAAATTGATGTAACATTGTTTTGGACATTTGAAATTGTATCTTTTTTGTGTGCAAACCTTGCTATATAAGGCATTTAGAAAACCAATACAGACACTACATTTCTTTCTTGGCGTCAGAGAATGAGCCCTGAAAATATGGCGACCGTGGTGCAACCAGTCTGTGTGTGTGTGTGTGTGTGTGTGTGTGTGTGTGTGTGTGTGTGTGTGTGTGTTTGTGTGTGTGTGTGTGTGTGTGTGTGTGTGTGTGTGTGTGTGTTTGTGTGTGTATGGGTGTGTTTGTGTGTGTTTGTGTGTGTATGGGTGTGTGTGTGTATGTATGTGTGTTTGTGTGTGTATGTGTATGTGTGTGTCTGTGTGTGTGTGTGTGTGTGTGTGTGTGTGTGCGTGTGCGTGCGTGCGTATATATATATATATATATATATATATATATATATATATATATATATATATATAAGCGTGCAAGTGTGGTGTGACAACTGCGAGGAGTTATTGTCATTGCACACATTTTACGTGATAGTGCATTGATCAGTGGCTACCGGCCTACAGCGGTATGCTGGGGACGACCTGTCTCTCCGTCTGTGTCACGCGACGTAATAGAATACATACATTCGTTCGCATTAAACGGCATGGCCACCAGCAGTTCACGGTCGAGACAATAAGACGGCCTTGTAATTAGCAACAGCGGAAGTAATTTCACGACGACGACAATAAGGTTGGCGGACGCGAGACAACGGGAGACTTTGCTGCAAGGGCAATGAGAAGACCTAAGAAGCTACGAGTCTCTGTCGACAGCAATAGCCGGCGTACGATCAACCGATGTCCATGGCTCGATGTATAAAAACGTTCTCTGCCATTCACTCATCGCGACGCAAGTAAGTCGATTCTTTGAGTACATGTTTTTGTTTGATATGTAATGCACTTTCTAAGTTATAGAAGGAATAAAACAACTATCATTGTATACATTCAGGGTCGAAATTTCGAGAAAGATGTAAACACAGGTGCAATTTGCGAGCAACTCTGGTTGCCCCCTTTGTGCTGGGGTTGGCGAATTGTTTTACAAAATGTCACCAGTTTATTAAAATAAATTAAGGTCATGTGTGACTTTTTATTATATGCATAGCAGTATTATGTTGAAATTGTGTAACTGGAATTTTATTATCGGGGGTCAATTCGGTGTATATAAAAGTATAATTCGTATGTGATAGGTCACGTGATTATCGATTTAGCTTAGTGTGTCTCCGTTATATAACCAGGTTACTACAATAGGCAACAGAGAGCAGTGTTCCCTTACACACTAGGCACGGAAACGAAGAAGATGTCAACAACGAGGACCTAACAAGAGAAGACACGTGATTTACATATTACTCTCTTAACAAATTGATATGTATGAGCACAAACATTGACGCAATTTACGTAGTCTGCCGCTGCACAAGGTGACGGAATAATTGAAGTGTTATTAATTAACTATTAGGCCTATTATTAGTGCAAACAGAAGAGTAGATGTATATTTTATTTGGTGCTGCGTCTTACGGGTTCATGCAAGAACAACAGTTGCTGTGCAGTATACGGCGAATGATAACTCATGAATCTGTAGGTAAAAAGTATTTTTCTTCGAGCGAAAACAATGTGGAACCACTTAGACAGATTTGCCACTAACAGGCATTCTTCCTTCCATCGTGAATGCTTCCTAAACGACACCGCCCGGTGGTTTCCTTGCGAAATATTATCCGGATACAAAATACTGCAAAAGATACAGACAGGATAGAAACACTTCTAAAATGTTCGACAGGCAATGTGACATCCCATTATAGAATCAGTATTTGATGTTTGCTATATACTCATGCCATAAAATATCCCAAACCTTACATATATATATATATATATATATATATATATATATATATATATATATATATATATATATATATATATATATATATATGTTAATGTCATTTGAAAACTCAGACCCCATTTCGCATGGGATATTGATCTCAATTGTAAAGCATTTGCCGTTGGCGTCGGGACCTTGTAGACACGGAGAGTCTATGCAGCTCTCGGAAGTCACATCCAAAGGCTGATGCGGTTAGCGTTGGATATATGTTTCAAAGTCGAGAGATTCTAGGTTATGGTATTTATTGATTCTATGTTATGGTATTTACAGATATATGTAGGGCCTACCATGGTGTCGAATTTCAGTAGTCGCATATTGCTAGCAATGTCGCGGGATATGTTGTTTATGACTGCACCAACCTTGAAAAAAATACATCAACAACCTTCACAAACATATCTGGATCTCGGCCCTAACCCCTTTAATTAAATATTGGGATCATAGTGTCTGCCACACTCAGCGTCATTCTGAAGGCCTCGATTTTAAACTAGCCTCCTTTACGCTATGACGAGGGTTCTCATTCTCCAATTGTTTAGCATACACTGGCATGCGAGGTGATTCAGAGGCTGTGGTGCCTATTGTGGCTGCTTCTTCAGCTGGTACAATACATAATATATATTTTTGTCATTCCGCCTCAGGCCAGAATCCCGTACATCGCTCGGAGCAGCTTCTCGCAACTTCCACAACTAGACGCTCTGGTTGAAGGTTGAAATGTGTAGTGCAGATTGTCTTGTGTTTCATATGGCACGTTTTTCTCTCTTGCTCTTCCACCACGTTCCGTAATATACAGTCGTTGTTTTCGTGCACTTTGCGGCCGTGATGTGTCCGTCATTCTCTAATATAGGATATTCGTCGGCACTGACGCTGACATTCCATCGTCATGCGGTTTCCACTTCGTTTCCCGTGGCACCCGAATGAGCTCATGGTGTCAAGACGCGTTCGCAGATTGATAACAAATAGTCTGCTAAATCGTCTCAAGTATCTCGAATATTGAGCGAATCTCAATATCCTGTGTAATGTGTATACGCTCCCCCGTTTGCGAGGGACGAGAAGTACTTCCGGTTACACTCAGAGTGGCATCATTGTCGTGACGACAACACGAATTGCACTTATTGGACCAGTCGCACTTCTCGCTCGTAACACTATACCTAGATCAGCATAATAGCTGCTTTATACGTATACATTTAATACATTGTACAACCTCGTTATTATATAGATATATATGTTATTCAATATGGAATCCGCACATTAATTTAGGCACTTTGCTGTTTTCAATTTGTGTCCAGTTTTAAAATATTTTGACTTGATAAAGATAAAGATTGTAGTCTGCAGTCTCACCTTAAGAACCAGTCGTATGATGCAATCAGCATCTATTTATTCATTAAGATGAGGATATATTAAGATTAGCCTGTTTGCACCATTGAATTGAATATGGTAGGCCCCCTCTCGTGTATTAGTTAGGTGTGTGTGTGTGTGTGTGTGTGTGTGTTTGTGTGTTTGTGTGTGTGCGTGCGTGCGTGCTTGCGTGCGTGCGTGCGTGCTTGCGTGCATGCGTGCGTGTGCGTAGCCTTTATCTGACCTTTGTCATCTGACCTAGACCTAGAACTGATAATTTAACATCATAAATTGATTCTACATACTCAAACACCCCCAAAAAGAGGTATTATGCATAATTCTAAGACAGGTGATTTAAAAATATTTTTTAAGATTTGACCAGTGGCCATCTTCGATTGATGCTGTTCGTAGTTGTCGTTTGGGCAATCAAGCTGAATTTGGTCTAGGACCTGCCGAGTCCAAGTCCAAACCAATCTTAGGAGAGAACATTTATAGGTTCACTATTGGACACACTTGACTGTCAAATGCACAAGTTCATAAAAGTTCATAAATGTATCACTATGCTGTAAACGTTGGGTGCGTTGAGAGGTCTTTTCCGCTCCATGGATTTCTCTAAAATTTTAATACAGTTGTTTGCTCACCCAACCTCAACTGTTCAGCCAGCAAGCGTGCTTGATTTAAAAAACTATTTTCTCACCATGTAAAATGTGGTCACTCTAATATATATATATATATATATATATATATATATATATATATATATATATATATATATATATATATATATATATATATGTAGCACCATCAGGAGTTTGGACATTAAATAAATAGTTTTTTGGACATTAAAGTAATAATTCTCTATCGTGTCACGTGCTTCGGACGACCAGAAAACATTACCGAAACATAACGCTGTTTCACCGAATCTCTGTTTCAGATGAACACTCATATATTCACGTACGAATTACTTGTGTAAACTGGCGGACGACACCGTGAACAAAGCCCTATTAACTGTGACCGGGTGAAATGAATATGTCAAAACGCAGCAAAAACAGTGGTCGTGACAGCGGCTCGTCGGTCACGTAACACGGGTCAGTCGCCCACCTAGCAGTCTGCGTCGGCTCCCGTTGCACAGATGTTATCTGTGGTCGCGTTGGACGCTCATCGCAGTCACCATCTAGTTGTCTAGCTCGACGTTTGTGGCTGCACCGCCTAACACACAATGTCGTATAAAGGGTATTACCTCGTCGACTCAACAATGCTGTTCCATTGTGTGGCTTCGGATGCACTGAACAAAATGCGAAGTGGTTTTCTCCGTTGATCTGAATGAACACTGTAACTGAGTGAATATCCTCGCGACAATTGTCACCGATACACGCCAATGGAATTTTGCAACCGCGACACGGTCGGGGTTTGCACAAAGCAGTTATGATCGCAGTAAACCTTAGTGGCGCCACGAACACGACTGGCGGAAACTTTTCGATTCAACATGGCGGCAGGGTTTGGTCGGCGGAAGTTACGTCACGCATTGTCGCATTACTCGTCATCATTGTGCTGACGCTCGCCGGAAACACAACCCTGCTCTGGTTCATTGCCCGTCAGCCGCGCATGCGCAGGAAACGGGTGAACGTTTTCCTTATTAATCTGGCGATTAGTGACCTAATCATCTGTGTCGTTACAATGACATCGGAAGTGATTTTCCTGACGATCGGCGAGTGGGTGTTCGGGTCAGTCGCCTGCAAGTTGGTCGTCTATGCGCAGATGGTCAGTTTGGCTGGATCCACGTTTATGCTGACCGGCATGAGCATTGACCACTATCAGGTAATAACTACTGTTCTATGTAACACCTATCATAACAACTCGATATAAAAAAAAAATCGATTGGTCGGTCGGTCGGTCGGTCGGTCGGTCGGTCGGTCGGTCGGTCGGTCGGTCGGTCGGTCGGTCGGTCGGTCGGTCGGTCGGTCGGTCGGTCGGTCGGTCGGTCGGTCGGTCGGTCGGTCGGTCGGTCGGTCGGTCGGTCGGTCGGTCGGTCGGTCGGTCGGTCGGTCGGTCGGTCGGTCGGTCGGTCGGTCGGTCGGTCGGTCGGTCGGTCGGTCGGTCGGTCGGTCGGTCGGTCGGTCGGTCGGTCGGTCGGTCGGTCGGTCGGTCGGTCGGTCGGTCGGTCGGTCGGTCGGTCGGTCGGTCGGTCGGTCGGTCGGTCGGTCGGTCGGTCGGTTCATTGTTTAAAGTTCTAAACAATGTTAAAAGTCAGTCTTTAAATGTTTTTCTTTGCCATAGAATAACACAGGGCGAAATTTGTTTTTATGAAGATGATCACCATGATAACATTTTGGTTCGACGTTCGACGCGCATGCTTTTGATTGTGACGTACGTGAGTTTCTAGTATTAATGTATCCAGTTTGTTTAGCAAACTCTGTCAGGCGGTCAACAAAATGGCTGCGGGAACACTTGATTATCGTCGTATATTTTGTTGAAATTGTGGTTTTCAAAGATAATCTTGATGACAAAAGTCTAGGAGAAAGCTGTTAAAGAGTCAAATGTACACCGTAATGCTTGCTCTAGCCCTGGGAGATGTCATGCCGCAGTAGTAATGCCATTCACGTGTCTAACCGGTATCAACATTGTTGGCAAAGGCCAAGCTTGACTGAGCCCTCGCTTTTTTATTCCGACGTAACCAAGCTGCGTTGTACTGGCTACTTCAACTGTTCTAAGTAAAATAACCAAAGTCAAACATACTTCAACAAGAAAATACAATGAAGTCAAACAATAGCACATCGACGTTTGAAATGTTCGGGATCATAATCAGACTAGCAGACAGCTCTGAGAGAAGTATACCATGGCACACTTACGTCTACATAACGAAGAAAAACCACATGGTACACAAATTGATGAAGAATCAGCTATCAGAGATGGGCTTCACATATTAATAGCTAAACGGGTACGGTTTTGATCGCGT
>OZ024855.1:33704585-33717085 GCA_964017155.1 Oasisia sp. SBJ-2009 | reverse complement strand
CATGTTTGTTCGCAGAAAACACTCGCCATAACCCATAGTTCCCAGCCAGTTTGTGGCCTTTTTCTACAATTACTTCCAAGTCTTACTTGACTTGTGACTTGATATCTTTAACTTCTCGCCAGGTGTTTATGTGCAATAGTTTTGTCCCCCTTTCAATACAGTTACATTTCTAGACATGTTTTATTAGTAAATTTCAGGGAATGCATGCACCAAGTAATAACTGTATTTATTTCAGTCAAAAAGTGGGAATTCAACGGTGAGGTGATGGATTGTGAAATCAAGTTGAAGAAGCGTATGAATGTTGATGGTAATGTACCATATTCCGATAATACTTGTCGGAGTATTAGTATTTCCAGAAAACTAGCAATTATGAGTTTGAGTGATAAATTGGAGCTGAACTTATTTGATTTTTAGCGCATATGATTTCGAAAACACGTGTTCTGTACATTGGTAATATATTGTAAGTGTTTATCAGTTGTCATATTGTTAACCATGTAGGGTTTTGTGTAGCACAGTATCCAATCCTTAGGATTGCTCAAAGCGTTATAGATTGTATAATTGTCACATTTTAAAATCACTCAAAGCGATTAACAGAATTAAATCGGCTTATTTTCAAAACTGCAACGTTCACTTGAGTGCAGGTTGCGTGTTTTTTTGCACTGATGTTTTTGACATTATTGCATTCTCAACTAGTGTGCAACGTTTTGTTAAACTGGCAGCGGTTTTTATGAAAACAATTTATACGTTACACGTAAGAATTAATTTATAAAGATATCTTTAACCAGGGCATCAGTGGATAAATCAATTATGGACAGTCAGAGATTTCGCAAACCCACGAGTCAGCCGTAACAGGCCGCTGATTGTGTCGAGCGCGCTGCTTTTGAAATGAACTTATTTAGGCGTGGCTGGGAACAAGGACAACGCATGACGCGTGACAGAAATGACAACTCTCCAAACAGCGACTTGTTTCCAACAACCTCTTTCTAACACTCTTGAAGGGAGTTCGCAACCGGAATAGGGCTCTGCTTGGGAACTGGGAAATGATGTAACAATAGCCAAGCGCCATATTTGCTTACGTCGATCCTTGAAAGGGAAACACATTTCTGGATTAACCCGCAATACAACTAAACGGTGCTGAGGGAGCAAAGCGAATATGGATGATATTTACAACGACAAAGACTACTATCTACTTTGTAAGTAAACACATTAAACTAGTTATAGTTACGCTGGTATCATGTTACGGTAAGACATTATAGTAATCTCGAGGTTGTAGCCCTAGCCTAGATACAATTGTTTTCAAAACCAATACTAGGCAATATGGACAAACAACGTTTTTTCATCAATCCAAGCCAATCAATCCGCAGTGACTTCAACCATCTTTAAACATATTTAAAGAGAATTGAAATTTGTAATGGTTAACTTGTTCGTTACCCAGTCAAATGCAGATGCAAAACTCAGCAGGCGTAGATCAAGGGGCGTGACACAGCCACTCACCCGTTTCGCTTGAATGAGCGTCAACCATCTTCTCAAACCAGGGCTATTTACTATGCAAACAATTTGGTTTAGCCTAGTCGAAGTAGTTTAATGACTTTGTCCACCAAGACGGCATCATCTGCGAGAACAACGCAAAAACCCGCTTCAATTTGCAGACGGATACAAAAATTCTGGAAATTCCAGTATAACAACTTGTCTGTCCAATAGCACGAGCAGCAGAACGGTTTTGTGTATTCAAATATGTGACGGTTGGTACTGGCGCAATCAGCACTAGCGCCCCCTGGCGCGTGAGGATGGTGTCAACGGGTTATATATATTTTTGCTTGTCAATCGTGTGCGGACATGCAGGTCCCTGTTTTGGCCTAAAGGCACAGTTGGATGGGTTTGTTGAGCCTACATAGTTATGATAGGTTGATGCGACCTCCCCCATTGCTCAATTCCTAGATCCATCCGTCCAGCGGGATCTGCGGGTTGACGCCGGCTAACTTGTACGCTACGTAGACAGGTAAACTTATGCGTCAGCCACAGAATACCTCATAATATCTCAAGTTCAGCTCGCTAAATGCTATTAATTACACGTTATTCATAATTCGATTTCTGTTATGCTCATCGCGCATGTGTTCAACAATGAAATTGAAGCATACCACAATACAACTTTGTAATTATACTGATCAATCATTGAATTTTGAAAACCATGATGACGTGTGATAAGTGTTGCGAAATGTGAGCGAATCGAGTAAATCTGGTCAAACATACCTTCAATGCAACCCTATACCTAATTCTAACCCTAAGCGTACCCCAAATCTGACTATTTTCACGTCAGCACAACTATAAAAGGACATTTGTACGTTGAGGGTAGCAAAAAACCATCGCCTTTAATTCCCATTTTCTGACGGATGCTATTTCTGTAACAGTGGCGACACCTCGAGGAGCTTGGTTAATCGATATGGCCCGCCTCTTAAACAATCGAACATACCAAGTATTTCTTTTGGGATGTTGCATGATTTTGTAACTGAGATGTTAAAGCCAAACTTCTTCTGTCGCCTTGTTCCCTCACGGGGTCGACCTTTCACGTCTTCCTCTTTCAGCCCCCTCTACTTTCTATACACTCTCTCCCCCGACTTTCAATAATTAATTTGATCCGATACAGTACAAACATAGCGCAGACAACAATGTTTGCGACTGAGTCCACGTGTAATCACCATAGCTTTTTCCGAAAGAGAACAACACTTTACGTCACTCTCATCAAAGAAGGTTAGTAGCTAGCCTCGGTCACCCAGGCCTCGTGAGCGGCAGCACTTTATACCCCTTGATATCTGCCTGGGATATTAATATTCTACTTGTGCTGCCACAAGGATGGCCTTACCCCCAGAAAAGTGTAGAGGTGCTGATTGGCTCTCAGGCCAACTAAGAAATAAAATATAAAATAACCATATACTTTAATGAGATAATGCTATAAAGATATTCAATATTAAACATATAATCACACAGAAATAAACAGAAGTACAAATTTGCAGTTGTTTATGAAGCCGGAATTGTGACAGGATTAGGCTCGATTACCCCGGCGCCATGAGGTGGAATCACTTTTTAGGCCTTCACACGGACACCATTCAGAAGCCGGCTAAGTCGCTGGACTGTCTTCTCGGCGAAGTTACGCATCCGTGCGAGAGTCAGGTAAGCGATACTAATGAGTAGACTACAACATGTATCTAAGCATTCGCCAGGTGGTTGCACAAAATTGATTCCACACAAAATGTTTGACTGGTCCACCGTGTGGCGCCACTGATATAATCGGACAGGCGCTCGATTAGGTTTAGGGTTAGGTTGAAGGGATTAAGGCAAGACTGCCTTTGGGCGTTTACATTAAGTTGCACCTGGTAATTCTAAGAACACGGCCACTCACCTTGATAGCGCCTGTCTAAAGGGGGTTTTGTGCTATGTTCCTATTTTACCAGCATTTCCCAGCAATCTGTAATGATGCCATTGCATTAAAGCATAGGACAATAACGGTTTGATTAAACCTGATCATTGAACCCCGTTTCGAAACAACGGATACACCACTGGTTCGCACAATAGTCAACAGTAGTATTTATTCATAATATGGAGACATATTGGCATTAGCCATAACGGTTCCGTCATTGTGCCATCGTTAATTGCTACTGTTTTAATGTATAATGTGCACTTCACAGTCATATTAACATGTATGGTAGAAACACACAAGATGAGTAAAAGAAAACGAATGTTGCTATGGTTGAAGTCAAATGTCTACCTGCCAATTGCATAGAGAGCTTCTTGAGTGACATAAGGGTTAGTCAGTGTAATTAAAGTTGTCTTAGTTAATTTGTATAAATTGGAGGAATTATACGTATGTCTGTGCATTCACGGAGGTCGTTAGAGAATATATATATATATATATATATATATATATATATATATATATATATATATATATGTATATATACATATGTATATATATATATATATATACATATGTATATATATATATATATGTATATGTATATATACATATGTATATACATATATATATATATATATATATATATATATATATATATATATATATATATATATATACATATATATATATATATGATAAAAGCAAGGCCGCCACGTCGGCATAGAAGTGAGGGCAACCCGCACTATTGTATCAGCATCTTTTATTGTTTCTATTCACATTGGGGTTGTCGCAAATCCATTATCTACACCATTGTCTGGTTCAGCCACCACAGCAACGCCTGCTAACCACTGTTACCCAATTTGTCATGTCAGCTTTTTGTGGAAACGATTACCACAGAAATCTCACTCAACTTTGCTCTGCAATAAATGTTCGTCTTGAGCATATGAACAGAGAATACTTCTGGTCTCAATTTCAACACGATTTACTTTTTCAACCGATGGTTCCACATTAATTAATATAATCCGAGCAAAATATAATCCATATACCAGTGTGTCTATGTGTTGCACATAAATGACGAATATTGCAAAATTATACCATCACAACCTTGGCTATCCATTACAGCTCCCAGGCGTATCAATCAGTTAAGCTGTTGACATCTGGAAAGGTTATCGACTCTGAGATCGGTTAACTCCTTTGCATTGATGCTCCTCTGAGTTCGGTTTTTGTAATGATTTAGGTGCAACAAAACGTTATTGTTGTTATATTCTGACTGTGTAGTCACTGACGCCTCAAACGTTCTTCTCCGGCAACGATTTCGTTGTTAACTTTGTCAAAATTCGTTGTATCACCGTAAGTGCATTGTGCATTAAATAAGTCTACAAGTACGAATTCGTGGACGGGTGGTTTACATAGGCACCTAGCATTCACTAAACGTTACTGTAGTAGAACATTGGTACCACAGATACATCTGAGCCAATGCATTTAATAACGTTTTGCTATCACACTAAATTATCGAGCACTCTCAAGACATTTGCGATATTCTCCAGACATTTCAACCGGTCCTGCTCTGATAGTACATAAATGGTTACAATCTCGATGACACAATCATTAGTCAGAACTACTTGTCGCCAAACCCTCTTTTGCGTGAGTGTCGATTGCCCATCGAAAGTTCTTTAGCGAAACTGTTATGCAGCAGTTTGCCAATCATCGCAAAATCAGCCAGCCTATTATAGTCGCCAGAGTGGTAGGGAATGAAACCGAGAGAACGCTTGGTGCTTGTCAGTCTGTTGCCACCGTCAAATGCCTGTTTGTCACCCAGCTGTGTTGGCGGCCACGCCTGCTTAGGACGTCCAACGTACGACGTCGCTACCCCTGATTGTGGCGATACGTTAACTCCCCTCTTATCCCCGAACCCGCGCTTATCACCGAAGCCTCTTTTATCGCCAAATCCGCGTTTGTCACCAAATCCCCGTTTGTCACCAAATCCACGTTTGTCGGCGAAGCTTGGCTCGTCTTCGGTTCCACGCGCGTACGATAATCTGAGTTTGTCGGCGAGGACACGTTTCGTTGCCGCAAATGTTGGACTTGAGTTCTCGTAAAGCCTCCGTTCTCGCGAGTCACCGTCTTGGTGAGGTAGTTGCTGTGATGCGCATGCGCCAAATAGGAGTACGAGCGCTGCGACCAGGAGGTTCCGGTGGGTTGTCTTGGCAACTATGTCATGTAGCGCCATCGCTTTGTTGTGAATGTCCTTTGGAGACGTATTTGTAGTGGCGGGTAAACTGTAAAAAGAAAACGAACTTTGTTACAAGGAAACTCAAGGTAATAGCATGTGCTATTGCTTCTAAAACATAATAAACGTTGACCATTTGCAACTACAAACCAAAATATGATCACAGTAGTTTATTAGAACAACAATGCTGTAGACACATGGTTGACAAGTTACGGTCAGTGTCATTCTGCGAGAAAAGCTGATGTCACCATTTCCTGATTTTCACTGTGCATCGCCTGCTTATTAGTCTAATTTGCAATGCCCGGTAACCCATATATTGTGGTGTCAATCTGTTGTTAATTGTTTTGTGAGATTTGTTAAAACGATGTTTTGTCGCTTTAACTTGTAGGCATTAGTTGCGATATCGCATTATACAAGTGTCTATGCATATGGTAATGTGCCTCAACTTCGTACTCGAAAGGAACACTAGAATTAATTAATGAACCGGCGACATTTAGAAGTTAGAGCAAAAGCAGACACAATGTGCGTCATCACCAACTTCACAACTCGGAGCTTATATGTCAAGCCTCCGTAATTAGCGCGAGACGCAATCCTCCGTTATCGGAAATATATTTAAATAGAATCACCCTTGTTTATGCCACATTCTGAGCATGGTGCTGAGTACTGCTGGCACGGACCTGTTGAATGCAGTTGCAAATGTTTGTAACAGTAATGTTTTACGGCATAAAGCCACCAACATTTGCCGTGTTTGCTTTTAAAGTTAAATGACAACGGTAACGAATCCTTGATTAGCAATTAGTGATACATACTTTGGACCGCAATTCCGTTATTGTCGTACTATAATGGCATTTGCTACGATATAGAGAAAGAAGCTTTCATCGGTACACAACGCAGAATTGTACAAGTCGGTTTTTTTCATAGGCGATGTAATGCGTCAGACATGAAAGAAAAGGTTCGTTGTTGAACTATAGAAAAAAGGAAGGATTGTGTTCGTTGTAGTATGGCAGAAACAAGATGTTGAGTTCACTTTGAAGGACAGAAACAAAAATATAGTTCTTTGTGGGGGCGAAATAAACATCGTAAGACGACGACAGAAGCATTCCGTTGTGACCCGGAGTAAACAGTTATTTTTGGGGTTTGTGTAAAAAGGCTTCGAAACTGTCTACACTACATTTCCGTTTTGACAAGTAGTCGCTATGTAAGTATTCACTAGCAAAAATACACCGGCATGTGTGAATAATTTAATTATCCGGAAAGTTCCATTTCCCCCAGATGTCGAATGTTAACTCTGGTGTGTCACATACTAAATCGTGTTCGTCCAAATCTTGAGAACAATATTAGAAACCAAAAGGATCTTAGCGAGACATGCGTGATGTTAGGAGACCAAGTGGGCCATCAATGGGTTTCATAGAAAGAATAAAATCTCAAAAACTCACTGTCGCGTAAAATAGAAAACAAAGTTGTTTGCCGTAGCCATCCGGAAAAGGGTAACGTAAAGGTAATGTACGGCGATTTGCAGTTGCTTCTTTTTACCAATTGCTAATTTGTTTTGCTCCTGGATTTAAGAATTCCTGTTTATGCAATATCCAGATGATGGCAAGATTAAATTGTGGTAGTATTTTTATTTTATAAAACTTAGTTTCTATCTATCTCTCTGCTGTCTGTGACATCTTCATCAGTTTTGGTACATTTATATATATATATATATATATATATATATATATATATATATATATATATATATATCGAGCTGACATGGTGCATGTTATCTGGCGTGCTCCCGTGGATATGTCGTAGATTTAGATTTTTGTATTCATCCGACGGCATTTGGAAATGTCAGAGTTATACGTGGAATTCTATCCTCGGAATTTATATATATATATATATATATATATATATATATATATATATATATATATATATATATATATATATATCATTGTAAAATTAATTATGCTATCTACAACAACGTTGTTGGATGTCTAAGCAATTATGCATACTTTTTTAAATCATAGGCTTTTGAAAATCGCCTCCGATCACCTCCGCTTAACATGGGCAACAACTTAGCCTTTTATAGGTTAGCGCTTTGCTAAGTCATACGTCATATCCGAGCTATCCCTATTTCAAGGACACTGTATTGTTAAATATTCAAACGTATTAGTGTATTATTTTTCCTCCGCATCGCTGGGTAAATCGGCTCGTGTAATATTAATGCATAATTTTCTTAGCTACGTGAAATCATCGATTCCCACCATATTGCGTCGATTAGCGCTACGTAATTTCCTTTAGTTTGGGCAAAATTTCGTTTAAGTTACATCTCTGCATGCCAAAACGTTTAATTATATACGACATGATAACTTTTAATAAAATGCTCGTAAATAGTTTTCTTCTTCTAACAAATTATGTACTTTGCCGTTTTGGGGCGTTATGTTTAACCGTTCTGCGGGCGGTATGTGGTTTAGTAGAATAAGACTATACAACAAGTGGTGCACCTTTGAACAGGTTTATCAAAATAGCTTGCTCTCACTCTCTTGCCGATTCAAATGATTATATGTTGAATCGTGTTCTCACTTACTAAACGTCCAATGTCTTCTGCCTTAACAATCGACACTTATCAAAGAGGTGTCGCGATGATGACAAGAGAAAGTCTTCACAACAGCAACATCGATTTCAGTTGCTTACTTTACCTGCAAGTAGAGGCTGAAGAGCAGTGAAAGCGACTCACCTGACAGGCGAACTCTTCCGCGATCGAGTCTTCGTTCCCTCTCCTCATTCGAGCAGCGCAGCACTGAAGGAAACGCCCGTCTCCGGCCAATTTATGCTGTCTCCGTGAACGGCTTAGCCGATCGAGAAGCCGTGTTTCCCGGGTGTTAATTACGGTCTACCCCCGCGACGTCTTAAGCGGCAAAATAGCCACTTAGCTCTGAGCAGCTGTCGTGTGCTGTCGATCTGCTGACTTGGGAAAATTCGCCTCATTACAGGTGATCATCGCGCCTGCCCACTTGTGCGTTTTGCCCACATTTGACGACACAGAAACTCCGCCGACATGTGCTAATCTCGCAGGGCTTAAAATTTAGGCCACCAATTTGTGTGTCGAAGTTCAGGTGGGAGTGCGTGGGTCTGTGCGTGTCATCTTCCAGTTGTCGTCATAACGAATCTATCATTTATAGTTACGAAATGTACATAACGCACAGACAGAGGATCTGGTGAGTTACGTTATTGCAAGTCGGCGCATATTCATAGTTGGATGAAGCCGAATATTCGAGTTTCTTCAAACATCAAAGAGAGCTTAGTAAGATTACCATAGGGGAATATATATAGGGCATAATCTATTATGCATTACCTAGATGAAGAAGTTAACTAAATCACATATTGCAAACAATGTAATTAAAAGGTGGTATCGCCAAATATTTTATATTATTTCTTATTGTAACATACATTACAATTGCAAACTAAATAATACCAATTGTACTGCAATAGGAAATCGATTTTTCATTCATATATTGCCTATCATACAAATGTTGTACACTTTCACATTGATTGTAAAAATAACATTTATATTTATAATTTATATTTCTGAATATTTTTGGTTTTATGATTCACCTATTGCTTAGTGATAGGTCATTAAATATATGCAAATAACAAACATGTGTTCGAGTATAGCAGCGCTTATGTGCACGTACAAAACACATTTATACGCTGATAACTATATCCAGTAACTGCATAGAGTCAACCACTATACATTTGAAACGCTGGTTATTCAGTTGGGCTTTATGTGTACCCGGTACGTCACACTATGCTCAAATGTTTTTTTATTGAAAAAAACACATCAAAACAGACAATTGTATCATCCTTGTCATCAACGTCAAAAGAGTGTCGTGTTCTATGATATAAGACTATTAAAAACAGACCCGATATGAATGCGAAAATCAGTTACGCCGAAGACAAAACGACACACACACACACACACACACACACACACACACACACACACACACACACACACACACACACACACATATATATATATATATATATATATATATATATATAATATATATATATATATATATATATATATATATATATATATATATATATATATATATATATATATATATATATATATTATATATATATATATATATATATATACATATATATCATAGAACACGACCCTCTTTTGACTTTGATGACAATGACAAGGATGATACAATAGTCTGTGTTAATGTTTTCTTTCAATAAGAAAACATTTTAGCATAGTGTGACATACCGAGTACACATAAAACTCAACTGAATAACCAGTGGATATATAGTGGTTGCAAAGTGCGTTCGCTCGTGAGACGTGTGCACCTGTTTCCTTCTATCACAATTAGTGGGCGTGACGCACCCATCAAATACGTCAGCAGATTAACTAACGAGACAGCAAGTACCTGACATCAAGAAGGATTACCTTCGTAGCGATGACGTGACATCTGACATTTAGGCTAACATAAAACACGCTGAAGACACGACTGTATTGCCTCGTACTGTTGTCAGGTTAAATCCTTTCATAAACTTACCCAACCGTGAGAGGAGAAGGGAACCTTTATGATGTTCTGCCTGAATCATAAACAATTATAGTCAGTTGATATAAAATACTTTAGAATTAAACTAATCTAGGTAATATTTGTACGTATGTTATACGTGTACATTTACGTATACGTACATATGTTTGTTTGTTTGTGTGTGTGTGTGTGTGTGTGTGTGTGTGTGTGTGTGTGTGTGTGTGTGTGCGCGCGCGTGCGTGCGTACGTGCGTGCGTGTGCGTGTGCATATCCGCGTGTGTGTTTGTATTTGTATTTGTGAGTGTATATGAGTTTGTATATGCGTGTGTGTATGTGTATTTGTGTGTATGCATATGTATAAAATGTAACTTCATTAAAACAGTTAATGGGCAGATGGGTATTTTATTACATTTATCTCAGTATACTATCGCAAATTGGACGCCAACATGTAATGCCTACAAATTAAGGTGCTGACTTTGAGACATGCCAAAATTGAGGGCTCTCGTCCAAGCAAAGGGCTAAAGTAGACGAAACAATAACTATTTTTTTACTTATCCTGTGCGACTTGATATCATTATTATGTGTAGATTAGATTAAACATCTAAGACATTTTGCAAACACAAAATGTGTATTGAACGCAATCCATTGGCGACAACAATTTATCCCAGATAGTAGAAAACACATATTCAGAACATATCAAATCATACAAATAAACTTGTATAGGTACTCATCGTTGTGTTACTGAAGAATAACGCCATGCTCGTTTTCTCTGATTGTTCGAAAATACGCAAACCACAAAAAGATTGGTCGTGCACATCTAAGTAATTTGCAATATGTAATGTGCAATAAGCATAGAAAACATTGCGAATAAAGAATCGTATCTATAATCAAAGTCGACAATCTCTCAATAGAAAACACCTCATTCGTTCTTTTTGAAACTCACTTTAATTAACACGAATCTTACCTGACTTTAGACATACTGTAATCGAATGGTCACACTAAAATATTCGCGAGTTACTTGCGTATGCGACGCTATGTAAAGCGTACATTAACCAATGTTCGGTGTTGCACGTATCATAAATGGCAAATACAAACTTCTCAACTTCACGACATGTAGCAGACCTAAATATTGTTTAAGCAGTTCTCCTCGTTTGTTTTTACTCGGTGCCTCTACTGAAATCATTATATGTTTTGAAGATTTGTACAATTGCCTGTCATGCCTTTTCATCTACTCAGAAAGAAATCCCAGACAGCTACGGTCAACCAGTACTAACCTTCTTTACATTCTTCAGGTAAAGACGAAAGCAGGAATCCGTGTTTTTCGGTTGTCGCAACAACTGTGTGGAATTCGCTTCCTGCCTCTATTAAAGTTAAAGGAACTGTAATTTAATATTTCGCGTCGTCTAAAACCAGTCTTTGTAATGCTGCCTATCACCATTAGCTTCCTAGCAGTTTCGTCCATCCGTTGAAGACTCGCACAGTGTTTATTATAACGAGATTGATTAACCCTTTTGTGTTATTATTATAATTATAATTATAATTATAATTATAATTATAATTATAATTATAATTATAATTATAATTATAATTATAATAATACTACTACTACTACTACTACTACTACTACTACTACTACTACTACTACTACTACTAATAATAATAATAATAATAATAATAATAATAATAATAATAATAATAATAATAATAATAATAATAATAATAATAATAATTATTATTATTATTATCATTATCATTATCATTATCATTATCATTATCATTATCATTATCATTATCATTATCATTATCATTATCATTATCATTATCATTATCATTATCATTATCATTATCATTATCATTATCATTATCATTATCATTATCATTATCATTATCATTATCATTATCATTATCATTATCATTATCATTATCATTATCATTATCATTATCATTATCATTATCATTATCATTATCATTATCATTATCATTATCATTATCATTATCATTATCATTATCATTATCATTATCATTATCATTATCATTATCATTATCATTATCATCATTAACTTCGACATAAATAGTGAAACCGCTCATGTATAATAGACAACGACAGAAAATCTTAAATCGGTTGACATGAAGATAAATAAGGCGCGATAGAACATATTTTTATAACGAAGAAGTGTACGATTCAGATATGAAAGAAACGTCATTAAATAAGAATCTGGAACGCAAAATCATCGCATCCCTCTAGAGTTGTTAAGCATGTGGTGACAGTTAGCGGAAGTCGCACAAATCTCCCCGACTTGGACAGCTTCGG
>OZ024855.1:33699585-33702085 GCA_964017155.1 Oasisia sp. SBJ-2009 | reverse complement strand
TAACACTACAAATGTTTCAACATTGAGGTGCCAATATTTCTAGATTAGCCACCATATATGTTTGTAGACTATCCCGGTCTGGTCGTAAATACGATCCAACACTTGTGCATTTGTGTCAATTTTGTTGGATGCTTTGAAATGGCAACATGAAACGGTTACTTGCGACCCGATACTTTCCGCGAGTATATAAGTCCTATGAACACCCGATCTCCTGAACTGACACTGTTTGGAAATCACTTAACCGTGAAAGTAGGTAACCATGCGACGCCGTTTAGGAATTAATTAAACAGGCGCTTTGATGTCCGGCTACACTAACAAACTAAGCGGCTTTAAACTGTTATACAAACATTGAGATAATAGAAATAAGGACTAGTTGAGCGCCGGTTGATGCGTGCCCTGTCGGCTTACGTCAATGTCGCCTCATTGTCAGAGATTCAGTGTTGCCTGTAAAGGGCCTGTAAGTGGGTCACGATACATGGCGAGACTCCGCGCGACTGGAGCTGATTGGGGACTGGACACAAGAATAACATTCTAACGATGGATGACAGTCGTAGCTTCCGACTGATGAATACTAGGAAAATCAAGTCTAAGATATCTTGTGTTATACGTTTCTTATCTTAAACGTCCGATTTAATATTGAGTTTACCACACTATCAGACACATAGCGATTTACGTAGTGCAGATAATAAAAACGAGTTTAGGCCGTATGTGTCTTTGTTGGGATTTGCTGTACGTTGTGGTTGCGATAAGCACTTATATCTGACAAGTTGTCTACATCCTCATAATCATAACACATGTATACGGTTGCCCCAAACGGGTTTTATTATTAGTCAAGATCGCCAAACACAAGTACTTGCCGTTAAAGCCATGGCAACCACTATAATAATCGATTACAATTTATGATTTGCGTGATCATTGTCACCGGCAAAGTGTTCCATTGCTTCTGCTTGTAATAATCCTTCGGACAATATAACTGAAACACGCTATTTGGGAATAGTTCGATTAATACAAACAAAAACAAACCGAAGTCCTATATGTTAACATGGAGAATACGGATTCCCTGCCCCCAACTGCCACCAGCCTCGTTTTCGCGCGCGAGAATTACACGCCCTATATGTCCAGTTAGTGTTCAGTGCAACCGCAGTTCAAAAAGTTACATTCCCGAGCACAGAGTGTAAATTGTATATGTTTACATAGCGCGGTATTAAATCATTAGAATAATTGCGTAATGCGTTTCATTTGGAAACAAAATCAGCCATCCGTATTTTCGGCGTGAAGACCTTACTTATTCACCCAATAACCACACCTTGAAGCAACAAAGAGAAACTGCGTCGTGTGTCACAACTAAAGTGACAACCGATTATATCAGTTAAGACATATAGAACATCAGAGCACTCTCTGGATGGTGCAAAACACGCAGACGCAAAAGCAGGTTTCTCGGAATGCTGGTAAATGCATTTTTATTATTAATTAGAATAATTAGTTAACTAGAACCGTTCGTTGCGTTGTTGCAAGTAGGTAGTGTTAACCGTGTCCTGTGCTCCGCACTCATCGGGTCGCGACCAAGAAGACGGCTGACGTTTTGAACAATCAACTGACGTCCATGTTGCGGAACCGTGCAACCATACAACCGATCAGAACCGATGAATGTTCAAACCCTCAAGCCTAGTATGTAGAAATAGGGTACTCGTGGTGTGTTATCCAATTAGTATCAAGTACACATTAAGCAGTTGAGAGGATAGGGTAGGATGGTGTTGTAATGTGTTAATTAAATATAAGCAATAGCTTGCATTTACTGCCAAGCAACGACTGTAATATTTTTGTTGCGTCATGACGTGAACGCGTGGCATAATTGTGGGACGCAACTGACATATCCATTACGTTGTGCTCGTAGTTTTTGCTTAAAGTAGCTATATTTATCAGGTAAAAGTAGCAGCTACAAAGTAGTGTGATCACTAATACCGATGTAGGCTACTATGCAACGACAGAGTTCGTATAGTTGTCGTGGATGGAAGGCATGAAACTAAAATTGAACCATTCCAAGACGGAATACATATTAATTGGTACTGCGCAGCAATTAACAAAATGCACCAATATGGTTATTAACATTGGTAGCAAAGAGATACATGCATTGAGCTGTGTGCAAAATGTGGGCGCTTATTTTGATAAATACATGACAATGGAACAACATGTTAAGTCCAAATGTCGGGCTGCTTATGCACAACTGCACAATATCGGAAAAGTGAGAACATTTCTTGATCACCAGAGTGCAGAGAAAGTGATACATGCTCTGATTCACAACCATATTGATTACTGTAATGCTCTTCTGATCACCCAAATACCTTATATAGAAATTGCAAATGGTTCAAAACTCAGCAGCCAGAGTGTTGTGTAGAATCCGAAAGTATGACCATTCAACACGTCAAATCATTCGCAAAAGAAGAGCCATTCTGACGACAATACAGCGGTATTCGGAACAACCCTCCTGCGGTCCATCGAA
>OZ024855.1:33677085-33694585 GCA_964017155.1 Oasisia sp. SBJ-2009 | reverse complement strand
AAGTGCGGTTTTGTGTTCACTGAAACAAAATCCTGTCGTCATTCCACAGGGTCACTGAAGCGTGACGTCAGGAGAGAGACAGAAATACGTGCTGAATCTCTCGCATTCGACGTGGGACCAGAACATGACCTAGCGCCAAATCTACACCAGAAAATGCGAGTATAGATGCACCATACGGGCGAGTATGAATATACGATGTCAAGTAATGACAAATAATAATTATAATATTATATTCACAGTTTGCTCGTAGGGTCGTAACCCATAAAGTTTCAATAAGTTGCTCCAAAACGCATCTCATATTTGGACAGGTATTGTCATACGTTATAAGATAAATTCCTTTTATTTCAGATAAGCCATTGTTATGTATAGCGTTCGCAGTAAGTGGTTAAGAGGCGTTTGTAGTGTAGTGTGTAATCTCGCAAGACTTGTTGATTACGTCCAGCTAAAATTGCTCGTCAGTCAGGAAACGTCAATCTTTGACTTACGTCAATTATAGTAGATGTGTGCCGTACCACATACTATAAGTAGGCCATTTTCGAAACACAGAACCACAAGGAAAATGTTATACTGCTTTAAGACTGCGAGCTTTCATAACATCTGGAAGACAAAAATGGTACATTGCATTTGAAAATAAAAGCAAATTGGATTGTGGAGATCGTTAAGCAATCCGACCGATTCATTATCAACACCGCTGTCACTGTCATCTTCCTCGTGGTATTGTCTTTATCATCATCACACAAATATTGTCATTAACATCATCATCATCATCATCATCATCATCATCATCATCATCATCATCATCATCATCATCATCATCATCATCATCATCATCGTCGTCGTCGTCGTCGTCGTCGTCGTCGTCGTCGTCGTCGTCGTCGTCGTCGTCGTCATCGGTACACTTCTGTTTGTGACCGTGGTTATCATTGTCGTCTTCGTCATCATCGTCGCTGTAATTATTGTGGTCATCGCTGTCATCACCATCGTCATGTCAATCATTATCATCATCTTAATCAATATCCGTCGTTATCACTAGTGTCGTCATCATCAACATCATCTCATTCGCACGGTCACCATCAGAGTCAAACGTCCACAGTCGGTTGTTCAGACACGTTCGAACAGAGAGCGAATGCCGGGGGCAGGCATTATGCATTCCGACGCTGTCAGTCGTTTCACCTGTCGGCCGGGTGCAACTAATGGTTGTGGGGATCGCTTACACCCGTCCACCCGACCCGTGCCGCTAATGATGGCGGTGGTGTACACCGGCACGTCTCGACCGCGTCAGAGGCCGCGCATTATGCATGTATGGCCGGGCCAGTGCGGGCGTGCGTGTCTCCAACACCCGACACATAATTGGAACCGAGTTTAAATAACAACGAACGCGTTGTTGAGTACAACGTACGCCCCGAAGACGAGTTTAGCGCAGTTGTTGCAGTGCGGTTGAATACTTCCAAGAGAAATCGTGCTGGTTATGAGATGAGCAGTTGTATGTGGGCCACAGTGGTACGTGTCTTCTAGTGAAATTGAACAGCTTTCTTTAGCTGAGAAACTCATAGTAATACTGGAGGGAGAGAGAGAGGAGGAAAGTGAAGTTGAAGGAAATGTTGGGAGAAGATAAGGGAGAGAATGGGACAGGGGAAAACGAAAGGAAAAGTAGAGAAAAGAAAGGTGAGAGAACGGGGTAAGGAGAGGCGAATAGGAGTGAGGTAGATAGAAAGAGAGAGAGAGATAGAGAGAGATAGAGAGATAAAGAGAGATAGAGAGAGAGAGAGAGATAGAGAGAGCTAGAGAGAGAGACAGACATACAGACAGACAGAGACAGACCGACAGACAGACAGAGAGCAGAGAGCGCGCGCGAGAGACAGAGAGAGAGGGGGGGGGGGCGGGAGGGAGGGAGGAAAACTGATCTTTAAAAAATGTGACAGAATGGGAGAGGGAGAAGCGAATAAAAAGGAGAGAGCGAGGGAGCATGACGCCCGACGAAGACACGGCGAGCAGCGAGGAAGACGGCGACAACGTGAACTTGTCGAGTGATCGGTCAATCGATGAAGGGAGCATTCTTCGACAGTCGTTATCTGATTACTGTCATGGAGTTGCTCTCTTTACCGCGTCGACTTAACTCTCTTCTACGTCCGACCACTGCTGTAGAGGTTGCACTTCGCACAGTCCAACGTGCGGGTTGACATCGTAATGCATTTAACGTATGCCATCATATTGTTTCCGTCGTCAAAACAGGTGATGTATTTCTACAATTTAACGCGTAATTGTATTGTAATATTTTGGCTGGCATTTCTTTAATTTGCATGTGTTGGTTTTCTTTCTGTGTGTGCTTAGTATGTGTATTTCATGCGATCCCGAGAATGTCTAAAGAATCACCTATCCATCACGTGACCAGTTGTTTAGCAAACACGTCATTGTGCGATAAAAAATGGCTGCTCAAACACGTGTTTTGTCTTATAGTTTGTTGAAATTGTGGTCTCAGAAGATTACTATTATGGAAAAAACCTCAGTGAAACTTGCTAAATTGTTAAATATATGACGTAATGTTTGCTGTAGGAAATTGAGGTGTCTGTGACTGTAAGGCCTAATATATGTATATTTTTGAAAGGTCTATAATTATATTTGTCAGTTGCAATAGGAGCGTTTATTTTTATTTAACTTTTCTCAAGTAGAACATTCTGTAACATTTCGGCCAAATAGATAAGCTATTGTGATGTATTTTTGCCATTATCACCGACTTACCATCTACCGTGATGCTGTGCTTTAGTTAGTATACATGTAGCCTGAACGATCCATAGCGCTGACATAATATGCCTTAAAGTATGATCTGCGTAAGGCTTAGCATTTCGTCGAACATTTATATTCACTATGACCATATCTCACTAAGAACGTTTTATATATTATATGTAATTTCCACAGTCATATCTCAAGGACAAACTCTATTATCCCACGGGTAGCAAAACGATAGATTGTACGTAGTGTCATATCCACGGACGGGAAAGTTCGATAATAAATACATTGACTTACCTGACAAGTGACATAGTTGATTTATTCTATTAACAAAATCATGTTTTTGCTGGAGGTGTAGCACTTGATTTTGCGTCTTTGGCCACTTCAACACATCCAATCACACAAAACACACCGCAACAACAGCGAAATAGAGACAACTGCGTTTAGGCCCGTGTAATAGCAGGCTTAAAATCGTCTCGGTTCGTCCTAAGTATAGGCTGTGACTTCTCAGCGTTAGTCACCAGAGTTCTTGCATAGCAATTTTCCCGTTAAAGTCACGACTTTCGGAAATAGTCCGAGAGAATGTGTATTGTCTCGGTCTATGCATAGCACAGCAGAACACGTGAATTACAACACGATTGCGGCATAACATTTCATAGGTCAAACATCTAGCATCAGTTGTAACTTTCGAAAATTTGCTCTATATATTTGTCGTACATTTTTTTTTCGTGACATCTGCAAGCATAGCTGTAACAAGTACATTTATTTTGTACTTGAGTAAAAGTAACTCTAGAAAGAGCTACTCAAGTAAAAGAAAAAGTACTTTTAAATAAATATTTACTTAAAGTAGAAGTAAAAGCTTGTACTTGAAGTAAACACAAAACTACTTTTCTCCTATAACTACCTAAAATGGCCGACGGGGCCAACTGTTGTGAATAAACAAGATAGTCACAATATCATTTAGCGTTTATAACAAGCAGACATAATTTGTTTACTAATAATTTTGTTCTCTGCATAATTAATAAATGTTTTTAACAGTGTTAAATATAAGCATTACAGTGCAAACAGCATTGCATACAGGCTATAAATAGCCTACTGCATGTTTGATTACTAATAGGGCTGCAACAACCATCGTATTCATACATAGAAGTAGGTATACAGATTAGTATAGGGGTTCTTAAAATTGTTATCATCTTGAGTGACAGATGGACGTGTGAAGAATTTTTTCATTTCCGATAAAAACTTACTTGACGAAGGGGATCTAGAACAATGGTTACAACTATTCCTTTCATAATATGTCGTCATGTGTAATTGCGACATGGAAACTGAGTTCACGCAGTTACACATAGTGTTTCAGATATTACAGATAGATCATCTACAGACTATAAAGATCGGTGGGTCCGTGGTGAGCGATAATGGGGAACACTCGATGTACAACTAGCACGTGCCATTCACAAGGATTATCTGAAGCTAGTAAGCTGTGTCAAACAACAGGCAAGACAAATGAAGACTAGTAAGGGAGCTGTTTGTTGTCTGGTCTAAGCAAGGATTTCAATAACCCCAGCCCCAGCCCATTGTTGTCTGACCGGCTCAGCCCAGCCAGCCCGCCCAGCCGACTGTCGTCATGCATTCCTGACACCTAACTCGTTCAGGTTCAGAACCAGACCCCAGATTGCAATTATCTCACTGGCTTCATCAAGTGACAAACGAAATACGTCCAGTCCAGGATATTTAACATCTGTCTCTGCTGGTCTGTTATTTTACTTATATCACTCATTCACTCATCCCTCCCTCACCCATCCAATTATTTACTCGCTCTAATATATATATATACATATATATATATATATATATATATATATATATATATATATATATATATATATATATATATATATATGTGTGTAATATATATATATATATGTATCAGAGCCGTAATGTAACGAAGTACTTTTACTTCGTTACTTTACTTAAGTAGAAAAGTTTACTTTTCTTGAGTAACGAAGTACATTTTTGGGGAAGTACTTTTACTTGTAACGAAGTACAAATGTGAGTACTTTTTCTAAATGTAACGAAGTACTCATAATTTCTTTATAAAATTTGCGAAGCTCCTAAAAAGTTCCGCGAATGATCTGTGTCAGAAGCACGTGCGGCACTGTTTGCCGTCAGCGTAGATTTATTTTAAAATGTCACAGGAAACAACAAATAGAAATAACAGATAAGCAGAGACAGACGTGTTAAATGTCCCGGACTGGCCGGATTTCTTTTGTTACGTGTTGAATTCGGTGAGATAATTGCAATCTTAAGGTCTGGCGCTGAGCCTGAATTAGGTGTCAGCAGGACCACAGCCGGCTATGCCGGTTGCCCCGACTGGGCCGCTCAGAAAACAATAGCCAAGAATTATTTAACTCCTTGTTTTGACCAGACAAGTAAAAACAGCTGCCTTACTATCTTCTTGTGTCTTGCCTGTTGTTGACACAGTTTGTTAACTTTACATGATCCTTGTGAATGTCACATGCTAGTTGTATAACGAGAGTTCCCCATTATCGCCCACCGCAAATCTGCCGATCTTTATCATCTGTAGGCTTATATATCTGTAATATAGATTAGTGTGTATAACTTAGTGAAATCAGTTTCTATACATATTTACATTAGTATTTTGAAATAAATGTTGCAATTACACATGAAGGCATAATTATTATGAAAGGAATGTTGTAACCACATGGTCTAGACCTTCGTCAAATATCACAAATGAAAACAAAATCTTCACACGTCCAAGATGACAACAATGTTAACAACCCTATAATAACGTGTATATCTTCTACTTATTAATACGATGGTTGCTGTAGTCGTGTTAGTAATCAACCATGATGTAGGCTATTTACAGCCTGTGTGTAGTGCTGTTTCACACTGTTAAAACATTTATCTATTATGCAGCGAATAAAATATTACTAAAGAAAATTATATCAGCTTGGTATATATGCTAAATGATATTGTGAATATTTTGTTTTATTCACATTAGTTGGCTGCATCGGTCATTTTAGATCATTACAGGAGAAAAGTACTTTTGTGTTTACTTCAAGTACAAGTTTTTACTTTTTACTTGTACTTCAAGTACATTTTTATAGCAGTACTTTTACTTTTACTTGAGTAGCTTTTTCTTGAGTTACTTTTACTTTTACTCAAGTACAAAATAAATGTACTTGTTACAGCTCTGATATGTATGTATGTATGTATATATGTGTATATATATATGTATATATATATATATATATATATATATATATATATATATATATATATATATATTTGTGTATCAAATATTATATTATGCTCATTAATAGATTCGCCGCTGCGTGTCGCAGTTGTAGATGCTAATCTTTGGCCGAATACTCTGCTTATACCTAGAGTTGCAACCGTCCTCATCGGCGTCTAGACCCTAATACGTGTTACAAACTGTAGAAATTGTGTCAGCAGCACATATTTGTCGACATTTCTACGCGATGATCGGACGTTAGTGTCAACATTGTTTCTTGTTATCAAATAGGGAAAACACGTTTCTTTATAATGAATTAATTATTATTTATTTATTACTTGTTAGGAACTATCTAGGCACACAACACAAGCAGGCCATAGATTCGAAGCCTCTCAAAGCGACTATCACGTCTGACTATATACTGTACAACATTCACAGTAAAAACAGTTAGTGCTAATCACTTCGTTAGTGTAAAGTCATAAATGACAAAAACGACTACAAAGCGCCAAACATGATCCACGTCAGCGCTATTTCCAATCTAGCTGCTCCTGGCAACTTTAGTGTAACTTAGACATGGAACTAAACTATTACTTGTCGGAATTCTCCCTATTACAATGTGTGAAGTAGGACGTCAGACTATGTCTAGCTAGGTAGCAGATATGCAACACACAACTCCTATATATCCGACGTGACATTCAATCGCATATAAGCAATGATAATAACAACCGATTGGGCTAAATACTAAAATTATGTATCTAACTCGACATTAAACAAACGTCTCTTAGCATAACCAGCATTTACGTGCATGTGGGTTTCCACTTATTTATACGTATCTATATGTCTGTTTGATATAAACATATCCATAATAGAAATGGTATAAGTAAGTATTGTATAATGTGTACGTACGTACATCACTGAAATGTCAACTTTTGAATCATGACACCAGCATATGATGTAATGTCCTCATAGTACGGTTAGTTACTTAGGTGACCTTCTACAAATTATGTTAGCGTTTCGGTGTTGATACTTGGCCTACATTGCCACAAAACACATTTAAGTGATCGTCTGTTCAATCGACAGCCGGCAGGTGAAAGGCGCCACCATGCGGTATTGTAAGACGCATGCGCGCACGCGAGTCATTTGTTTCGACATCATCGCCTGAGTGTCGGTGTTATCGCCCGCTCGCAGCGCTGTGTTCCACATCGACTTCCAGATATTGTTGATGAGCGAAGCAGGCAAAAGTTCCTTGTTCGCAAGCCGATACTCCCGCAATGCCTCGTCAAATCCACCAGCGCACTTCTGCAGGGTGACGACAATAGCCATTTCGTCGTAGATCTCTGTTCCTCCGTTCATTATTCGCACGTCAACGGAAGGATCATGACGCATTGACGAGATGACGGACGTGAGTTGGGTCGCAACGTCTGTCGCCAGTAACAAGCTCTCGGAGCTGATGGTCGAGTAGTCGACTCCAGACGAGGCCATGGCTGTGAAGTGTGGCATAGGTTCGTGACATATGAATTTGTAGAGTGTCGCGCGTGTTAGTTTGTATAATTGTATACATCCTACAATGTCTATGCCCTACAATATCGTGTCGCAAGTGCGTGCGGGCGTGCGTGTATGTCCGTTTACATATGTATGCACATATGTTTATGTATTTGGTGTTTGTATTCTGTCTGTCTGTCTGTCTGTCTGTGTGTGTGTGTGTGTGTGTGTGTGTGTGTGTGTGTGTGTGTGTGTGTGTGTGTGTGTGTGTTGTTTGTGTGTGTGTGTGTGTGTGTGTGTGTGTGTGTGTGTGTGTGTGTGTGTGTGTGTGTGTGTGTGTGTGTGTGTGTGTGTGTGTGTGTGTGTGTAAGCATGCGTCTGATGAGTGTACGTATATGTATGCATGCATTTTACTTCATTATATTACAAAACGTGAAAACGAGTGGCAGTTACATAATATTATAACTACAAATAATAAAACTCAATAAAAAGATAAGCAGGATCGTTATGACAGCTAAGCCAAATTACCTTTCCCTTGAAGTCGCAGCTGGATCGGGTAATGATCGCTCACTGTCTTTGTCTGAAAATAGCAGACGTGTCCAGTGAAAGTTATTGTAATATTACCATCAAATGAAATAAGGCAAGACGTAAACGAACGTTATATTATAGACATAATATTAGAAAAGAATACAACATTTATTAACGTTTATCAAACATAAAGCGTGGCTGCTTTCAATTGAGACTTCACAAATATTATGCCTGAAATGTGTCTGTGTAATCAATAATAATTATCGCGGGAAATGTGCCTGCCGTGTCGCCATCTAGCGAATAACGCTTGTATTATTGTAAATTACGCTGTTCGATCGTAACAATTGCAATTCCCACACCGCATAGTAATTTTATAACAATACATAGTGATCAATTTATGTACTGGAAATTCATTTGTTATATCACATCAGTTGTAGGCCTAAAAACTAATTTGGCGAGTACTACATTATAATGCCGATATAATATTATATCATCACGGTAGTGCGTGGTTTTACATTTCGTTCCCGCACGGGCCCATAGTCGAAAACAAACATACTGCAAACCGGAAACGTCCGTTCCGGTAACACCACCGCAATCACTTACTTCCTCAGCTCATTTTCGCGTCACGAATCCGGTTCATTTCCGATTCCGTCGACTTAACAACTGGTTATCAAAACATAATTCCGAAGATAAAGGACCCAATGGAACAATGCCCTTAGCTCTACACCACTGCTCTGCGTGCATTACCGCATACCCGAACTGGATACTATCATTCTTGTCAACCATTTCCAGACGCGATGCATTCAATATCCACCACAACGAAAACTATCCTATAAGCTGACGTAAGACCACGTTTGAATTTTCCCTAAGCGGACATTATAACGTTTCCTTCATTTCCAATTATATGAACACATCTTTCATAGTCATTTTCGCAGCATATGTAACCTCTACTGGTAGACAATTCGTGAAATTCTAATACCTCAGTTTCCCACAAACCACTTTTAAACTGATACCAGTATCAATATGCAGAAAATCACCGACTGTCATCTGATATAATTTGACAGCTCTGATGCCAAGCTGCACAAAAACATAATTTCTACTCACTCCACACTACACTACATATATTCTCAGACAACCTGCATAATGAAAGCTATTTATATAGGGTACACTTTGGTGATGGCGGACGAATACCTTACTGCGTTCGTACGTCAGCTGTCATTACCTGTTCTGGGGTGAGGTCGAGGGCGATGTCGAAGCGAAACACAGCGACACTCCTCGGCACAATGGCCGCCTGCAGCTCGCTGCCCGCCACCACAAACCTGACACCGACGGATGACTCAAGTACATATTGATCGCAAACGATGTCATGATTGCTGTGCGTGCGGGCATGCGTTTGTGAGTGTGCATGTGTGTGTGTGTGTGTGTGTGTGTGTGTGTGTGTGTGTGTGTGCGTGCGTGCGTGCGTGCGTGTGTGTGTGCGTGTGTGTGCGCGCGCCGGTTGTGCGTGTGTGTGAATGTGCATGCAGACGCGCATGCGAGTGTGCGAGCGTACACGCGTAAGCGAGCGCTTGCGCATGCTTTTGTGGAGCTTGCGATTTCTTAGTGCTCGCCTGCTCTAGTAAGCGTGCGTGTTTGCGTGAGCCAGGAATTGCAATGATGCCTTATCATCCGTTTGGTTATGTGACAAATATAAATTTATTCACACATGACGTGGTAGAATAATAATAATAATAATAATAATAATAATTATTATAATAATAATAATAATAATAATAATAATAATAATAATAATAATAATAATAATAATAATAATAATAATAATAATAATAATATAAACACAGTATAAATCAATGTTAGTGATGAGTCAATGCGACTGTAAATTAGACAGCTAACGGACGTTGCATGTATGCAATTATAACACAATCCAATAGTTAACTTTGTAACTTTAAATCGATACAAATATATAAAACAGTGTCAATAATAATTCGTATACTTAACTAACAAACTTTGTATAGCACTAGTCTGCCCACCAGCGCTACATTGCATGCAATAATTAGTTGACATTCTAATATATATCAATTCCAGTCTCTCTATACTCATTTGTTCGGTATGGGTGGTTAATAATTTAATAATTCATCTTTTGTTGCATAAAGTTTGGGTTAGTTCATTTGGGGAATAAACAGACTAACCTGTCATAGGCGCAGTTGCTTTTGCCCACTGTGGTGTCAATGTCGTCTCCTAGCAACCACTGGAATCTTGAGTCAGTGCGCAGGCGCACGTCAGCCCACTCTCTATTAGTCACGTACGAACAATCGGCGTTGAAATCTCCGGTGATAATTATATCCTGAAAGCAACGGAGATAAAACAAAACATGATAAACTAAGTGAATCTACCCCAAGGTATTTATTAACGTTAACAGGTACGCAACCCGTTAGCACTCCGATTAGAGTTTATAGATAATCGTCGACGTTGCTGTCATTAGTATAAATTAAAACAACACTACCGCACTCATTATCCACCACCGTACTTATTATCCATATTATCACACCATTGTCGTCGTTGTTGTAAACATTATTGTAACAGTTATAATTATGATCGATGGTAACAGTAATATATATATATATATATATATATATATATATATATATATATATATATATATATATATATATATATCACACTATAGTCAAACATCAACATTATAATGACTATATGTTTTGATTTTACCCCGTAAAAGGACAATACAGATTAAGTCTCCTGACACACATATATCGCCCGTGTTGACTCACGCTGACGCCTAGAGCCATGGCAGTCGCCTCGAAGGCTGGCACGAGCGCATCCAGCTCCTTCTCCGCGGCTCTCGGCGACGTGTGGATGCCCATCACAGCGAACGTACCGACCTCTGTAACGTCAATCAGAAGCCGCTGATTGCCACTAACACGGGGGCTGGCTGTTCCTGATTTGTGATTTGTATGACATTCTTAATACTAAATGATTATGTTTATTGCCATTGACAGTGGCGCTTTCGTTTGTTATAAATCATCGTAATTTAATTTCACTTTTTATTTCACACACGTATGCAACTGCATGCTTTGTCGATACATATAACGCTTAACATATATATATTTGGTTTTATTTTACAAAGAAATGTCTGTTGTTTAAGTAAATACATACAATTAACACACTATCAAGATCTGATTTAGCGACTCCCAAGCCCTGCGCACACGAGCAGATAGGGCGCCGGGTCATTAGCTAATTACCCCTATCTGCAGCCGATCTTCCTGTGTGCGGGCGGACTATCACTGCTGCCTGGCCGCATGAGGCGAGGGAAAGATTATCCAACGGGTTTGATATTATCAGCACAGCGGGAGCCGGATTTTCCCTTGTGCGGGTAACATGAGCTATCGGAGCAGCTACGAAAGTAATCCAGCCAATGATATCACGCCCTGTGATCACGTGCAGCGACGATCGCGGTCACAATATGGCAGCGACAATCGCCTTCATGTATGAGACAATTATTTCTGAAGACAAACTTGAAGCGATCTGGGAAGATGTCCTCTGTCTTTATAAAATAACTTACAATTACAGAAACAAATAAAATTCACAAAAGAAACTAACGCAAAATTCGCCGACAACTCGACAACATCGGCGGCGGCTAAGCATAGCTCTATACTAGTCTATGAGACTATGATTATCGAAACATCGGTATTGTGTCGAGGAGTGTTTTGTTAGCAGTGTTCAGTTGAGATTTAGGGTTTTTGGGTAAGTTTAGGATTAGTTAAAGTTAGTTTAGGGTTCCTTTTTTACGATAAAATTGTACATTTTTGAAAGTCATTTATATAGCGACACCGCGATAAATTACTAACTTTATGTTAATCGCTGATTTACCGCGCTGTCCAGTTTTGCGCGAGTTTGATTTGTTAATTTTATTCTTTACATGAAATGATATGATTTTATTTTGTGATCTAGTATGTACACAATATATGTGAGGAGACATTTGGCAGCTGTAGGGGTTCGTTTTCATGGTTAGATTAGAAAGTAAAAGATTGCCGACGTTTGTTACACCGATATGAAATAATCGCCGGGTAATGTAAAACGTGCCTCACAGACATAGTGTAATAAAAACACCCGATAATGTAACAAAAATCCCTCAATAATGAAATATGTTTGCTAATAATAATGTAATAATTGTTGACTGATAATGTGATAACGCCTGATGAAATAATAACGTTTAACCGATAATGTAATAACGCCCGTATTTCACGTAGGCCTTAGTCGTTTTCATGGATTTGATTTTTATTTCTTGCAGTTAGATGATCTATTTAATATATTTTGCAACATCGCACTTTTGCTAGTGGGATAGAAGTAGTCTTTTAAGATTAAATCCAAAATGCTGATTCCAAATCTGAAGTCAGATTTGTCCCAGTAGGTCAGGATTTTGACTAATGAGGGGTGAGTTGGCGGAGCAGCTTGGTCGACTCGTGTGCGGCAACGGTGATAACGAGGCCAATGGCCCCATTAGCTAATGACCGGGCGCCCTATCCGATCGTGTGCGCCGGGCTTAATGATACATGGGGACACTGTTGTATAACGCAGTATCCTGTTTGGAACTTCGCAAAGCTCTTCATTCTTTACTTCCAGGCCAACCTGTTCATTCGAACACTTCTCAGCGAACCATTCAGCCAAGCCACTGCATAGGTAATGCCGTAAGAACACTCGTACACAAATATCCACCACTGTCTATTGCCAAGTACTCATTCGTGCAACTGAGTGAACTGGAGCAACGTAAAGTGAAAGAACATAAACATTCTGTCCGACAGCGCATAATTGGAACCCTGTTTCCCTCGACTGCCAGACCTAGACCGTCTGTAGGCAGAACGCACTGCACGCGTATCGTAGTCACTGTCGCAATAGGCAATAGATGCAAACACCAACTTGGCTGTTCATAGACAGGTCTGTGTATAAACATTACACGTACCTGTGGTGTTGGAATGGAAACGAACAGCAAATGGTTCTCGTTCAA
The DNA here is from genome assembly GCA_964017155.1 of Oasisia sp. SBJ-2009. Taxonomy (NCBI): domain Eukaryota; kingdom Metazoa; phylum Annelida; class Polychaeta; order Sabellida; family Siboglinidae; genus Oasisia; species Oasisia sp. SBJ-2009. The sequence continues at coordinate 33,681,569 of OZ024855.1, read as the reverse complement.
ATTCATCTCCAGGATCACTGTACTGATAGACGCCAGTCGCCTTGACTTTTGAAGGCCTTCAAAGTAAATGGTCATTAGCTATGATATAAAAGTAAATGGTTATTATATATGATATCAAGGTATTATTTCACGGTTTCTTTTATTAGACCGTATACAGACTTACGTACTTTTTTGTTGGGTAATGAAGAATCATATGAATATAAAAAGGTAAAACATCAAGAGAAATATAAACACATTATGTTGTATGTACAGAGTTTGAGCAATTGTGATTTTCTTGCTAGTAATGTATGCTTAATAAAAACACATTCTATATGCACCATCTACAGCTGAAATGCTTGGACGGAAATCTGATACGTGACGTAATTCAGCTCACCCCCTTTCTGCATACTACGTTGTATATATTCTATTGAGATGTGTGACGTTGAATATAGTCGGAGGTAAATGTTTGGTTTCTATTTTTAAGAAATACTTTCAGTTTCAATATCAATATTTCAGTATATATATATATATATATATATATATGTATATATATATATATATATATATATATATATATATATATATATATATATATATATATATATATATATATATATAAGCGTGTTTACCCGTGGAAAGAATATGGAAATGAATTGGTGAGTGACTCCCCAGATGGCGCCACGGTGAACATGATGACATTGGTTTCATTCCGCGTGTATAGCTAGTTAGCCAATAGTGGTAGTAGTAGTAGTAGTAGTAGTAGTAGTAGTAGTAGTAGCGGTAGCGGTAGCGGTAGCGGCAGCGGCAGCGGCAGCGGCAGCGGCAGCGGCAGCGGCAGCGGCAGCGGCAGCGGCAGCGGCAGCGGCAGCGGCAGCGGCAGCGGCAGCGGCAGCGGCAGCGGCAGCGGCAGCGGCAGCGGCAGCGGCAGCGGCAGCGGCAGCGGCAGCGGCAGCGGCAGCGGCAGCGGCAGCGGCAGCAGCAGTAGTTACGATGTCCTTCAGCTTGAGCAATTTTAGATTGAGTTTACATTATCCCAGTGGCGTAGCCAAAGTGGGCCACGAGTCAAACGACCTTCATGAAATCCAAGAACATTAGGAGGATAGGGAACTGATAACCAACAACTGGCTTCCTGATTCATAGTGTGATTAAGTACTGACGATATAGGGATGTTGTACATCTACTCTACGTGTAGACTGGCTACAAATTCTAATGTTTCCAAAGGCGACTGTGTTATAATTTATTAGTGCAATTTTTTAATAGTATGCACGGAACATAACGATTTGTAACCATGGATAGATATCGCAGTATATTCCTATAACATGAGCATATTTCTACGTGTACTACACAACGTGAATGTAAACACACACAGAGTACCGCGGAGACTTACTTGAAGAAGAACGCGTACTGCTCCTTGCTTGCCGTTCTCCCGAGTCGTTCACTGATGACGTAACGGAACTGCTCAGTCGATATTCTGCAAGGCAAGTATAACATCACTGTTGTGATTCTGTCCATTTAATTCAAATTACGACACCATTCCAGTTCATACTAATTATGTTAGAGTTGTCTTTAGTTACGTGTTTACGAAGCGCTATGTCTTTCTCCTATCTGATACAGTTGAGGTAGCCTCAATAACCCAGGCACCGGGAGGTAGCAGTATACAATTGAGCCCCTCACTACGGCCTGGGAAAAACCACCCTGCATTAACGTTTGATTGTCAGGGCGACGTTACCCCCAGATTAGGGTAGAGGCCATAGCTGACTCTCAGGCCTAATTTGAAATTAAAATCAAATAAGTATACCCTTTTATCAGATAATACTACTGTATGCTATTAATATTCAAAAATAAACTTAGCAAAACTTGTCACACACAGAATAAACATAATTACATTTTTCGTTGTTCCTATCAGATAATATTTTTATTTCTACTTTGTATTTTCTTTATATATGTCTTATAATTTGGTTTCATTATAAAAAAGAATACATTATGTATAACCATTTAATAGTTATCATTAGACATTTTGAGCGGTGATACGTGCTCCAGATGGCGCCACTATACCGAGTCGGTCGAGCCAATCAGTGGTGTATTGTTCCGTGGGTACACGTCATTGTCGTATAGTCTAATTGTAATTGGGCCAACGCAGTTGCGTAACTTTGTGATTGATCCATGTAAAATCCAAAACCCAGCAAAAATACATAGTCTGCTAGCTACGACCTTGGCAACGTTGAAAGTCTCTTTGGAGAGAGACAGCCGTAAAACCTGTGCTTCTGTAACTATTCACGACCATCGGTCTTCGCGATCAGTGCTTCACTCATTCGTACAAATGTGGCCTGGAGGTGAAATATGCCCACTGGGGGTTTGACCCGTTGGCGAACAATTGCATTTGTTACGACATGCCCGTTCTATAAAGTATAAATAGACTGAACCAGTGAATGTTCGTCCAACCGTGCGGGTACATACACCTGCTACGGCTGCGGGGCAGGACAGGTCAAGTTCTGGGTCAAGCACTAGTTTTAGTCACGCGGGCGTTACCGGTACAACAGTCGAGTCGGCGTAAGACCACCAAAATGTGCACGTCCGCCATTCCCCGACCGCAGAGTACCTTATAAAAGCAGCATTATGCACGTTGTCTGGATTTCTGTGAGTACATATATAGTGTGGGTGGGAGTGATTATAAATGACGTTTTAGTGCAGCGTGACATCAGAGCTGTCAAATTACGACAGCTGTCATTCGGTGCATTTCTGCGTATTAATACATTTGTCATTTTGCTTGGTGATGTAATCAGGGGCAATCCGTGGGTGGTTCAAGCAGAAATGGAGGGGTGTAAGGTTTGAATGAACTTTGTGGGAGCCTGAGGTATTAAAAGTTCACGAATGTTTCACTGAACCACTGTCTGTGGAGGGCAAACATGCTGTGAAATTGTCAATAAGAGAACTGATCAAGATTAATAGGAAATGAAGGAAACGTTATAATGGTCGCCTGGAATGGAAAATGCAAATGTGGTCTTACGCCAGTCAGTCCATAGTTCACAAACTTCATTATTGCATATAATAATTGTAAATAGATGCAAACCAAAACATAAAATTATATCTAAACATGCCACATGGCAAATGCACATTCCCAAGTTGAACAGAATGTTAAAAGTGGAGTATATTTCCCGACTCGATTATCGAGAGCGAAATGATTATTGTTTTTTTAATAGAAAATATCCGTTAGATTCGCTTGTTTGGATCTAAGATTATACCTGTGACCTAGCAGGCCTACAACGATGGTTTCTGGATTTTGACTTTTTAATTCGTCCGAGGGGTTGTAGAACTTGTTTGCTCAATATTTCAACAACAACAAACACGTCATTCACAAGGTTATGCGTAGAGTTATGCCATTTACAACTATATCGCTAGATGTCGGAAACATTCGACATACACGTTTCTAGAAATCGTCACTGCTTAACTTAGCCTGCTACCGTTATCACTGTGTTACGTTGCGCATGTATGAGCACGCGACCTACACATTTTCTTATTCAGACTACAAGAGTGTCACGCATTTCCAAACGTATTAGCTCGAGTGAATGCCTTTTTCCGCCAGCATCGCTGGGTTACTCGGCTAGTAGTGAATACAACTGAATGAACAATCAACACCACATTACATGCAGGGAAATAGTCACTTCCTCCTTGCCATTCACAATTAACAGAGTGATGTCACAATTTATTAGTTAATCTCTACCGGATAATACAAACATATCTTCAAATCTTTCCTTACCTGTTGAGGTGCTGTAGCAACTTTTCAACAGCGCGCGGTTCACGTTCTCGGATCTCTTGCAGCAGCAAAATGTCATAGCGGGATATGATCTGAAGCAATCCCACATGGGTCAAAGGTATCATGCATGATACGGTCATATTAAAACAAACAATTGAATACAAACATCCTACACACACACGCACGCACGCGCGCACGCGCGCACTCGCTCACTCGCCCACCCGCACGCGCACGCGCACGCGCACGCGCACGCGCACGCGCACGCGCACGCGCACGCGCACGCGCACGCGCACGCGCACGCGCACGCGCACGCACACGCACACGCACACGCACACGCACACGCACACACACACACACACACACACACACACACACATTCACCTGTCCGAGACTGCGCAGTACGGCCGGCTTTGCGATCTTCCGTGCACCGAAGATCTGCACGTTGAAGGCTCCGAGGAGAAGCGACGGTTGTCGCTGCGAGTGGCGCTCCCGGTGAACCTCCCCGTCGACGGCGCCCCAGGCCGCAGCCAGCAGCACCAACAGCGTCAACAGTCGTCCTCTCACGGCCATTTCGACAGGCTAACTGATGAACGTATTCTTCGCTGTCGTGTAATTATGCCTATTCCTGTTGACTCACCGTCGAGTTCGCCTCGGTGTAACTACAGTTCTAACCCACGCGTCTGACCGACGCGGCCAGTGGGCAGATTACGTAAGCCTGACAAAGAGACCGCGGCAACGCTGCTGAACTAGT
>OZ024855.1:33637085-33669585 GCA_964017155.1 Oasisia sp. SBJ-2009 | reverse complement strand
AACTGCGTCATGGGTTGTCGGCCAATCTCCAGCCGACTTATCACCATCCGCCTGAGGGCAACGCCATTCAACATCACTATCATACAGGCGTATGCCCCAACATCAGACTATGACGATAACGATGTAGAAGACTTCTACGAACAACTGCAGGAAGTCCTTGACCAAACTCCAAAAAAAGACATCCTAATGGTGCAAGGCGACTGGAACGCCAAGATAGGAGAAGATGCTTATGAGAACTGGAGAGGCACATGTGGAAGATACTGCAACACCAGATCAAATGAGAGAGGCCTAAGGCTCCTTGAATTTGCCAGCTACAACGACCTTATGCTGGCGAACACCTTTGGCCCACACAAAGCATCCAGAAGAGCCACGTGGCACAGCCCAAATGGAAAGTACCACAACCAGATAGACTACATCATGGTAAGGAAGCGCTTCCGGTCCAGTGTGAACATTGCCAAGACACGGAGCTTTCCTGGAGCTGACATTGGAAGCGACCATGAGCTAGTCATTATGACCTTCAAACTACACCTGAAGAGGGTCAAGAAACCCAGCCACACCAGGATCAAATTTGACCTTGAGAAGCTGAAGGACCCCGAAGTAGCAGAAGCCTTCCACGCAATGATAGGAGGAACATTTGCAGCGCTCACCATTCTGGACGCTGATGGTACAGACATGGAAACGTTGATCGACACCTTCAACACAGCAGTGACCAACACCGCCAGTGAGATCCTTGGCACACATCGCCCAGTCAAGAAGCCCTGGGTCACAGCTGACTTACTTGATCTGTGCGACAAACGAAGGGAGTTGAAGAAGAAGAAGAAAGATGCAGAAGGAATAAGGCAGTACAGGGCAGTTAACCAAGAAATCAAGAAAGGCATGAAAAAAGCAAAGATGGACTGGATTGAAGAGCAGTGCCAGGACATCGAAAATAACATGAAGAAAAATAACAGCAAGAAAACTTACCAGCTGGTGAAAGACCTGACCAGCACAAAACAAGGACGAACCACCACCATACAGGACAAGGATGGAAAATGTCTGACTGAAGAACAGGACATCCTAAAGAGGTGGACCGAGTACTGCTCGGAGCTGTACAACTACAGAGCCACAGGAGACCCAGAAGTACTAAACGTCCCTCCAGCAACCGACAACGACAACTACCCCATCCTTCGCGAAGAAGTGGAAGCAGCGGTGAAATCGCTCAAGAAGGGGAAGTCAGCAGGAGCGGACAACGTCCCAGCAGAGCTGGTGCAGGCAGGGGGAGAAGCCATGATAAGCGCCCTACTGACTATCTGCAACAAGATCTGGCAGACAGGGGAGTGGCCCACGCCGTGGACCCAATCTCTCATCATCACCCTCCCCAAGAAAGGCAACCTACAACTATGCCAGAATTATCGTACCATCAGCCTCATCAGCCACCCGAGCAAAGTTATGCTGAAAATCTTGCTGAACCGACTGAAGCCGCAAGCGGAAAAGATCATTGCCGAGGAACAAGCTGGCTTCAGACCAGGACGCAGCACAACAGAGCAGATCTTCAACCTTAGGGTATTGTGCGAGAAGTACCTCCAACACCAGCAAGACCTCTATCACGTCTTCATTGACTTCAAGAAGGCATTCGACAGGGTATGGCATGCAGCACTATGGGCCACCATGAAGCATTTCAACATCAACGCCAACCTGATCAGAATGATACAGAACCTCTATGAAAAGGCCACCAGCGCAGTCTACCTTAGCAACAGCATAGGGGACTGGTTCAGAACTACCGTCGGAGTAAGACAAGGCTGTGTGCTCTCCCCCACCCTCTTCAACATCTTCTTGGAGATAATTATGACTGACGCACTGAATGACCATGAAGGGACAGTCAGCATTGGTGGCAGAAATATCACAAACTTGCGTTTTGCCGACGACATAGACGGCCTGGCAGGAAGGGAAGACGAGCTAGCTGAATTGGTGGAGCGCATTGATAAGACTTCTACAGCCTTCGGCATGCAGATCAATGCAGAAAAGACCAAACTGATGACCAACAACACCAATGGCTTCAGCACTGACATCAGGGTCAACGGCGAGAAACTAGATTGCGTCAACCGATTCAAATATCTGGGAGCAATCATTACAGATGAAGGATCTAAATCTGAAATTCTCGCCAGGATCGCCCAGGCCACAGCAGCACTCGCCAAACTCAAGACCATTTGGAATGACAGGAATATAGCGCTCAGCTCAAAGATCAGACTGATGCGCTCCCTAGTCATGTCCATATTCCTGTACGCCTGTGAGTCTTGGACATTAACAGCAGAAACCGAGAAAAGGATACAGGCCATGGAGATGAGATGCCTCAGAAAACTCCTCGGCATCACGTACAGAGAACACATCACCAACGAAGAGGTCCGAAACAGAACCCGTCAAGCCATTGGACCGCACGAAGACCTCCTGACCACAGTTAAACAACGAACACTGAGATGGTACGGCCACATTACAAGATCAACAGGGCTTGCCAAGACGGTCATGCAAGGTACGGTCCAAGGAGGGAGAAGACGAGGCAGGCAGAGAAAGAGATGGGAAGACAACATCCCGGAATGGACGGGCTTGACACTGGGCGCCGCCATGAGGAAAGCCGAAAGACGAGAGGAGTGGAGGGGGCTGGTTGCCAAGTCATCTGTGGTGCCCCAACGGTCCACTGAGACTACGGGATAGGCAAGGCAAGGCAAGGTAAAACTTGTCATATTGTTGACAACTATGAAACAGTGCATTTTACAAGTGTTTGAACAAAGTCCACTGTGACTTATTTATTTTGGTTAAAGCTAGGCTTCTAGATAAACAGTAACCAAGACTGAACAGACCGAAACATGTATAAGATTTCTATTAGAGTACTATCATAATCTTACATTTGAATGTGAATGCACCGACCGTGGAGTACTGTGTCAACGGCTGCACTCTTATCGTGTCTTTGTGTAGTATTTAGTTGTAAATCGTAGTCAGGACACTGTCTGTGGATTCATGCATGGATGGGGATCTTCGTGAATGCAGGCCAGCTTATGCGTCTTTAAATGAATGTGAATTAACTGGTACACAAACTACTGATGGACATATTCAACATGAATAATCATTACCAATGCAGTGGGTCATGGCCTATACATACATATAACTTGTACAACCGAGACAGCGAGCAGTTATTGCCATTAGTGCTTTAATACATGTATCGTTAATAAATGATCAGTTTCACAGCAGCAGAATCAACTAGCTTGTTATACGTAAGAAATTGTTTACAATTATATGGTGTATATATATACATATATATATATATATATATGTGTGTGTGTGTGGTAGATATAGACTCTCTTCATCCAAATACAGAAGGTAGATTGCCACTGTCCCAATCGTCTGTATAGCAATAATGTTATCTGTCTTTATTCATAAACGTCTTTGTAAAAGCATTGTCTGATGTTTCTATAAAAATATGTAAGAAATGTTGACACCCGTGAACGTCACTGGAAATCAAAACGCCGTCTCAGTCTTTAGTCCTTTCACGACGAGAACACCCTCTGGACAAACGTCACCGTCAGTAGACGCGTCGCCGCCGCCACCCGTCGCGTCCTTTTCGCCCGCTGTCGTCGTAGTCGCCTTGTTGTGACAGCGGTGTCTGTCGAGGCCACTGCGCCGACTGAAGCCGCGGCCACAGGTGGGACACTCGTAGGCGGCCGTCAGCTCGACGTTGTGCGTGCGCTCGTGCCGGGCGAGCACGGTGGGGAAGCGGTAGGCGTTGCCGCACACGCGACACACGTGCGGCTTCTCGCCCGTGTGGATGCGCTCGTGGTATACGAGCGTCGTGCTCTGCGCGAAGTGCTTGCCGCACGTCTCGCACTTGTAGCGCTTCTCCTGCCGGTGCGAGCGCTCGTGCCGCCGGATGTTCTTGCCGCTCGCGAAGACGCGCGCGCACACGCTGCACGAGTACGTGCGCGGCGGCTTCGCGTCCGGCGTCGACGGGGTCGTCGCGTCGCAGCTCTGTTGTTTGTTGGCCGGCGGCTTCTGCTCGGTCGGGGTAGACTTCCTGTCGTGCGACGACGACTTCCGGTTCGTCTTCGGCGTCGAGGTGCGCGCGTTCGCGCCGTGCGCGCGCGCCTCGTGACAGCGTAGGTTGCGCCGACTCGGGAATGTTTTGCCGCAAGTCTGACACGTGCACGTGGCGCCATTGTCTGTCGGCGTCTTCGTCGGGTCGGGCAGGACCTCTGCTTTGTGGTGTGTTTTCTTGTGGCGACTGATGTTCTTACCGTTCGGAAACTGCTTGCCGCAAATTGAGCAATGGTACTCCCGGTGCATGCGCCGCATGGCCGCTAAGGCAGCGTTCTGGATGCGCTTTGCGAAGCGGACCTCCCTCGGCAGGTGCGTGCGCTCGTGACGCCGGATGTTCTTGCTGCTGTTGAACGATTTGCCGCAAATCGTGCACTCGTAAAGCTTCAGCTCGTCGTCGCTAACGAGAACGACGCAGCGCGGCGCCACTGGTTTCGCGGTGGGCGTAAACAGTTTGCTGGCGAATGATTCATCGACGGTGCTCTCCGACTTGGTCGGGTACAGCCATGACGACATTTCCGCGCCTGTGTCTGCCTCTGTCGTCTCCTGGTCGACTCCACGTGCTGGCGACTCGGGCCTCTCTTCCGCCATGTCAGTGTAGACATCACTGGGCACGTCTGACGTCACGGGGGTCGTAACCGTAGCGTGTGTGCGTCGATGCTTCTGCAAAGAGGCGCGACTGCTGAAGGCAAACCCACACGTACGACACCTGAATTGTCCCGGTCGCTTTTCCCGCCGTCGCCGTATCACTTCGGCTGCAAGCGTCATACGTCGACACGCGACGTCGCGTCGGCGGTGACGATCCAGGTTTGACGCGTGCCGGAAGACACGTCCGCATACACCGCAATGGTGCCGCTGTCTCGTCGTTTGTCCGACTTCCGTCGACTCTTTAGAGCCGCCCCTATCCCAGATCCGTACTGGTGACAATGTGTTGTGGACTTCCGATTCCGAGTCCACCGACGACCGTCGTTGCGGGTGGAGACCTTTCCGACGGGTCACGTGACCATTAACCGCCACTGGGATCGCTACGTCTCCCACAACCACCGGCTTCCTGTCGTCCTCGTCGGTCGGCTCCACCTTGACGCGAGTCAAGTGTAAATAAGCAGGACATACATTTTCATTATTCACATTAAACAACCCACCGCCGTTATGCTGCGCAGTGGGTAATTCGAACGATGCGCCGATATCTTCGTAGTCCGACAGCGGCTCTTGTTTCACCCGGGCAAGCCCATACTGACCGGCGAATTGCGACTCATCAGAGACTGTTCCATTCAAACTGGCCTCGACTGACGTCCAGCATTTAGAGTCACCTTCGCCGACGTCGCCTTCGCCGTTGGCGACGTTGAGAAGTTCTGGCAAGTCTGTGACGTCAACGTCGGGGTCGATGTCGTCGAGCAACGAGGCACACAGCGAGCGCAGCCGGTCGATCTGCAGCGTCTCGGCGGCCAGCTGTAGGTCGGCGAGACGCGCCGTCGTCACGAACGCCCGGCCCGTGTACATCAACTGTAGCACGACCCGCCAGATGGCGCCACACACGCGCACGTCTTGGCCGCGCACGACGAGCGCCCGTCGCAGCTTCGTCTGCCTCAGCAGCAGTCGGCGCAGCACCGGACTTCCGGCCGCCACGACGCACGCGTGCGCAGACAGGCGCTCGCCGTCGCATGCCCGGATTTCGGTGTCGCAAAAGTGGCCGTCCTGTCGAAAGCCGTTGACAGTCGCGAAGTCGACGACATCGTCGGTCTGGATGAGCACCTCTGTCGCCATCTTGTGACGTTCCTGTGGACCATATTGCACGGTCATTAGGTTATGGAGGTTACTAAACTACCAATGTACGTGAACTAAATAATGTAGATTTTAAAGCCTAACATTTTACTAATCGTTCACTTCACTCACACACAAAACCATCTAGTAACTCCTTAGGAAGAAAATTCGCCGTGTTTACCATGTCAGAATCAGTCCCTTCTTTGCAACATCAATTACAATATGACTGGTCGTGCGAAGTTGACCGAGAAATCCATCCAGAAGATTGCAACAAAATATATGCTTTTTATTGTAAATAACGTGCGATGACCTACGGATAATGTTCAGGTGTGACCTGAACAAAACTGACCCACTGTTTTGTATACATCACAAGCACACGCCTTTTGCATACCTCACAAGCACACTCGTTGGTTTAAGTTTAGCCTCAGTTACACAGGCTGTAATGAAGTGCTCTTGTTTGTCAAACGTGTAGAGCCTGACTGAGGATTCTGTCGAGAGTCGGAGGACTTGAAGGGACACTAAAAATGACTAGGAAACATAATCTCCTCAACAATATACCTAATTCATCTTCCAACATAACCAATGTCGTCTGAACAACAGAACACCAATCCACGTGTCACAATAATAACACGTAATACACAAGTTCACCATATACATGTGTGACAATTCCAGCTATGTGTGGCTATCGACAGCCACATACCACGAGGTGCCCAGAGTCGAATGGAAGCACCAGCCATGTCACAGGCACAGGAAACTGGATAAACAGACACTTGGAAAACAGGCAGAAGAGAAACACAAAACAAAATATGCAACCCACCCTGGCCACCCATTGTCTGAATCTGATTGAGTACATCATATGGAACCACGAATGACTGTCATGCCAATGATGCCGTAGTAAAAATATATCAGGAGACAAATGTATTTGTATCTGCTGTCCTCTACTGGGAAAGAAGTTTAGTCAAATAAGAAGAGTTCTGCGTTAATGGAAATGCGCACATTGCCACATTATGATAAATCCCCCCACTGCTACCCGTTGAGTCTACAAACTGAACACCAAGTGAAGAGGGGATATTGGGGTTAACATAAAAAGTATCTGACATTGCAATGAGAGATGGAGTGATTACAATACAAATGCAACCAGTTACAACTATGATTACAATAAAGATGCATGAATATGATTTCTTTGAGTACCACTATTCAGAATCAGATGCATTTGAATACAATTATGATTACTTTAGCATGTAATCATGATTATTGTCATGATTATTTTAAAGGATGTAAATAACAAAAATAAAATAAAAGCCAGGTGAAGTTGAACACAACAGAGTATGAGCATCTGTGTAAACGTGAGAGACCATCAAAGCACTAACAGTACAACTACCAGCATTGGCACGCTTAAAAGTATATGTCAACAAGCACCAGACGAAACATGAACTGCAAATCTTAGTCTAGCAGTTATCTACTCTCTCAGTTCCATTTTAAAAGCAGCACAAGCAGCTATCTTCAGGACCACCCAAGAGGGCAAGGCCAAATGTGGTGTTTGTTGAGGGAGTTAATTTCCCCTTGCGAATGATCAGAGTCCAGCATCCCCCTTGTTCCCGGCGTGCTACCCTAGCACCAATTCAAGGTACTGTGCATACAATGACTGATTCGGGAATTCTGACAGACCGCAGCGATGCCTAGCGAGTCGATTGGAACCCTCTTCTCATAAGTTCCTTTTAGATGTAAAACTCGTCTCTAGTAACGTTTCTGATTCCAAACATTTTACACGTAATATCTGTGTTTTCACCATCAAAATGTCAACCAATATACCAATGATGAATGTACGTTATATTTAAATCGATTGGTAATGTTTCTGAAATTAAAAGATGTGTGTGGATTAATCATTTCGTCAAAATCACTATTCTCAGGCTGTATAAAAATGCATGCATGTGCACTGCCCATCAGTATTGACAAAATTTAGCTTGTTTTTTCTGCATCCACAGGATCATAAGAAAAAATCACTACATCGACTACACTCTGCCTAACCCATGTCCTTACACTGCAGATACATGATAGCACAGAATCTACTAGTATGCCCGCCCTACCTTACTATTTCACATAAAAAATCATTTAAATAAAAAAATTCAAATTACAAGTTATCAAGGTACTACTCTACATTCGTACGAGTCAGACCATGAATTCTAACTGTGGTCTGACCAGAGTTGGCATTGATTTAATCAAATTGATTAAATCATCGATTAAATCATTGATTTAATCAACTTGAAAAAATCAAGACATTTGATTTTTTCGATTTTTTAAGATTATCTTAAATTTATACTTAAGTTGCATGCTACTACCAGTTGATTTAACTGTATGTATTTTAAAATAAAGTTTAAATTTGTACATAACAACTTCGCTTTAATTCTTTAGAAATGCTAAGAATGAAATGTTCAGCCTATTGGGTATATTGTGATATTCCACTTTTATTTATTTTCCGAATTACACATTATTTCTTATGATTGTCAAGAACGTTGAAAAAATCAAATAAATCGATTTAATCGAAAAAATCCGATTTATTGAATTTATTCGAAAAAATTATTATTTTTTCCAACCCTGGGTCTGACCCCTAATGCACAACATACACTCCAAAGAATCCATTGACAGAAGTTACACAAGACCCAGTAGATGGCGCCATCTCTACACATTTTCCATGTTAAAAGGTGAGCTCAGGAAGTTGGGATGGGGGCATCCATACATTTCCACATAGACATGACTTCGGGTCTAAAGAGTTAAACAGTGGTATTTAGCCAAATTGGCTGTGCCTTATTATAGTGTTAAAAAAATAATAAAAGTCACTGTAAATATAAGAATGCCATAAATTTACAATATATATGTGTGTGTTTTTGTTAGGAGGGGGAAATTAAGTAGGATAATTGGGTAAATTGGTAATGGTAGTACATCGTAAAACATGGCACTACATCTGTTTTTTTTTTACATGAGATGTAATGCTATGGTATCACTGTAGACTTTGCAGTGCAACATTCACACTACATCTGGAAGCCAGTTTTGAGGACTGGACAGTAAATGTAGGGGCCAGTGTGCCACTGCATACATTCCACACTAAAGTTGAACCCTGCATTCCAGTGTTAAAAACTGAGATTACATTATATTTTATACTACTCTGATCTACAGCAATAGAACATTATAAAATTATATGACATGGGGTCAAATACATTTTAAAGTATTTAAATACTATTTTCAAAGTATTTGTAATTGTGTTTAAATACTTTCTTAAAGTAGTTGACATTTTAAAATACTTTCGAATACTGTTTCAAATACATTGTCAGTATCAATATTTCTGCTTCATGATCACAAGTATTGCTTGCCAAACTGATTACCTTCACTGCAAATCACCATTCACCAAACAAGTTGTTTTTAACCTTCAAAATACCCATTGATTGCAACCTTAGTGTGTCTTTCACCCAAGAGTGCTAATTACTGAAGACACTTGACAGCCAGTGTCCCCCATGGCCCTGACAGTGACCACAACTTCTGTTTGTTCAGAACCAGAGGATGGGTTAGCATCTGGGAGTGACCATAGGTCAATATCCCCTTTGTTCTTGATTCAGGCTCCAAGCTTGCATCAGACTATTCTACTATCCAGGCTGTCTTTCAAGTTGAGCTGTCACACTTCCTCACAAGATCCTAGCAGTCATTAGCACTATCTCCTCTGAGGGTAACATAGGCATTTTATTATGGATCTCCTGGCTTAACTTAAAGGACAAACAAAGTTAACTTTTACATGGCATACACCTAATAGAGTTAATATAAAGTAACAATTTCCACATATACTCAATTTTTTAACGCCAGCGGTTTACCAGAAAAATATTTTTTAACACCCAGCTATCCAAATTCTATGCGCTACCCCATCTTAGACGAAGAATGACGTCACGACGGTGATCGAGGCGCTCTCCACGTAGATTCCCTGCATAGGGTTTGGCTGTTGTCATGAAATGGCTGCAACTCGGCAACGCGCGTAACATGCTGATGACGGTAAATATAAAGTTGTCTATTATTGTTATCGCTGAAATCATCCCATCAACTGATGATACATGTCTACATCAAAGCATTTCTCCTCAAAATGGACCGAGCAAAGTGACAAACAGTACGCCCGCAAATCACCAACGTGAATCCATTGCTTCAATACTACCGGTTGTTTCAACTATTATTGCAACCGTATGCCGAACACGAAGGCATAATTACTAAAGTTTACCATAGATTTAACCACAGATTTAGATATACGTCTATAAGCAGCTGCTAGATGTCACGCCAACTGAACGAACTGTCGAAGACTCGAAGTTGTTGACCCTTAACGACGTCGCCGGAAGCTGACCGAGATATAGAATGCTGTGCGCTGAATGGCCAAGCCAAATTAACCCTTCACCTATGGCGACGTCTAGACCATCGTGGATTTCGTTAGAATTTTAGACTTTAAAGTCACATTCTGAGTAAACCGCTGACATTAAAAAATTGAGTATATGTGGAAATTGTTACGTTGTATAAACTCTATTAGGTGTATGACACGAAGCCATAGCCTTTTTTGTCCTTTAACAAACAAATAAACAAACAAACAGAGTATGGCCTTTGGCTCTGTGGATAGAGGTTTCTGGGTCAGTTGTCATTTGATGTAGTTAGCAATAATAATACCCTCTAGTATTGGTCTGTCATTGTATGAGTAAAACACTAGTTATGTATATTATATTATATATATATATACACCATGTATGTATATATATATATATATATATATATATATATATATATATATATATATGTAAACTAGATGTTGTGATATATGATTTTCTTTTCTTTTACATATTACAGTAATATATCCTGAAAATGAAAAGTATTTGTAATACTTTCCAATGTATTTGTAATTATGGGGCATATCTACTACACCTGTACTACGCGGATGCACTTGTCACGCGATACAAAAAAATTAATAAATGCCTGAAATCGATCAAAATGTGTAAGTAAATAACGCCTGGCCGAGTCACTACTGAAACAGTAAGCTCCGTCAGGTGGCGCCACCATCTTGCTGCCGTGAAACCATGGGCTCAGATTGTATTGACTTACACATTTTGATCGATTTCAGGCATTAATGATTAATTTTTGATCATGTAACAAATGCATGTGCGTAGTTCAGGTGTAGTAGATATGCCCTGCGAAGTGTGGTCATCGTAGGTGATCATTTTGATGTTTCGAGGTGCGGGCCTAAACTGCGCACAGCGCCTCTAGACGGATTTATGAATAACTAATATGCAGGGAATCTGTGGAGAGCGCCGAAGCTTCGTGACGTCATTCTTCGTCTAACATGGAGTAGCTCATAGTATTTCGTAGGCTGGGTTTTCAAAAATATTTTCTGGTCAACCGCTGGCGGTAAAAAATTGAGTTTATGTGGAAATTGTTACTTTATATTAACTCTATTAGGGGTATACCACGAAACCGTTGCCATTTGTTGTCCTTTAATAATGACGTGCTTTCATGATGTATGTGAAATTCAAGTTCTTCTTAGAAACATTTCAAAATTCAGCTTAGCACACATTGCTGTTACATTAGCAATGGCTGATTTAACAGCATCATCACCAGGGTTGTTAAATTTAAATGATTTGATTGAAGTCATTTATTTAAATCATGATTTACATCACTCCGACAACTTAAAAATCATTATTTCTTTTTTTGTAATTCAGTATTTATAATTACTAATTTATCTGAATCTAGGATGAATACTCTGACTGCCACATGATTTATCAGTCTACTTATAATATTTATAAGCATACAAAGTGAATGATCAATGAATAACAATTTGAATTATCCGGAAACCTTCCATCATAAAAGGGATCCATAGGCAACTGTTGTAAGCAGATAAGTTGACATGGAGCAGAAGTGCTTCCAGCTGAACCCCCCCCCCCCCCAGCCAAAGGGGGTACTGGTGAACAAGGGCTACCAGGTCATGAGCAGGGTCATGGATTACGCAAAATAAACAGATACTGAAACCTGGGTCTTACCCGTGCTGAGATCAGCCTGAAACTCACTGAACAACAGCCAGAGACTAATCACAGTTGCAAGTTAGAATGCAAGGATTTAATTAATAATTCTAAAAGATTAATTAGATTGGGACTTGTGTACTTCAAGGGTTTCAATGATTTCAAGGAACAGTACTAACCCTCAGGCTGGCCACCACATCATTGGAGACTTAGCTGTTGACTTAGGTACGGCTGTATACTATTTATTTATCTTTGCCAAACTATACAAGTGCTACTGCTTATAGGTTGTTTTTCCATTAGTTTGATAGCTAAGAATTCAGTCCATTAGAAATGCAATTAAAAAATATTGTGAACTGACGGCACAATTTTGTTACTTGGGCCTGAATTTTACATATGTTTTACATCAGTGATACAAGTCATACAAATTTTACACTGTTTCAACAAAATTATTTGTTTAGCAGTACTCCAATACGGAATTGTCCATGTGTGTCTATATCCCCAATGTCTGGAAGCAAAAACATTGTGGCTTTATTTTGAATGCTTTGGTTCCCGGAGAGAATGCATATAAAGGCAAATGATGAGCACGTAAAGCCATGCATTGCACGCACGAAGATTTTGTTGAGTAGAAATAACACAATTGACACTAATGTTGTTGGGATCAGCGTTTCGATAATGTTTGAGCTTTTCCCTTTCTGAATACAGTAGATTCTAAAATTTGTTTCAAAAGGTAGAAACTTTACATGTTTGAAGCTCCAAGTTAAAGAAACAAAGCACATATAAATACAAAAATACCCTGCATTTTATCAGACAGATATTTTATTATTATTATTTATTATTCATTTCTGAACCAGTTGGCACGTGTCATGTACTGGTTCATAATTGGTACTGCTCCACCAGTACATCTTTTCACGTGTATTCACACGAATACACGTGCTCTGTCTGTTGTCATGAGTTTTGAATGAGTTTGACACGGGTCGTACTGGGTCAGAACCGGTATGGTTTCACTGGTACGTGTCATCACGTGAAAAACTCATGATTTCACGGTAAACGTGTCGTTCATAGAATCCGGTGAATTCACGTGACACGAAACACGTGAATTGAGCCAGTTGAACTCGTGAAATCACATACAGAATATGTGAAATCATGGGTCATTGTTTGCTGGGTACATCGGTGGCTATGGTGTACAAATTTGTACCATATTTGGTGATTATGAATTAATCAATCTTAATTTTCAAAGAGGTGTGGCCTCGGTTCAATAACCAGTCACAACAGGCACAGTATATATGGCTCTCAACACTGAGGACTATGTATCCCTGTTGAATCAGAGAATCGCGGTAATGTTGGTCACATCTCAATTTGAGACATAAAAGAACCACAGCACTGAGGACAATCACCCTAGCAATGTCTACCCTCAGTATCAGCATAGAAAGGTCGACTTGACATAACTAATCTGAAAAAGGCTGAGTAGTTCAATGATACATCATAAGACCATATAACCTTGTAGCCTCAACATATGCACACCAGTCAGTTACTAGAACCGTGCCAAGTCCTGGAAACAACTACGACTAGACTGCTTTCATACTCACAGTGCCAGTGCTGTGTAACTTGTTTTTACATGGAATAACTGTATAATAAAACTGTGCGTTATTTGTACCCGCATTTGGAATCACCTGTCTCGAATAAATCCTGTGATTTACTTTACATTTTGCGAAGTTAAAATGTTACGTGATGAAGTCGTTATCACCGAGCGGTTATGCTACGCCTAGGCGTGTATTGGGGCGTATACGGTGCTGATGCATAAACTCCCGGAAGGCCTTGCTTCGGGAGGCGTGGTTTGCGCTTAAAATCCTCTCATACGTACCTCCCTGCCAGCGATTTTGGACGACAATTATCCGCGCGCAAATGTATCCGACGGTCTTACTCAAAACAAATTGCACATTGTGTCTGTAAGAAAAAACAAAGTCGCACGAGTGTAACGAAATCCTCCCTCCCTCATCTTCGTCTTCCTCCTGTTGTCGTCGAAATTATCTGCGACTACACCTGAAAGGCATCCGACCCAGATGGCGCACCGGGTAACAAAGACAGAGAAGATACGTTGGCAACCTAGCTATCTACTTTGCATTTTACTGATGCTTCTTTACCGTTAATATAAGGTAGTGATGACAATTATATACCGACATTATGTAGAAAGTATTACAACTAATTAAATACGGCTATCGGTGCTTAAATATGCACTGTAAGATGTGCAAAAATGCGTCGTGTATTACTGTATACTTGGACGCTCCAGAAGGGAACTGTGAGCGATAATATATCATGTAGCCAATGGTATATATGTCGGTAATAAATGTTTCGTCGGTTTTTTTTATTAAGCACGATTATGGTTACAGTTGGAAATGGTTTAGCATTATGATTTTGACCTTTGAAGTTTAACAGAAATACGTACCGGGTAGTTACTAAGTAATAGCTATCCTACTCCTAGCGGTCTAGGGCCTAGTTAGTTACTTAGTCTTAGACTTAGTAGCTTTTCGCCTGGTCCCCTTGCCTAGACCTAGTCCTAGAGACTAGACCTAGGCTATGTCTATGAAGGGCACCCTATGCTATGAAGTTGGAGTCTACAGGCCTAATCAGGACACTATTTACATTATCAATATTTAAAATAAACATACAAATTTAGTATAACGTAAGTCAAGCTTACATCAGTAAATTTACAATGTTGAACCTGCAAGTAGACCATCCTTAGACCTTACACTACAGGTCTAATATATGATTGTTATAGTAATTATAGGTTGGGCATATAACAACAGCACAGATTGTGTCATAATGTTTGAAAGTTTCATTCTATAATGTTCGATTCAAAATTTAATGTTTTACATTTAATATTTCAGTTGCTGCAATGGAAGTGTACAACCTTCTGTCGTCTGTGGCTGTACGCATCCCACAAGAGGTGACAGTACAGCTGGCTGCAGACAGGCAATATGTCACAATACTGGAAACGCTAAATGAGATGCGAAAGAATGCAGTATTGTGTGACACTTGTATTGTCGGAAGTGATGGATATTCACTGTATGCACACTCCTGTGTTCTTGCAGCTGTGTGTCCTGCGTTACACTCTCAGTTGACACTCAAGCATCTGGCCAACAGCACAAATATTCGCATATCGACAGACACTGTTGAGAGTGAAATGTGGGAGAGAGTGCTGGGGTTGATTTACTGTGGTGAGGTGCAGCTTCCCGTCTATGATCTCATCACGTTTCTCGATATCACACATGAGCTTGACATCCAAGGGGTGAGGGTCCTGTATGTGCCAGTGAAACCAATGAAGAAAGGGACCAATCTTAGCATTATTGCCATGAATGATGACAATCCTGCGTGTGGAAGTCACAGGAACGTAGAGGACCAGGACACGTGTTCCAGCAGATCACCCAGTAATGATAACAGCAGCCAAGACCAAGTCATCATCATTGAAGATGGTGTGAACTCTGACATAAACGAACTCAAACCAGATGCGCGTTTGGGTATTGACACATTGCAGAGCTTCAGAGGTGCAGATGGTACAACGGCTGGTCTTGACAGTCTCACCAGCCTTACTGATTTATCAAAGGGAGTAGACCGTGATTTACAGCCAACACTTATTTCATCACCAGTAATAGATGCAGTGGCAACAGATCTGAAGTCAGAACATGGTGTAGAATCAAATCACCCAGACATCACATCAGCTATGTCCAATATATCATCAAACAAAACACATGACAAGACACAAGACAGAAGTTGTCTGCTGACTTGTAAGACAGAACCGATGAACAGTCCTACAGACAACCCTGAGTGGTGCAATGTAGACTCGGCCATCTGCCCTGTCCATGAGGCAGATGTCCTTGCTGAAGCATTTGTGTCATCTGGTCTGATGGCATCCACAAATGGCTTTTCCCAAAGTAAGTTACAAGTGAATGAGCTTAGGAAAAATAAGCTAATGCCCTGTTCTTTATAGTATGGCAGGTTCACTTGGCGAAAGAGAATGTGCCCGATTCTAAGAAAACAAGGTTGTAGCTCAAATAAATTTTTGTTTTCTTATATATTCTATTAAATTATGTCGTAATTGCAATTTACGTTTTATAATTTGCTTCTGAAATTTGCATGTTAAAAAAATTTTGTTCTTCATAATTGTAGAAATTTCTGGTGTGCATATAATATGGAGTATAGATGTAGAGTAACTAAATCAGTGAAGATGTCCCATTATTAAGTTACAATATGAGCAGTTTCAAAGTCTGGCCTTGGGCAATCGTTGAACATATATATGGCTAAATTGCAGATAATGCAGCCCACCATGTTTCTTTGATTTTATTTATTTCCTGTTGTAACATTGCCTTGTTTGCTCTGTCAATGGTATGACATTTTATTTTTAATTGTTTTTTATTTGATTTGTTAGATTTATTCTTTAACTTGGGGCTTCGAACTTGAAAAGTTGCTACCATTATAAAATAGAAATTGTCTTGAAACTGGTTATTTATTTTGTTTACCATATGTAAATGTTTCATTGCTACATATTCAGAGTTGACTGCCATTTGAAAAGGTTTAATGGTCATTTAAGACATCAACACATCTTTGGCTTGATGCACCTTTGGTAGGTATAATATAGTTTGTATGAATTATTAATTGCATTTATAAATAAACAAATGCACTTGTCATTCACAGTTTCAGATGGTTGTTTAGAGGCTGACAATCGTAGACCTTATACATCATCAACAGATGACACGACTACACCCCGCCGCGCACGCAGACGAGAGAAGCGGTACATGTGTCACTTATGTCGGCGTTTGTTTGGCCAGATGAGTGACCTACAACGACACCACCGAGTACACACTGGAGAGAGGCCGTACAGGTGTGTAACACACATTCTGATTGGCTACTCGCTATCAGACATGGGGTCAAATACATTGAAATGTATTTAAATACAAATACTTTTTAGGGATTCAAATACAAATACTTTTAAATGCAAATGTATTTAAATACAAATACTTTTGAAAAGTATTTCAAATACTTTTTCAAATACTTTTCATTTTCATGATATATTACTATATAGGTAAAAGAAACAAAATGATATATCAACCAATTCATCTAGTTTATTGCTATTGCCTAAGTTGTCTGGTTACATTCAGTGGTCTAGTATCTATCTGGCTACTGCCCAGTGTTCAGTGTTCACTCTTGCCGAGTTCACTATTTCCCAGAGTTACACCGCAGAAACATCTGGCAGTTACCAGGCAGTTCAGTTTCATTAACTGGACCATGAAAACACTGTTAAGACAGTGCAAGGGAGTCTTGTTGTTGCTAACTACATCACAGTGACAACTGACAAGTGAGGCAGTGGCATCTTGTAACAAGCCTTCTTATACAGTGGTCTCAAAGGTCCACTGCCTCAATGACTGCTCATATGATGACTTAATTGCCTTTACTAGGCCATAATTCCTGAGTAAATTGCCACAAGACACAGTACAGTTACTTGAGTTTTAATAATTCAATCAAGAACTATTTAAAATTGCAATTAGTATACACATTTGAAAAGGTATTTAAAAAAGTATTTGAAAAGTATTTGAAATATAAAATACTTTAGGAAAGTATTTAAATACAAATACAAATACTTTCAATTCCTAAATGTCAAATACAAATACTTTAAAAAAAGTATTTAAATACAAATACAAATGTATTTGACCCCATGTCTGCTAGCTATTACAGTTATGTTAAACACATTCTGGTTGGTTGAAATGAGCGAGGCAATACATGTTTGTAAGTCAGGTTCTAATTAGTAGTTCTGTTGTTGGTTGTTATATTTCGGTGTTTCACCCAATATTTTACAATTTAACACTATCACTAGTTTATACAGGACTGGCAAATTTATAGTTGCCCAACGTTGGATCCAACTCCAATCCAACTCAAGCTAAATCGACTGTGAAACCTCTTGAAACGAATTGCCTTACAGCATTGCCGAAATTAATTTGCATTTGCCCTATAAATTTGTCAACCCCCCACGCTACAGCTGTTAAATAGGTTGCAAGATTTATGACACATTCTGATTGATTTAGCTGAAGGAGTGGTCATACTGCTTTGTGTGGACAAGTCTAATTGACTGTGAAGTGGTACACTGTGTAATAGGCATAACTGCATCCTTAACTACTTGTTTGATCATTTCAAATACTAGATCAAGTATGGAACATTGTCATGGATGCTAGACATAGGTCAACACAGAGGCAGTGTGCACAACATAGCACATTGAGTCTCTTGCATCAATGGCCAGGTTGCACAGTCATTGAGCAGGTTATGATCTAATGTCAAACAGTCATCCAGTGGCTGACAGTGGTGGAACTTGAAGTGACCATAGCTATTGCTAAAGGGGTGACTCATAGAACACCTAGCTGCAGACCATTATGTCCAAATATTGTGTGGTCAACACACATGTGTGTTAACTCACTTACATACAAACCAGTGGAAATGTGTAATTTATGTCCTGACATAAACAAGAAACACGCTTGACACCCATTTTCAAAGCATAATTGACAATATTTATAATTGCTGAAGACCAATTTTTGCTCCTTATTTACTTACCCAGTCCAGTGAAATTCATCTCCATCCAAATGATGGATGGATATGTCTCTAGATAAAATATTCCTGCCACCTGGTAGATGTTTCACTTACGTTTGTTGTTTAGCCTGGCTGCAAATTGGCACCTGTGCCGGTTGTGAAACTGTATGAGTTGATTCAAGTACAATTTCTGATTACTCAACTAATAATTTTTACTCACTTTGACGTTTCAACCGCCACCAGTGTATGAGTTGAGTTTATATGGGTACAGAAATAAGCCCTCCAGGAAATAAGCCCCCCCCCCCCCCCGGATAAACCCCCTCCTCAGAAATATTCCCTCCCAGAAAAATCCCCTCTAAAAGCACCTCGCTCAAGGATAGTTCAAAATTTCTGTCAGTTACTGATGAATGCTACAAATCTCTAGCTTACACAATAGTGGAGCCGCTAAGTGACAAAATATGACCGAATTGTGCGTTTTATGATAAAAGCATGCAATTTGGCACACATGTAGAGTACACAATTACAAAAGTATTTGGATATAGGGCCATCTCAGATTTTGCCTAGGAAGGCATTGGCAGCCATTTTAAAGATGGCCGCCGAAAACCAATTTCCTCTATCTAAATACTTTTGCAATGTAGACCAGACGTTTTGGAACCAAAACATACAACTTCTAGGTCAGTGAATTGAAATATGTTACATTTGACCTTCTACGACATTCAAATCCGCCATTTTTAAAGATGGCGGCCGCCAAAACTAATGTTACCATATCTCATGAACTACGTTACTTGGAGCGGTAATGTTGTTATCACAGTATACGTATGTCGACAGCCGATGTCAGTGATTTGAATTTTCTTTGCATTTGACCTTCGTCGACGTTCGTACCCACCATTTTATAAAATGACAGCCGTTGGAACGACGACGTCTCGCCATAAATGTTGTCCTATTAGTTGCAATAATTATGATAGGTGGTAGGACATATTAATATTATGTTTTTCGATCGGTAGGCGGTTTAGCAGCTGATCATGTGGGTTCGAGGATGTCAAAATGAGAAGAACCCGCGCTTCGTTTTTGAATATGTGTTATGTTAGATGATATAAATGCGGACTGTATAAATACCACCAGAAGAGCGTAATTGCCATAATATCTGAATGGCGAAAGTATATAACGTGGTGGATCAGCCTGGAACATCCAGTGTACTGTGTTTGACGACAAACTGGAAAAAAATGCGTTCTGTGTCAGGACGACACACCGGATGTGCTTCGCTGTCCTGCTTCTTCAAAACGCGACGCAGAGGGGGTTGGGTACAAGACTATCGCTGACAATATTAAGGGTTTCGACAAGGTTGGTTGTTTGCCTAAGACAATCAACCTGTCAAGGTTAGATGATGGTGTAGGCATTGAGGCAACCTTCCGACAGCACCAAGCCAAATGGCATGACTCTTTATCTATTACAATTCAACAAGACAAAACTTGAGCGAGCAGAGAAGAGGAAATTTCGCATTGAAGACTGCTTCCAAGAAGTTCACCCGTCAGCCTATAGAAGCGGCAACTCCTTCCACCGCAACATGTTTCTTCTGCGGTATGCCTCCAGTTGGAGAGATTTTACACAATGCATCGACCTTTCAGATTGATATTCGCGTCAGACAGTGTGCTGTCAAATTGCAGGATACTGCTCTTCTTGCGAAATTGAGTGCCGGGACATGATCACACAAGAGGCCAAATATCATACCCAATGCCTGGTCTCTTTGTAAAACAAAGCTTGCGAAGTGGCAACATCTGATCAACGCGAAGTAGACTCTGAGTGTCATGGCATCGCATTTGCTGGACTTAACTCATATATTGAAGAAGCCCGCATGGGCAGTCTTGTTGTACCCGTCTTTAAACTGACCGGCCTGGCAAACATGGACAGTAACCGACTTGAACAAGTGGGAAGTGATGTAGCGGGCCGTGTCCACTCCACAAGACTGAAGGAGAGAATACTTGCTTACTTTCCAGATATGGAAGCTCACAAGTAAGGCCGTGAAGTGGTTCTCGTTTGCAATAAGGATGTTGGATCAGCAATACGAAAGGCGTGTGAACGGGATGTTGACAACGACGCTGTTCATCTTGCCAATGCCGCTAACATTGTCAGGAGAGATATGTTAAAAAAAAAAATCAGCGGTTCATTTGATGCCAAATGCCAGGAAGAGTCTGTACCAATTTCATTGTTGGTATTAGTAGATATGGTGTTGAATGGAACAAACATCAAAACACAATTTAGCTAGGGCAGCAACCATTGCCACCGACAAACAAGTTATCAGCACGTGTCACACTGGTGTGCTGTGTACTCAGTCCCGAGACGTGTCAGGCGTTGCTCCATGCACCCATGAAGAAGCGGATACATGAATCCTACTCCACCTGGAAGCTGGTTTGAAACACGGGTATAACAAGGTATCCATTCGAACAGTTGACACGGACATGGTTGTACTTGCAGTGACATCAGCTCAGCGCCTCAACATCACCGAACTGTGGATTGCCTTTGGTGCTGGAAAAAACTTTCGCTATTTACCGGCCCACGAGATGGCCAACGCACTGGGTCCTGATCGTTGTGTTGCTTTGCCAATGTTTCATGCCTTCACTGGTTGTGACACGGTGTCATGTTTTGGAGGCAGAGGCAAATGGACTGCATGGGACGTATGGAATGCGTATGACGAAGTCACACCAGCTTTCTGTGCCGTGGCTGCTACCCCGGAGTCCGTAGAGAATTGGCTGGGTCCACTGGAACGATTTGTAGTCCTGCTGTACGACCGTACTAGCAGCCAGGAATGTGTCAATGGAGCCAGGAAGCAGCTGTTCACACAGAAAGGTAGAGCTGTTGGCGGTCTTCTCCGATAGAAGCAGCACTTCTCCAGCACACAAAGCGGGCTGCTTACCAAGCCGGTCACGGTTGGGCACAGATGATGATCGTGATTCCGGAGCTTCCATCTCCAAGCGAATGGGGGTGGAACAAAAATGAAAATGGCGGTTGGAAAATATGCTGGACAACTCTTCCTGAAGCCACACAAGCTTGTCGAGAACTACTGCGCTGTGGTTGCAAGAAGGGATGCATGGGACTATGTAAGTGCCTCAAGGCAGGACTTCAATGCACTGCTCTTTGCTACTGTGGTGGACTGTGTGCTCGTTGTTAATGTGCGACACAGTAAACATTAGGACGTCTAGTAATTAGGAACCGTTACATTTTGCATAGGACATTTAGGTTATGGACAATGTGTATACACTTATCGTGTGACATACACATATGTGTTACATAAATGCTGAACTGTCACACACGACATAGTAACTTTCTGCTGTTGAATGTTTCTGTTGACATATCACAAAACATGGAATCAAACAACACAAATAAAATAAACAATGAATTAAACATATGAGGCGTGTTGGAGTTAACGTACTTTTCTAAACATCAAGAGAGGGAACGACTGTTGATACTCCTCTCGTGAATGTAGGCTAGCTAGTAAATAGCATTTGTAGCGTATTTACAATAGCAGCATGTAAAATCTTAATTATGAAGACAATGTTATCTCTCTATCTGGTTTATTTCTCAAGATGTGAAGAAATATGGCGTTTAAAGCCGCCATCTTTAAAAATGGCTGATATTGATATTGGAGAAGGTCATATGTAACATATTTGAAATCGATACTTTGAAAAACTTACATTTTGACACAAATGTAGCGGATCTGACTGTAGCATTTGTAAACGTGTGGACAAAATTCGTTTTAGTGGTCGTCATTTTTATAAAATGGCAGATACGAAGGTCGAGAAAGGTCAAATACAAATTATGTTTATACACTGGAATCGGCTGTCCACATACCTATATTTTGATCATAACATTACCTCTCTAGGTCGCATAGGTCATGAGATATAGGGTTATTAGTCTTGGCGGCCGCCATCTTTAATAATGGCGGATGTTAATGTCGGAGAAGGTCAAAAGTAATACATATGAAATTGCTGAACCCGAACATCAATGTTTCAATACTAAAAGGACTGATTTATTTGATGTGGTTACTAAGATATGAGAAAATAGGTTTACGGCAGCCATCTTGGAAAATGGCCGTCAATGCCTGTCCGGGCGAAATTTGAGATGGCCCTATATCCAAATACTTTTGTATTTATGTGTTCTACCTTTGTGCCAAATTTCACACTTTTATCATAAAACGCACAATTCATTCACGTAGCGGCTCCACTACAAGGAAAATGTCAATGTTCAAAGTTTGGGGAGGGAACCCTTCTGATGTTTCCTGAATTTTACTTCACAAGAAGATTGTAGATGTTCTCTTAGTCAGTGTCTCTTCTGGAAACAAAAAGGGCATGTTAGTACCAATTTCATTTAAATTGACGTAATGTGTTCTTCAATTTTACATTATAACTGCCAGTGACCAGCTATCTGCAACTGTAATCGAATATGTACTGCAGTTGACAATTTAATGTGTGTAAAATGACAAGCAAGAGGTAATTTAGGTTATTTGAGTTTACATTATTGCACCTAGCCATGTGTTGAGATACATTTTAAAGGATAGAACAATTGCAATATCAATGTGCAGATGTGGGATATGTTCATAAGTACACTACATGTAAAGTGAAGCCTCAGGGTTAAATTGACCTGTGGGACAGGGGAAATGTGAGCCTAATAAAGAGGTAACCCCAATTCTGGACACAATGACCTGAAGCATCATGGGAATACACATTTAGCAATTTTTTTTAATTTAAAAATGCTAACTAACTATTGTATACATAGTGGACTGGTGGGACATACTAAACAACTGTACCTGGGTATGACATATATATATATATATATATATATATATATATATATATATACATATACATATACATATATATGTATATATATATATATATATATATATATATATATATATATATATATATATATATATATATTATACATACTTTTAATAAGTCCCACTACACCATGTTTTCTCTACACTTTATATATATATATATATATATATATATATATATATATATATGTGTGTGTGTGTGTGTGTACAATAGTTAGCATTTATGAAAAACAAGTGTACATGTTATGATGTACCATCCAGAAATATATACTAAAATGTACTGGATAAAAATATTATATATACATAAATGCATGCACAAAATGCATGCATAAATAAATATATTTCTAAATATATTAATTTATTTATATAACGATATGCATAGAACAAAAGAAATGTATCTCCTCGAAGCAATGGAATCTTTATTGTGCACACTGCTATGATATTCCTTCCTGGTGTTTTGTCCTCCCCCAGGAGAGTTTCATAGCAGTAAGGGGGAGCACTGCCTCTAGTAATAGTGGATGTGCTGACTTCATGGGTTAATCGTGGCAGCATGCGGATAGTTTGTTTTGTCACAACAGTGTTTGCCTAACTTAACCTATCTCTCCAACTGAGAGCAGCAAGGAGCTTGGCTAAATAAGCCCTCCTAATTAATGGAACCCTATTGTTAGCATGACTGAAGACAGACCAGGTAGTCAAATTTATCTGGGAAGTCACCCAGTCTCGATTTGAATTTATGAATTTGAATTACCTCAGATGTCTAGTGTCTTTCAGTGCTTTAGTTTACTGCCTGCTGTGCAAACTTGCCAGTAGACTGGCTTCTAATCATAATAATAATAATTTTTATTTATAAAGCGCCATATATCCAGAAAACGTTTCTGCTCAGAGGTGTGTACATTCAACATTTATAACATAAATGTATAAAATATGATTAATCAATTAAAAAGTCAAGTTGTTTAAATGATAATAAATAATTAATTAAATATAGTATCTAAAACTCATAATGTATAAGCTAAATTTATCAGCAATAAATAAATATATATAATAATAATTAATTAAAAATACATACATATATATTACATTAATAAGATATTAAAACAATACAGTAAAATAGTTTGGGAACTATAATTAATCATTGTTGGCATTGATACCAGTGCATTTGAGATTGGCCCAGTGTGATCCTAGTTGTGAGCACGGGCGTCGATCGGTGGGGACGGGGGGGACGCGTCCCCCCCACTTTTCAGGGTCGGGGGGACAGCATAGGAATTGTCCCCCCCCCACTTTTTTGTTCAGAAAAATTGCGAGGCATATAGCCTGACTCAACATGTCTCTTTGTCTTAAAAGCCGCTACATAGGACTACCTAGACAATAAACTTGCGATATGAAGTTCAGCAAAGTTATTTATCGCAAATTAACACGAGGCAAACAAGTTTTGAGGCATGTTTTGCGCCATAATCCTTGGTAGTTATTTAATCAAATGTAATATTTTAATGTATTGAACGAAATTTTAGACAACTCTTCACAGTAATAATCACAGGAGAGTTATCGAACAGCCCGTGGCATTTATACGAAAAATGCTTTGCTATTTCGCTGCACATTGATGATTTTAAATTTGTCGCGAATACGCAGAAAGGCCAATCGGAAAGTTTATAACTACCGGAAAAATGTAAGCCGTTGCCGGGCTCTATCAGTTTGCAACCTTGTGTTGATATTATTAATTGGCTCTAGCCATCAAGCACATTTAAAATGATGAAATATGTGTTGCACTTTCACCCCTCGCCTGCTTCATGCTTATCGCCTACGATACAAGCGGCGGATTCCTGCACTTTGTGCAACTTATTCCCATATGAGTGATGAAAAAAATTTCTTTGACAAACTGTTGGATTGGGAAGTTCTACACAGGCACACCATGGGCGTCGATCAGTGGGGGACAAGGGGGACGCTGACCACCCCGGGGCCTAAGGGGGTCAGCATAGGAAATGTCCTCATACTTTTTCAGTTCATAAAACAAATTTATAGGCATATATAGCAACATTGATCACTCCCCTCTCTTTAAAACCCTACAACGGTCTAGTAGTAAAATTAATAATAAGAACTAAACTTCCGACTACCTAGTGGAAAATAACTAGATAAATTGCTTGGTGGGCCGCAGCACGCAACTTGATCTTAGTACAGTAAATATTCATCATGCCGGGCTTGATATATTAATAGGCATTAACCATTAAGCACATAATAGATTAATAATTTTTGTTTGCCCTGTTACGCCTTGGATTGCAGCCTGGTCGTCCTGGTAGATATTTATATCGCCTATGGCGGAACCAGCAGATTTATGCACTTCGTGTAATTTGATCTCATTTTAGTGATCACAAATTTCTTTGCCAAAAGGTGGGATTGGGAAGTCCTACACAGGCACCCCTGTAAGCTCTGCATCTTGTCACTCTATGAATCAGGCAAGCAGTGTCAACTGGCTCCATCATCTACCCCAAATGTTCAGTGATTGGGGTGGGCCATGGCCCCTTTTCAAATATATGTTGCCAATACAACTATTATAAATAGCATAACATAAAGGCTTTTTTAGTTTCGAATTAGCACCAGACCAACAATGAATTATTTTTTATATAACAAAAATACTGATGTGTATTTCAGGTCATATATATATATATATATATATATATATATATATATATATATATATATATATATATATATATATATATGCATATATATATATATATATTATAATATATATTATATGACATGTAATATATATATATATAATATATATATATATTATGCATACATATATGTGTATATAAATTGGTCCCCCGTCCCCCCCCCCACTTTTCAAACCAGATCGACGCCCCTAGTTGTGAGGTGACCCAACCACAGAGGTGTCCCAATACCTAAGTTACACTGTACCAGAAGGTCCCTAACGTCATGTGATCACTCATGAAAGTGGGAAGTTGAGCTAACCACGAGGCAGGACCCTACGATGTGTCATGGAAGTGCTGCCAGGCCGTCCAGTCCAACCGCTACTGTGAAGTACACAGGACCTCGCCAGCGCCGAATACCACCGACAGACCCAGGCTAATACTGTTTATTGTATGCGCTTCGAAAACGGCAATGTGTTGTCTGATTCAGCTGCAAAGTTGTGTACACTTTGGTAGTTGTGGCTAGTGGCTACACGTGCAGTGTTACTTCTGGTCCCATCCATATTCCAGCAGGTGGCGACACCTGATAATATATAGATCCTGCGTTCTACTATGCTCCCAGATTACGTCAGTGAATCTGTATCTGAACCGGAAATGTCGTAAGAAGCCAATATTGGCTGTTGTGTACGATGGAGATTTTGTTATATTTGGATAATTTATTAAGGTTATATTTGAACTTATATATAGTTAGGGTTGGAGTTAGTGTCATACGTACTTATTGTCACTAGCCCCCCCCCCCCCTCGACGGCCATGTTGGCTTTCCTTTTACCACGAACTGTCTGAGTTCGGGCTAGTCAATCAGGAAATAAACAAAACAGTGGGTGACACAACTAAACCGTGTTCAATTGTTCTATGTCATGTGTTCGTTTATATATGGCAAATAAATGTACTTAACCAGTTTCAATATGCACTAATGTATTACAAATACACTAATATTAAATACAATAATTTCGGTCAATTGCAGTACCTCGTCGTTTGGTAAATTGACTGGACGACAATAAAACAGTTGTTACTTTAAAACTTTTGAATTATCAATTGTACGTTTTTTTCGGTGATACCGTTCTAACCTGCGTGTGTATGTTATAAACCATGTACTTAAATCATTCTCGCCGCTAGGTGCAACATCTGCGCGGTCCGCTTCACACAGAGCACGAGTCTGAAGCGACACTTACGACTACTGCATGGCGTCACTCTCGGCAAGTACGTCATTTCCCGTGCCGATGTTACCGGGAACCAGTCATAGCGGCGGAAGCAGTCGCAGCCAGAACTCAGGAATGTGCAACGTGAACAGGAAGTCACGTGACAGTAATGCAACGGGAACGGGTTTTCTCACATATTTGGACGCGTCTTCAGTTGGCAGTTAACGTATGTGTCTTCTGTACAGAATTGTCATAAAAACTTTGTTGTAGTATAACTATAAGTAATTAAGATGTTTGATCTTGGTTCAAATGTGTCATTTATGTTGCTGTTGTTGCACGTTTATTTGGGTATTTCAGACGACCTGGTGTGTTGTTTTGAATGTACGTACACAACTCATACACAGCTTCAAGATAGTACTGTTTTATGTGTATTGTTGATGAGTAATAGAAATGTAAATAAATTATGTCACTGGCTTTATTATCTTTGTGATCATTGGTAATGATGGGTCATTATATGAGACAATTTATATACAGCTATACACATTTCAGAATAGCTGAGGGGATATGCACAACAAGCCGACACATAAACCTTTGCTGGAGCGTGCTCCCCGATACAATTACAGTAATTTGCGTTTACCACGTCGCTAATTGAACACCGTGGCAAACATAGGTTCCATGATTCCCTAATGTATACGATCTACTGGCGTTTATCAGCCCGATATGTGCCGTTTAGTTTATCCTGAACTTACTGCCCTTGACATGATTGTTATCTACACTGAATGGTCGTATAATTGTGACTGATTTCGCTTTTTTGTTCGTTCGGGACGATTGTATACAAGAGGTCAATTGCTAAATGGGCTACTGCAACAGCGGGCTGTTAGATCGGGAACTATGGAAGTGTTTTGTCACTCACTTGTTTGGCCTTTTACGATATAGAGGCGAAACTTGTTGTACACGGGAATGTGTTATAGTATGCCTTAAAACAACAAAAAGAACACATATGTAGATTGTTAAATGTTTATGTGAACTTATGTGTGATATTATGGCATTAACATTCCCAATACATACACACAGTTATCGTCGGGGGATGGCACACAGTTATCTAAGGGACTGCAATGACAATTTGCTCATATTTGTGTAGAGTGCTCCATGTGTAGCATTAAAACTTACTTCCAGACATACTTTTATGTGAAATTACTTTCAGTGCGTGTGTATTTTAATGACCCACGGTTAACAATAGTGGATCTCTTAAATGCAACTATTGTGGTTTCAACACGTATACCTGGAGTAATTTATTTTCTGTGGTATTTTATTTTCTGTAGTACAGCGTTCTAAAACTGTGCATATATCGATCTATGATACGTAAGACCAGTTTCCCAATGACAGCAATTATAACGTTTTTTACACAATGGTATTCGTATTTTCAAACATTTATTAACCTTTATTTATCCGAGTGTTGTATGAAATTCGTGACATTCTAATAACAAAACTTTCAACAGTCCAAACTCTAAACTGACATCTCTTCATTTCTGCTAGAAACAGACACTAATTTGTCTGGATGACATCAATCAAAATGACACCTGTTTGTATACTCAGAGAAAAACACTGACTGACAGCTGTTAAATTTGACAGTTCTGATACCATGCTGCATAAATACCATCATTTCTACTCACTCAACACTACACAAGACGTCACTGAAATTCAAACAGCAGGCATTATTCCATTTCCGTTGGGAACACTCTTCGGGGAATGACATCCACACGCGCGATGCTAGCTCCTGCTGAATGCTAACAAGGCAAACAACCCGATGATGGGGCCAAAAAAAATTGTGTGGACTTACGCGGCCCGATGATGGGGGACAAACCATTTTTTGTGGACTTACGTCAGCAAGCTGTACTGTTTATGCATTAAAAAGTGTTCCTCGCTGGCGTCGGAGCCCTTGCATGATTATGTAAGCACATTTTATTACCCCATAACCTTTGCTTTGCGGGTCATGTTAGGGTTTGGCAAATGTGTTCCATATGTTAGATATACCGTATATCCACGGTGAAAGCTGACCAGGAAAACTTGTTGTTTTCACTGCGGCGTTAACAGACGTCAACACGCAAAGCAGTCTCGACGGTGCAGTTTCGTGGGCCATTTTGGGGATGAACATATTATGTTCGGATGCCAATAACAAGTAAATCCATAAGTAGTTTATGTACATGTACGCTGATGATATTGTTTCGCGAACTTTGAAACGAGTCGCCTTGGGATTCAACTAGTTGCAAACTGATAGAAATGAGACGCTCAGAGTGTGGAAATTACGTCTTGAAAAGACTCGATTGAAATAATTACTGAATTAGTTTGTTGTCATTTACTGTAGTAATAACAATAGACATACCCGATAACTGATTAGACGTCTGAATAGATCGCCTGCACTACCGGTGTGGTGACACTACAAAGGAAAGCTAATGCAAACAAGAGTGTTGGCGATAGTGACTTGGGAAAGTGTTTACGTCTGATCTGATTAACATTCAAACGAGACAATGAGTTGATCGAACACAATGGTTTGGTTGCCCCCCCCCCCCCCCCCCGAGAGATTGGTCGTGGGCGTGGCTAAATTAATGACACTAGCTATAGGCACTTGACATTCAGACGCAACCGCGTCATCGAATGACCCAACAGAAATAGCCTTTTGTCCACAACACTTTCAAGTGTGCTCAATTTGCAAACTTCACCATGCAATGAGCAAACTACTAGTCGTATTTCTAAATTAGCTCGCGTACCACAACATAGCAAGGCCTTAGTGTTGTTGTCTAGGTTACAGCATTGACGTCACTATCTATGTACGATTATAACTACTTCTGTGGCGCCCAGTCCAGCAGCTTTTTAGCGGTCTCTGTCAGATTGACGTGGCCTGCCAACTGGTCGTGTTAGTCAGATCTATAGTTGCACCGAGACGAACTCGACGTTGAGTCTGCAGGAATAGGCACCAGTTAGCCAGTCCAGTCGAAATGGCCGTGAGAGGACGACTGTTGACGCTGCTGGTGCTGCTGGCTGCGGCCTGGGGCGCCGTCGACGGGGAGGTTCACCGGGAGCGCCACTCGCAGCGACAACCGTCGCTTCTCCTCGGAGCCTTCAACGTGCAGATCTTCGGTGCACGGAAGATCGCAAAGCCGGCCGTACTGCGCAGTCTCGGACAGGTGCGCGCGTGTGCGTGTGTGCGCGCGCGCGCGCGCGCGTGCATGCGTGCATGCGTGCGTGCGTGCGTGCGCGCGTGTGTGTGTGTGTGTGTGTGTGTGCCTGCTTGTGTGTGCGTGCGGGAGTGTGTGTATGTGCGTGCGTGTATGTGCGTGCGTACGTGCGTGTGGGTGGGTGGTTTTTGGTGTGTGCGTGTGCATGAGAGCGCGCGTACGTGTGTGTGTGCGTGCGTGCGTGCGTGTGTGTGTTGGCACAACAGTGTATATACGATGGTTGGGTGTTAATTGGTGTGTGCGTGTGTGTGTGTGTGTGTGTGTGTGTGTGTGTGTGTGTGTGTGTGTGTGTATATGCGTGAGTGTGCAGGTACAACAGTGTAACAGTGTATGTATGTTTCTTATATATACATGCGTGCATGTGCTTATATGTATGTAATTATTTATTAAAGTTTGGTGTTCAATTAACATGATTCTGAACATAGCCAAATAACGAGATAATTATATAGTAGCGGTTGATGTAGAAATAAACCACTCATAACAGAGTGGGTAAATAATTGTAACCAAATGTTGTTAATCAATTGTTTGTCTTAATATGACCGTATCATGCATGGTACCTTTGACCCATGTGGGATTGCTTCAGATCATATCCCGCTATGACATTTTGCTGCTGCAAGAGATCCGAGAACGTGAACCGCGCGCTGTTGAAAGGTTGCTACAGCACCTCAACCAGTAAGGAAATATTTGAAGATAAATTAGTAGTTTTCGGTAGAGATTAACTACTAAATTTTGACATCACTCTGTACATTGTGAATAGCAAGGAGGAAGTGATTATTTCCCGGGATGTGATGTTGATTGTTCGTTCAATTGTATTCACTACTACTACTAGCCGAGTAACCCCGCGATGCTGGCGGAAAAAGGTATGCACTCGAGCCAATACGTTTGGTCCGTTATAGCTACGTCCCGTTATAGCTACAGTTTTCTCCCGTTAAGTTTGACAGCCAA
This sequence comes from Oasisia sp. SBJ-2009, assembly GCA_964017155.1. Classification (NCBI taxonomy): domain Eukaryota; kingdom Metazoa; phylum Annelida; class Polychaeta; order Sabellida; family Siboglinidae; genus Oasisia; species Oasisia sp. SBJ-2009. The sequence goes on along the minus strand of OZ024855.1, from coordinate 33,638,301 downwards.
ACTAGTCCCGTTATATCTACTTATTTAATTACAAAATTCAGGAGGGGGGAGCATTAACTATTTCAGACTGCTGTTAGATTTATACATGAAATGTATTAATGAAGTACACATTTTAAAAGTCATAGGAATTATATAATTATAAATGTAACTGTCACTTATTTGACATGGAAAATATAACATAAAAGACATGTGCAAAATGGCATTTTTATTAAGGCAACTAAGTTAATTGTACAGCGTACAGAATGGGTTTTAGCAAATGTCCAGCTGCACGCAGAAAGCTTAACACTGCTCTGCGTCCTGAGTCATATTCCTGTTTGAACACAGCCAGGTGCTGATCCATCACGGTGTGTTTCTTCTTCTTCTGTGGTGGCAGGATGGCAGCGTCATGTTGTGCAACTTTCAGTTCTGTTGCTGCCTGCTCTCTCTTTAGAGCGTCCACGAACTGGAAGATGTTGGGATGATGTTTCCCCGACACTTTCATGAACTTGGAGTTCCATCCCTCGACATGATTGTTTGTTCTTCTCTCAGTTTCTGTGTAGACACTCCACATGTCCATGGAAATCTTTGCATCTTCTCCAAACCATTTCTCCACAAAGTAATCGTTAAACATTACCAGTTGTGGAAATTCCTCAGTGGGGCACACTTCCATCAAAGCCATCCACCCCTCATGGACATCGGCTAGACGGACATGCGCCAGTGCAGCAACAGAACGCACATGCTCTCGTACAACACTCTCCTTTGCATTGCAGAAGATAACTGGTTCATCAGATGTCACAGCGTCTTAAATCTGTCTGAAATAGTTAATGCTCCGCCTTGCTGTCCCCTTCTGAATTGTGTAATAAAATAAGTAGCTATAACGGGACTAGTTTGCCTGTCAAACTTAACGAGTAGCTATAGCGGGGAAAAAAATAGCTATAACGGGAAGTAGCTATAACGGGAAGTAGCTATAACGGGAAGACACACATGCGCAACGTAACATAGTGATAACGATAGTAGGCTAGCCTTGTGAATGACGTTTTTGTTGTTGTTGAAATATGAAGCACCTAAGTTCTACAACCCCTCAGACGAATACAAAAGTCAAAATCCACAAACCATCATTGTGGTCCCACTAGGTCACAGGTACAATATTTAATTAAACCAAGTTATGAAACATTTATATCGAAAATACAAAGAAGAACATAACAAATAGCTGAAAGGGAACAACGAAAAATGTTAT
>OZ024855.1:33627085-33632085 GCA_964017155.1 Oasisia sp. SBJ-2009 | reverse complement strand
GTGAACGAGCGTTATCAGCACATTACCAGAACATTCCCGCGCTGAGTGGGAAATGCTGTTGCTTAGTCTCGCGTAATCGACTGTTGCTCGGTTGCGTAACTTCGCAGAGAAGACAGTCTGGTGACTTTATCGGCGTTTGAATGCTATCCGTGTGAGCTAAATCATGCTGCCACCTCACGGATACTGGTTAATCTTGCCCTAATTCCGATTTTATAAACAACTAAAAAAAATTATTTAATTATTTTGTATTAATGTAAGTTTAATTTTGAATATTGTTTTATAATACAACTTTATCTGATGAAAAGGTATCGTATTTAATTTGTCATTTCAAATTTGGCCTGAGAACCAATCAGCACCTCTACCCTAATCTGTGGTAAGGCGCCCTGGCGGTTACAATTAATTCCCCAGGCGGAGCTGAGGGGCTGAAAAGTGCTGCCACCTTACGGAGTCTGGGTAACCGAGGCTAGCTGTGACTAAGATTGAAAGTAGCTGTTTTGGAATAGCGTAAATTTGCATTAATACAAGTTGTATTCGCTAGATGGCGACACGGCAGTCACATTTCCCGCAATACTTGCTGAAGACACTTCCTGCATAATTAATACTATTTTATGAACTGCAAACTTATGCAGCCATTCCTTTTATTTTCTCAACGTTGATGAAAATTGTATTTTGTTGTTATATTCTATCTATAATATAATGTTCGATTATTCATTAGTATACCGAATATTAAGAGGAGACATGATAGAAGTCTACAAAATAATACACAACATTTATGACCACGAATCTGTACCAAATCTTTTGAGAAACAATGCAATATCATAAAGAACAGGAAACAGGATACATTCTCTAAAATTATTGACACAAAGAGCCAAACTAAACATAAGAAAAAAATGTATTTCCAATTCGAATTACCGAACCATGGAATAGTCTCCCTGATACAGTGATAACAGCTAAATCCTTAGAATCAGTCAAAACACGACTAGACAAATTATGGTATACCCAGGATATTCTGTATGACTTCGAAGCACTGTTAAGAATAACTAACAATAGAACCGGAACAGGCGATCCTTTTTAATAGATTATGAAAACGAAGAGCTGATCACAGAGGAACAAAGATTCCTACGATCAAAACCGCCCTAAGGTATTTCGTGTGACTGAAATATTATACTAACTTTCACTGGAAACGTTTGCTATTTTCAGACAAAGAAAGTGAGCGACCATTACCCGATACAGCTGCAACTTCAAGGGAAAGGTAATTAAATTATGGTATAATAAGTACTTCCATAACGATCCTGCGTTAGTTTTCTTGCGTTTTATTCTTTGTAGTTCATCTAATATTAGGTGCTGGCATACACACGTTTTCTAATGTTGTGGTTGGATTACAATAGTGTATTGTTTGTCCATGAATTTGATAAGTATCGGATGGTAGGAATCTCTACAGCTGCTTCTTTTGCAGTCGTATGTCAGTTAACGTTTTGTAGTACAAAGAAGCAAAAAAAGAAAAATATATACGTACATACATGTACACTCACACACACATGCATACACACACACGCACATACACACATACATAGACACACAAACACACACAAACACACATAAGCACGCACACACAAACACACACACACACACGCACGCACGCACGCACGCACGCACGCACACACACACACACACACACACACACACACTCACACACACACACAAACAGACAAACAAACATATACACACGTGCGCACCCATAAACATGTAAACGGGCATACATGCATGCGCGCACGCGCGACATGATATTGTAGGGCACAGACATTGTAGGATGTATACATACACAAACTAACACGCGTGACACCATAACATGACATTGTAAGATGTCACGCGCGACACTCTACAATTTCATACGTCACGAACCTGTACCACACTTCCATTGTCTACAGCAATGGCCTCGTCTGCAGTCGACTACTCGACCATCAGCTCCGAGAGCTTGTTACTGGCGACAGACGTTCCTACCCAACTCACGTCCGTCATCTCGTCAATACGTCATGATCCTTCCGTTGGCGTGCGAGTAGTGTACGGAGGCACACAGATCTACGACGGACTGGCTCTTGTCGTCACCCTTCAGAAGTGCGCTGGTGGATTTGACGAGGCATTGCAGGAATACCGGCGTGCGTACAGTGAACTTTTGCCTGCTTCGCTCATCAATAAGATATGGATGTCGATATGGAACACAGCACTGCGAGCGGGCGATAACGCCAACGTTCAGGCGATTATGTCGGACCAAATGACTCGTGTGCGCGCATGCGTCTTACAATACCGCATGGTGGCGCCTTTCTCCTGCCGGCTGACGATTGAGCAGACGATCACTTAGATTTGTTTTGTGGCAATGTAAGCCAAGTATCAATACCGAAACGCTAATATAATTTCTGGAAGTCACCAATGAGGATATTTTACATAAGTAAAAAACCGCACTATGAGGACATTATAACATATGCTGTTGTGAAAATTCAAAAGTTGACATTTCAGTGATTATTGTTATAATATGCAATAGTCATGAAAACACACATTAAAAGACACAAAAGGACACGCACATACGCGCATACGCACGCACGTACATACTATACCACACTGAAACATTATCCGACTGCCATTTCTGTTATAGATACATGAATATCACACAGACAGAGACATATAAATAAATGGAAACACATACGCACGTAAATGGTGGTTATGCTAAGAGAAGTTTATTTAATGTCGGGTTATATACATAATTTTAGTACTTAACCCAATCGGTTGTTATTATCACTATAAATGCGACTGAATGCCACGTCGGATTTATAGGAAAACTTGATGCATGTGTTAGTGTTACATATGTGCTACCTAACTAGACATAGTCTGACGTTCTACTTGGCACATTGTAATAGTGAGAATTCAGACATCTAGTAGTTTAGTTCCAAACCTAAGTTAAACTAAAGTTGCCAGGAGCAACCAGTTTAGAAACAGCGATGAAGTGGATCATGTTTGGAGTTTTGTAGTCGTTTTTGTCGTTTATAACTTTACACTAATAAAGTGTTTCGCACTAAGTGTTTTTTACTGTGGATGTAGTGGTAATGTATAGTTATATCATAGTTAGACGGTTGATGGTAAATCGGTGATAATGGCGAAATACATCGCAATAGCTTATCTATTTAGCCAAAATCTACAGAAAGTCCTACTTGAGACGATTTCAATAGAAATTTAAAGAACGGATCCATTGCAACTGACACATATATAGAGCTTTCTAGAATATATGTCTTAGGCATACCCGCCACAATTTTGGGATGGCAATCCGTATTTTCGACTAATATTTGTTTACGAACCCGTATCAATCCGTATCACTAATCAGATCACTCCTAGGCAAATTTGTCGCGCATATCATAACAACACGTGAATATATCTACACAATTGTATTACTCTCACAAACACAACACACTACACTACATTGAATGTGTTTCCCATTACGCACATAATATTATGTGCGTAAATGGCGCTCAAAATTCACACTAGGAGGCACAGGTTGGGTGTCATAATTTCGCATTTCTGATTTTAAAATGTAGACACTTGCCAGTGAAACTTCGGTATTATTACGCGCGAACTGTTGAAATAAATTGTCATTATTTTATGACACTGCCTGTTATGTGGTACGCAGTTTAAATGTGCTGAAGTGAAGTAAAACTTGGTAATCTTCCAGTTAACTGGACTAAATTATTAAGGCCTTTTCAAAACAGTGTGATCTTTTTTTGATATGTATGTATTCAAAATGTCATTCTACATCATTTCCGGTACAAAAAAAGTAAGATACTATGTTTTTTAATTGTGTTTTATATCAATTTAATGCCGTCGAGTCGACGTAAACAAGCCGGTGTCAGCATGTTTGATAATCCAATCAGTTAAAATGTAGTGCATTTTAAACGTGTTGCCTTATGGTCGTGGCTACCATGTCCCATGACATGCGCAACACCACGCAAAAACTCAAGAAGTTCGATATATATGCGCACTCTCTGTTTTATGAATGATTAGCTTATTTTCTATGTAGAGTTGTTGGCAGAACATAATTGTCGCTCTTATCAACGACGAGATGTCGTCAGGCGCGACAGTATTCTGTGTCAACCTAAGCGACAATTGAAGATTTCATCTGTTACACTGAACGTGTGTATGATTTATCACTCAATAGGGGCTATTGACGTAGAAAAGCTATAGACTACTTTGTAGACTGATTTCACTTTCAGACCGTCACTGGCAGTCAAGTTCTCACCGGGCTCGCCGTTTCTTGTCTGCCGTGATCGGACGAAAACCGGTCTCTTCAACGTGATATGACAGTAGACATTTCTGTCGCATAATAGCTACTGTCCAGAGTTCCAACGCAAGTTTGTCATAGCATTGTGACGTGAACACATATCACTTGCTCTTAATGTTACCATTTCTAGAAAGTAGATTCCTAATTTGATGAGTACGCGTAATTGTGAAGCGCCAGGAATAATTGTGGGCACTTTTTCTGTTGGTGCGCCTACTCTTTGGAATATGCATCCTTCTAGTGTTACGCCAGTTGAACGTATTGCTAATTTGTACCTTAATTTATACCTCAACATACCTTATTTATCCACCTGTCGTATCAATCAGTCTGATTACAAGTGGATTTTGTTTATTGACTCTGATATCTATTATCCATTTTGTATCACATACACGCACGCACGCACGCACGCACGCACGCACGCACGCGCACACACACACACACACACACACACACACACACACACACACACATGCTCAAATTATAACAATATAGAACGAATAGTGGAATGTTCCAAACCGAGCTCTACTGACCCGAAAGATGCATAAGAGATAATACCATGGGAACAACACTAAGAGATATGAAGAATGGGACAGCAACAAGCACCGACCATATCATAATACACTTTTCATACACTAAACATCCAAAGTACAAACTCTGTTCAGTAGTGTTGACAACATTA
>OZ024855.1:33589585-33617085 GCA_964017155.1 Oasisia sp. SBJ-2009 | reverse complement strand
GCCAGGGTACTACTGCTTGACTTCTCTAAGGCATTTGACCTAATCTGTCATAACATTCTTCTTCAAAAACTTGCAAGTTTTGGTCTCCCGAATATTCTAATGAAGTGGATCGCCAGTTTCCTTACCGAAAGAACCCAACAAGTTAAGCTGTGCAACACACACTCCGACTGGAATTTGTAACAAATATACTTTGCATGTGTTATATACCCATTTCAATCTCTATGATTGCCCAGAGTGAAATTAAACTATTATTATTATTATACGTTTTATGTTTTATTTAAAAAAGTCGATGTTCATTGTCACATGAAAAACTTTCGTTTTCGGGTTAGCGTTAGGGGTCGAGAAGTGAGTCAGCGGCAGTTTTATCTTGGGTTGTACCAGCGTCAATCGGCATTGCACGACCAGATCCTCGACACGAGGGCAGTTGCGGGTCACCCGTGGAAATGAGTCAAACAAATGTATCTACTTTCACTTCTAGCGCCAATGCATGAAGTATTCAGCAGAGAAAGAACCTGGAGTATTGGTTGCATTTCAAATGCGGGTGACACGCAGAAACAACACATCAGGCTTCCCTGGAGATACAGTCATTGCAACCAGCTACCCGTTTATATCTGCACTAATATACTGATATATTTTTGTTATTAATGCATGCATTATAAGTATTAGTTGCGTTATATGGTGGTACGTTTATTTTAAAATAATAACATGTCGTCATTATTTATTTGCCATTTAATTAATATCAATTAGTACTATAGTAGTAGTAGTAGTAGTAGTAGTAGTAGTAGTAGTAGTAGTAGTAGTAGTAGTAGTAGTAGTAGTAGTAGTAGTAGTAGTAGTAGTAGTAGTAGTAGTAGTAGTAGTAGTAGTAGTAGTAGTAGTAGTAGTAGTAGTAGTAGTAGTAGTAGTAGTAGTAGTAGTAGTAGTAGTAGTAGTAGTAGTAGTAGTAGTAGTAGTAGTAGTAGTAGTAGTAGTAGAAGTAGTAGTAGTAGTAGTGGGAGCAGCAGCAGCAGCAACAGCAGCAGCAGTAGTAGTAAAATAGTACTAATGATAGTATTATGATGATTATTATTACTGTTATTATTATTATTATTATTATTTATCATTATCATATCGTCAGAATAATTCGTTGCTGCGATATCAGTTGCTTGCTTTCAAATCACTTTAGCTTCCTATGAGATTATTGTACATTGGTGCATCTGGAAAGGGAAGATCTAAATGTAACGCAGTGATGCCTTGGCACGTAGACTGAATTCAACGAGTACAGCTCACTTGGTTTCGAATTATATTAATATGACTATATTATTTACTTTTATGGACCCAACTATGGTCATCGTTACGTTACCAGCGAGTAGTACCATTTAGTAACTTGTAACTGCTATTGTACAACAGCGACAGCGACAGCGACAGCGACAGCGACAGCGACAGCGACAGCGACAGCGACAGCGACAGCGACAGCGACAGCGACAGCGACAGCGACAGCGACAGCGACAGCGACAGCGACAGCGACAGCGACAGCGACAGCGACAGCGACAGCGACAACGACAACAACAACAACAACAACATAATCGGCATAAGCAGCTACAGAAACATCAGCTACAACAGCAGCCGCTGTCGTTGCTGCAGCAACAACAATAACATCTAACAACGGTATCATATATCACTTGTACAGTGTTCGCCTTAGATCTCACTCCAGACCTCTGTTGTAGGTTACACGCCAATAGGCCAGGAGACATGCCTGGTACACCGGAAGCGGAACTGTTCCCTCTGATGCCTTAGCACATGCGCATGGCAGTGCAATGGAGACATCTCGTGAAGGAGACGTGACCCTAAATATTCTGCACAGTTTCCTTCCTCGCTGCCCGCGAAGGGGACAGTTCTCCGACCACGGGCAGGAGCGTCTGTTTCAGCGCTACACCCGCCGGATAAAATGGGACGCCATCGACTCCATCTTCGTCGTTGGCCTCGTTTTCGACATCCACGTGATCGTGCTGCACGTGCTACGTTTCGACCGATCGCACCTGCCGCTGCTCGCAGCAATGGCGGCTTCCTGTTGCGTCAACTCGGGCATGCTCGTTCTCTTCATGATAAAGTTCAACTTCCGGTCGCTCTACCGACTCGTGCCTTACGTTGCTTGGTTGCTATTCACGGGGCAGTTTTACGTCGCGCTTCTGTACGGGAATGAGATTCTTATCCCGAGTTCCCTTGTCGAGTGGCAACTGCTCTCCATCTATTTCGTTCACGCTGTGTTGCCTGTTCAAACAGGGATGGCTTTCCTGCTCAATGTGACACCGTGCGTGTTGCTCAGCTTCGTGTCCACGCGCGAATACGTCGACGCGTCGATCTTCAACACCGCAAACATGGTGCGTTGAAACTACCCAATATAGTTTAATAATATCCTAGTAGTTATGCTTATTTTAAAAAGATTTTGAGACTAAATATCGTGTTTGTTATCTTGTATGTTTTAATTTAAGATAACCTGTTCAGCTCAGCAATACATATCGTAACACAAACAAACATTTGCATTTGGACGTAGCCATCAAACATCCACAGAATGCGAAAAATACACATTCGCTTATATATATATATATATATATATATAATATCCTAATTAATTTGATTACTCCTGGTGAAATATAAACTAAGTCAATTAAAGTTGGACCACATATTCATAACTATAATTATAATTAAGAGGATATATTGAAATGGTTCAACATAGCTACAATACAAGTGCAACTGAACTAGTATGTGTGGTACCTAGAATAAATGGTTTTGGAAGTCATCTTTCCCGTGATCAGGCCTAGACCAGAGAACAATCTGCTACTAAAAACTAAACAATGTCGTTCTAAAGCTGTTTCTAAAACAGGAACAATCCAAATGTTATTGTATATTGTATTTTTGACTGCCAACCAATATTCTCCTGAACAAAATGTTCTTGTCAGCGTACGTTAAATTCCAAACTTCTGCTTGTTGAGCAGAGTAATTGGCTCCATAAATTGGTGTTTGTTTCAGAAATGTGAACATTATTCGTGTTAAACCACAAACGATTGCCTAGCTTGAAGCATAGTTGTTTAATAAACGACAGTATGTTTTATTTGACGGAAATTAAACTCCGAAACTATATCATATGGACATCCATATGGGTCAATGATAGGTCCGCAGTTCATTCTAATATAATGTCAGTGACACCAAACTTTGCATTCCCTATCACATCTGCATATGACACGAATGTTTTATCAGTGGCAAATATCTTAGCGAGCTAGCAGCTATCATGGATAAAGAAAACAAAAAAATAGTAAATTGGCTAAACACCAACCATCATTAAATATCAGTTGTCAAACTCACTTTATTATGTTCAGGTCAGTGAATAAACCGATTTCCAATTCGTCTCACATACTAGTTGAGCAGCAACAAATGACCCAGTTAGAAAGCACAAAGTTGCTACGAATCATAACACGTTATAATTTCTCCTAGTCTCACCGCGTACAGCATATAAAAGAAAACATTGTCGAAGCTGCTTGGATTATCACCAACGCTAGAAAAACGCTCGATAGATCATTGTTTGTGGCATTATATTGTGTCTTCTTATATCCCTATCTAACATATTTAGCATACTGTGTCGACGTAAGAGGAGGTGTGTGTAACATGTATTTTAACTCTAGAGAAATTTGAAAAGTTTGCAATTTGTCAAACTATGTCGACCCCATAAAGATCACATTTCAAGAGGTTATTGATTTTATCATTAAGAAAAAAATGTATGAATTAATACGCAGCTACTCTCTTTTATGTATTATATTATCAGCAACTTGTATCCATCGGAATTGACAAGTGTGTTTAATATAAACAATGAAATCCACAAATACGTGACACGTCTTACTGAAATATTGCATGCTGCAATTCCCAAACCTAATTATTGAATTAACGTGTTATACACAACCATCAAACACCGTAGTATTAAATTGTGGAATGATAAAATAGTAAAAAAAACAATGGATTGTAAGTAGACATTCGTAACATTCAAATGTCAACTGAAAGTTGTTTTCATTAAACACCATTATTGCCTTACATACTTAGATTTTGTCATTGGTCACCTGCAGTAACTGCTTTATTTTGTGTTATATAGCACCATGGAAAAAAAATTCGACATCTATATATTGGAGGGAATATCTACCACTTGTGCGTTAACATCCTCATTATAGAATCTTTGATAATATGATCAAACGTATACTATATACAATTGAATGCACGTTTAGTTTCTATAATAAACAACTACCACCACCACTATCATAATAATAATAATAATAATATATATATTTATATATATATATATATGTTGCGTATATGTCATAATAAACTTACCTCACAAGCCAAAGAGCACAGCCATATCTTCTAAGTCCTCACATGAAATCACCGACCAGCAATAATATGTGTCACGCACTGACTGACGCCCCTGTGTGCCAGCCTACTGTCACCAGGCTGACAACGTCACAGTGACATATTGTTGCGATTGACTTTGTTAAGTTGATTGTCGCGTTCATCAAAGGAACTCGTGCGCCCGTCCCGAAATAAACACCGGGTTGACCGAGTGACGGCCCGATAAGGATCTCGCTGTGGAGACGTTGCTGTTTCGCGAGAGCAAATTTGTGGTGACATCTAATGGATAAATGGATACTATACAATTTTACACAGACGCATAATCAAAACTTTCTAAAGCACATCGGGATAAAGAGACAAACACACATAAAAACAGACAACCACACACAAACACACACGCACGCACACACGCACGCACGCACGCACGCACACACACAATAATTTGTGCTCCAATTATAATAAAAATGGAAAAACACATTTTGAATTGCGTGCAACATGAGAAAAACATGACGTGGCGAGCAGACTGTCCCATACGTGACTTAGTCTGTATCCCCCCTCGCCTCTCTTCATAAGTGGTACCATCTTCCTAATATAGATCGCTTGTTTTATCCAACGCGAACTCCTGTTGGTCTCTCTCTCCACCAGTTCCCCCCATTTCCAGTCTCTCACACAGTTACGTCTGTCCGCATGGTCTCTTACTGCCGATTTGTGTTCACGTTTGTCGAGCACTTTTTGTCTCCCGAGTGAAGCGTACAGTTATTATAGTTTCAACTGTGAGTCAATTTACGAAAACTACCAAGTGACAGCGGCATGAAAATGATGTCACTTGCCAGGACAGCACTGTCACCAGGGATGCCCAGCGACGAGTGACGCCACAAAGCGGCGCCTTCGGGCATTTCCCGAAAACATACTTTTTCCAAGTTTATACAGTGCCTGGTGTAACACTATATTTTTAGCAGCATCAATCTCGTCGAGTACTAGGGGGCCATTTCACTAAGATCAAGAGCCGTAAAGATTAATCCTTAAAAAATTCATTGTTGATTTAAAGGATTTTTTCAAGGCTTACATTTCCCTTGCCATACATTACCGTGAACACTATTTCTATGACACACCAGTGACATTGTATCGCTGGCGCGTCATGGTGTTAACAGTTTTAATGCATTGACAATCACAGTTAATGATCCAAATTTATGTTAAGGTAAAATATGGGGTATAACAGCTTTTAACAGCGCTAGTGAAATGACCCCCACGTCTATTTATGTACTTAAAGAGCGAATACAACCCAACGAAGCTAGAGGCTACGAAACGCCCACTGATAGATATCGGTGTACCGTTCAATTAAAGGCACGCGCCATTTAGGCCTGCAATTGTGGGTGGCCACGCGCAACCGTCACGCGCGGGCGGGCACAGTTCAGAGCTATCAGTTTAGACTAAGACGCTGTTATCTGAATAATATGTACTTGATAATAACAAAAGGCTTATTTTATGATAAATGGTTCTGCGACACCCCAACCAAACGTGTAGTTTGATAAGCATTCACAATTTTAATAAATATGTTGACGAAATACGTGTTGACGCTTAGTTGTAATAATCTGATGAAGAAACTAAAACATATTGAAGCGTCCAAAGTAATTGCACGCGAGACGCGCCAGAGTCTGGCATACGAGTGATGTACTCGTCGAACCAATGTCGCCCAGCGAACGTTTGTCGCCGCGCTACCGATGGCATAACGACACGTACATATGCACAGAACACTGGCCAACCCCTCTCTGATGTGTAATGTACGTTCATAAAACGGCCACTGACCGTCCGTCCCACCCTCCAGTGACGCTGGACATTCCCTTCCATCTTTTGTTGCATATGAACCTTGACTAATTGTTCCCTGGTAGCAGCTGTAATAACCCAGTACCCTATTCGTCTGGACATTTGCCAGCCTGCATACAGTTTCAACGGTATCGATTTCATATAAATGTAAGTGTGTTTGTTCTGGTGTTCGTTTAATTATCTTTGAAATGGTGTGACTGTGGTGTATCTTGGCTAAAGATATTAATTGTTGAATCACCTGTTAATTACAAGCAGACAATTAATATTCTGCACAACTATGATGTGAAATATATTGATATTGTCTGCCGCATTCACACAGTTCGACACTGTTTCTCATAATTATAAATAACCAGAGACAATGTCAAATAGATGATTATGGTGAAGAGACTAGGCAGTGACTACGGTTCACCAAAATACAATTCATGCATACTTATAAATTCACTATAGAGTCCAAACGACTTGGTGGTCACATGGCCAGTTTTTACATTTATTGTCAAAATGAACATTTCTGTCATGTCTTTATTTCATTTTGAATATACTCATTTCAATTTCTCCTCTATTTTTCATTTTTGTTGATATGTAATGTCTAGTACAATCTATTTAATACAATTCCATTTATCTTTCCTGCATATTACATAGTTGCTATTTCTCTGGTCTTATGGTAATCAGTTTCTCTTTCAGGCTACACTGGCTGTGTTGAGTAAATGAAAGTGTGCAAGTTTCAAATCAATATCCGTTTTGTTATGAAATATAAGAGAAGTGAGTGGGCACTCTGCATATATGCTTGCTCAAGGAAGAGATACGGATAATTTCTTGGCTATATTCTGTCTCTGAGAAAAGTGATCAGTCTACAAACGGAATTACCATTTGTCTTCACAATATATATTTCAAGGTGATTGGCGAGATTTGTATGTAATATACTTTCCCCACTGAGGGAGGAGTGCCACTGGAACTAACAAAGGGAGGTGTAGTTGGAAGTGAAATGGGAGCTTCAATAAGGGTGTATGGACGTCTCGAGGGATGCAGTTGGAGGATTGTTGGAGCCCCCCCCCCGGGATTAGTTGGATGTTTCCATGGGGATGCAGTTTGAATTGTTTGGGAGCCTGAGTAGAAGGCGTCACATCTCCACATCTCCAGATCAACTGACGTTTGTTCAGATGTCCTTCTCACCCTAGTCATGTTGTGTCTATTCAGCTACCATGTAGAAAATTGGTCACGATTCTCTCTGTCTGTCTCTGTCTGTTTCTGTATGTCTCTATTTGTCTCTGTCTTTCTGTCTCTGTCTGTATGTCTGTTGTCTGTCTGTATATCTGTCCGGTTGTTTGTCTGTCTGTATGTCTGTCTGTCTGTTTGTCTGTCTGTATGTCTGTCTGTATCTCTGTCTGTATGTCCCTCTTTCTCTCTCTCTCTCTCTCTCTTTCTCTCTCGATGGCATTGCGAACCGTTGTCAATGTGTTAACCACAGTGGTGTAACTTGTTTTGTTCCAGAGCCTCCAGTGTACATATTTCCTGACGAGAGTCGAGCCACGCATGACCTTTGTCGTCATCTTTGAGAAAAAGAAGTCAGAATGAGATAGCTTCGTCAACAACTTTCTCACCGACATATGTGTTCATCTGCGCCGTATCAAACCGCTGACGTCACGGAAGCCTGGCTAAAGTGACATTAGTTTGATTGACATCAGTTTGATTGTATGTAGATAGTTTTGTGATAATTACGAATGTCTTTACATGATTGTGGAATGTTATATGCAACAGCCAAGACATTTGTTGAACCTAAAATGTATACAACACTAGTCAGTATATGCAATAGTATGATCACTCCTAATTTCACTCCGATTATATTCCTCGGTGTTAGCAAATATTTTGATAATACTATATTTTGGATTGGACGCCAAATAGAGTCAATCAAAGCACTGAATGTGTAACCAGTCCAATATATGCAAAGACATAGTTGTGCCAATTAAACAAATCATAATAAATATCGTCACCTATTATTTAATTTGTGTTGATGTGTGTTTGATGTAGCAACTGGTCAATGTCAAACGAGGATGCCATGTGGTGGAATATAACACAAATATACCATCGTGATCGACCAAGCAGAGCACATGTAGACTGTTACGGTAGCGTATGTAAGAAGGAGAACAACAAGCCGAACAGGTCAACATCATGCCTAATTCTATTAATCATGTTGTATGGTAATTCTAACGAACGTGTACCTTATTAAGCAAATATAATATTTCATCAGGTTTACTCTGACAAATCACTCACTTATTTCGCCAAAATATGTGCAGCCTCTTGTTGGCTGAAATTAATACGTGCATTCCGGAGTTTCTATTATTTGTAAACGTTGTCACATGAGACCTATCCACTGTACTCCTGGAATACTTAAACGAAGTTATGAAAAAGAGGTCATTTGAAAAAGGCAATAATAACAATTGTCTAGATGAAATGTCGTCATTGTGCAGATCCATTTATCGTATACTATGACACAAGGTTAACATGGATATTCATGTACGCGAACAAATTCTCTGTCTGCTAAAATGTAGCTGGCATTAATACGAGGATCGTATTGTGTTGCCGCCTATCGAAATGCAGTAGAACTAAACAGCTGCAAGTTGCGTGAGACAGTTTAATCTCCACTGCGTCACACATGCCCGAACACGTCAATTTTCCAAAACGAAACCTTTGCAACCACGGCTACTGTGTCGTCCGTTAAATAACTTCCTATACATTAACTCGCATTGGCCTGTACGTCACGTGTCTAAAACCATTGTTCACCGAGGCGTGACAGGAAATCCCCCCGCATAACCAGGACGTGAACCTTGTATCGATACGAAGTCTTCGATCATTTGGCAGTTGCGTTGAGACCGACATCGACAACGGTTCGTAACTTTATTCCTGCTGAACAGCGTCCTCTTATAGAAAGTTCTAGTTTTTCGCGGTAGACCCACGGACTTCAACAGATAAAGGCACAACGGTGAGTTATTATACGACGCTGTATTTTCTTTACGCTTCGCCTATTTTAGTTTTATTTGTCTTATGACTTGCTCATCAGTCTGTGTTACCGTCATGTGTGTGGCTAGATTACTGTCGAGCTTGATTTTCAGAGTTGTCATCTAGAATGAGTGAGTTCACTACAGGGTAAATTTGTACCCCCTGTGTAGGATACTGTACTTCCCCTGCCATAGACAACATTATAGAAAGAACCACCAGCTTTTAGCGGCTCTTCTTAAAGACTCTGGCAACGTGAGGTGAACGAAATTATTTAAGTTTCGAAAGGGCCGCTGGTGGGATTGGACCATTGCCCTCTCGATTGATAGTCCGGCCGCGCCACCACCGCTACTCAGGCGGAAGTTTCGACGTCTTTGGGACGCATTCCGGCAGGCTACATTTATTCACCAATGACTAATGATGGTACACAATATTATACCAATGCCTATAGCCAGTTAGTCATTCCTACAGCTGATTGAACTGCGGCTATCTGAAGCGAGCGAATGAACTTGCCCAAGGTTAGACATGAAAGCAAAACGAACCGTATCCAGAATATCTTTTTGGAAACATATATTTGTGCGCATCCTACAACTGTCGTCGTCTGTGGTGACTTGCGAAAAAATATTCGCCATTTACAATACTTTTCATCAACAATGAAACGCGTCAAGAGCAGGAATAAAAGAATATCTGCAACTGGTCATCAGCCCAATCCAGTTATCATGATACCACCAGAGTCTTCAAAAGTATCGCTAACAAACAACGGAAGCCTCACTTGGCGTTCATGACCGCGAAATCGACATTCATATGAATGTCTTTTGGCAATATTTACGCGCACCGATGACACGGAATGCTATATCTAACGTATAAGTTAACCTTCCGTTTTGTTTATGACGCATGGTAAGTCTCCAAGGTAAACAAAGGACCTAATCCACAATTGACTAATTTATGAAACAAGATACGACAGATTGCTAAGTCTTATTATTATTAACTTGATGTATATCTGCATCAATTGTTTACCTTCGCGGAAATGTTCAATTATGAGCTGTAGTCAAACATTGTTCAGCCGATGACGTCAATCCGTCGTTGTATACAGCACTTGGCCAACTAAAGGTATATAATGTCAAAGGAATGAAAACAATACGATTAATTATTATAGTATCTAAATGTAACAAATTGTCGTCCACGCCAGAATTTATCTGTATCATTTACCTGTTACAACCAGCCCAGATGCTACTTTCTGATGTGGATTGTTTATTCCTTTATACAGAGACCCCTGCACCCGTCACTTGGACGGGTAAAATCAGTTTTGGTCGGGTAGTAATATGAGTGGAAAGGGTAAAAAAGAAAACAAAATCGTACATATATTCAAGTGTGTCTTAGAAATTAGTGTAAATGGTGTCACATGTGTGTTTATAGTCATTTTTAGGTAAAAAAGAAACACATGTAGAGTTTGTAAACTTCCTTAACAGATGCTATCCAATTGTGTACACCAAACATTTGTGACTGGCCAAAATTTGATCCTGCATAAAAACCGTTTTTCATCATATACATAATCGGACATATAGAGCAAATAACTTATCAACGGGTAGAACTGAAATTAGTGTACTCCTCCTAATTGAGAAACCGTGCAATGGCGAGCAATAATGGCAAGAGTGCGGCATGCTACAGAGGAATGGTACAGAGGAATAGCACAGAGGAATGGTCCAGAAGAATGGTACAGCATAATTGCACAGAGGAATGGTACAGAGGAATGGTACAGATGAATGATACAGAGGAATGACACAGATATATGATACAGAGAAATGGCACGGAGGAAGGACACAGAGGAATGGTACAGAGAAATGGTACTAAGGAATGGTATAGAGGAATGACACAGGGGAATGGTACAGGGAATGACACCGCGGAATGGCACAGAGGAATGGTACAGGGGAATGGCACAGAGGAATGGCACATAGAAATGGTACAGAGGAATGGTACAGAGGAATATCACAGGGGAACGGTACAGAGCAATGGCACAGAGGAATGGTGAATAATGATAACATTCTCTTTACTGCATGAAACGCGAAAATAACGGCCTCCCAAATAAAGACAGAAGTATGATTACAATGATGTTATCATTCTAGTTAATGAGTTATTAATCTATTCCCAATACAATGAAGATTATGCCAGCAGACAGTATTCTAAAAGTATTCTTGTATTTTATACAAGTGATACACCGAGATACGCAACGTGTATGTGAGCTCACATTGAAGACTTTAGCATTTACGAACCTAGAGAGAGAGACATCCCGTAATAGAACCGACAGAGAGCCAGAGTGACGCTTTGGAAGCCTGATCGATAATTGAATCAGTGCAGCGTGTGGATGCTGATTCCAAAGTATCCTGGGGGAGGGAGTACATTATTTGAATCTCGCCGATAAACTGTCTAGGTTCCGTAATTCAAGGTGTACGGTAATTCAAAACCCATTCACACAATTACGTAACATATGTTAATTAATTTTACACCTAGAAATGTCCAGGTCTTTCTCCAATAGAACACCATCAAAGTGTATGTCAGACACTGCAATGTGTTGCATACAAATCCTTATCAATTTATCACAATCGTCGCACATTACAGTACTGCGAACAAGTAATTTCGACAGCGACACTGTATATTGATACTGACGTTAATGAAACAGGAACTCGTTTTCCTCATTCTGGAACTGGGTTCTCTTTTCCGCGTTCTGTATTAAGTGGAATCATGATGACACAAAACAAATACGTTTCGTAAACATACGTGTTTTTATTGTGTTTCAGTAACTGTGAAGTTATGATGCCTCGTTTGGTCGGCTTGCTACTCGTTGCGTCAGTCCTGACAAGTTTCGTTCTTGAGGTATCAATGTGTTTGGCTACTCAATATAAGCAACTGTATTAGTAGTTTCATCGTATACTATGTTCTGCATGCATTTTATGTCTTCCAGTATGTATGAGTGACATGTGCTGGGTCAGTCAGCCATGGCTCTAGATTAGTTTAGCCTCAGGCTAACCACTCTGCTAAACAATACACATTGACTGCGGAACAAGGAAACCTCACGACCACACATGCATGCCTTAGTGCACTTAGCAACACGCGTTGACATTTGTTGTGTTAGGGAAGTGTCTATGGAAGTTGTTTAGCCTAATATTACATCAACAGCCAAAGGTACTTTTGCTTGTCGTTGAAATGAATTAACGACGGAGACTTGTGTTTCATATTGGTTTGGTAACAAACGGTTGAGCTTTTTTGTTAGACGGCACAGGGTTCTGTTATAAGTGTTGGCATTTAACAAAACATCACCCATAGCAAGATGACACATTTATTACAATGCTGATATATATATATATATATATATATATATATATATATATACATATATATATATACATATATATATATATATATATATATATATATATATATATATATATACATAAGTAAATACAATACAATTGCCTCATTGTAGCAAACAGTCGGTGACGAGGTGGCGAGGAGTGGATGTAGTCTAACCACTCTAACGGAACAGTTCGTCATCGATGACTGCAACCCTGAACCAAACGTTGCTGACAGAGAGCATGGTGTCATGACTCTCGGAACACGATGCACGATTAGGTTAGAAAATACCGCAAAACCTTCTTGAATAGTGATATATATATATATATATATATATATATATATATATATACATGTATATATATTATATATATATATATATATATATATAATATATATACATGTATATATATATATATATATATATATATATATATATATATATATATCAAGGCAATCATATATAGACGTGTATATGTATGTGTACAATGTTTGGTTCAAGCAAAGACATTTGAACCAGTGATTTACACCTTTAGAGAGATCAACTTAACAGACGTGCTTTATTACGAAATTATCGAGGTTATTGCCAGTGTAAAATATGTCTCACTTGAACATAAGGAACATACTTTTAGCTCGTGTTACAACTGTGTTGAATATATTGAAAATGGTGTTGTTTACGAAACACCAGGCAAAACGAAACACCAAATGTAGAATAGTAAATTGTACTACGGAATACAGCATTGTCCAACGTCTGCTGTAATTTCGTTTGATAGTAATTGTAAAGTTTGCAACAACGGCGGTAATTAGAAAAACTGTATGAAAATGTACGCTGAAAGTAGTCCCTTACCACGTGACAATTGTGTGTGGCAGATGTGAGGCTGGCGCAGGAACGTCTCACCGCGAGTGCAGGGTCGGCGGGTTCTGGGTCGGTCCCAGATTTAACTGTCACATCCCATCGTCAGGTAGGGGCAGAACTGTCTGGGACACGTCCGTCTACTGGAAACATGGTCAGACAGAGTCTCATACACAGTCACATGTAGATGCACACGCATACACGCACGCACATACGCACACACTCACACACACACACTCGCACGCACACATACACCCACATACAAACACAGTCGCATATGCAAATGTGCACACATATATATGTTATAGAGTTAACAATTACAGGCTACTGGACATGAAGTAATATTAGTGAAGGAACAATGTGGATAAGAAAGCATTTATTCTCAAAGTGAAATTGAGAAATCTAAATTAATCGATCAGAATATATAAATATTGATAGTGAGAGCGAGGATCATGATCTATTTCAATTTCTTGTCAAACATACATGGCAATTGTCACCTCTCTGTCGATATTACTTTGGTCCATTCACCAGAGCAGAATACTGATGGTCGTCCACATAACAACAGCTGTTAGCTAAACATGAACATATTCGTCAGTCGATGGCTATGTCTGTTAGAAACAGATGGAGTACACCGGGAACTGAAACGAAGTAAGAGAGGTGTTGGAGCAGCTCTCGTTACAGCTGTGGCCCCGTTCCTCATTGAGTTCGCAGTGTGCACTCTGGTTGACGACATTCTGCACTGGACATCATGCGACAAAGGTACGTATGGCATGGTGTTAGTAACAGAACAGCCAGAGCTCATTCGATTCTATGTTAATCGGCTGCTGAAATAACGTTCTCAGAATTGCCACATTTTGGGATGGCAATCCGTATTTTTGACCTAATATTTGGTAATGAATCCGTATCAATCCGTATCATTAATCAGATCTTCCAGTTAACTGGCCTAATTTATTGAGGCTTTTTCAAAATGTTTTTTTTTCGATTATTGGAGCCAGTTAACTGGAAGATTATCGAAGTTTTACTTCACTTCAGCATGTTTAAACTGCGTACCGCAAAACAGACAGTGTCATCAAATAATGACAATTTATATCATCAGTTCGCGCGTATATCGAAGTTTCACTGGCAAGCGTCATCATTTTAAAATCAGAAATGCAGGCGATTTCATTGAACTCGGCGTCGAGCTCCATTTCCTGTACTGCGTGTTATAATCGTCACTCGCCTGCCACGCGCCACGCTCCCACACGTTGAGCAGTTTTCAGAAGTAAAATGTACAAGCACCCCATCTATTACGCGCTACAATAAACTAATCGGTGGTTTAGTTCATTCGTTTCCAATCGATTTACTTAGTCACTAACATTAAACAATTATTCCATTATGCATACGCATACAAGCCATAATGTCCTAATAATGTGGTTAAAAATAATTACTCCATAAATTTAGTTAAAATCCGTATCACTTAAACTTGTAATTTAGGATTTTAGTTATTTGAAGTATAACATATGCGTGTTGTTAACACATTGAATATTTTCACATTTTCGTTTCGGCAAGACTTGTGGACGAAGTAGTGGTTCTACCCGATTATCAACCGTAATTGGCTGCAATGTTTCTACATGTTTATGTACGATTCATGGGTAGTAACGCGTTACGAATCTACCTAATTTTAATTATATGATAATGCATGTTTTCTTGTGATTGGTGAAAATAGTGTCAGCTTCATCGGAACATTCGACATGTTTCTGTTGATATTTTTGCTGAATTGTACACCTGATATGCTGGTCAATTATTATACTACCAGAAACTGGATGACATTACGTCTTAGCCAATCACTCGATTCCCCTATTGATATTGTAAAACGCTGTGATAAAATTGTTAAATGACTACCACCAGTTCATCATTGTATCAATACGAAATACACTGATTGGCGTCCAGGAGGTGGCAAGGGGGAAAGTGCTGCTGACTCAACCCCGCCAACGATCAAGTGCTTCCCGCCGAAGAAGGCTGCCGTCGTCGCCGACGAGGGTCTGTGTGACGCCAGTGTCAGCTGGCACGACGCCACGGCGACAGACAGCAGTGGCATCAGGAGGTAATGTTATTTACTATAACCCAAGTTTTATTGGCAACTCAACTGAGTTGCATTGCCATTATACAATGAAATACAATAAAAACATCAAAACAATAATATATTATGTGATACCGCACATTATACCATATTAGTAGACTTGTTTACTGGCAGTTGTATAAAACCCACGGCATAAAGGTGTTACGGAATCTATTCATACTAGTAACTAATAACGGGTACACATTTTCTCCTCTAATATTATATTCGGTATGTCTTTTATCAGGTAGCAGATAATGTAAGCTATGTGTTCCGACCTTAATGTTATCAAAATATTTTTGAAAAATGCTGTCCCCTCTTACATTCAAAGTATCCAGGTTAACAGGTCTGAAGAAATAACATGTATACCAATGTCAACAATGTCATTCACAACCATTTATTTCATCTATGACTTGCGATTCATCAAATAATGTGCTTTCAGTGAAATGCAATATTCGTAAGACGCTAGTCACTTCACGCCCCAAACAGAAGCTCTCGCTCGGTTTCTGCTTCAACGTGCTTACAGTCACCAATGTGCCTCAAAACGCGAAGCAACATATGCAATTTCTAGGACGAAATTGTAAGCAACTCTTCAAACTGATGGTTACAGGAGTGTTATGAAAAAGCTCGTCGTATGTATAGCTGAAGGCAATGTTGCATCAGCGAGCATGACGCGAGCATTGTCTCTAAGCCGATGCTACGACTGTATCAAACCATCAACTGTGCATTGTTACAGCATAGTACAGACCCTACCAGCCACAGCGAGGTCCGGGAGTAGGTTCAGAGAAGGCGTCCACACTGTGATGTACGTGGCCACAGACAACGCCGGCCTGACCAGTACATGCACGTTTCAGTTCGAGGTGCAAGGTACGTCTAATGGTTGCCTTCTTCTGCTCATGGGTAATTAGGTCATCCCTGTAGGATCCATATATATATATATATATATATATATATATATATATATATATATATATATATATATATATATATATATATATATATATATATATATATATATATATATAAACCGACAAGTGCATAATTGCGATGAAATCATGCGATGCAGCGAATATCTAACATTCGGTCTATGTTATTGTACAGTACCTGTGTTTACAAAGTAGAGCTACATTACTGTCGCGTGTGCAGGAAAGTTGATCTACTTGTTGTTGTTAATGGCTATAGCCGATGACTAATATGAAATGGCCTTTAGCGCTCTTAATCGGAAACATTGACTTAAACTTTAATGATTTTGAGCGCAACGTTTCCTCCTTCCGGCTGTGCTTACATGTTCGACATTGAACATACGTTTAATAATATTGTTCTTGATGACGTAAAGCTTAGTTGCTATTTCGTCACAACAGCGCAGCGGGGGGTCCATTTGGCTTAGATTCGGCGAGAACTCCATGTTATATGTCATAGTGAAGTCGATTTCGTGTTCAAATGAACTGGCCTGCCATGGGAGAGGTGAACATTGATATAAATACACACGCATGCACGCACGCACGTACGTACCTGTATAAAACGCATCAAAGTATTTGTTCTGTTGACAGTTGTGTATTGTACACCACCGCGGCGACCTCGACACGGGGAAGTCGACTGCGACACGAGCCGATGTGGCAGCGGCTACACTTACGGCACCAGGTGTAGGGTGACGTGTCAGAACGGTTACAACATGACCGGACACCCGCAGATGACCTGTCAACGCAGTGGACAATGGCTGGGAGAGAACGTGACGTGCTCAAGTAAGTCGCTTCAGCTTATTACCGATGCAACCAGTTGTGACACCGGTAGAACGCTGGGCTCGCTACAGAGCCGTTTGCCCACTTTAGGGTCGCCGAATCCGACTTGACCACTCGCAGAGAGTTTACTGTGAAGTAAATGTGGACTGTTTCTGGAGTTACAACTGACACATCGCAGAGTCACTTTGGCCCAATGTCAGTCTCACAGTACTCGTCGCGAAGTTACCAATTTAAAAGTCACTTTCGACCCATGTTACAGTCACTTTCGACTCACACATAATCACTTTCTTATTATTTCAGAGTCACTTTCAATTCAACCAAGCGTTAGTTTCGATCCACTGCAGTGTCACATTCGACTCACGGCAAGACCGGTGTTCTAGCAATTACCGTGTACACTTAGGTCCTAAAATAGGATGCAAAGTCAGTTTCTACCCATTTTACAGTCACTTTCGACTCACCCAGAATCAGTTTCATATCATTTCAGAGTCACTTTCGATTCAACCAAAACTTAATTTCTATTCACTGCAGTGTCATTTTCGACTCACTGCAGGACCGCTATTCTAGTAATGACACTGTACATTTAAGTTACAATTATTGCTAAAATAAAATGCACTCTGATGTGTACCTTTTATTGCAGGAAACGTATGCCCTCCATTAACAGCACCGGCCAATGCCGATATCCGGTGCTCAGACACGTGGCTCTACCGTTCCACCTGCATCACCGACTGTAAGGCGGGGTTCCGGTTGGTTCAACGTGGCACCCGCACCGTTACTTGCCGAGACAACCAGACGTGGTCAGGAAAACTGTCAGGATGCGAAGGTACACCACAAACACGTGAACGATTACATAAATCCAACTGGCCAAGTTTCCCATAGATGCTTCAGTTAAAAGGGCAGTCACCTGCGATAAAACGTATTCAAATTTCGTTGTATTCGTTTGAAACATTGAATCAGCCAACATATCCAAGACATTGATGAATTAGAATACATGCAATACGACAGCCCGGTACACGCAGAACGGACAAGGTTGAGAGTTCACACGTATGCAGGGAAACAGCGTTTTGTAACATAGACATGTTTGCACGTATATACGTGTGTGTGTACGGGTGAAGGACTGTGTACGTGCACCTGTGTGCCTATGCACATGTACACATGCGCACGCGCGCGCACACGCGCATGTCAATGTTTGTTTTCATTTGCTACTTTGATTTTTCATTATCTTAATTTACCATACTTTGGTTAATTCAAACCAAGTACCATGTGTTCAGATCACGAGCGACCAGAGTTCACGGAATGTCCGTTCTCTATGAGAGTGAATGTTGGTCGCGACGGACAAACAGCTGTCGCAACGTGGCCGACTCCAGTTGTAACTGATAATGTCGACATATCTATCGTACCACGTCTCACCAACGGCCTGGCTCCGGGCTCACGGTTCTCGCTGGGTGAACACGTGATAGAATACAGAGCTGAGGACGCGGCACACAACGACGCCGTTCCCTGCAGGTTCAAGGTCACAGTCGGAGGTAGGTGCCTGTCTGTACTCTCATCCGTTATGTCCTACCATTCGTTCGTTTGTTTTTTGTTTGTCTTTTTCTTTCTTTTGTCGGTGGATTGGTCGGTCATTCGTTCATTTATCCGTCAGTTCGTCCGTTCTTTTCGTCCGTTCTTTTCGTCCGTTCGTTTCGTCCGTTCTTTTCGTCCGTTCGTTCGTCCGTCCGTCCGTCCGTCCGTCCGTCCGTCCGTCCGTCCGTCCGTCCGTCCGTCCCTCCGTCCGTCCGTCCGTCCGTCCGTCCGTCCGTCCGTCCGTCCGTCCGTCCGTCCGTCCGTCCGTCCGTCCGTCCGTCCGTCCGTCCGTCCGTCCGTCCGTCCGTCCGTCCGTCCGTCCGTCCGTCCGTCCGTCCGTCCGTCCGTCCGTCCGTCCGTCCGTCCGTCCGTCCGTCCGCCCGCCCGCCCGTCCGTCCGTCCGTCCGTCCGTCCGTCCGTCCGTCCGATCGTCCGTCCGTCCGTCCGTCCGTCCGTCCGTCCGTCCGTCCGTCCGTCCGTCCGTCCGTTCGTTCGTTCGTTCGTTCGTTCGTTCGTTCGTTCGTTCGTTCGTTCGTTCGTCCGTCCGTCCGTCCGTCCGTCCGTCCGTCCGTCCGTCCGTCCGTTCCTTCCTTCCTTCCTTCCTTCCTTCCTTCCTTCGTTCTTCCTTCCTTCCTTCCTTCCTTCCTTCCTTCGTTCTTCGTTCCTTCCTTCCTTCGTTCCTTCCTTCCTTCGTTCCTTCCTTCCTTCGTTATTTCGTTCCTTTTCATTTCTTCGGTCATTTGTTCGTTCCTTCGTTCGTCGTGTGTTCTTTGTAGGAAATAATTCCGAATCATTACCAGAGTGATACGTGTTTCAGCGATAACATGTCCCCCGATCCCGTGGTCTCGCAAGATGAAGACCGTAACGTGTCCACCCGGCCTTGCTTACGGTGCAACATGCACCTTCGCCTGCGAGGCCGGATATGACATAATCGGAGAAGACAAAGTGACGTGTGAGCGCGGAAACGAGACATCAGCGTCTGGCACGTGGAGCAGTGAGCCGCCCAAGTGTGACGGTGAGTTGATTCTCTACTGGAGAACAACATTTGTTCAGTCTATTGCTGCCCTGGTTTAAATATCGCTAAACCCAGTATCTTGCCTTTGTTTAAATGAGGTACTTCGATAGTTTGGGTATTTGGTAAACATCAACTGCTAGATGGCGATTAGTAAACTTAACTAATTAATTAATATATGTATAAATGTTAAATAAGATAACGTCGTTTGAAATTTCACAAAACAAACTGCACTGAAAATGCACAGTATATGTAACGTTATGCCTGTTCTTGGTACTGGATAAATCGTCTTCGTGTCTGTGTAGTGAGAGAGTGCAAGAGGCTGGATCCACCAAAGAACGGTGCACTGGCGTGGGAAAATTGGTTATTCGGCATCCAGTGACGTATCTACTGCAATGATAAGTATGACGTCCCTCGTGACAAGCATGTCTTAGACTACTACGTGTGCGATGATTCAAAGGGGAAGTGGCGTCCAAGCGACAAAGTCCCTGACTGCACAGGTAGGATTAGACAAGACTGAGCATTGCAGTGATAAGATTTTTTTAAGAATTAGTTATACTGACCTCACCTGAGGTGAACAGATGGCCGTGTTTAACTCATTCCTTTTGGTATTTAAGCCTCTCCTCAATCAAATCTCGTGCAGTGCGTGATTGCGACACCATACCGTAACTGGACATCTTGTGGGATCGCGATGTTTTATGCTTACACCACTCAAGCGTTTGTTATACGCAGTGTCATATATGTTGTTAAATACATGACGTAGAAGACATCACCTAATGCCTTCCTAAATGCGCAACTGACTTTACGAGAATATTTAAAAGCATCTAGTCATTGACGGGATATATTATCTATTTTGTTTTGGAATAAAAACGTTGCACCGCCAAACTTACAGTACATATACATAATGATGTGGTCTTTATGGGTTGGATTTATTCTAGCCAGTGTTGTGATATGTGTTGCAGCGAAACATGTTTCAGAGAGGGTTCGACTACGGAGTAAGTTGCAGTACTACAGCGGTGATTGTACGAACAATGAAACGCAACTTTACATCAAACAGGAGTTCATCGCTGCTCTGAACTCATCGTCGTCCTACAACAACCTCTGTCGTGCCTTTCCAGCTTGTGGTGTCGACAACGTCTTAGTCGAATGCGGCGAAGTGACTCGGCGAAAACGAGAACCATTCAGAGTGAAACGGGATTTGACTCACAACGTTCAAATCACGTTCGACTTCTTCATAAAGTTGCGCGACGAGGCGACTGTTGACGCGGGAAAACTGTGGGAAGAAACTGAGGACACGTTTGAGAAGATGAAGGAATCTGTACGTCAAAGCATCGACAGTGGCCGACTTGATCTGACAGTCAGTGACTTGCAAATCAAGCCAGAATCTTTTGAGGCGGTCGACAGCGAGGCCCAGTTGCAGTGTCCGCCCGGGTCAATACCACGTGACGCCTCGTTCACCTGCGGTATGTCAATGACCAGTCTCTATGTTGTGTATTGCGTGGAGTTGTCATTGGTTAACTCGAACAGGTTTTCTGGGGAAAGGAATCAGGGTCAGTGGCCGGATGTTACTTTCCATTAAAATAGAATTAACTCTAGATGGCAGGTGGACAAGAAAGCCTTTTAGTTTAGCAAGAGTCCAACATATCTATCTAAGTGTATCCCGTTCTTCTGACGTGTATGTCAGTTTTATTTCTAAACATGTTAACAATGCTGGCACTCACACAATCAGGAGATAATAGGTGTCATTAATTTACTGTTATTTATCCGAGGACAATATATTGCTACCAATATTTACATAACAATTCAATATTTTTGAATCCTTCTATGTGATCGCCTCTCAATCTCCTGGTCTCTAGTGTTGTTAAACGACATTACAAAGCAGCATACAGTATGTTTAATGATCCTCTCTGGTTCAGCTGAAGGGGTAGTCGTCCACTGTCCGTCTCAGATCGTGCCTTAGAGACAATGGCATGGGGGGCCATGGGACCCTGGCCCCACGATACCCAATTGTTGTTGTTGCTGAACTGGCTGTTACATTGGTCAGTAAACTTAGTTGTCATGTCATAATTAACTTTAAAAGAGTTGGGTTTAAGAAACAGATAAATACATCATTGCGACGAAATCAGGCGGCACACGGAATATTGGACGCTCTATCTATAATTTATTTTACACTATTATATATATATATATATATACATATATATATATATATATATATATATATATATATATATATATATATATATATGTTTGTATGTATATATATATATATATATATATATATATATATATATATATATATAATTATATATATATATATATATATAATTATATATATATATATATATATATATATATATATATATATATATATATATATGTATATATATATATATATATATATATATACGTACGTGTGTGTGTGTGTTCAGTCGACATATTCGCCTCTCGTTTACAGCGGTATGTTCTACTCGGACATACTATAACAGCAGCAGTGACCGCTGCGTGGACTGTCCGGTCGGCTCTTACAACGACAAAGAGAACCAGACGTCCTGCACGCAATGTCCGGACGGAACATCCACACTGACCACAGGGTCCAGAGATATGGACACTTGCATCGGTTAGTATCTCCACAAGCAGGCCTACAAATTGCACAATAAACGTGCTCATGACTTCAAATTCAAACCTATATCTAACCAGCTTCATTACCTGCAATAACAAATCAGTAGCATGTTGCATTAAGAGTGTGACGTCTCTTCAACAAAATCCACCAGAGCTGTGGTGACAGTGTGCTTGTACATGTGTAGGCGCTTAAGCGAGCCAGGATGCAACCGTGTATGTATGCGGGTCAGCGTGTAAACCCGGAGTCACTCATGCACGTGCATTCTTCATTCGAACTGGAACATCTTTATTTGGTTTGAGAGAAGCATACATAATGTATAGACAAACAAAAATGTCAATAACATTATGTTCGGAGACTCGCATTAATGCATGTTTTGTACGCATGTGCGTACGTGTTGCATGTACGAATGCGATCACGTATGAGATTTATTCATACTAAATGCCCACAGTATGCACTACATTTAAATCTCCGTGTGTCTTTCTTGCAGACATGTGTCCCCCAGGCGCCTACTCCGACACAGGCCTCGTTCCATGTGCCCCGTGTCCTGTCGATTCCTACCAGACCCAGACAAACAAGAAGACGTGTACACAGTGCCCTCAGGGATCAACGACGACGAAGACAGGAAGTGTCGCCCTGCATGATTGCCAAGGTACTTTGAATCACGTCACAGCGCTACTATTCTCCCTAGTTAAGCCCGGGAACAATCGGACTGAACCGGGCGCGTAAAGATTATCAAGCCATATTTATGCGTATTTTGAGGAAGTGAAATTCTTCCGTTGTCTGTATAGACTGAAGTGGATGTGGATATGGGGGCAGTTCTGTTTGAGTAAGCATGTGAGTAAGTTGATGAGTGTTTATGTACATGAATTAAAGAAGCGAATAATTTAACTTTAGCTTAGGAGACGTACATACTCGGATAGACACGGCACTGACATTCATCTTTTGTGCTTTGTAGTCAATAGAAACAACTGCGACCCAGACCCATGTCATGGCTACAGATGCGAAGACAAACTGAACGACTTCGTGTGCCACTGCAAGGGAGGGTTCACAGGCAAGACGTGTGACATTCCGCCCGACTTCTGCGCCAACAACCTTTGTCTCCACGGCGCCACCTGCATCAATGGCCGCGCCAACTACACGTGTCGTTGTACTTCTGGTTTTAGGGGCATTTATTGCGATGACGACATCGGTGTGTACCATAATATAACTATTTAAATGTACCAATTTGAATTACTACACCAAGCGGTAAAACGGTGAGGTAGTTTTATAACCGCAATCATAGTCGAATTTATGGAGTGATGAAATGACGTAAACAATGGAATACTTCATCGGTTGTTGGGACTTCGTGACATTTTAGCCTATTTCCATATCGTTCCGGTTTCGATTGTCATTAACATTGATGATGACAGGCTCCATAAGCAAATTTGCATAATCACAAAATAGAGATAATTGTCGGAGAGGAGCAATATTTTGTTTAGTATTCTTCCAAATATGCAGCAAACCCTCAGTTTATCGAGGATACAGACGACGGTTGGCAGGCAAACTGGTAGTGCGCTTATATATACACACATATATACGACGTTTTGGGCGGTGTCATAGAAATATATATGTTGCATAATATTATATTGTACAAACTGCGCTTACGCATTATTATTGTAGCGATGATAATGATGAATTACGTTGGAGTTAGTTTTGTCTGAAGGCGAGACTGCGGGTATAACTCATTCTGAAACAAGCCTATGATCCACAGTGTGAATATTCCTCTTGCATTGGTACAATGTGCAGTCATCATGAGCAGGAAAGTAACCTGTTTAGTTGCTCTCCTCTCTTCTTCTTTTCTCAGATACTGGCGTTTATAATCCAACGGGAATTTGTGAAACCACTAGAGGTTACACATTTACCCCCTGTGTGGGATATTTTACTTCCCCTGGCATAGACACCATATGGAAGGGACCACCGGCGTTTAGTGTCTCTTCCGAAAGACACAGGCAAATGTGGTGTGAAGGAAATTGCCTAAATTTCGAAACGGCGGTAGGTGGGGTTGAACCACCGTCCCTCCGATTACGAGTCCAGCGCTCTACCGCGCGACCACCGCTACCTTCGTTGCTGTAATATAGTGTTGTCCTATTAAAATGAACGGAACCTATAGCCCATGTAATGAGTGGTCGTGTTGCAGTAAGATATGTCTGTTTTGTTCCAGTGAACGGTGGCTATGATCAGTGGAGTGCATGGTCCTCGTGCACTAAGACCTGTGAAGGAGGGGTCCAGTCACGCAGCCGTCTGTGCAATGACCCAGTGCCTGACCAAGATGGTCTGCCGTGTGTCGGTCCGTCCAGAGAAACACGAGACTGCAACGAGGACAGGTGTCCAGGTAACATTGGCTTATACAGTGGAAAATACGAACGGAAGAAACATCTTGTTAATGCTGCATACCATTCGTTGTTAGTCATGTTATGATTTGGTAATTGTATTCCGAAGGTGCCTATTTACAACATAATTATTAAAAGGAGTTAGCAGCTTTGTTTTTGTTGTTATTGTATAAGATATGATGTTAGACCTCCGCCCACATTAGCTCTCTTACCTGAGGAAAGAATATTAGTCAAGCATGTCACACAATGAAAACATCGCAGGTGTTTTCAAAACGATCTTTCATCTAGAATGTTATTTCAGAATGTAGTCAGTTCGCCACCTTACCAGGACTACAGGGAACAATAACGAATTGTTCCGAAGAAAGCAACGGAAACACCGTGTGTGGTGTGAGATGCAAACCTGGACTGGAATCCAACAAGCCTTTGACCATCCCTTACTTCTGCGGACCGGAGACAAACTTCGTCTGGTCACACATGCTGAACCAGCCAAACGCCCGCCTGCCGGATTGCACGAGTAAGTGGACCTTGTTATATACATATTATAAATTGACATTTATTAATTAATTTGATTAAAAACATATGTTTATTTTTTTGGCGAACTAACTGGTAGTGTTCTCCTACTAGGCAGTGCCGTGCCGAGGCAGGTGGCACTGAGAGTCCGTGTGGTTTACAACGTCTCAGACCCAGGCCAACTGACTCCGGCTACAACCAAACTCACCAATCTGACCAACACGTGTGACTGCGTCAAAACCGGCGTCTGTAAAGTGACCACTGCAGTCGGACAGACCGTTGGAGCGACTCCAGACTCGCTGACCACTACCGCTAGCCAGGTGGTCCATCCGGCACCAGGAGGAGCGGTTGACGGCCACGAACTGATACTTGTTGTCGCCGGGTCCACGGACGACGGAGAAAGCCTCCGACCACGGACCCACAACTCCACTACCGGTAATAATGTCTTCAGTGTGTTGGTTACTTACAGTTATTGTTGTTGTTATTGTTACTATTATTAGTAGTTGTATTGCTGTATCTAAAGTCGGTACAATATTGGGACTAGCTCCTTTGCTGTAGCTGCGACGACTCTTTGGAATATTCTTCCTTCTAGTATTAGATCAGTTGCATATGTTACTCAATTCCGGCGCCATTTAAAAACACACCCTAATAACCGTTCTATCCACCCTGGCGTATCAAACAACCTGATCACAACTGGAATTGTTTATTGACTCTACGATTGATTAACCCTTTTGTACTGATGCGCCTATGAGCTTGGTTTCTACGGATTTAGGCAAAACATAAGTTAGCATACTACTTCTACTACTAATCACTATTATTGCTGTTGCGAAATCATTGTTGTCGTTATGATTGATATTATTATTATTATTATTATTATTATTATTATTATTATTATTATTATTATTATTATTATTATTATTATTATTATTATTATTATTATTATTATTATTATTATTATTATTATTATTAGTATTAGTATTAGTATTATTATTATTATTAATATTATTATTATTATTATTATTATTATTATTATTATTATTATTATTATTATTATTATTATTATTATTATTATTATTATTATTATTATTATTATTATTATTATTATTATTATTATTATTATTATTATTATTATTATTATTATTATTATTATTATTATTATTTGTAGTAGTAGCAGTAGCAGTAGCAGTAGCAGTAGCAGTAGCAGTAGCAGTAGCAGTAGCAGTAGCAGTAGCAGTAGCAGTAGCAGTAGCAGTAGCAGTAGCAGTAGCAGTAGCAGTAGCAGTAGCAGTAGCAGTAGCAGTAGCAGTAGCAGTAGCAGTAGCAGTAGCAGTAGCAGTAGCAGTAGCAGTAGCAGTAGCAGTAGCAGTAGCAGTAGCAGTAGCAGTAGCAGTAGCAGTAGCAGTAGCAGTAGCAGTAGCAGTAGCAGTAGCAGTAGCAGTAGCAGTAGCAGTAGCAGTAGCAGTAGCAGTAGCAGTAGCAGTAGCAGTAGCAGTAGCAGTAGCAGTAGCA
The DNA here is from genome assembly GCA_964017155.1 of Oasisia sp. SBJ-2009. Classification (NCBI taxonomy): domain Eukaryota; kingdom Metazoa; phylum Annelida; class Polychaeta; order Sabellida; family Siboglinidae; genus Oasisia; species Oasisia sp. SBJ-2009. Next base: position 33,590,278 of record OZ024855.1, on the reverse strand, counting down.
GTAGCAGTAGCAGTAGCAGTAGCAGCAGCAGCAGCAGCAGCAGCAACAGCAGCAGCAGTAGTAGTAGCAGTAATACTAGTAGTAGCAGTATTAGAAGTAGTATTTGTTGTTATTGTTTCGTAGGTGAAATTTAAATTAGTTATATATTAAAATTTAGAGACGCTTTTTATACAACCGGTTGTAAAATGTTATTCAAAAAGAATTAAACACAACAGCTTATGTTGTCTACACTGTACAATGGTCGTCTCCGCAACTGTATTTCCAAACGGTGAACACAGATCTGGAACTCCTTATGCTTCCATGCAAAGATAGGTCCAGTCATGTATCGTGTATCCGGTCTTCAATAATCCGGTTGTTTGGGAACCATCTTGCATACCATATAACAAACAATTATAATAAGGAGGTTCGCTAATCCGCACGTTTCCTTTATCCGACAAAAACACGTTAGGAACCAAAGTGTGCAGATAAACGTGAACTATCTGTATTTGTTTTAGTAACTAGCAAAGTGAATGATAGTACTGTCAATTTTTACTTGCACTATCCTCTGTTATTCCCATAAACTCATAATTTCATTGTTAAAATTATATATGCCCTATTATTCGGGTGTTATAATGTTTTGCTAGCCTAGAGCAAATACCTCCCGCATATAATATTATGATACAGATTATTTAGCGGTTGCATTTGCTACGATAT
>OZ024855.1:33579585-33582085 GCA_964017155.1 Oasisia sp. SBJ-2009 | reverse complement strand
CGTTCATTTACGCTTCAACTATTGTGGTCGAGATCTCTATCTTTCTAAATACTAGGGACACGTGCCACCGTCACGCATGAGTAGCGTCTGCCAAAGGCCTTAGCAAAACACACGCGCAATTATTCATGTAGTGTAGTCTAAAACCGGCAATTACCTCACCCCGTCTTACATTCATTCACCACCATAACCCAGCAGATTAATTTCCTTGGCCAGGAGCCAATAGCGAAGTTGCCTCCCGCACGTGAATGTAACACTGTGGTTCCTGTTTACATAAACTTCCTCGTTAGTAGCAAAGAAGCGATTTAACGTAGACACGTACAGTGGATGTTAATGTACAGCAGTATAAAATCCTAGCAGTTGTTGGCTTAAGACATTTATACTTCAGTCATCCATTTTGCAGACATGTTATTATGATTGCTTAGTTTTCTTAGTATTATCATGCCAATGCCAGAATCATAATCATTGATCCACAAAAAGCTCTACCCAGACGTGCATATCTTCGTTCTATGACAACTGGCTGTAGCTTTTTGCATTTAAAGCATCTTAGCAAACCAACTAGATTGTTCGCTAGAAGAACCCGGCTATTCTTGATAAGAGCAACATAACTAGATGCCTTGCCCGTAATACGTTTGTTACATTCCAAGGTCACCATCCTAAGTCAATTCGTATAGATCTGTCATCATTTCTAGCATTTTGGTGGCTATCAATGCGGCCACCTTGAATTCTGAAAAAGTAAATGGGGTGTGATGTCCACCTCTAATGGATTTTGTTTCTAGATGACATGAAATAACAACAAAATGCGATGAAATGGTCTTATTGGAACGTGACGAAGTTTTCTGGTTGAGCTACTGAGCTAGTATAACTGACACAGTTTAAAAGGAAATACTATGTTGGGTAGCAGCTACGAAGTGCTTCCACCAAACAGCTGAACTTCATGTAGCGTTAATGCATACATAAAATCGTCTCTTTGTAAACGTTTCACGACAAATTTCTTTTTTTAATATTGTGATGGGGCAATTTGTTTGTTTCTCTCGTATACCTTTTACAAACACCGTGTGATAATTCATGAAACATTATGTGGTTTTTCATGAAATATGCATTTATCAACTGGAGAATGTCATATCATTATTGTGTGATTGACCGTGATAATGTTTAGCGTCAGAATGCTGCCAATGTAAACATTTATAATTACCTATTTCGATGTACACACTGATAAATTGTATACGTACCTATTTAATTGTCACCTGGCTGTTGGGTCTGACTCATTTTTGTTGACTGCTTCCGGTAAAACACTCTTTGTACAATAATACATTTTCCGAAACCCAAATCGAAACGAAAAGAGTGTTATCACCAAATTGTTTGTTCGATATCTAACGCCACACACAGAGTGACACAATCGCGGCATTGACATCAATAGCCAGCTCTTTATGTTCATAGTTCCTGTTATTAAATAGATAAGTCGTAAGTTGTATTCGTGAACAGCGAAACGGGCGCCGACTGATGGTTATCTGTGGTCTATAGTAGTTATTAACTGCGTATTCGGATACGGTGACATAATTTCAACAGTTTCCCTCAAGTCAGTTATGTCATTAACCACACGTATCCTGGGAATTGTTCTCACACAGGGTAGATTGTGAATGCAAACGTTGTTGAATAAATTGTTTCGTATTGCAGTTTAATGTATTATTGTGTTATCATCCGTTGCTACAAGTATTTCGATTGTCGAATACAATCAATGTTGAGAGTATTATGTGCATCATTAATATAATTTTTAACCGCCAACTAGTTGATGTGTCTTAGTGCAAAATACTACATGGCGTATAGTGTGCAATGTGTGTGTGTGTGTGTGTGTGTGTGTGTGTGTGTGTGTGTGTGTGTATGTGTGTGTGTGTGTATGTGTGTGTGTGTATGTGTGTGTGTGTGTGTGTGTGTGTGTGTGTGTGTGTGTGTGTGTGTGTGTGTGTGGGTGTGTGTGAGCGTGTGTTTATGTGCGTGTGTGTATGTGAGTGTGTGTCTGTGTGTGCGCGTGTGTGTATGTGTTTGTATGTATGTGTGTGTGCGTGTGCGCGCGTGTTTGTTAAATATGCAAAATGTAATGGTTGCACAGAAGATGCCAGGAAGTTTTAATAGCACGTGACTAATAGCTTAAACGAACATGCAGTGCACGCTTATGTCTACCATCTTATTTCTATGTAACAATACCAAATTACATATTGTTTCAACTACATCGTGATGTCATGTGTGTTGGGCGAGGTAGCAACTCGCCCGAAATTCTACCTGCAAGTACTGATCCTCTAAAATCATGTCATTTGTGATGAATCGCTGAATCAGTACATCGTACCTCTGCACTGTAGCATGTAACTAGCCTAGCCTAATATGTAACTTAGTAAATGGTCCCAGTCCGAACTGGCGCCGATATTCCAATTAGGAGATAACTTCATAAGCCTCACATGTATGCATACTTGAACTACCTTTGCTGCTCTAAACTGCGATGAAAAAC
>OZ024855.1:33514585-33572085 GCA_964017155.1 Oasisia sp. SBJ-2009 | reverse complement strand
GCGTTGTACAATCACGTCACGACTCGGTGACTCCAAGGCCAGGAAGCGCATTAACGTCCATAATTGGCTATTACGCGTTTCCTGGTGACATGCTCGTGCGATCAGGCAACGGTACTGTAACGCAACGCAACAAGCCCTGGCTTGCGAGAAGGCCTGATATCTGGACTTTATAGAAGGGACCCATTTGTTTGGTTTTACCGGAAATGACCTACATTACGTGTTTTCTTATCACCCGCTAGGTATTCTTGTTGTGTCGAAATTGTTTACCAAAGGTCCACAAGGGAATAGTGCGACTTGTTTTACGTCAGTACAAGGCGAGGAACAAATCACTACGCAACTGTGGGTCAAAGGGCAAACGACATGCGCAGTTACGCATGACGCCGGAAGCAACTGTTTCGTTGACGACATGCGCCATTTTTGTGAATTGTTATCAGGAGTGATCAGTAGGTAGATTAATCTTACATCCACTTTCTTTTGTATATGTGGTGTGGGTGCTTGTGCGTGTGTGTGTGTGTGTGTGTGTGTGTGTGTGTGTGTGTGTGTGTGTGTGTGTGTGGGGGGGGGGGGGGAGGTGATTGGGGGGGGGGTGATTGTGTGTGTGTGTGTGTGTGTGTGTGTGTGTGTGTGTGTGTGCGCGCGCGCGCGCGCGTGTGTGTGATTTTAGCTGGGAATAGCGCAAGACTAAATTAAACTATCATAAAGCATTGATGACGTAACGTTTCCGATTAGTGCTGACGATATTTATTTGAAATATCGGTAAATTAATATGTTCGTATAATGAAGATAATATACTTAGGCATCGTGAATGCTCACCACGTTCATGATATCACAAGCAAATGATGTTGTTATAATCATTTTTATTATTGTTACTTCTACAAACGTAACCTGCATTTATTAAATACAAACTTAATTATCGTAAGCAAAACACCTAAGCTATAATGTCTTGTGTCATCACAATACATTTAACAACACTATTTTTGAAACAAAAACGTTCGGTCAAATATATATAAAATAACTTGTTTTTAAATGTATTTAATGCTTTGCATCTTTACACATAAAAAATGGGTAAACTAGTCAGGGTCCTTGCCGTGTGACTGAGAGTTACATGTGCAATTGCTATATGCTACTCAATTATGTGAAGAGTACTGGCTAGAGATAATGGTGAATACTTTTCTTTTGTACAATTAGTATTTTCACATATTAATTTCAGTGTGGCAGAATGTTTCCCACATTAGTAGACATGTTCAGTATAACAGGTCTGAGTAATGTATACATAACATGTGGGCATGCAAATGTTATAACATGAATAAAACAATTATATTACCCAGAGATGGAGTAATCGTACTCGTGTACTCGTACTCATGTACTCGTATTTGAGTACGAGTACTTTTTGAGTACGAGTACTCGAGTATGAAGGCAAGTAATCGTACTCTAAAGCTGTTAACATATTTTTTTATAGTATACTAGTGCCACAAATCGTAATTATGAAATGTATAGTTTGAGGGACACAAGTACAGCAACATGTTTGGATAGGAGTTTAAATCGTCCATCGAATGCAACGTACTTGCTAAAAAGATACGTGCAATATTTTCATTTATATATACTTTCTATCAACAACCAATTGGCAAGACAGGAAAACCGACAATGATACGCCTATCTATGGTACACCCCTCAATATGTTGCTATTATCAGCCACCATTAGCAGAATATTATGATAAAGATCTCCAGGCATGTTGAAAACACCAAGACCCGCAAACCACTTAATGACTGCCGCCAATACAGCTTTGTGCGACACCCTTGAGAAATGTCGCGAAGTGACATTGAGTAGATATGGATAATATTTGTTTCTTAGGCTATGATTATTCAGGTGTTTATTAAAACTACCACTTATATATATTCATAATGTTGCTCCCATGCTTCAAGTTGGTTTAGGTTAATTTGATTACTCCCGGTTAAATATAAACTAAGTCAATTAAAGTTGGACCACATATTCATAACTATAATTATGATTAAGAGGATATATTGAAATGGTTCAACATAGCTACAATACAAGTGCAAATGAACTAGTATGTGTGGTACCTAGAATAAATGATTTTGGAAGTCATCTTTCCCGTGATCAGACCTAGACCAGAGAATAATCTGCTACTCAAAACTAAACAATGTCGTTCTAAAGCTGTTACTAAGACAGAAACAATCCAAATTTTATTGTATATTGTATTTTTGACTGCCAACCAATATTCTCCTGAACAAAATGTTCTTGTCAGCGTACGTTAAATTCCAAACTTCTGCTTGTTGAGCAGAGTAATTGGCTCCATAAATGGGTGTTTGTTTCAGAAATGTGAACATTATTCGTGTTACACCACAACCGATTGCCTAGCTTGAAGCATAGTTGTGTAATAAACGACAGTATGTTTTATTTGACGGAAATTAAACTCCGAAACTATATCATATGGACTTCCATATGGGTCAATGATAGGTCCGCAGTTCATTCTAGTATATGTCAGTGACATTAAACTTTGCATTCCCTATCACATCTGCATATGACACGAATGTTTTATCAGTGGCAGATATCTTAGCGAGCTAGCAGCTATCATGGATAAAGAAAACACAAAAATTGTAAATTGGCTAAACACCAACCATCATTAAATATCAGTTTTCAAACTCATTTTATTATTTTCAGGTCAGTGAATAAACCGATTTCCAATTCGTCTCATCTACTTGTTGAGCAGCAACAAATGACCCAGTTAGAAAGCACAAAGTTGCTACGAATCATAACACATTCTAATTTCTCCTGATACATGAAAACATTGTCGAAGCTGCTTGGATTATCACTAACGCTAGAAAAACGCTCGATAGGTAATTGTTTGTGGCATTGTATTGTGTCTTCTTATATTCCTATCTAACATATTTGGCATACTGTGTCGACGTAAGAGAAGGTGTGTGTAACATGTATTTTAACTCTAGAGAAATTTGAAAAGTTTGCAATTTGTCAAACTATGTCGACCCCATAAAGATCATACGCTGACCAACATTTCAAGAGGTTATTGATTCTACCATTAAGAACAATGTATGAATTAATACGCAGCTACTCTCTTTATGTATTAGATTATCAGCAACTTGTATCCATCGGAATTGACAAGTGTGTTTAATATAAACAGTGAAATCCACAAATACGTGACACGTTTTACTGAAATATTGCATGCTGCAATTCCCAAAACTAATTATTGAATTAACGTGTTATACACAACCATCAAACACCGTAGTATTAAATTGTGGAATGATAAAATAGTAAAAAAAACAATGGATTGTAAGTAGACACTCGCAACATTCAAATGTCAACTGAAAGTTGTTTTCATTAAACACCATTATTGCCTTACATACTTAGATTTTGTCATTGGTCACCTGCAGTAACTGCTTCATTTTGTGTTATCTAGCACCATGGACAAAAATCGACATCTATATATTGGAGGGAATATCTGCCACTTGTGGCTTAACATCCTCATTATAGAATCTTTGATAATATGATCAAACGTATACTATATACAATTGAATGCATGTTTAGTTTATATAATAAACAACTACCACCACCACTATCATCATAATATATATATATATATATATATATATATATATATATATATATATATATATATATATATATATGTTGCATATATGTCATAATAAACTTACCTCACAAGCCAAAGAGCACAGCCATATCTTCTAAGTCCTCACATGAAATCACCGACCAGCAATAATATGTGTCACGCACTGACTGACGCCCCTGTGAGCCACCCTACTGTCACTGACAACGTCACAGTGACATATTGTTGTGATTGACTTTGTCAAGTTGATTGTCGTGTTCATCAAAGGAACTCGTGCGCCCGTCCCGAAATAAACACCGGGTTGCCCGAGTGACGGCCATGTCAATCATCCCGATAAGGATCTCGCTGTGGAGACGTTGGTGTTTCGCGAGAGCAAATTTGTGGTGACATCTACTGGATAAATGGATACTATACAATTTTACACAGACACATAATTAAAACTTTCTAAAGCACATCGGGATAAAGAGACAAACACACATAAAAACAGACAACCACACACAAACACACACACACACACACACACACACACACACACACACACACACACACACACACACACACACACGCACACACACGCACACAATAATTTGTGCCCCAATTATAATTAAAAACAAAATCAACACTGTTAAATTCCCCTATTGAAAAACACATTTTGAAATGCGTGCAACATGAGAAAAACATGACGTGGCGAGCAGACTGTCCCATACGTGACTTAGTCTGTAGCCCCCCTCGTCTCTCTTCATAATTGGGGCCATCTTCCTAATCAAGATCGCTTCTTTTATCTAACGCGAACACCTGTTGGTCTCTCTCTCCACCAGTTCCCCCATTTCCAGTCTCTCACACAGTTATGTCTGTCCGCATGGTCTCTTACTGCCGATTTGTGTTCACGTTTGTCGAGCACTTTTTGTCTCCCGAGTGAAGCGTACAGTTATTATAGTTTCAACTGTGAGTCAATTTACGATAACTACCAAGTGACAGCGGCATGAAAATGATGTCACTTGCCAGGACAGCACTGTCACCAGGGATGCCCAGCGACGAGTGACGCCACAAAGCGGCGCCTTCGGGCATTTCCCGAAAACATACTTTTTCCAAGTTTATACAGTGCCTGGTGTAACACTATATTTTTAGCAGCATCAATCTCGTCGAGTACTAGGGGGCCATTTCACTAAGATCAAGAGCCGTAAAGATTAATCCTTAAAAAAATTCATTGTTGATTTAAAGGATTTTTTCAAGACTTACATTTCCCTTGCCATACATTACCGTGAACACTATTTCTATGACACACCAGTGACATTGTATCGCTGGCGCGTCATGGTGTTAACAGTTTTAATGCATTGACAATCACAGTTAATGATCCAAATTTATGTTAAGGTAAAATATGGGGTATAACAGCTTTTAACAGCGCTAGTGAAATGACCCCCACGTCTATTTATGTACTTAAAGAGCGAATACAACCCAACGAAGCTAGAGGCTACGAAACGCCCACTGATAGATATCGGTGTACCGTTCAATTAAAGGGACGCGCCATTTAGGCCTGCAATTGTGGGTGGCCACGCGCAACCGTCACGCGCGGGCGGGCACAGTTCAGAGCTATCAGTTTAGACTAAGACGCTGTTATCTGAATAATATGTACTTGATAATAACAAAAGGCTTATTTTATGATAAATGGTTCTGCGACACCCCAACCAAACGTGTAGTTTGATAAGCATTCACAATTTTAATAAATATGTTGACGAAATACGTGTTGACGCTTAGTTGTAATAATCTGATGAAGAAACTAAAACATATTGAAGCGTCCAAAGTATTTGCACGCGAGACGCGCCAGAGTCTGGCATACGAGTGATGTACTCGTCGAACCAATGTCGCCCAGCGAACGTTTGTCGCCGCGCTACCGATGGCATAACGACACGTACATATGCACAGAACACTGGCCACCCCCTCTCTGATGTGTAATGTACGTTCATAAAACGGCCACTGACCGTCCGTCCCACCCTCCAGTGACGCTGGACATTCCCTTCCATCTTTTGTTGCATATGAACCTTGACTAATTGTTCCCTGGTAGCAGCTGTAATAACCCAGTACCCTATTCGTCTGGACATTTGCCAGCCTGCATACAGTTTCAACGGTATCGATTTCATATAAATGTAAGTGTGTTTGTTCTGATGTTCGATTAATTGTTTTTGAAATGGTGTGACTATGGTGTATCTTGGCTAAAGATATTAATTGTTGAATCACCTGTTAATTACAAGCAGACAATTAATATTCTGCACAACTATGATGTGAAATATATTGATATTGTCTGCCGCATTCACACAGTTCGACACTGTTTCTCATAATTATAAATAACCAGAGACAATGTCAAATAGATGATTATGGTGAAGAGACTAGGCAGTGACTACGGTTCACCAAAATACAATTCATGCATACTTATAAATTCACTATAGAGTCCAAACGACTTGGTGGTCACATGGCCAGTTTTTACATTTATTGTCAAAATGAACATTTCTGTCATGTCTTTATTTCATTTTGAATATACTCATTTCAATTTCTCCTCTATTTTTCATTTTTGTTGATTTGTAATGTCTACTACAATCTATTTAATACAATTCCATTTATCTTTCCTGCATATTACATAGTTGCTATTTCTCTGGTCTTATGGTAATCAGTTTCTCTTTCAGGCTACACTGGCTGTGTTGAGTAAATGAAAGTGTGCAAGTTTCAAATCAATATCCGTTTTGTTATGAAATATAAGAGAAGTGAGTGGGCACTCTGCATATATGCTTGCTCAAGGAAGAGATACGGATAATTTCTTGGCTATATTCTGTCTCTGAGAAAAGTGATCAGTCTACAAACGGAATTACCATTTGTCTTCACAATATATATTTCAAGGTGATTGGCGAGATTTGTATGTTATATACTTTCCCCACTGAGGGAGGAGTGCCACTGGAACTAACAAAGGGAGGTGTAGTTGGAAGTGAAATGGGAGCTTCAATAAGGGTGTATGGACGTCTCGAGGGATGCAGTTGGAGGATTGTTGGAGCCCCCCCCCCCGGGATTAGTTGGATGTTTCCATGGGGATGCAGTTTGAATTGTTTGGGAGCCTGAGTAGAAGGCGTCACATCTCCACATCTCCAGATCAACTGACGTTTGATCAGATGTCCTTCTCACCCTAGTCATGTTGTGTCTATTCAGCTATCATGTAGAAAATTGGTCACGATTCTCTCTGTCTGTCTCTGTCTGTTTCCGTATGTCTCTATTTGTCTCTGTCTTTCTGTCTCTGTCTGTATGTCTATTGTCTGTCTGTATATCTGTCCGGTTGTTTGTCTGTCTGTATGTCTGTCTGTCTGTTTGTCTGTCTGTATGTCTGTCTGTATCTCTGTCTGTATGTCCCTCTTTCTCTCTCTCTCTCTCTCTCTCTCTCTCTCTCTCTCTCTCTCTCTCGATGGCATTGAGAACCGTTGTCAATGTGTTAACCACAGTGGTGTAACTTGTTTTGTTCCAGAGCCTCCAGTGTACATATTTCCTGACGAGAGTCGAGCCACGCATGACCTTTGTCGTCATCTTTGAGAAAAAGAAGTCAGAATGAGATAGCTTCGTCAACAACTTTCTCACCGACATATGTGTTCATCTGCGCCGTATCAAACCGCTGACGTCACGGCAGCCTGGCTAAAGTGACATTAGTTTGATTGACATCAGTTTGATTGTATGTAGATAGTTTTGTGATAATTACGAATGTCTTTACATGATTGTGGAATGTTAAATGCAACAGCCAAGACATTTGTTGAACCTAAAATGTATACAACACTAGTCAGTATATGCAATAGTATGATCACTCCTAATTTCACTCCGATTATATTCCTCAGTGTTAGCAAATATTTTGATAATACTATATTTTGGATTGGACGCCAAACAGAGTCAATCAAAGCACTGAATGTGTAACCAGTCCAATATATGCAAAGACATAGTTGTGCCAATTAAACAAATCATAATAAATATCGTCACCTATTATTTAATTTGTGTTGATGTGTGTTTGATGTAGCAACTGGTCAATGTCAAACGAGGATGCCATGTGGTGGAATATAACACAAATATACCATCGTGATCGACCAAGCAGAGCACATGTAGACTGTTACGGTAGCGTATGTAAGAAGGAGAACAACAAGCCGAACAGTTCAACATCATGCCTAATTCTATTAATCATGTTGTATGGTAATTCTAACGAACGTGTATCTTATTAAGCAAATATAATATTTCATCAGGTTTACTCTGACAAATCACTCACTTATTTCGCCAAAATATGTGCAGCCTCTTGTTGGCTGAAATTAATACGTGCATTCCGGAGTTTCTATTATTTGTAAACGTTGTCACATGAGACCTATCCACTGCACTCCTGGAATACTTAAACGAAGTTATGAAAAAGAGGTCATTTGAAAAAGGCAATAATAACAATTGTCTAGATGAAATGTCGTCATTGTGCAGATCCATTTATCGTATACTATGACACAAGGTTAACATGGATATTCATGTACGCGAACAAATTCTCTGTCTGCTAAAATGTAGCTGGCATTAATACGAGGACCGTATTGTGTTGCCGCCTATCGAATGCAATAGAACTAAACAGCTGCAAGTTGCGTGAGACAGTTTAATCTCCACTGCGTCACACATGCCCGAACACGTCAATTTTCCAAAACGAAACCTTTGCAACCACGGCTACTGTGTCGTCCGTTAAATAACTTCCTATACATTAACTCGCATTGGCCTGTACGTCACGTGTCTAAAACCATTGTTCACCGAGGCGTGACAGGAAATCCCCCCGCATAACCAGGACGTGAACCTTGTATCGATACGAAGTCTTCGATCATTTGGCAGTTGCGTTGAGACCGACATCGACAACGGTTCGTAACTTTATTCCTGCTGAACAGCGTCCTCTTATAGAAAGTTCTAGTTTTTCGCGGTAGACCTACGGACTTCAACAGATAAAGGCACAACGGTGAGTTATTATACGACGCTGTATTTTCTTTACGCTTCGCCTATTTTAGTTTAATTTGTCTTATGACTTGCTCATCAGTCTGTGTTATCGTCATGTGTGTGGCTAGATTACTGTCGAGCTTGATTTTCAGAGTTGTCATCTAGAATGAGTGAGTTCACTACAGGGTAAATATGTACACCCTGTGTAGGATACTGTACTTCCCCTGCCATAGACAACATTATAGAAAGAACCACCAGCTTTTAGCGGCTCTTCTTAAAGACTCTGGCAACGTGAGGTGAACGAAATTATTTAAGTTTCGAAAGGGCCGCTGGTGGGATTGGACCATTGCCCTCTCGATTGATAGTCCGGCCGCGCCACCACCGCTACTCAGGCGGAACTTTCGACGTCTTTGGGACGCATTCCGGCAGGCTACATTTATTCACCAATGACTAATGATGGTACACAATATTATATCAATGCCTATAGCCAGTTAGTCATTCCTACAGCTGATTGAACTGCGGCTATCTGAAGCGAGCGAATGAACTTGCCCAAGGTTAGACATGAAAGCAAAACGAACCGTATCCAGAATATCTTTTTGGAAATATATATTTGTGCGCATCCTACAACCGTCGTCGTCTGTGGTGACTTGCGAAAAAATATTCGCCATTTACAATACTTTTCATCAACAATGAAACGCGTCAGCAGGAATAAAAGAATATCTGCAACTGGTCATCATCCCAATCCAGTTATCATGATACCACCAGAGTCTTCAAAAGTATCGCTAACAAACAACGGAAGCCTCACTTGGCGTTCATGACCGCGAAATCGACATTCATTTGAATGTCTTTTGGCAATATATACGCGCACCAATGACACGGAATGCTATATTTAACGTATAAGTTAACCTTCCGTGTTGTTTATGACGCATGGTAAGTCTCCGAGGTAAACAAAGGATCTAATCCACAATTGACTAATTTATGAAACAAGATACGACAGATTGCTAAGTCATATTATTATTAACTTGATGTATATCTGCATCAATTGTTTACCTTCGCGGAAATGTTCAATTATGAGCTGTAGTCAAACATTGTTCAGCCGATGACGTCAATCCGTCGTTGTATACAGCACTTGGCCAACTAAAGGTATATAATGTCAAAGGAATGAAAACAATACGATTAATTATTATAGTATCTAAATGTAACAAATTGTCGTCCACGCCAGAATTTATCTGTATCATTTACCTGTTACAACCAGCCCAGATGCTACTTTCTGATGTGGATTGTTTACTCCTTTATACAGAGACCCCTGCACCCGTCACTTGGACGGGTAAAATCTGTTTTGGTCGGGTAGTAATATGAGTGGAAAGGGTAAAAAAGAAAACAAAATCGTACATATATTCAAGTGTGTCTTAGAAATTAGTGTAAATGGTGTCACATGTGTGTTTATAGTCCTTTTTAGGTAAAAAAGAAACACATGTAAAGTTTGTAAACTTCCTTAACAGATGTTATCCAATTGTGTACACCAAACATTTGTGACTGGCCAAAATTTGATCCTGCATAAAAACCGTTTTTCATCATATACATAATCGGACATATAGAGCAAATAACTTATCAACGGGTAGAACTGAAATTAGTGTACTCCTCCTAATTGAGAAACCGTGTAATGGCGAGCAATAATGGCAAGAGTGCGGCATGCTACAGAGGAATGGTACAGAGGAATAGCACAGAGGAATGGTACAGAAGAATGGTACAGCATAATTGCACAGAGGAATGGTACAGAGGAATGGTACAGATGAATGATACAGAGGAATGACACAGATATATGATACAGAGGAATGGCACGGAGGAAGGACACAGAGGAATGGTACAGAGAAATGGTACTAAGGAATGGAATAGAGGAATGACACAGGGGAATGGTACAGGGAATGACACCGCGGAATGGCACAGAGGAATGGTACAGGGGAATGGCACAGAGGAATGGCACATAGAAATGGTACAGAGGAATGGTACAGAGGAATATCACAGGGGAACGGTACAGATCAATGGCACAGCGGAATGGTGAATAATGATAACATTCTCTTTACAGCATGAAACGCGAACATAATGGCCTCCCAAATAAAGACAGAAGTATGATTACAATGATGTTATCATTCTAGTTAATGAGTTATTAATCTATTCCCAATACCATGAAGATTATGCCAGCAGACAGTATTCTAAAAGTATTCTTGTATTTTATACAAGTGATACACCGAGATACGCAACGTGTATGTGAGCTCACATTGAAGACTTTAGCATTTACGAACCTAGAGAGAGAGACATCCCGTAAAAGACCCGACAGAGAGCCTATGAGTGACGCTTTGGAAGCTTGATCGAGAATTGAATCAGTGCAGCGTGTGGATGCTGATTCCAAAGTATCCTGGATAAATTATTTGAATCTCGCCGAGAAACGGTCTAGGTTCCGTAATTCAAGGTGTATGGTAATTCAAAACCCATTCACACAATTACGTAACATATGTTAATTAATTTTACACCTAGAAATGTCCAGGTCTTTCTCCAATAGAACACCATCAAAGTGTATGTCAGACACTGCAATGTGTTGCATACAAATCCTTATCAATTTATCACAATCGTCGCACATTACAGTACTGCGAACAAGTAATTTCGACAGCGACACTGTATATTGATACTGACGTTAATGAAACAGGAACTCGTTTTCCTCATTCTGGAACTGGGTTCTCATTTCCGCGTTCTGTATTAAGTGGAATCATGATGACACAAAACAAATACGTTTCGTAAACATACGTGTTTTTATTGTGTTTCAGTAACTGTGAAGTTATGATGCCTCGTTTGGTCGGCTTGCTACTCGTTGCGTCAGTCCTGACAAGTTTCGTTCTTGAGGTATCAATGTGTTTGGCTACTCAATATAAGCAACTGTAGTAGTAGTTTCATCGTATACTATGTTCTGCATGCATTTTATGTCTTCCAGTATGTATGAGTGACATGTGCTGGGTCAGTCAGCCATGCCTCTAGATTAGCTTAGCCTCAGGCTAACCACTCTGCTAAACAATACACATTGACTGCGGAACAAGGAAACCTCACGACCACACATGCATGCCTTAGTGCATTTAGCAACACGCGTTGACATTTGTTGTGTCAGAGAAGTGTCTATGGAAGTTGTTTGGCCTAATATTTCATCAACAGCCAAAGGTACTTTTGCTTGTCGTTGAAATGAATTAACGACGGAGACTTGTGTTTCATATTGGTTATTTGGTCGATTTCACACAAGACACATACTCACATATATACACACATAAACACACACACACACACACACACACACACACACACACACACACACACACACACACACACACACACACACACATACATACACACGTCACGTTTTGTTATGGTAACAAACGGTTGAGCTTTTTTGTTAGACGGCACAGGGTTCTGTTATAAGTGTTGGCATTTAACAAATCATCACCAATAGCAAGATGACACATTTATTACAATGCTGATATATATATATATATATATATATATATATATATATATATATATATATATATATATATATAATTTATATATATACACATCAGTAAATACAATACAATTGCCACATTGTAGCAAACAGTCGGTGACGAGGTGGCGAGGATTGGATGTAGTCTAACCACTCTAACGGAACAGTTCGTCATGGATGACTGCAACCCTGAACCAAACGTTGCTGACAGAGAGCATGGTGTCATGACTCTCGGAACACGATGCACGATTAGGTTAGAAAATACCGCAAGACCTTCTTGAATAGTGATATATATATATATATATATATATATATATATATATATATATATATATATAATATATATACATATATATATATATATATATATATATATATATATATATATATCAAGGCAAGCATATATAGACGTGTATATGTATATGTACAATGTTTGGTTCAAGCAAAGACATTTTAACCAGTGATTTACACCTTTAGAGAGATCAACTTAACAGACGTGCTTTATTACGAAATTATCGAGGTTATTGCCAGTATAAAAGATGTCTCACTTGAACATAAGGAACATACTTTTAGCTCGTTTTACAACTGTGTTGAATATATTGAAAATGGTGTTGTTTACGAAACACCAGGCAAAACGAAACACCAAATGTAGAATAGTAAATTGTACTACGGAATACAGCATTGTCCAACGTCTGCTGTAATTTCGTTTGATAGTAATTGTAAAGTTTGCAACAACAGCGGTAATTAGAAAAACTGTATGAAAATGTACGCTGAAAGTAGTCCCTTACCACGTGACAATTGTGTGTGGCAGATGTGAGGCTGGCGCAGGAACGTCTCACCGCGAGTGTAGCGTCGGCGGGTTCTGGGTCGGACCCAGATTTAACTGCCACATCCCATCGTCAGGTAGGGGCAGAACTGTCTGGGACACGTCCGTCTACTGGACACATGGTCAGACAGAGTCTCATACACAGTCACATGTAGATGCACACGCATACACGCACGCACATACGCACACACTCACGCACACACACTCGCACGCACACATACACCCACATACAAACACAGTCGCACATGCAAATGTGCACACATATATATGTTATAGAGTTCACAATTACAGGCTACTGGACATGAAGTAATATTAGTGAAGGGACAATGTGGATAAGAAAGCATTTATTCTCAAGGTGAAATTGAGAAATCTAAATTAATCGAGCAGAATATATAAATATTGATAGTGAGAGCGAGGATCATGATCTATTTCAATTTCTTGTCAAACATACATGGCAATTGTCACCTCTCTGTCGATATTACTTTGGTCCATTCACCAGAGCAGAATACTGATGGTCGTCCACATAACAACAGCTGTTAGCTAAACATGAACATATTCGTAAGTCGATGGCTATGTCTGTTAGAAACAGATGGAGTACACCGGGAACTGAAACGAAGTAAGAGAGGTGTTGGAGCAGCTCTCGTTACAGCTGTGGCCCCGTTCCTCATTGAGTTCGCAGTGTGCACTCTGGTTGACGACATTCTGCACTGGACATCATGCGACAAAGGTACGTATGGCATGGTGTTAGTAACAGAACAGCCAGAGCTCATTCGATTCTATGTTAATCGGCTGCTGAAATAACGTTCTCAGAATTGCCACATTTTGGGATGGCAATCCGTATTTTTGACCTAATATTTGGTAATGAATCCGTATCAATCCGTATCATTAATCAGATCTTCCAGTTAACTGGCCTAATTTATTGAGGCTTTTTCAAAAAAAAAAATTTCGATTATTGGAGCCTAACTGGCTCCAATAATCGAAGTTTTACTTCACTTCAGCATGTTTAAACTGCGTACCGCAAAACAGACAGTGTCATCAAATAATGACAATTTATATCATCAGTTCGCGCGTATATCGAAGTTTCACTGGCAAGCGTCATCATTTTTAAATCAGAAATGCAGGCGATTTCATTGAACTCGGCGTCGAGCTCCATTTCCTGTACTGCGTGTTATAATCGTCACTCGCCTGCCACGCGCCCCGCTCCCACACGTTGAGCAGTTTTCAGAAGTAAAATGTACAAGCACGCCATCTATTACGCGCTACAATAAACTAATCGGTGGTTTAGTTCGTTCGTTTCCAATCGATTTATTTAGTCACTAACATTAAACAATTATTCCATTATGCATACGCATACAAGCCATAATGTCCTAATAATGTGGTTAAAAATAATTACTCCATACATTTAGTTAAAATCCGTATCACTTAAACTTGTAATTTAGGATTTTAGTTATTTGAAGTATATATCATATGCGTGTTGTTAACACATTGAATATTTTCACATATTCGTTTCGGCAAGACTTGTGGACGAAGTAGTGGTTCTACCCGATTATCAACCGTAATTGGCTGCAATGTTTCTACATGTTTATATACGATTCATGGGTAGCAACGCATTACGAATCTACCTAATTTTAATTATATGATAATGCATGTTTTCTTGTGATTGGTAAACATAGTGTCAGCTTCATCGGAACATTCGACATGTTTCTGTTGATATTTTTGCTGAATTGTACACCTGATATGCTGGTCAATTATTATACTACCAGAAACTGGATGACATTACGTCTTAGCCAATCACTCGATTCCCCTATTGATATTGTAAAACGCTGTGTTAAAATTGTGAAATGACTACCACCAGTTCATCATTGTATCAATACGAAATACACTGATTGGCGTCCAGGAGGTGGCAAGGGGGAAAGTGCTGCTGACTCAACCCCGCCAACGATCAAGTGCTTCCCGCCGAAGAAGGCTGCCGTCGTCGCCGACGAGGGTCTGTGTGACGCCAGTGTCAGCTGGCACGACGCCACGGCGACAGACAGCAGTGGCATCAGGAGGTAATGTTATTTACTATAACCCAAGTTTTATTGGCAACTCAACTGAGTTGCATTGCCATTATACAATGAAATACAATAAAAACATCAAAACAATAATATATTATGTGATACCGCACATTATACCATATTAGTAGACTTGTTTACTGGCAGTTGTATAAAACCCACGGCATAAAGGTGTTACGGAATCTATTCATACTAGTAACTAATAACGGGTACACATTTTCTCCTCTAATATTATATTCGGTATGTCTTTTATCAGGTAGCAGATAATGTAAGCTATGTGTTCCGACCTTAATGTTATCAAAATATTTTTGACAAATGCTGTCCCGTCTTACATTCAAAGTATCCAGGTTAACAGGTCTGAAGAAATAACATGTATACCAATGTCAACAATGTCATTCACAACCATTTATTTCATCTATGACTTGCGATTCATCAAATAATGTGCTTTCAGTGAAATGCAATATTCGTAAGACGCTAGTCACTTCACGCCCCAAACAGAAGCTCTCGCTCGGTTTCTGCTTCAACGTGCTTACAGTCACCAATGTGCCTCAAAACGCGAAGCAACATATGCAATTTCTAGGACGAAATTGTAAGCAACTCTTCAAACTGATGGTTACAGGAGTGTTATGAAAAAGCTCGTCGTATGTATAGCTGAAGGCAATGTTGCATCAGCGAGCATGACGCGAGCATTGTCTCTAAGCCGATGCTACGACTGTATCAAACCATCAACTGTGCATTGTTACAGCATAGTACAGACCCTACCAGCCACAGCGAGGTCCGGGAGTAGGTTCAGAGAAGGCGTCCACACTGTGATGTACGTGGCCACAGACAACGCCGGCCTGACCAGTACATGCACGTTTCAGTTCGAGGTGCAAGGTACGTCTAATGGTTGCCTTCTTCTGCTCATGGGTAATTAGGTCATCCCTGTAGGATCCATATATATATATATATATATATATATATATATATATATATATATATATATATATATATATATATATATATATAAACCGACAAGTGCATAATTGCGATGAAATCATGCGATGCAGCGAATATCTAACATTCGGTCTATGTTATTGTACAGTACCTGTGTTTACAAAGTAGAGCTACATTACTGTCGCGTGTGCAGGAAAGTTGATCTACTTGTTGTTGTTAATGGCTATAGCCGATGACTAATATGAAATGGCCTTTAGCGCTCTTAATCGGAAACATTGACTTAAACTTTAATGATTTTGAGCGCAACGTTTCCTCCTTCCGGCTGTGCTTACATGTTCGACATTGAACATACGTTTAATAATATTGTTCTTGATGACGTAAAGCTTAGTTGCTATTTCGTCACAACAGCGCAGCGGGGGGTCCATTTGGCTTAGATTCGGCGAGAACTCCATGTTATATGTCATAGTGAAGTCGATTTCGTGTTCAAATGAACTGGCCTGCCATGGGAGAGGTGAACATTGATATAAATACACACGCATGCACGCACGCACGTACGTACCTGTATAAAACGCATCAAAGTATTTGTTCTGTTGACAGTTGTGTATTGTACACCACCGCGGCGACCTCGACACGGGGAAGTCGACTGCGACACGAGCCGATGTGGCAGCGGCTACACTTACGGCACCAGGTGTAGGGTGACGTGTCAGAACGGTTACAACATGACCGGACACCCGCAGATGACCTGTCAACGCAGTGGACAATGGCTGGGAGAGAACGTGACGTGCTCAAGTAAGTCGCTTCAGCTTATTACCGATGCAACCAGTTGTGACACCGGTAGAACGCTGGGCTCGCTACAGAGCCGTTTGCCCACTTTAGGGTCGCCGAATCCGACTTGACCACTCGCAGAGAGTTTACTGTGAAGTAAATGTGGACTGTTTCTGGAGTTACAACTGACACATCGCAGAGTCACTTTGGCCCAATGTCAGTCTCACAGTACTCGTCGCGAAGTTACCAATTTAAAAGTCACTTTCGACCCATGTTACAGTCACTTTCGACTCACACATAATCACTTTCTTATTATTTCAGAGTCACTTTCAATTCAACCAAGCGTTAGTTTCAATTCACTGCAGTGTCACATTCGACTCACGGCAAGACCGGTGTTCTAGCAATTACCGTGTACACTTAGGTCCTAAAATAGGATGCAAAGTCAGTTTCTACCCATTTTACAGTCACTTTCGACTCACCCAGAATCAGTTTCATATCATTTCAGAGTCACTTTCGATTCAACCAAAACTTAATTTCTATTCACTGCAGTGTCATTTTCGACTCACTGCAGGACCGCTATTCTAGTAATGACACTGTACATTTAAGTTACAATTATTGCTAAAATAAAATGCACTCTGATGTGTACCTTTTATTGCAGGAAACGTATGCCCTCCACTAACAGCACCGGCCAATGCCGATATCCGGTGCTCAGACACGTGGCTCTACCGTTCCACCTGCATCACCGACTGTAAGGCGGGGTTCCGGTTGGTTCAACGTGGCACCCGCACCGTTACTTGCCGAGACAACCAGACGTGGTCAGGAAAACTGTCAGGATGCGAAGGTACACCACAAACACGTGAACGATTACATAAATCCAACTGGCCAAGTTTCCCATAGATGCTTCAGTTAAAAGGGCAGTCACCTGCGATAAAACGTATTGAAATTTCGTTGTATTCGTTTGAAACATTGAATCAGCCAACATATCCAAGACATTGATGAATTAGAATACATGCAATACGACAGCCCGGTACACGCAGAACGGACAAGGTTGAGAGTTCACACGTATGCAGGGAAACAGCGTTTTGTAACATAGACATGTTTGCACGTATATACGTGTGTGTGTACGGGTGAAGGACTGTGTACGTGCACCTGTGTGCCTATGCACATGTACACATGCGCACGCGCGCGCACACGCGCATGTCAATGTTTGTTTTCATTTGCTACTTTGATTTTTCATTATCTTAATTTACCATACTTTGGTTAATTCAAACCAAGTACCATGTGTTCAGATCACGAGCGACCAGAGTTCACGGAATGTCCGTTCTCTATGAGAGTGAATGTTGGTCGCGACGGACAAACAGCTGTCGCAACGTGGCCGACTCCAGTTGTAACTGATAATGTCGACATATCTATCGTACCACGTCTCACCAACGGCCTGGCTCCGGGCTCACGGTTCTCGCTGGGTGAACACGTGATAGAATACAGAGCTGAGGACGCGGCACACAACGACGCCGTTCCCTGCAGGTTCAAGGTCACAGTCGGAGGTAGGTGCCTGTCTGTACTCTCATCCGTTATGTCCTACCATTCGTTCGTTTGTTTTTTGTTTGTCTTTTTCTTTCTTTTGTCGGTGGATTGGTCGGTCATTCGTTCATTTATCCGTCAGTTCGTCCGTTCTTTTCGTCCGTTCTTTTCGTCCGTTCGTTTCGTCCGTTCTTTTCGTCCGTTCGTTCGTTCGTTCGTTCTTTCGTTCGTTCGTTCGTTCGTTCGTTCGTCAGTCCGTCCGTCCGTCCGTCCGTCCGTCCGTCCGTCCGTCCGTCCGTCCGTCCGTCCGTCCGTCCGTCCGTCCGTCCGTCCGTCCGTCCGTCCGTCCGTCCGTCCGTCCGTCCGTCCGTCCGTCCGTCCGTCCGTCCGTCCGTCCGTCCGTCCGTCCGTCCGTCCGTCCGTCCGTCCGTCCGTCCGTCCGTCCGTCCGTCCGTCCGTCCGTCCGTCCGTCCGTCCGTCCGTCCGTCCGTCCGTCCGTCCGTCCGTCCGTCCGTCCGTCCGTCCGCCCGCCCGCCCGCCCGCCCCCCCGCCCGCCCGCCCGTCCGTCCGTCCGTCCGTCCGTCCGTCCGTCCGTCCGATCGTCCGTCCGTCCGTCCGTCCGTCCGTCCGTCCGTCCGTCCGTCCGTCCGTTCGTTCGTTCGTTCGTTCGTTCGTTCGTTCGTTCGTTCGTTCGTTCGTTCGTTCGTCCGTCCGTCCGTCCGTCCGTCCGTCCGTCCGTCCGTCCGTCCGTCCGTCCGTCCGCCCGCCCGCCCGCCCGCCCGTCCGTCCGTCCGTCCGTCCGTCCGTCCGTCCGTCCGTTCGTTCGTTCGTTCGTTCGTTCGTTCGTTCGTTCGTTCGTTCGTTCGTTCGTTCGTTCGTTCGTCAGTCCGTCCGTCCGTCCGTCCGTCCGTCCGTCCGTTCCTTCCTTCCTTCCTTCCTTCCTTCCTTCCTTCCTTCGTTCTTCCTTCCTTCCTTCCTTCCTTCCTTCCTTCCTTCGTTCTTCCTTCCTTCCTTCCTTCGTTCCTTCCTTCCTTCGTTCCTTCCTTCCTTCGTTATTTCGTTCCTTTTCATTTCTTCGGTCATTTGTTCGTTCCTTCGTTCGTCGTGTGTTCTTTGTAGGAAATAATTCCGAATCATTACCAGAGTGATACGTGTTTCAGCGATAACATGTCCCCCGATCCCGTGGTCTCGCAAGATGAAGACCGTAACGTGTCCACCCGGCCTTGCTTACGGGGCAACATGCACCTTCGCCTGCGAGGCCGGATATGACATAATCGGAGAAGACAAAGTGACGTGTGAGCGCGGAAACGAGACATCAGCGTCTGGCACGTGGAGCAGTGAGCCGCCCAAGTGTGACGGTGAGTTGATTCTCTACTGGAGAACAACATTTGTTCAGTCTATTGCTGCCCTGGTTTAAATATCGCTAAACCCAGTATCTTGCCTTTGTTTAAATGAGGTACTTCGATAGTTTGGGTATTTGGTAAACATCAACTGCTAGATGGCGATTAGTAAACTTAACTAATTAATTAATATATGTATAAATGTTAAATAAGATAACGTCGTTTGAAATTTCACAAAACAAACTGCACTGAAAATGCACAGTATATGTAACGTTATGCCTGTTCTTGGTACTGGATAAATCGTCTTCGTTTCTGTGTAGTGAGAGAGTGCAAGAGGCTGGATCCACCAAAGAACGGTGCACTGGCGTGGGAACATTGGTTATTCGGCATCCAGTGACGTATCTACTGCAATGATAAGTATGACGTCCCTCGTGACAAGCATGTCTTAGACTACTACGTGAAGGGGAAGTGGCGTCCAAGCGACAAAGTCCCTGACTGCACAGGTAAGATTAGACAAGACTGAGCATTGCAGTGATAAGATTTTTTTAAGAATTAGTTATACTGACCTCACCTGAGGTGAACAGATGGCCGTGTTTAACTCATTCCTTTTGGTATTTAAGCCTCTCCTCAATCAAATCTCGTGCAGTGCGTGATTGCGACACCATACCGTAACTGGACACCTTGTGGGATCGCGATGTTTTATGCTTACACCACTCAAGCGTTTGTTATACGCAGTGTCATATATTTTGTTAAATACATGACGTAGAAGACATCACCTAATGCCTTCCTAAATGCGCAACTGACTTTACGAGAATATTTAAAAGCATCTAGTCATTGACGGGATATATTATCTATTTTGTTTTGGAATAAAAACGTTGCACCGCCAAACTTACAGTACATATACATAATGATGTGGTCTTTATGGGTTGGATTTATTCTAGCCAGTGTTGTGATATGTGTTGCAGCGAAACATGTTTCAGAGAGGGCTCGACTACGGAGTAAGTTGCAGTACTACAGCGGTGATTCTACGAACAATGAAACGCAACTTTACATCAAACAGGAGTTCATCGCTGCTCTGAACTCATCGTCGTCCTACAACAACCTCTGTCGTGCCTTTCCAGCTTGTGGTGTCGACAACGTCTTAGTCGAATGCGGCGAAGTGACTCGGCGAAAACGAGAACCATTCAGAGTGAAACGGGATTTGACTCACAACGTTCAAATCACGTTCGACTTCTTCATAAAGTTGCGCGACGAGGCGACTGTTGACGCGGGAAAACTGTGGGAAGAAACTGAGGACACGTTTGAGAAGATGAAGGAATCTGTACGTCAAAGCATCGACAGTGGCCGACTTGATCTGACAGTCAGTGACTTGCAAATCAAGCCAGAATCTTTTGAGGCGGTCGACAGCGAGGCCCAGTTGCAGTGTCCGCCCGGGTCAATACCACGTGACGCCTCGTTCACCTGCGGTATGTCAATGACCAGTCTCTATGTTGTGTATTGCGTGGAGTTGTCATTGGTTAACTCGAACAGGTTTTCTGGGGAAAGGAATCAGGGTCAGTGGCCGGATGTTACTTTCCATTAAAATAGAATTAACTCTAGATGGCAGGTGGACAAGAAAGCCTTTTAGTTTAGCAAGAGTCCAACATATCTATCTAAGTGTATCCCGTTCTTCTGACGTGTATGTCAGTTTTATTTCTAAACATGTTAACAATGCTGGCACTCACACAATCAGGAGATAATAGGTGTCATTAATTTACTGTTATTTATCCGAGGACAATATATTGCTACCAATATTTACATAACAATTCAATATTTTTGAATCCTTCTATGTGATCGCCTCTCAATCTCCTGGTCTCTAGTGTTGTTAAACGACATTACAAAGCAGCATACAGTATGTTTAATGATCCTCTCTGGTTCAGCTGAAGGGGTAGTCGTCCACTGTCCGTCTCAGATCGTGCCTTAGAGACAATGGCATGGGGGGCCATGGGACCCTGGCCCCACGATACCCAATTGTTGTTGTTGCTGAACTGGCTGTTACATTGGTCAGTAAACTTAGTTGTCATGTCATAATTAAGTTTAAAAGAGTTGGGTTTAAGAAACAGATAAATACATCATTGCGACGAAATCAGGCGGCACACGGAATATTGGACGCTCTATCTATAATTTATTTTACACTATTATATATATATATATATATACATATATATATATATATATATATATATATATATATATATATATATATATATATATATATGTTTGTATGTATATATATATATATATATATATATATGTTTGTATGTATATATATATATATATATATATATATATATATATATATATATATATATACGTACGTGTGTGTGTTGGCGCAGAAGTCTGGCGGAATGTCACACGTCTTGCCTGTATATATATATATATATATATATATATATATATATATATATATATATATATAATTATATATATATATATATATATATATATATATAATTATATATATATATATATATATATATATATATATATATATATGTATGATATATATATATATATATATATATATATATATATATATATATATATATATATATATATATACGTACGTGTGTGTGTGTGTTCAGTCGACATATTCGCCTCTCGTTTACAGCGGTATGTTCTACTCGGACATACTATAACAGCAGCAGTGACCGCTGCGTGGACTGTCCGGTCGGCTCTTACAACGACAAAGAGAACCAGACGTCCTGCACGCAATGTCCGGACGGAACATCCACACTGACCACAGGGTCCAGAGATATGGACACTTGCATCGGTTAGTATCTCCACAAGCAGGCCTACAAATTGCACAATAAACGTGCTCATGACTTCAAATTCAAACCTATATCTAACCAGCTTCATTACCTGCAATAACAAATCAGTAGCATGTTGCATTAAGAGTGTGACGTCTCTTCAACAAAATCCACCAGAGCTGTGGTGACAGTGTGCTTGTACATGTGTAGGCGCTTAAGCGAGCCAGGATGCAACCGTGTATGTATGCGGGTCAGCGTGTAAACCCGGAGTCACTCATGCACGTGCATTCTTCATTCGAACTGGAACATCTTTATTTGGTTTGAGAGAAGCATACATAATGTATAGACAAACAAAAATGTCAATAACATTATGTTCGGAGACTCGCATTAATGCATGTTTTGTACGCATGTGCGTACGTGTTGCATGTACGAATGCGATCACGTATGAGATTTATTCATACTAAATGCCCACAGATATTGCTGGAATATCTTAAAGAGGGAAATTGACTGCGTAGTTGACAAATTTGTCCCCTTGAAAAAACAGGGGAAAAGGTCAAAGAAGAAACACTTATCGAAGGAAGCCATTAGAAAAATCAAGTACAAGCAAATGATGTGGAAGACATATAGACATACTGGAAGTGACGAAGACTATGCCATTTATAAAGAAGCACTTAATCAAGCTACAGCTGAAATTAGAAATTCGAAGAGAAGCTATGAACAAAAAATAGCTTTCAACATAAAACATGACAGCAAGAGTTTTTATGCGTATGTTCGAAGTAAACAGAAAGTTCAAGATAAGGTCGGGCCACTAGAAGGTAGTGATGGAAACATAATAACGGAGGGATTCTTAATGGCAGAAAACCTAAATGAATACTTTACTTCGGTGTTTACCAGGGAAGATATTAGTACATTACCAGTACTAGAGACTAAGTTCGAAGGGAGAGAGTGTGACTATTTAGGACAACTAACTGTAACCCCAAAAATGGTAGCTATGAAAATAAGAGATATGAAGGATAATAAATCACCAGGAGTGGATGGGATTCCTCCCAAATTACTACTGGAAATTGTAGAACAAATTAGCATACCACTTGCAACAGTGTTCAATTTGGCATTAGAGGAAGGAGTGGTTCCGGTAGAATGGAAAGAAGCAAACATCATACCATTATTTAAAAAAGGATCAAGAAGCAAGTCAGAGAACTATAGACCAGTGAGTTTAACATCGGTGATTTGTAAACTATTAGAAAGACTAATTAAAGATCACTTGGTTGATTTTCTTGTTAAAAATAAATTGATAAACACATCTCAACATGGGTTTTTAAAAGCGAGGTCATGCTTAACAAATATGTTATGTTTTTTGGAAGATGTCACAAAGTGGGTAGATGAGGGATCACCAGTAGATATAATCTACTTAGATTTTAAAAAAGCCTTTGACAAAGTGCCACACCAAAGATTACTACTTAAACTAAAGGCCCATGGCATAGGAAATAGTATGATTAACTGGATAGAAAAATGGCTTATTGATAGAAGACAAAGAGTAGTAGTTGATGGGGAGGTTTCAAATTGGAAATCTGTTTTGAGTGGAGTACCGCAAGGATCAGTATTGGGACCTATTTTATTCTTAATATATATCAATGATTTGGATGATGACATAACAAGCAAGGTGTTGAAGTTTGCGGACGACACAAAAGTGTTTAGGAAAATAAAAAGTGATGCAGATAGACAGCATTTACAAGATGATCTAAATAAGTTGATAGAATGGTCTGAGAAATGGCAAATGCTGTTTAACTTTGGAAAGTGTAAGTGCCTCCACACAGGACATGGGAATGAAAATGCACAATATACAATGGGTGGTACTGTACTAAATACTACTGTAAAGGAAAAGGACTTAGGTTTAACCATTAGTGCTGACATGAAGGTATCAGAGCAGTGTGGAATTGCAGCAGCGAAGGCAAACCAAATTCTTGGATTAATTAGGCGAAATATAGTATACAAAGAAAAAGAACTAATAATACCGCTTTATAAAACAATAGTTAGGCCTCATTTAGAATATTGTATACAAGCATGGAGGCCATATCGCAAGAAGGATATTGATATGCTAGAAAGAGTACAAAGGAGAGCAACAAAAATGATACCAAAACTCAGGAATATTAGTTATGAAATGCGTCTAAAAGAATGTGGTCTAACAACACTAGAAACCAGAAGATTGAGAGGAGATCAGATTGAGGTTTTTAAAATATTGAATGGGTATGAAAATATTGACAGAAATATTTTTTTCACGGTCAAGGAAGAGAGAAGGACTAGAGGACATGGAGTTGCATTAGCAAAGAAGCAGTGTAGACTAGATATTAGAAAATTTTCATTTTCCCAAAGAATAGTAAACGAATGGAACAAATTATCAGCTGATTGTGTAGGTGCTAGAAGTGTTAATATGTTTAAAAATAAAATTGACATATACCTAAGACGGGCAGGGTATACTTAGATAGATAGGTTGGACTCTCGATAAGCCAAACGGCTTCCTTGTCCACCTGCCATCTAGAGTTGATTCTCTAGGTGGCAATCTTGTTAAATCTTGTTAAATCAGTATGCACTACATTTAAATCTCCGTGTGTCTTTCTTGCAGACATGTGTCCCCCAGGCGCCTACTCCGACACAGGCCTCGTTCCATGTGCCCCGTGTCCTGTCGATTCCTACCAGACCCAGACAAACAAGAAGACGTGTACACAGTGCCCTCAGGGATCAACGACGACGAAGACAGGAAGTGTCGCCCTGCATGATTGCCAAGGTACTTTGAATCACGTCACAACGCTAGTATTCTCCCTAGTTAAGCCCGGGAACAATCGGACTGAACCGGGCGCGTAAAGATTATCAAGCCATATTTATGCGTATTTTGAGGAAGTGAAATTCTTCCGTTGTCTGTATAGACTGAAGTGGATGTGGATATGGGGGCAGTTCTGTTTGAGTAAGCATGTGAGTAAGTTGATGAGTGTTTATGTACATGAATTAAAGAAGCGAATAATTTAACTTTAGCTTAGGAGACGTACATACTCGGATAGACACGGCACTGACATTCATCTTTTGTGCTTTGTAGTCAATAGAAACAACTGCGACCCAGACCCGTGTCATGGCTACAGATGCGAAGACAAACTGAACGACTTTGTGTGCCATTGCAAGGAAGGGTTCACAGGCAAGACGTGTGACATTCCGCCATACTTCTGCGCCAACAACCTTTGTCTCCACGGCGCCACCTGCATCAATGGCCGCGCCAACTACACGTGTCGTTGTACTTCTGGTTTTAGGGGCATTTATTGCGATGACGACATCGGTGTGTACCATAATATAACTATTTAAATGTACCAATTTGAATTACTACACCAAGCGGTAAAACGGTGAGGTAGTTTTATAACCGCAATCATAGTCGAATTTATGGAGCGATGAAATGACCTAAACAATGGAATACTTCATCGGTTGTTGGGACTTCGTGACATTTTAGCCTATTTCCATATCGTTCCGGTTTCGATTGTCATTAACATTGATGATGACAGGCTCCATAAGCAAATTTGCATAATCACAAAATAGAGATAATTGTCGGAGAGGAGCAATATTTTGTTTAGTATTCTTCCAAATATGCAGCAAACCCTCAGTTTATCGAGGATACAGACGACGGTTGGCAGGCAGACTGGTAGTGCGCTTATATATACACACATATACACGACGTTTTGGGCGGTGTATTCATAGAAATATATATGTTGCATAATATTATATTGTACAAACTGCGCTTACGCATTATTATTGTAGCGATGATAATGATGAATTACGTTGGAGTTAGTTTTGTCTGAAGGCGAGACTGCGGGTATAACTCATTCTGAAACAAGCCTATGATCCACAGTGTGAATATTCCTCTTGCATTGGTACAATGTGCAGTCATCATGAGCAGGAAAGTAACCTGTTTAGTTGCTCTCCTCTCTTCTTCTTTTCTCAGATACTGGCGTTTATAATCCAACGGGAATTTGTGAGACCACTACAGGTTATTTACCCCCTGTGTGGGATATTTTACTTCCCCTGGCATAAACACCATATGGAAGGGACCACCGGCGTTTAGTGTCTCTTCCGAAAGACACAGGCCAATGTGGTGTGAAGGAAATTGCCTAAGTTTCGAAACGGCGGTAGGTGGGGTTGAACCACCGTCCCTCCGATTACGGGTCCAGCGCTCTACCGCGCGACCACCGCTACCCTCGTTGCTGTAATATAGTGCTGTCCTATTAAAATGAACGGAACCTATAGCCCATGTAATGAGTGGTCGTGTTGCAGTAAGATATGTCTGTTTTGTTCCAGTGAACGGTGGCTATGGTCAGTGGAGTGCATGGTCCTCGTGCACTAAGACCTGTGAAGGAGGGGTCCAGTCACGCAGCCGTCTGTGCAATGACCCAGTGCCTGACCAAGATGGTCTGCCGTGTGTCGGTCCGTCCAGAGAAACACGAGACTGCAACGAGGACAGGTGTCCAGGTAACATTGGCTTATACAGTGGAAAATACGAACGGAAGACACATCTTGTTAATGCTGCATACCATTCGTTGTTAGTCATGTTATGATTTGGTAATTGTATTCCGAAGGTGCCTATTTACAACATAATTATTAAAAGGAGTTAGCAGCTTTGTTTTTGTTGTTATTGTATAAGATATGATGTTAGACCTCCGCCCACATTAGCTCTCTTACCTGAGGAAAGAATATTAGTCAAGCATGTCACACAATGAAAACATCGCAGGTGTTTTCAAAACGATCTTTCATCTAGAATGCTATTTCAGAATGTAGTCAGTTCGCCACCTTACCAGGACTACAGGGAACAATAACGAATTGTTCCGAAGAAAGCAACGGAAACACCGTGTGTGGTGTGAGATGCAAACCTGGACTGGAATCCAACAAGCCTTTGACCATCCCTTACTTCTGCGGACCGGAGACAAACTTCGTCTGGTCACACATGCTGAACCAGCCAAACGCCCGCCTGCCGGATTGCACGAGTAAGTGGACCTTGTTGTATACATACTATAAATTGACATTTATTAATTAATTTGATTAAAAACATATGTTTATTTTTTTGGCGAACTAACTGGTAGTGTTCTCCTGCTAGGCAGTGCCGTGCCGAGGCAGGTGGCACTGAGAGTCCGTGTGGTTTACAACGTCTCAGACCCAGGCCAACTGACTCCGGCTACAACCAAACTCACCAATCTGACCAACACGTGTGACTGCATCAAAACCGGCGTCTGTAAAGTGACCACTGCGGTCGGACAGACCGTTGGAGCGACTCCAGACTCGTTGACCACTACCGCTAGCCAGGTGGTCCATCCGGCACCAGGTGGAGCGGTTGACGGCCACGAACTGATACTTGTTGTCGCCGGGTCCACGGACGACGGAGAAAGCCTCCGACCACGGACCCACAACTCCACTACCGGTAATAATGTCTTCAGTGTGTTGGTTACTTACAGTTATTGTTGTTGTTATTGTTACTATTATTAGTAGTTGTATTGCTGTATCTAAAGTCGGTACAATATTGGGACTAGCTCCTTTGCTGTAGCTGCGACGACTCTTTGGAATATGCTTCCTTCTAGTATTAGATCAGTTGCATATGTTACTCAATTCCGGCGCCATTTAAAAACACACCCTAATAACCGTTCTATCCACCCTGGCGTATCAAACAACCTGATCACAACTGGAATTGTTTATTGACTCTACGATTGATTAACCCTTTTGTACTGATGCGCCTATGAGCTTGGTTTCTACGGATTTAGGCAAAACATAAGTTAGCATACTACTTCTACTACTAATCACTATTATTGCTGTTGCGAAATCATTGTTGTCGTTATGATTGATATTATTATTATTATTATTATTATTATTATTATTATTATTATTATTATTATTATTATTATTATTATTATTATTATTATTATTATTATTATTATTATTATTATTATTATTATTATTATTATTATTATTATTATTATTATTATTATTATTATTATTATTATTATTATTATTATTATTATTATTATTATTATTATTATTATTATTATTATTATTATTATTATTATTATTATTATTATTATTATTATTATTATTATTATTATTATTATTATTATTATTATTTGTAGTAGTAGCAGTAGCAGTAGCAGTAGCAGTAGCAGTAGCAGTAGCAGTAGCAGTAGCAGTAGCAGTAGCAGTAGCAGTAGCAGTAGCAGTAGCAGTAGCAGTAGCAGTAGCAGTAGCAGTAGCAGTAGCAGTAGCAGTAGCAGTAGCAGTAGCAGTAGCAGTAGCAGTAGCAGTAGCAGTAGCAGTAGCAGTAGCAGTAGCAGTAGCAGTAGCAGTAGCAGTAGCAGTAGCAGTAGCAGTAGCAGTAGCAGTAGCAGTAGCAGTAGCAGTAGCAGTAGCAGTAGCAGTAGCAGTAGCAGTAGCAGTAGCAGTAGCAGTAGCAGTAGCAGTAGCAGTAGCAGTAGCAGTAGCAGTAGCAGTAGCAGTAGCAGTAGCAGTAGCAGTAGCAGTAGCAGTAGCAGTAGCAGTAGCAGTAGCAGTAGCAGTAGCAGTAGCAGTAGCAGTAGCAGTAGCAGTAGCAGCAGCAGCAGCAGCAACAGCAGCAGCAGCAGCAGTAGTAGTAGCAGTAATACCAGTAGTAGCAGTATTAGAAGTAGTATTTGTTGTTATTGTTTCGTAGGTGAAATTTAAATTAGTTATATATTAAAATTTAGAGACGCTTTTTATACAACCGGTTGTAAAATGTTATTCAAAAAGAATTAAACACAACAGCTTATGTTGTCTACACTGTACAATGGTCGTCTCCGCAACTGTATTTCCAAACACAGATCTGGAACTCCTTATGCTTCCATGCAAAGATAGATCCAGTCATGTATCGTGTATCCGGTCTTCAATAATCCGGTTGTTTGGGAACCATCTTGCATACCATATAACAAAAAATTATAATAAGGAGGTTCGCTAATCCGCACGTTTCCTTTATCCGACAAGAAAACGTTAGGAACCAAAGTGTGCAGATAAACGTGAACTATCTGTATTTGTTTTAGTAACTAGCAAAGTGAATGATAGTACTGTCAATTTTTACTTGCACTATCCTCTGTTATTCCCATAAACTCATAATTTCATTGTTAAAATTATATATGCCCTATTATTCGGGTGATATAATGTTTTGCTAGCCTAGAGCAAATACCTCCCGCATATAATATTATGATACAGATTATTTAGCGGTTGCATTTGCTACGATATGGAGGAGGAAAATCAACAGCGATCCACGTGACAGGAAAACACCAGATACGAGGGTTTTACGATATGACATTTTATGTAGTCTTCCATGTTGTTGTATTGCTATCTTCGCAATCGCCACGAACAATACTGCTTTCTTGTTCTGCTAGTCGACGCCTCGGCCAGATGGAACTACATAGTAAGCAACCTAAACATTGTGGCGTCGTTGATCTGGACGGCGAATGAAAACGGCAACCTTTGTTTCTCACTGGATGAACTTGTCTACCACCCCACCGACGGATCATTGGTACTGCAGGGCGTACAGATCTGTCAACCGCCGAAGGTTATGAGCTTTGACGGATCACGCTGTGGTACGTACCATTTCGCAGCACGTCAGCTCTGTGTTTGTTGACGACAAACTATAAAATGTTAAAATGGTGAAAACACAATGACGGCTTTGAACAATGACGGCATTCTAGCATGTCACATCCAATATCATTGAAGTTAAATTTGTTCTATACGTAAACAACTTGTCCACTATTCAATTGCATGTAATACGTTTTCGATGTTATTGTTGAAACGTTAAGGATAATATCCATTTAAAATGCTTAGTTAATTTAGGTCGCATAAAATACCCTGAATTTTGTATTCGCTAGTTGTTAGGCCGAGATAAATTAAGCCTGTGAATATGCATTTTGTTTCATGTTTGTATCATTACGATTTAAAAGGAGCCCTCGTATCCATTGTTCTCGTTCGATATATTGTTTGACTTTGTTGTATATCGCTCGTGTATTTTTACACAGTATTAGACGCACGCGGTTGTATGTGTATGCGCACGAATATGTGAGTGTTTGTTAATGACTGCGTGTTATACTAGACACTGCATACAAATAAAATATTACTTTATCCTATGTTCCTGTTTGTAACTGAAAACTGTTAATTTGTAAATAACTCTACAACATTGTACATGTAATTTTAAGAACATTGTGTACATGTTTGATGCCCTAATTAAGACTAACAAACGTGTCGAGTAACTTGCAATTTGTGTTTACCAATGCATGAACACAATAGGCCTCGTGTTGTTTCAGTGAACTGTCCCGCTGGCAGTTACTATAAGCAAATGAAGTGCGTCCCTTGTGCCATGGGACAATACCAGGACAAAGAGGGACAAACTAAATGTAAGCCATGCCCAGCAGCCGGGACAACAGCGGTGTCAGGGGCTGTCAGCAGGAACGAGTGTCACGGTAAGACATATGATGGATATTTTTGTTCAAATTATAAATATTGTGACTGAGACAAATGTCTGCTGCATTCGCGCACTAACTGATGCACGAATACACACAAACACCAGTGTGTTCATTCATACAGCTGAGTGAACTACCGTACATATTCAGATGACCGTTTGGGAAAGTCAATATAATGTAGAGCACGTGTCTGTATCACGTGACACATTTCGTGGGGGGGGGCAATTATTTAAGAAAATACGCCTTGCTTGGGGAATTACATACACCTGACGGTAATACAGGATATTTTGTACACTGCAGTGTATAAGGTTAAGCATAATTGCCAACAACACTAACCCTGAATATAATACATGATTTGCCGGTCAGCATTGGTACAACCAGCTTAAAGCAGCGTCCACTGTAAGCAATTATCACTTCTTGTGGTGACAAGATATGTGAATATTACAGCAGAGGCAACAACATCGAGTGCGACCAAACCAACAGCTACGACTGCTGCTACAGCGACAACTGTCACTAGTGTCGCTACAACAATCGCAGGAATGGCCACATCAACACCAATAACAAGTATAAAAAGTAAAATGTCGACAACGAATACGGCTGATACTACGAGTATGACTACGATAACAACAGCAGCAGCAACAACAGCAGCAGCATCGACAATAACAACACGAATGGCATCACCAACTGTGTCTACTGCCGGAGGACTTAGGACAGCAACAACAATGGCAACAATGTCAACACCAACTCCACCACCATCACCAACAGCAACAACACTAAAGACAACTGTGTCACCAGCTACGGCTGACAGTGAGAGAATGACAACATCGCTGTCGTCCGGTGGATCATCGACAGGTGAGGAATTTTACCTTGGAATACCACAACATAATTGGCTAGATGTGCATCTTTATCCTAAACAGACGTCGCAACATAACTTACATCTGCTATTAGAGTAATATTTACCTGCACAGTATACATGGTAGTTTTATTATGTTCTATTATGTAGTCAATGTTAAAGAAAGAGAACCCTTAAACCAGCGTGCTAAGATGTGTTAGTTGTGATAATGCTGAAATATTATCCCAATGTATGCATGACACCATCGCGTCGCCTTGTTCAATAACGCTATGGTGAATCAAAAGCGATGCTGAGATATTCGCTGATTTTGATACGTAACTAAATAGGTAATTACTAAATAAATTGAAAATCACGTTTACATAATTAGAAACAAAATCCTGCGTGATACGTGCATGTATGCTGATTGTTTGTCAAACGTAATTACCATCGACTTGTATTGTGGTGTAGAATCGCCGAAAACTTTCGATTGTCAAATTTTTCGATGAACAACTAGCGCAATGTCGTCACATCGACTATTACAATGCAGTACCACTTCGACATGTTGTTGCACATAAACTGAACGTTATTTCTTTGTGACAGGAGGTCAGACAACAGCAATACTGGGAGCTACTCTTGGTTCACTCCTCCTCCTCCTCCTCATCGTTCTGTTGGCGGTCATTATGGTGCAGAGGCGAAAGATGAATAAGGAAAAAGGAAACGGGTCAGAAGAAGGCTACATGACAGACGGATTAAACAAGACAGAAGACGGAAGGACACTAACCGAAGACGATAGTCCTCATTCATTAGCCTCAGTACGTAATGTATCCACCATCGCTTTGTGTTAGCTCCACCATGATTTGATACACGCTGTGCACGATTTGGACGCCTTACTATGCACATGTCTACGCTCATATACTCATATACACATACGCACGCCCGCATAAAACACACAAAGCAGACACGAACACCCACGAACACACACACATACACGCGCACGCACGCACACACATACATACACACATACACACATACTCACATACACACAAACACACACACACACACATGTACACACACAAACACACACACACACACACGCACACACACACACACACACACACACACACACACACATGCACACACATCCACATATATGCACATACGCGCGCACACACGCGCACGCTCGCACGCACACGCATACACGCATAGACACCCCGCGCACGCGCACATACACACACGCACACACGCACGCATGCACACACACACATTTATATATATATATATATATATATATATATATATATATATACACACACCGCACACACAAGGAGATCACATGGTAACACTTATAGGCCGACACACTTTCTTTCACACCCATTCAGATACATGCTAAAAGACACAGAGACGCAAGCACAAACATATGCACGACCACACACTCATTCACATATTCATCTCACTCGCACGTGCGTATATATACACACACACACACACACACACACACACACACACACACACACACACACACACACACACAAACACGTACATTGAATGGATTATGATTATACGTGTATCATACAGTTATTTCGGTTTATAGCGTCATTGTCAATTCGTTATGAAATCCATCCGCCTTCCGAAAGACAGGTCAACGAGAATACGCGAACAAAAAAGGTCATGTGTCTACGTTTTCAGCAAACACCCGAAAACAGAAGATCAAGTGGCGATGTTACCAATGACACTGGAGAGAACGAGACTCAGTCAACGGAAGACTTCTACTTCACTGGTGCAGAAGCTCAAATGGCCAGTTGTGAAGAACTTACCCTATCCAACGTGTGACCAACGCGAGCTTCAAATCACAACAAAATGGAAACTGTTCACGCCGCAAAGCTTCGCGTAACTATTGAACCTAGAACACAGGCATGCTACGACAACGCTGGATCCGTCAATGAACAGACGCGTCTCGAATCTATTAATGGTAAACATTATATGTTGTGTTAAGACCCTGCTAAACTATCAGGCAATGACGTACGACAATGCAACACGTCTGATGTGTACTACCTATATCGGATGACCTCCTACCGCCACACGTTCAGACAGTGTCGGACGGAAGTGGGACTATGGGTGAAGGTCACTCTCACTGTTTCACCGACGTGGGTGTGTTAGTACGATGCGCTATTAATTGTATATGATGGTTATGTAAACATATGCATATTGGCATATTAACACACCCGACAACTCACAGCCGTACGTCGTTGTCTGGTAGTGTATCAGGTCCTCTAAGAATAAGTAGTTTTAAGTATAACAAAATATCGACGGAGGGGATATGTCTGCAAATGTATACATAATTACTTTGTCTTATGCCTGTTGTAAATTCACACATTGTCAATATGTTCTGGATTAAAGTGGGGATAGTGTGATATGTTTCTTAATAAAAACCCTACATTTACGCACTTTATAAAGGGCACCATTTAAAAAAGGAAATGTTCATATTTACGTTGCTCACACGTTTACAACAATATAATATATATATATATATATATATATATATATATATATATATATAATAACTTCTTTGGTGCCATGACTTTCTTGAGTACGAAGTCATTATGAAATCTGTAGCACGTATTATTTTATTATGGACTAGTTTCGCCCATTTCGTTTTGTTTTATGCACATAGCAATTGCGTTGGTTTAATCAAATTGTACACATTTTAGTACGATTATATACAGTATAAGTATTATTATAAGTATTATTATAGCAATAACAGGAGGAATTGCAAACAATTATACGCTCAGTTGTGGGAAAGTGGTTATGGGAAAGGAACACAGTTTTGCATATTCATTTCAGTTGTTGGGCTTTCATGATATATTTTTATCAAAACTAAGGAAATGGTCATTGATTTCCGCAAATTGCAACGTGACCCGCCTACACAGTCCATCAAGGGAGAGGTAGTAGAGAGAGGAGACTCATACTCCTACCTAGGCGTCGACATTTCCAACCTGCTTGATTGGTCATTGAACATGAAGCGCACTCAAAAGAAGTGTTGCCTACGGAACTACTTCGTCAGAAAACTAAGAAAATTTAATGTGTGTCGGACAATAACTAATCTCTTATATAAGTCTACGGTCCAGTCAGTCCTATGCTACTGTCTAATTTGTTGGGGTGGAAGTTTATCAGTTAAGAATAGAGTGCTACTTGATCGTGTAGTACGGTCAGCCAGCAAACCAATTGGCACGACACTTCCTACAGTGGATGAACTCTACGCAATATATATGATGAAAAAACAAGGGACATTTTAAAGGACATTTCTCACCCATTGTACGAAATATACCATGTTGCACAATCTGGTTGTCGGTACATTTCCGAAAGAACACGCACGAACCGTTATCAAAACACATTTCTTCCAACTTCTGTTAGGCTGCTAAACGCACAATCGGGGAGGGGAAAATGATTGGTGAGGATGGGGCGCACTACTTTCCTTACAACTTTACACTGTTATTACTAATTGTCACTATTAATGTCGTTGCGTTATATGAATATTTATCACACAAATTTCCTCCATGGGGGACTATTAAGGGTTATTGTATTGTATTGTATATTAAACGTGCATATTATTTTTTCAATCAGTTGGCCATGGAAGCGGATTACTCGTGGTAATAGGTGATATTGAATATATTTTTGTATTAGTTTATGTGAGTTGTTTTAAAGGCCAATCAAATAGAGCGCCTTTGAGCAGCTTAATCTGAAAAGGGTGCTACATAGATTTAGTAGACATAGTTCACATCGGTATTTACAACGGAATACAGTGTATATTATGCATTACGTAATAGTATTGGTCAGCGGTTTGTTTTTTAATTGTATTTTTAATTTGTCTGCATGAAAGGTGCTACCTCTACAATACGTTGTTGTTCCTTATAAGCTGTCAATAACGTATACATTATAAATATACATTTGAATGTGTAATTAATGTATACAATTATATATATATATATATATATATATATATATATATGTATATATATATATATATATATATATATATATATATATATATATATATATATATATATATATATATATATTCTTACCATACTGTTTATTGGTTTGCACGTAGCCTTCGCATACAGAATGGCGCATGGAAGATGCACTTATGATTTTGTACGGTTGTGGTATTGCAATAAAACTCATTTTCAAATGGTATTCAAAATGTTTACGTATTACGTGTATAGACTAATATGAGAAAACAAAATTCCCATTATTTGGCTTGGTGTTTTCTCACACGGTTTCTCATTCAGCAAGGGTCGTTGAATGTTTATATTTGATGAGATAACCACTTCGATATCGATGCTATTGTGAAACTAATTATATGCGTGACAGCGCACTGACCACGTGTATGTGATATTATACTAATCGTTGCGTTATCGCCAATATAAATACCGAAATCATGTCATTGATCCAACAAAAAATGTTCAAACCAATCAGTACATATTTCACAGATTACGAAACATTTGCAGCAAACCCTTTACTAACGAAAACTCAAAATATATAACCTATAATCTGACATTGGGACGTTTAGGCGAAACTTTCTAAGTTTTGATCCGTCTATTTTTTTTAAGTTAACACTCGATAAGCCATAGGCTTCCTTGTTCACATGCCGGCTGGAGCTTGGTTCTGGACGGCAACTTGTTAAACCTTGTTAAACCTTGTAAAATCTCTACAGGTGGTGCATCGGAAAGTTTCAACTAATCGCCCCATAGTAATTTTAAATCCCTTATGTCCATTACAACTATTTATACTGTATGTTCCAGATTTATGTAATATATCTAGACTTGTAACATATATATTGTTCGGTGAAGATTTATTTGTGTCGGCAGTTCTTGACAAATTGTGTACTTGGGTTGCTATAAAAACGTATCCTTAAATGATTCGAAAACAAGCTACATATTATTTGGTAATTTTAATGCACGGGTTGTCACAACAGTCACCGGTACATACATTGACAGAGTTCGTGTGGCTAAATGTCTTGGGGAGAAATGAGAAATTGAATTGGAAAGATCGTATAGCAAATGGTAAATCAAATATCTCTAACAGCACTGCTATGTTATATAAGTGTAGCCAAGAAGTAGTCTCATTGCGTGACAATGTGCCGCCTACTAAGTCCTGGTAACGGTGTTAAGTGCGACGACATGACGTCAATACCGCTCGCTGTTCTGAAAATACGTTCATTTACGCTTCAACTATTGTGGTCAAGATCTCTATCTTTCTAAATACTAGGGACACGTGCCACCGTCACGCATGAGTAGCGTCTGCCAAAGGCCTTAGCAAACCACACGCGCAATTATTCATGTAGTGTAGTCTAAAACCGGCAATTACCTCACCCCGTCTTACATTCATTCACCACCATAACCCAGCAGATTAATTTCCTTGGCCAGGAGCCAATAGCGAAGTTGCCTCCCGCACGTGAATGTAACACTGTGGTTCCCGTTTACATAAACTTCCTCTTTAGTAGCAAAGAAGCGATTTAACGGAGACACGTACAGTGGATGTTAATGTACAGCAGTAGCAGTTGTTGGCTTAAGACATTTATACTTCAGTCATCCATTTTGCAGACATGTTATTATGATTGCTTAGTTTTCTTAGTATTATCATGCCAATGCCAGAATCATAATCATTGATCCACAAAAGCTCTACCCAGACGTGCATATCTTCGTTCTATGACAACTGGCTGTAGCTTTTTGCATTTAAAGCATCTTAGCAAACCAACTAGATTGTTCGCAAGAAGAACCCGGCTATTCTTGATAAGAGCAACATAACTAGATGCCTTGCCCGTAATACGTTTGTTACATTCCAAGGTCACCATCCTAAGTCAATTCGTATAGATCTGTCATCATTTCTAGCATTTTGGTGGCTATCAATGCGGCCACCTTGAATTCTGAAAAAGTAAATGGGGTGTGATGTCCACCTGTAATGGATTTTGTTTCTAGATGACATGAAATAACAACAAAATGCGATGAAATGATCTTATTGGAACGTGACGAAGTTTTCTGGTTGAGCTACTGAGCTAGTATAACTGACACAGTTTAAAAGGAAATACTATGTTGGGTAGCAGCTACGAAGTGCTTCCACCAAACAGCTGAACTTCATGTAGCGTTAATGCATACATAAAATCGTCTCTTTGTAAACGTTTCACGACAAATTTCTTTTCTCAATATTATGATGGGGAAATTTGTTTGTTTCTCTCGTATACCTTTTACAAACACCGTGTGATAATTCATGAAACATTATGTGGTTTTTCATGAAATATGCATTTATCAACTGGAGAGTGTCATATCATTATTGTGTGATTGACCGTGATAATGTTTAGCGTCAGAATGCTGCCAAAGTAAACATTTATAATTACCTATTTCGATGTACACACTGATAAATTGTATACGTACCTATTTAATTGTCACCTGGCTGTTGGGTCTGACTCATTTTTGTTGACTGCTTCCGGTAAAACACTCTTTGTACAATAACACATTTTCCGAAACCCAAATCGAAACGAAAGGAGTGTTATCACCAAATTGTTTGTTCGATATCTAACGCCACACACAGAGTGACACAATCGCGGTATTGACATCAATAGCCAGCTCTTTATGTTCATAGTTCCTGTTATTAAATAGATAAGTCGTAAGTTGTATTCGTGAACAGCGAAACGGGCGCCGACTGATGGTTATCTGTGGTCTATAGTAGTTATTAACTGCGTATTCGGATACGGTGACATAATTTCAACAGTTTCCCTCAAGTCAGTTATGTCATTAACCACACGTATCCTGGGAATTGTTCTCACACAGGGTAGATTGTGAATGCGAACGTTGTTGAATAAATTGTTTCGTATTGCAGTTTAATGTATTATTGTGTTATCATCCGTTGCTACAAGTATTTCGATTGTCGAATACAATCAATGTTGAGAGTATTATGTGCATCATTAATATAATTTTTAACCGCCAACTAGTTGATGTGTCTTAGTGCAAAATACTACATGGCGTATAGTGTGCAATGTGTGTGTGTGTGTGTGTGTGTGTGTGTGTGTGTGTGTGTGTGTATGTGTGTGTGTGTGTGTGTGTGTGTGTGTGTGTGTATGTGTGTGTGTATGTGTGTGTGTGTGTGTGTGTGTGTGTGTGTGTGTGTGTGTGTGTGTGTGTGTGTGGGTGTGTGTGAGCGTGTGTTTATGTGCGTGTGTGTATGTGAGTGTGTGTCTGTGTGTGCGCGTGTGTGTATGTGTTTGCGTGTGTGTATGTGTTTGTATGTATGTGTGTGTGCGTGCGCGCGCGTGTTTGTTAAATATGCAAAATGTAATGGTTGCACAGAAGATGCCAGGAAGTTTTAATAGCACGTGACTAATAGCTTAAACGAACATGCAGTGCACGCTTATGTCTACCATCTTATTTCTATGTAACAATACCAAATTACATATTGTTTCAACTACATCGTGATGTCATGTGTGTTGGGCGAGGTAGCAACTCGCCCGAAATTCTACCTGCAAGTACTGATCCTCTAAAATCATGTCATTTGTGATGAATCGCTGAATCAGTACATCGTACCTCTGCACTGTAGCATGTAACTAGCCTAGCCTAATATGTAACTTAGTAAATGGTCCCAGTCCGAACTGGCGCCGATATTCCAATTAGGAGATAACTTCATAAGCCTCACATGTATGCATACTTGAACTACCTTTGCTGCTCTAAACTGCGATGAAAAACTGGCCTCCATAATGTCAACATGTTTCCGTTATTTTGCACTTCAAATGGTGAAAACGATTATAGCCAGTGCCGTGTCAGGGAAGTGGGGGCATTGGAACGTATTTTCGGAAGTATATTTTAATAGCGTATTGCGTTACTACAAGACACTCGCTTTACCATTTTAGCTAAAATGTTGTCCCATTTCGGACATTCTACATTCCAAAAATCTACATTCCAAAAATCTACATTCCAAAAATAAATTATAATATATGTATATCTGAGTGTCTGTCGGTGTGTCTGTGTATGTGTCTGTCTATATGTGTGTATGTGTGTCTGCATGGTTGCATGTGTGCGTGTGTGCGTGTGTGCGTGTGTGCGTGTGTGCGTGTGTGCGTGTGTGCGTGTGTGCGTGTGTGCGTGCGTGCGTGTCTACCTTACCTATATGTACATATATGTCTGTCTGTGTGTCTGTTTATACGTATATCTGTCTATCTGTCTATATGTCTATCTGTCTATCTGTCTATCTGTCTATCTGTCTATCTGTCTATCTGTCTATCTGTCTATCTGTCTATCTCTCTATCTCTCTATCTCTCTATCTCTCTATCTCTCTATCTCTCTATCTCTCTATATCTCTATCTCTCTATCTCTCTATCTGTCTATATGTCTTTATGTCTATCTGTCTATCTTTCTATATGTCTATTTGCCTATCTGTGTATATGTCTCTCTGTCTATCTGTCTCTCTGTCTAT
The DNA here is from genome assembly GCA_964017155.1 of Oasisia sp. SBJ-2009. NCBI lineage: Eukaryota > Metazoa > Annelida > Polychaeta > Sabellida > Siboglinidae > Oasisia > Oasisia sp. SBJ-2009. Next base: position 33,531,980 of record OZ024855.1, on the reverse strand, counting down.
CTGTGTATATGTGTATATGTGTATATGTCTATATGTCTATATGTCTATATGTCTATATGTCTATATGTCTATATGTCTATATGTCTATATGTCTATATGTCTACATGTCTACATGTCTATATGTCTATATGTATCTATGTCTATATGTGTGTATATGTGTCTGTGTGTCTGTGTGTCTGTGCGTCTGTGCGTGTGTGCGTGTGTGCGTGTGTGCGTGTGTGCGTGTGTCCGTGTGTGCGTGTGTGCGTCTGTGCGTCTGTGCGTATGTGCGTCTGTGCGTCTGTGCGTTTGTGCGTCTGTACGTATGTGCGTCTGTATGTCTATATGTCTATATGTATATGTGTCTATATGTCTATCTGTCTATATGTGTGTATGTGTGTCTGTGTGTCTGTGTGTCTGTGTGTCTGTGTGTCTGTGTGTCTGTGTGTATGTGTGTCTGTGTGTCTGTGTGTCTGTGTGTCTGTGTGTCTGTGTGTATGTGTGTATGTGTGTATGTGTGTATGTGTGTATGTGTGTATGTGTGTATGTGTATGTGTGCCTTTTGCATCTCTGCAACTGTGCGACTGGGCGTATGTGCGTCTGTGCTTATGTGTGTCTCTGTGTGTGTCTGTCTGTATGTATGTATGTCTGTTTGCCTGTCTGTCTATCTGTCTGTCTAACTAATGCCATTGCTGTGTAGAGCTGCACAGTGTTGTCCTCCATATGTCACAAATTGACGTATTGTTTTGGTGACATGCATATTGTCGTGATGCATGCACGTATTCATATTTTGTTAGTAGGACAGTTCTCGTTAACATACTCATTCTATGTTTTGTCTTTACTTAGCTCACAGAAACTGTGGAAAGCCATTGAACATTATGTTGATTTATTATAGCCAGTTGTGTTCTGTCATGGCGTGTGCATGCCCGCAATATATTAGTATGGGAGGGGGTGATGTGTATATGTAAAATGCCATATAATTGAGTTAATACTTACCAAAATTGTAAGTTTAATTTCCCACGACCCTTTGGTTGTAAGTGTAGCGACACATTTCAATGTGTCCGTGTACCGACCCGATGACATAATTATAAATGATTGAAGTGTTCTCATTCGAAAACTCACAGACTATATTTACTCAAAACATTCAATGGTTTTGTTGGTCAATGGGTTAATTGAAACAAATCCTTTACAAGGCAAGGCGCAGTTGCTTTGGCACTGACGTGTAGTCGTCCAATAGTGATCTGCTTGCACAACTAAATGAATGGCGACAAGCTAACATAGTTGGAAATCACGTCACGTTTGTGGTTGATATTTCCGATTAGAGGCATTCGCTAGAGAAATGTCAGCCAAATGCTATAGGAAATGACACACACTCGTGTGGTCTGGAATCTGATAACATCATGTCGTGCCTGTGGTTGATATTTCCGATTAGACGCATTCACAAGACACGCTTCCGTCCAAGGCTAGCACACGACACACTAACGTGTGGTTAGCAAATGTGTGATACGATCTGCAGCTCCTTGAAACACGGCTCATTATAATCGGTATCTGGGGATCCCGTTAGATTGTGAGAGCGTGAGTTTCCAGAAAATACGAAATTTCTAGAAAAGCCAAGTAACTGTATATGATATTGTCATGACAGCATATGGGACATTGAATAAAAAAAAACAGTCAGGTGACCATTCAGCAATATCTACATTTATAATTTCAATAAATTGAATCAACACGCTTAATAAATTTTACAACCAGATTTCGTTTACTCCATTTTATTATGACTTGCAACGTAGCTGGAAGAGTGACTATCAAAATACACGTGTACGTGTATGTACGTATGTCCTTGGGTGCCTTGTCTGTTTGCGTGTGTATGTGTCTTGTATGTTTTCTTGACTGTTTGTGTGTGCAGGTGTGTGAGTGAGTGAGTGTGTGTGTGTGTGTGTGTGTGTGTGTGTGTGTGTTTGTGTCTGTGTGTGTGTGTGTGTGTGTGTGTGTGTGTGTGTGTGTGTGTGTGTGTGTGTCTGTGTGTGTGTGTGTCTGTGTGTCTGTGTGTCTGTGTGTCTGTGTGTCTGTGTGTCTGTGTGTCTGTGTGTCTGTGTGTCTGTGTGTCTGTGCGTCTGTGCGTCTGTGCGTATGTGCGTCTGTGCGTCTGTGCGTATGTGCGTATGTGCGTATGTGCGTATGTGCGTATGTGCGTATGTGTGTATGTGTATTTGTGCCTCTTTGCATCTCTGCAACTGTGCGACTGGGCGTATGTGCGTCTGTGTTTATGTGTGTCTCTGTGTGTGTCTGTCTGTATGTATGTCTGTCTGTTTGCCTGTCTGTCTATCTGTCTGTCTATCTAAGTATTACGTGCCATTGCTGTGTAGAGCTGCACAGTGTTGTCCTCCATATGTCACAAATTGACGTATTGTTTTGGTGACATGCATATTGTCGTGATGCATGCACGTATTCATATTTTGTTAGTAGGACAGTTCTCGTTAACATACTCATTCTATGTTTTGTCTTTACTTAGCTCACAGAAACTGTGGAAAGCCATTGAACATTATGTTGATTTATTATAGCCAGTTGTATTCTGTCATGGCGTGTGCATGCCCGCAATATATTAGTATGGGAGGGGGTGATGTGTATATGTAAAATGCCATATAATTGAATTAATACTTACCAAAATTGTAAGTTTAATTTCCCACGACCCTTTGGTTGTAAGTGTAGCGACACATTTCAATGTGTCCGTGAACCGACCCGATGACATAATTATAAATGTTTAAAGTGTTCTCATTCGAAAACTCACAGACTATATTTACTCAAAACATTCAATGGTTTTGTTGGTCAATGGGTTAATTGAAACAAATCCTTTACAAGGCAAGGCGCAGTTGCTTTGGCACTGACGAGTAGTCGTCCAATAGTGATCTGCTTGCACAACTAAATGAATGGCGACAAGCTAACATAGTTGGAAATCACGTCACGTTTGTGGTTGATATTTCCGATTAGAGGCATTCGCTAGAGAAATGTCAGCCAAATGCTATAGGAAATGACACACACTCGTGTGGTCTGGAATCTGATAACATCATGTCGTGCCTGTGGTTGATATTTCCGATTAGACGCATTCACAAGACACGCTTCCGTCCAAGGCTAGCACACGACACACTAACGTGTGGTTAGCAAATGTGTGATACGATCTGCAGCTCCTTGAAACACGGCTCATTATAATCGGTATCTGGGGATCCCGTTAGATTGTGAGAGCGTGAGTTTCCAGAAAATACGAAATTTCTAGAAAAGCCAAGTAACTGTATATGATATTGTCATGACAGCATATGAGACATTGAATAAAAAAAAAAACAGTCAGGTGACCATTCAGCAATATCTACATTCATAATTTCAATAAATTGAATCAACACGCTTAATAAATTTTACAACCAGATTTCGTTTACTCCCTTTTATTATGACTTGCAACGTAGCTGGAGGAGTGACTATCAAAATACATGTGTACGTGTATGTACGTATGTCCTTGGGTGCTTTGTCTGTTTGCGTGGGTATGTGTCTTGTATGTTTTCTTGACTGTTTGTGTGTGCAGGTGTGTGTGTGAGTGAGTGAGTGAGTGAGTGAGTGAGTGTGTGTGTGTGTGTGTGTGTGTGTGTGTGTGTGTGTGTGTGTCTGTGTGTGTGTGTGTGTGTGTGTGTGTGTGTGTGTGTATGTGTGTCTGTGTGTCTGTGTGTCTGTGTGTCTGTGTGTCTGTGTGTCTGTGTGTCTGTGTGTCTGTGTGTCTGTGTGTATGTGTGTATGTGTGTCTGTGTGTCTGTGTGTCTGTGTGTCTGTGTGTCTGTGTGTCTGTGTGTCTGTGTGTCTGTGTGTCTGTGTGTCTGGGTGTCTGTGTGTCTGTGTGTGTGTGTGTGTGTGTGTGTGTGTGTGTGTGTGTGTGTGTGTGTGTGTGTGTGTGTGTCTGTGTGTCTGTGTGTCTGTGTGTATGTGTGTCTGTGTGTCTGTGTGTCTGTGTGTCTGTGTGTCTGTCTGTGTGTGTGTGTGTGTGTGTGTGTGTGTGTGTGTGTGTGTGTGTGTGTGTGTGTGTGTATGCGTGTTTGAGGATATACTTTGACACTGACGGTCGGAAATCCCCACTTCCTATAGCCGTAGAATAATGCTTTGCTCTAACAGGTAAACGAATCGGACCAAGGAAACCTAGTTGGAAAAGAATAGTCATACCTGTGGTTGATATTTCCGATTAGACGCATTTATAAGACACGATTCCGCTCAAGGCGCAACGACGCAAACGTGTGGTTCGCAAATGTGTGATATGATCTGCAGCTGTCTGAAACATGGCTCATTACAATCGTTATCCGGGGATTGCGTTAGCTTGCGGGAGCGAAAGTTTCCAGAAAATACGAAAGTTTCCAGAAAAACAAGTTACTGTATATGCTATTGTCATGATAGCATATGAGTCATTGAATAAAACATAGTCACGTGACATTCAGTAATAACTATATTTATAATTTTAATAAATCGAAACAAGACGCTTTACTATATTTACGGTGATTTTTCCAACTTGAATATTTTAATGAAACAACAAAATATACTAGAAATACTCTTTGCCCTGCCATCAAATCAACTGACGTTTGCTTTTGCACATTACACACATTTTAGGGTGTTATGACGCAGTATACAAGCATCAGTGTCTCACACGAACCCACTTAAAACTGTTTAGAGGCTTTAACAAAAGCTTGCTCATTCCATTTTGTTATGACTGGCCACGTACCTGAAGGAATGACTATCAAAATACGTGTATACAAGAGTGTATGTATTTGGGTGCGCATGTGTGTGTACGTGCGTATGTACGTATGTGTGTGTTGTGTTTTTGTATGTTTGCGCGTGTGTATGTGTGTTGTATATTTTCTTGTCTGTGTATGTTTGTAAGTGCGTATGTGTAGGTAGTTGCGTGTGTGTGTGTGTGTGTGTGTGTGTGTGTGTGTGTGTGTGTGTGTGTGTGTGTGTGTGTGTGTGTGTGTGTGTGTGTGTGTGTGTGTGTGTGTGTGTGTGTGTGTGTGTGCGTGAGTGTGTCTGTGTATATATGCGTGTGAGTATGTGTATGTGACTATGTTTGTGTGAGTGTGTCTGAGTGTGTGTATGTGTGTGCGTGTATGTGTCTCTGTGTGCCTGTGTGTATGTGTTTGTCTGTGTATGTATCCGTGTGAGTATGTGTGTGCGTGTGCGTGTGCGCGTGCGGGTGCGGGTGTGCGTGTGCGTGTGCGTTTCCGTGGGCGTGTGCGTGTGCGTGTGCGTGTGCGTGTGCGTGTGCGTGTCCGTGTGCGTGTGCGTGTGCGTGTGCGTGTAGGTCTGTATGGGTATATATGTGTGTGTGTGTGTGTGTGTGTGTGTGTGTGTGTGTGTGTGTGTGTGTGTGTGTGTGTGTGTGTGTGTGTGTGTGTGCAGTATTTTGTGTATGTGCTTTTTATGTTGGTCAATGGATTAATCGGTACAAATCCAAATGCAAAAGAATACTGAAAGATAATTTACTTTGACACTGACGGTCGGAAATCCCTACTTCCTATAGCCGTAGAATAATGCTGTGCTCTCACAGGTAAACGAATGGGACCAACGAAACCTAGTTGGAAAAGAATAGTCATACCTGTGGTTGATATTTCCGATTAGACGCATTCATAAGACACGATTCCGCCCAAGGCGCAACGATGCAAACGTGTGGTTCGCAAATGTCTGATATGATCTGCAGCTCTCTGAAACACGGCTCATTACAATCGTTATCCGGGGATTGCGTTAGCTTGCGGGAGCGAATGTTTCCAGAAAATACGAAAGTTTCCAGAAAAACAAGTTACTGTATATGCTATTGTCATGAGTCATTGAATAAAACATAGTCACGTGACATTCAGTAATAACTATATTTATAATTTTAATAAATCGAAACAAGACGCCTAGGTATATTTACGGTGATGTTTCCAACTTGACACATTTTAATGAAACAGAAAAATATACTAGAATTACGCTTTGCCCTGCCATCAAATCAACTGATGTTTGCTTTTGCACATTGCACACATTTTAGGGTGTTATGACGCAGTATACAAGCATCGGTGTCTCACACGAATCCACTTATAACTGTTTCTTGGCTTTAGCAAAGTTTTGCTCATTCCATTTTGTTTTGACTGGCCACGTAGCTGAAGGAATGACTATCAAAATACGTGTGTGCATGAGGGTATGTATTTGGGTGCGCATGTGTATGTATGTGCGTATGTACGTCTGTGTGTGTTGTGTTTTTGTATGTTTGCGCTTGTGTATGTTTGTTGTATGCGTATGTGTATATTGCGCGCGCGTGTGTGTGTGTGTGTGTGTGTGTGTGTGTGTGTGTTTGTGTGTGTGTGTGTGTGTGTGTGTGTGTGTGTTTGTTTGTGTGTGTGTGTGTGTGTGTGTGTGTGTGTGTGTGTGTTTGTGTGAGTATGTGTATGTGTATGTGTATGTATGTGTGCGTGTGTGTGATTGTGTATACTTGTACTTGTATGTGTGCGTTGCTGTGTATGTGTATGTATCATTGTGTGTCTGTATATATATATATATATATATATATATATATATATATATATATATATATATATAGTATATATATACAGTATATATACAGTATATATATATATATATATATATATATATATATATATATATATATATATATATATATATATATATATATATTGTGGTAAACGGTGTTCGGCGTCTGGACGACGACAACACAACTATAAGTAAGCGTGGTATACTTGCAGTCTGTTGTCGTCTTCCTTGCCCCACACACGTATTACGTTGCCATTGGAATGACTGCCACTGTGACGGCCTATAACGACGACGATTTGACGTTGCACCATAGGTTCTTTATTCACAGTAACAGCACAGTGTACAATGGTTGCAGCCCTTATATACATGACAAAGGGGGCGTTCCGGGGCGTTGCCCGGAGTGGCTAATCTGCAGCTACCCTGGCTGTCCTGGCCTACCACATTCTTCCCTCCTTATGATGTTTTAAGGCTAATCACCCTTCCCCCTTCTATTAAGGACTCCGAATACCATTTCGCAACATATAACGTATAATTACAATAACCCTGGCCTACCACATTCTTCCCTCCTTATGATGTTTAAGACTACTAACTCTTCTCCTTCTTATAAAGACTTCCTACACATTTGAATAACAACTAATTTCCCAAATAGAAAAGCCCATTAACATAATATAATCACATTAATCGTTACACAAGACATATTACGGTTACACATCTACATTACACATAAATAAAGGCATTACATTACAATACAACATGTTACAGTATATTATACTACACTATATACACTACACTATACACTACTCTATACACTACAGTTTATACGAAACATATATTACGGTTACACATCTAAATGACACATAATTAAAACTTATGTAAAGGCATTAAATTACAATACAACATGTTACAGTATATTATACTACACTATGCACTACACTATACACTACATTATACACTACACTATTTTTATAACATTATACTACACTACATTATACTACACTAAACTAGGATACGCTAACACATGAACATAACAATTTAGTGTACAATAACATTACACACAACCATTATATTATATACAAATAAAACTACAATATAAACGCACATATATCAATACAATGTCATGTAATATCACGGATTGTCTCTCTTCTTCTTGATGAGGTGATCTCGCTGATGAAACATGTCAAATTATTTTACGGTACTGTTGGCACACATATTGATCCATATGGGCAATGTCAATGTCATGTAACAACAGAGATTGTCTCTCGTCTTCTTGGTGATGCGATCTCGCTGATGAAGCATGTAAAATTATATCACGTATGTTTTTACACATATTCCTATACATGCTATGTCAATATCATGTAATAACACGGATTGTCTTTCTTCTTCTTGATGAGATGATCTCGCGAATGAAATTTAATACTTGGTTATAGTTATCCATGTATTGTTCACATAGACACAACGTCACATATCGTCAATGTGTAAGATGAGGCATTGTCTCTCGCGCCAATCTAATCTCGTTGATAAGGTATTGTCCAGCATAACACACATGTTGTATACGTGCCATGTCATTACACCAATGTAATGTGGCAGGATGCTTTTTCTTCTTGTTGAGGCACTCTGCATGTTTATGTCCTCACACGCATTTGAAAGTAACCTGAGTAGTCGATCTTCTAATTCCATTGTCCGAGAAAGCACCACGGAACAATAACTTTCGCACCTTGTCGACGGTACGCTGCAATCACAAGTGGCGTTTGCCGTCCGCAGTCGGCAAATTGCGGTCAGCGTACTTGCTGGGATGATCACGCGCGTAACCGAGGACGGTCACACTTTCGGCGGATATGGAATTTGCGTCACAGGCGTGCATCACCCGGCCAGCAGCGATGACATCAAGTACGCCAGCGCCATGACAACGGTGGAAATCGTACACGCTGTGGAGAGGTCGACGGCCTTCCTCTCCGAACACAGGTACGTCAAGGCCGACACAGCGCTGCAACAGGAAGAATATAAAGCAGTAATGGTGTTGAATGACATTACACAACAGCGGAGTGTTGCCTCTGCGTCGGTGGCGCTCATCGTGTCCGGTGGCAGAAATTGCGCTGTGTTCTTCATCATCTCGTGCACAGTGTTTCTCTATGCTACCACTTGCCCAAGTTCGCCGACAGTTGTTACGTTACGTCCAGCTCCAAGCATCAGCATGTCGCCAGACGCGTCGTTCATCTTCGCCGCCAGGATCGTTGCCGTGTCGCCGTTGTCGTCAAGTACATCTATGTGACTGTCGGCCCGACACAGCAGTAATTCAGCCAAGCGCATCATACCACAATTCCCCGTCCAGTGTAAGCATATCCGACCCTTATTGTCATGCGCATTAACGTTGGCGCGCTCATCGGAAAGCAACATATCCATTGCAACTTGTTTGTTGCCGGAAGCTGCAGCCGATGTGAATGCGTCGCTAGGCACAGTACATATAGGTAGGTAGGTAGGTGCTCGAACATCTGGGGGTGTTAGTAGTTTCAGCGGCGCATTTGCTGGGCTACTTACTGTGTCGTAAGCAATGGGACTGATGTCCGTGGCCTCGACCCTGGATGTAGTCGCATGGATTGGACTGTTTACTGTGTTCAGAGCAAGGGGACTGATGTCCGTGGCCTCGACACTGAATGTAGTCGCATGGACTGGACTGTTTACTGTGTTCAGAGCAAGGGGACTGATGTCCGTGGCTTCGACACTGAATGTAGTCGCATGGACTGGACTGTTTACTGTGTATTTATTTCCGTTCGAATCATCTTTTCCTCCAAAGACATCGGGGCTATTTAATCAAAGCATACACAAATGTTAAGTAATCATACATTATGATAAGTAGATACGGAGGCATACAAACACGCGCCACATTTGCATCCGTAGACACCACATGCCAAACGCCTTACGAAACGCAACATGCATATCGACATACAACATGACACACACAACAAACACCACACCACTCACCACTCACCATTCACCACTCACCATGCCCCAAAGACCACTTACCGCACACCACAACACCACATAGCACACCCAAACACCACACACACCACACGCACACTGACCCCCTCCCCACAATTCGCCAACGACATCCATGCTGCTATGTACATGTTTTTTTTTACCCCACACCACACCACACCACACCACACCACACCACACCACACCACACCACACCACACCACACCACACCACACCACACCACACCACACCACACCACACCACACCACACCACACCACACCACACCACACCACACCACACCACACCACACCACACCACACCACACCACACCACACCACACCACACCACACCACACCACACCACACCACACCACACCACACCACACCACACCACACCACACCACACCACACCACACCACACCACACCACACCACACCACACCACACCACACCACACCACACCACACCACACCACACCACACCACACCACACCACACCACACCACACCACACCACACCACACCACACCACACCACACCACACCACACCACACCACACCACACCACACCACACCACACCACACCACACCACACCACACCACACCACACCACACCACACCACACCACACCACACCACACCACACCACACCACACCACACCACACCACACCACACCACACCACACCACACCACACCACACCACACCACACCACACCACACCACACCACACCACACCACACCACACCACACCACACCACACCACACCACACCACACCACACCACACCACACCACACCACACCACACCACACCACACCACACCACCACTTGTGACCTCTCCCCCCACAAGTGAAGCAATACAGCACACATTGAACAGTAGCCTGTGAAGACTGCTTATTCATGACATTTGCCACAATATTAGGCGTTGTCATTTGTGTGGCCTGACATTTCACAACATGTGTATTTGTGATAAGTGATGTCGAGTCACTTGTTCCGATGCAACGAGTGTGTGGAGCTACAGTGTGCCCCACAGTGTGCCTTTCCATGGTTGGTGATTGTTGTGGGTGACTGCTACCATCGTGACAGTGTGGACCCACCACTTGTTTTCCCTTCGTGTCATTGTGACTATGGGAGACTGGTACTGGTGTCCACGTTGAGCAGTTGCTCAGCCTGTCAAGATGATCCAGGTGATAGTGCTTAGGGTGTTCGTCTCGGCGTAGATGGACATGGTGACCTAGTTCAGAAGTTGATTCATCTGATACGGTGTGTATGTCCATATTATTTCTACGACTGATATTATTGTCTTCATTTGCGTCTGTATGTCCATATTATTTCTACGACTGATATTATTGTCTTCATTTGCGTCGGTTTGAGGATATCTCAGTCGAGCTCTTGAGGAGAACCCAGCACATGCTTCCAAAACCGGATCTCTTTCCGGGCCGAACACCTTAGCCTGAAAGGCATGCACCGTTGCTTCCTGTACCGATTGCATTGTAGAATCATATCTGTCAAGCCTGTCATTAAACTGTTTGAATGACTGTGTTTGCCTGTCATTAAACTGTTTGAACGACTGTGTTTGCCTGTCACTCATCTCTTTGTATTGCTGTGTTTGCCTGTCACTCATTATATGAAAGCTGTCACTCAACTGTTTGAGTGTCTGTGCGATGCTACCGATGTCCATTTCGGGCTTTTGCTTATCGTCTTCTAAAGTGTCGGAATCTGAGTCAGCATTCTCTTTACTTTGGGTTTGTTTTGGCTTCTTTGGTGGTGCCATGTTGTATTGTTGTGTGGCTACAGATATTACTTGTAGTTATGTATAGTGTAACAACTAGTGTTGAAAAACAGTGGAATCATGACGATTGATTTTCCCGACTGATATCAACTGTACAAGCAATATCAATTAACCAGCAGTATTGCTTCAACGAGTCACAATAGTCTCAATTGGGGCTTAAGGTGTGCAAAAACGCAACACTGTTAAGAGTATTATTCAATCTTGTGATATATGCGTAGAGACAGAGCAGTATTACGTAAAACAATCACTGACAACAAGCTGCACCCGTCAGTAATTGTCGGCTCACACTGCGTGCGTCCAGTCAAGTGACACAGGCTGAGGCCCAACAAACAATTAGTTGTCTAATAACATGTTTGAATGAACGCGCTGTGCAAGTCGCGGCAATAGGGCAAAGATCATTCAGTTCTAGTGTCAGCGACATACGCGCATGACACACCCTTATAACATGTATTAAATAGAATTGTAATGTCTCAGGTATTGCAAATAGTGCAGCCGCGTAATGTTCGTACGCGACAGAGAAGAAGAGAGGTAAAATAATTATTTAAATACGATACCAAATTAACGCTATGAAATATTACCAATGCAAGCTTTTATACAAAAGCAACCCACATACCCTTTTACAAATTACAAATGGCGTTCGGTGCGTACATAATGTTGACAAAGCACAAGTAAAATGCAGACAATAATATAAATGGGGTTGTTGTGTTGATTTGATACGCCGATTATGTTTGCGACTGGCCGGTCAATGTTCTCGAATTATAGACTGATGTCAACGAGTTTGTTTTAACCAGTAGCGCTATGCAAACTTAATAAACGGCACAATAAGAATGAAGACACAGTGTAACAACACAAGTTATCGTAGCGCATGAATGAAGTTGGTGCACACCCTGTCGCTCTGCGATGAGACACGAAAGGGATTGGTAACAAGTATTGTGATCGCTCAAACCACGTTTAGCGTTGACATGCACTGACGTGAATTCACCTTACTTGGTTTTAATTAAAAATTTAAACACTTAGTTAATATCTGACACGGTGAGCTTGGTCAGCATAGTTAATTAAGATGACATTGTTATAGTCATTGCATGAGAAATATTTTCTGGAAGCTTATCTGCAGCTACCCTGGCTGTCCTGGCCTACCACAATATATATACATATATATGTATATATATATATATATATATATATATATATATATATATATATATATATATATATATATATATATATATATATATATATATATATATATATATATATATATATATATATATATACATATATATATTATATATATATATATATATATATATATATATATATATATATATATATATATATATATAAGTTTGAACTCTCTATGTGCGAAACCTCCACGTTCTTTCATCTAGACTTAATTACCTGGATGATAATGATAATCCTGGTAAATCTGGTTAGGTTTTGAGTTGTGCTGGTGTTTGAACTCGGCAAAATCGATTCCAGAGATCGGCGGCCTAGCCGGGGGCATACAAACGTCCAGTTGTACCATTTTGTATTCCAAAAGTGCCGACTCTGCCATAGCTCTATAGCGCTGACGTAGCACTATCATGTATGACTGGATGACATGCTGTTGACACATTTTCGGACGTTGCGTCACTTCTTCGCTATGTTGGCGCTGTCGCGCTTACATTTTTCCGATCGTTAAAAACGTTCCGATTGACGTTTCTGCGCATGCGCAATAAATGTAAAATCACCAATGTCCAACGAAACAACAAAGCATTTTCGGTATAAATGCCACGAGCTGTTCGTTAACTCTCATGTGATGATTACTGTGAAGAGTTTCTTAAAATGTCGTTCAATGCAATAAAATATTACGGTTTTCATAAATCACTGTCACGGATTATGGCGCACAACAATGACGTCATTTACGCTTCCTATCTAAATATGCCTCAAAGCTTGTTTGCCTCGTGTTAATTTGCGACAAATACTTTTGCTGAGAGGTTATATACACCCTGACGAATAACCTGTAGTATTTATGCCATACATGCTTTGTCATTTCGCTGCATATTGATGATTTTACAAATATCGCGCATGCGCAGAAACGTCAATCGGAACGTTTATAACGCCGGAAAAATGTAAGCGCTACAGCGCCACTCACGACGATGAACCCGCAAGACGGATCGTTAGAAATTGTTTATGGCCGAGTCGTAACATTTCGGATTCGTCAAGAAAGGCTCGACGAATCCAACGAATCCCGTGACCTTTTCACATTGAAAAGGTCAGGGTGAAATTATACTTTCCTAATGTCTATCAGGCACGTGCCCCAATGTCAATTATGATTTATTGTAGACACTCAATTATTTATTGACTGTCAACGCCGTATTAAATCACACACATCTGTATGTCAAAAGCTACTTTCACGTTGCGTTCAACTTTACTTTGACACCAAAACAAAACTGCTGGTTCGTCCAAACCTATGTCTACGGTATATTTGTATACTAACATTTATACAGTATTTGCCATGTTCTGATGGTCAGCCACAACACTTGACAGATATATGAAATGCACTTAACGATGGCGTGGGTATCATGATTGATTTACTTTTGAAACACTTGTGGAAGTCAGCCCTGTAAAAACGGAGCACAATTTGCAATGGTTTAAATCAGTACAACTGTAAGTGTTTCTACGGGTGATTTGGAACGTTCTGCTTCACCTGGCGAAGGTCAAATGGCGTCAGGTGTAGGATGTTGATAGGTTAGTTCATAAGTATCAATATTTTCGAAAGCATACAAACAATACGCTTTTTCTGGAACCCCTCCGCCTCACCAAAGTGTACACTACAATGTCGATTATCGAGACTATTGCGTATCAATAATAGCTACAACAATTTTACATGTTAATTGTTAAATACAAAAATACACGAGTCTGTCGCCGCATACGTTGCACCGGATCTGAAAAATGACTTACGTCTGAATAAAATACAAAATAAAGTATAATGGAAACGAGGTTCGGTAGAAACGGCAGGAAGAACATCGGTATAAATAATTGTTGATGTTCTGGGAAAAAAGCGTACGGAAGCTTCCGATCGCTCTACCTTGCTAGATAATGGTCATTATGCTTCTGAATATGTTGACATTATGAAAGACCTCTAAATGATGCGTTGGACAATCACGTTGGACAATCACGTCACCACTCGGTGGCTCCAAGGCCAGGATGCGCATTAATCAACGTCCAGAATTGGCTATTACACGTTTCCTGGTGACATGCTCGTGCGATCAGCCAGCGGTACTGTAACGCAACGCAACAAGCCCAGGCTTGCGAGAAGGCCTGACATCTGGACTTGATAGAAGGGACCCATTTGTTTGGTTTTACCGGAAATGATCTACATTGCGCTAGGTATTCTTGTTGTGCCGAATTTGTTTACCAAAGGTCCACGAGGGAATAGTGCGACTTGTTTTACGTCAGTACAAGGCGTGGAAAAAATCACTACGCAACTGTGGTTCAAAGGGCAAACGACATGCGCAGTTACGCATGACGCCGGAAGCAACTGTTTCGTTGACGACATGCGCCATATTTGTGAATTGTTATCAGGAGTGATCAGTAGGTAGGTTAATCTTACATCCTAGGAATGGGAAATAAATACCAACATGCATCGGACATAGCGAGGGGAATATAAATAGTATCCTAGTTTCATAGCTAAATTAAGGCATATTTACGTAGTATTTAAATTTGATTGGATTGCATTCTAATGTCGTCACAACGTTTGTTTATTTGCAGGAACCATGTGCGTTGTTCAAGTTGTTGTTGTTGTTGTTGTTGTTATGTGTGTGTGTGTGTGTGTGTGTGTGTGTGTGTGTGTGTGTGTGTGTGTGTGTGTGTTTTAGCTGGGAATAGCGCAAGACTAAATTAAACTATCATAACACATTGATGACGAAACGTTTCCGATTAGTGCTGACAATATTTATTTGAAATATCGGTAAATTAATATGTTCGTATAATGAAGATAATCTACTGAGGTATCGTGAATGCTCACCACGTTCATGATATCACAAGCAAATGATGTTGTTATAATCATTTTTATTATTGTTACTTCTACAAACGTAACCTGCATTTATTAAATACAAACTTAATGATCGTAAGCAAAACACCTAAGCTATAATGTCTTGTGTCATCACAATACATTTAACAACACTATTTTTGAAACAAAAACGTTAGGTCAAATATATAATATGAAATTCATGATATATATCCTAATCTATAATTTGTTGTGCCATGAGGATATATTTAACTACACCATTTTTGAAACAAAAACGTTCGCTCAAATTTATAATATCAGACAGGTAGTTAGTTTATGATACCTGAAAAATATTACATTCGTATAACGACACAACATGCGGAGACATCATGACCTGTTTCATTAAGTTCAAGGAAGCATATGTGATTTACATTATGATTTCCATTAGTTTTGTGAAATAATAAAAAATTAATAAAACAAACCTAACCCAGCCGGCGGAGCTATTACATGGTTTGTTGTGTCATCACAGAGTGACTATGTAGAACATAAAACTACTACTCGGTAATACTCGGTAATACTGATGACATTGGGTAAATAATTATGAATATTACAATACATATTACGATAATTATACAATATTAATAGTGCACGTATAATAACTTGTAATACAAGTTTTGAATACTATTCCAACACATCACAAGGCGCAAGAGTGAACGTTCAGTGACACAAGAAGGCAGGTATTGATATCATAATCGTGCAGTTGTGAAAACGTTCCGTCGCAGCGGAACACCACAAGACAGCTACCAGACTTGGCCTTTCGTTGTCCATACACAGTTACAAGGCGATTGCGCGCTGGTGAAGAATCTAACAACGAAGACTCACAACGAAGACCGAATACATCATAAAGTGACAACATGACGATGTCGATGGACACAATACTGTCCCGTGGTCAGACAAGACACGCCAGATTTAGGTCGATGGAGGAAACTGGCGCAAGACGCACAGAGCACACTGTAACCAGACTGTCAACGTTAGACTGCTGTGTGGTTTCCGCACACGACTTTGGCATTCTCTGGCACGCACGAGTCGTTCCATCGAGAGCTCGTGCATATCTCGGCCATGTCAGACGCCTTCAGTATCTCGATGTATTTCTCGCCGATCTTCATTCTCTCGTCGTCGCAGTTGCCGCTGAAGTGGTGTGGCTGGGGCTCCCCCGACTTGCTCCTGTCAATGCCGTACCACCGGTCTGTGAAGGCAAGTGCTCCATGTTACGTAGGCAGTGATTAAGGCATTACACAAATGAATATCTTGGTGTTGGCATCGGGTGTAGTACAATGAAAAACACTACACCTATATGAGATTAATCAATGAAGCTACCATATCTACGGAGAGACAGGCGCAGACACGGGGTGAACGCGTGATGAAAATTAAAACATATATGTGAGAAGTATTTACTTTTGTAAAAATATGTATAAATTACCCATTCAAATACATCTACGCTGTAATAACAACCACCGCACAATATTCAAAAGTAACAGGTAAATCAACTCTCGCTCTCCTTTTGTATAAACTCGAGGAAACCGTATAATTACCCGAGCAGGCGGTGATGCCCATATTCGGTATCCACTGTCCGGATGCCCCACACACGAACAGACGTGATATGTCTTTTCCTAGGGGTAAGTCCCAGTTTTGCTCACACAGCACGGTGCAAACTTCTCCGAACCTTTCGTTCCAGCCGTTGCAGGCGACGGCGCCGTTGTCCGGGGCAACGAGTGGCTGACAGGGCCGGGCTGGAGGGAAACGTCACGGGAAGATTAACATTGAAGCCGACCTAGCTACAGTCTCCTGCATGTTGTGGTGTAACCTGTTAGGTGTAGTCTAATTAAGAATTGTGATGATGGCCGTTTTCTGAAACTTGGTAATCTATACAATGTAACCTCACTCCTTTCTTCCCTCTCACTCTCTCTTCCCCGTCACTCCCTCCCGCAGCCCCTCTCTCCGTCTCTCCCATCTTCTCTCTCTCCTCTCGCTCTCCTATCTCTGCTATCTCGCTCTTCCTCTCGCGCTCTCCCTCCATGTGCCGCTCTGTGCCCCGTTCCCTCTTTCCTCCTCCCCACTCTCCC
>OZ024855.1:33492085-33509585 GCA_964017155.1 Oasisia sp. SBJ-2009 | reverse complement strand
ATATATACAGACATATATTATAAATTGATATGTTACGTGGTCGTGAGCTGACTCTTCGTCGACGTCTCCACCACCCTCGCTTTTGACGACTTTTAGCGAGATCGCTGGCATTACTACTGTCTGTTAACAGATAATATATTCGGCATGATAGAATCCTTCCGCTTAGAACAAGTCATAATAACTCGATGCACGAAGAAAATCTACCAAGGAATGTTTTGGAACACCACCATGTACAATACAAAGAGCAGTATTTTGCACCAACAATTCTTAGAACAGCTAAAGACTGATGCTCACATACATAGCATCTATTTGAATTCACACAGTGTTTCATCGTATATCAAGATGGTCGACACGCGCGGTATGTTACCTATAATTTCCGAACATTTGGCCCTCTGGTAGGCGACTACTGCCGCCGAAGGTCTGGATTCGACATGT
Source organism: Oasisia sp. SBJ-2009 (assembly GCA_964017155.1). Taxonomy (NCBI): domain Eukaryota; kingdom Metazoa; phylum Annelida; class Polychaeta; order Sabellida; family Siboglinidae; genus Oasisia; species Oasisia sp. SBJ-2009. The sequence goes on along the minus strand of OZ024855.1, from coordinate 33,509,150 downwards.
TCTATCAAATTGGCATTAAATAATATAGAAGGAACATATCGTTATTTCACTTGTTTACAAATATGAAAAAGCTCAGAAACGACGGCAAGCTGATCTCCTAAAATTTGTTAACAATTTAAACTTGTGTCACATATAGGATCCAAAATATAAAACTACACTACGGAATGTCCTAGGGTTACACAAGAAAGGCATCAATTTTTACTAGATGTTGCTAGGCAATAAATCATATGATGGCTTCGTCAACAATACGTTCACGTTCGTTTACGTTATGGTCTACAAATATATTGAATGTTTGAATCAAATGTTAAAAAAAGAAACATGCATCGTTTGTTAATAAGATGTTTCGTACATGACATGTAGTACATGTTTATCACACAGCTACTATAGCTAGAGCAACACGTATTTTGTATGAACAAAAGTAAAACAGATATGTAGTATATCTCCCTGCAGTGTACCGTATCTACTAACATGCAACATGTTGCGTCATAATAGGACAGTATCAAAGGATTGAGATTAAAGAAACATTAACGTTTTTAAATATCTGATCGCTATAAGCTGTCCCATTAGTACATTACCTTCTTATATATTGCTACGTTGACGGACATTTCCCTACCGGAGAACGAACTGCTCTTTAAATAACGATTAAAACCAGATGAGTAGAACATTGGTTAAGGGGTCATCCATAATTATCATCATTTTCACAAGCGTACAAACCGTACACTTTTTCGGACCCTCCCCCTCCCCCTTGAAAGTGTACAAATGGAAATGGTGAAAATGATGACAGTGTTTCACAGTTGCCATGTTTCGCAATAATGCGTCATTCTGATGAATCACTAGCATACAAGCAAATCATTCGAGCACTATTTTCTTTTCGTTTTGGCGGTCTTTACCTCTCCCTTGTGTGAGGATGAGCGAGCGAGCGATAAGTGGGCACATCGTTTTTGTCATTATTTGTCAACATTAAAAAAAGCGTACGTTCAAGTCATACCCCCCCCCCCCCAGCGTACGGTTTGTACGCTTGTGAAAATGATGATAATTATGGATGACCCCTAAATTCAATACGATTATCAGCTTTTACGCACCGCCACAATGGAGCTCTGGTCCATTCCAGTACCCAGCGCTATCACATATACGATAGGTCAAACCTTCTCCTTGGCTGCACCTAGCAAAACGTATTTAGCAATACATTAAACAAGCAACATTGTACAACTGACACATGGCCATTTTACATTGATATCATATCCACGTGTCAATAATAGAAACAATTATTTCATTTATGATATATACCATTTTTCAATCATAGGGATTTATTATAATCATAGACGACGTTCAATGTATTCCAAATTATTTTATTTTCCATTCCTGTTTTCTATCACGAATCATATTTATTTCTGATAAATTCTTTGGAGCTTGGTAGTTAAGTAACATAACCAGTTGGTTTAATAAACGATTGCTATTCCAAATAATTGGTCGACTTGTGTTCAATAGAACGGATTACTTGCCAAAACCGAGAAGGGTGATATTTTTCGAATAATGGCAAAGCTACATTCCATGTCAGAATATTTTCTGTAAATGTTTTCTGTATATCACGAGGACTGTGATTCTATTGTCGACGCTCAATCTACGGTTTCCATTAGAATATAGCTACTAGACTGTCAACAAACGATTCTAAATCACAGATCCTCTACTGAACAGATTAGTGATATTTCGCTAGATTAACTGTATACCGGTTACTAAATATTACTCAGGATAGTTTTTTCTAAATCAAGTTTACATTTTTCATACCCAAAATCAAAGAACAAAGACTACAGGAGTCACATAGTCATCCCATATATTGGGGAACTCTTAGAAAGGAGACACCGAGTACTAATAAAATACGGTGATGCGACAGCCATGCATCCCCCCCCCCCCACTTTCAGGCGCCTGACAAAAAGAGCTCCCAGAAAAAGGCGAGCTGGTGTACCATATATCATATATCATGCAAGACACAGTTCTTGCATGATATATGGCACCGAGTGTATTGGAGTGATCGGGAGAATGCTGAAAACACGACTGGACGAACGCAGGAAGGACGTAGACATCACGAATAACGCGAAATACACAAGGAGCGGGGAAAAGACTAATGTCTAACTTCGATAAATCCGCCCTAACAGACCATACAGTAACTCACAACCACATCATAGACTGGGAGCGAGCGAAACTAATTGATAAAGAGCCAAACAGAACAACACGGAAAGAAAGGAAGCCATTTGGATCAGAAAGACAAAAACCACCAATGAATAGAGACAAGGGCAATTACGAGCTGCCACACGTGTGTGATGACGTCATTCATCTTAAGTAATGACGAAGTTGACGTGTAACGTCAGACAAAAGCCTGTGCATGTTAAAATAAATATATTGGTTTTGGATATGAAAATTGAAAACTTGAACTGTATACCGGATTATGCAGTTTGTAGCAACTGGTGCGAATTCCTTGTCCGGGTATAGCCTTTCATTGTCAACGTGATCAAAACATCTGTCCGCAACACCGTCCTGCGTCAGTGTGTCAAAGGAGCAGCCTTCGGGGACCACACCTTCCACTGACGTACCAACCTGTGTAGAAATAAAGTCATTTGTTACCTCGGATAATGACACAAAATGGCATAGATGGATTCCAGGTTGAATCCAAATTCATAGCCATGTTTGTTACTTGTAGCAGAATACACACGTGACAAAACATAATGATTTAATTTTACTTGGCCATACTTGATTCTATATAACACAAGTCATGAATACAATACATACACATTCATCTAATACACACGCGTGCATGCACGCTCAAACTATAACATTCACTCAAACTCAAACATTAACATTCACTCACATCCATACAGAGCAGCACACACCCATTCACTAAGACATACACACATACATACTACATATATACACATATACACATTGTACACACATACACATCCACACGCACACACCCACCCACCCACCCACCCAAACACACACACACACACACACACACACACACACACACACACACACACACACACACACACACAGACACACATGCACACACATACACACATACACATACACACACATACATAATACACACAATAACCCCCCCCCCCCGCAATCACCCCCCACACACTCACTCACACACTCACTCACACACACACACACACACACACACAAACACACACACACACACACACGCAATCTAGGAGCGTTTACTGCTTGGACAGTTGAAAGTTGTTAATTGCCTTGACGATGTTGTGGTGTAAATGCACGCAATACCACGGACACGCAACTACACACGCAACTACAACCACTCATGTTAATGCAATATATGTTCGTAATCATTAGGCATAAACCAATGTTTTATTTACGAAACGACTACCGTTGTGTTGGAATATTAATTGAAAAAATGGCTTTTTGAATAATTGTCTAGCACTTTTTACACACACACACACACACACACACACACACACACACACACACACACACACACACACACACACACACACACACACACACACTCACACTCACTCACTCACACACACACACACACACACACACACACACACACACACACACACACACACACACCACATACACAAAAGAAAGTGTTTTACCAATTCCAAAATAACAAACAGCAAAATCGCCCTCAAAGACATCGTCGTCAGTATTCAGTTGCATGGAACGGTGAACAGAAGCCCTATAACCAAAGCGGAATGCATTCAATATATTGCGTATGAACCAGTATATTATTATCGTAGCATCAAACGTGAAACATAAATGACATGTCATTAGAACCAATACAAGATAAAAGCATTTGTTCAACTTATTACCGGCAAAACAAATTCCGAACAACGATCTTCCTGGTTCCGCGCCTTACACGCTACGCATGTGTGTTCGTCAATGACATACGTCGGGCAGTGGAACACAACACGGAAATGCAGTGCTGCTAGGGTCACGACACGGAAAACGAACGACGTCCTGTCTCGTGTAGAACAACTAGACAGTTGTCTCTATATTAAGCATAACTGTTTGCCCCGTATAGATAAAATAATGTTAGATAACATTCTACCAACCTCAGCGTATATGTGCGAGCCTGTGTTGACGTGTTAGTAGATCAAGTCGTAACGAGTATATATGAGAGTGGCTTTACGGATTTGTTTGCGACGACCAGTTTCACTTCAGTACTGGTGTGTATGTGTGTATAAATAGCAGCATGTGTAATCACGCAACACGGGTATTTCCCAGAAGCCGTTGGCGGCACGACACAAGAAACGTCTATACCTGCGGTGACCCGTGTCGACACGTGTCGACACGGGTCACCGCAGGTGCACCTTTTTAGACCAGGGGGAGTTTTGCGAGCAACCGAGTGGAGGGTAGTGTTTCTTTTCTTTAGTAATCGTCGCCACCACATGGTAGCGTTGAAATGGCGAGCATGGAGAGACGAGAGAGGAATCTGAATCAGGTAGAACAGTGAATCAGTGGCTATTTATATAAACCAACATGTAGGTATCCATTGATAGGTGGCGGGCACTTTTACGACAGTATCATTGATCCCGGCAGGAAGGTGATTGGTAAGAATTTGTTTTGTCGGTTAATGGGTTGAACAAATATATATATATATATATATATGGTTCATCTGATTTATCAAGTATAATAAATGTCATAGATTTGGCCAATTTCAATCATCACTTGTCTTGCGTTGCTGCTTATGTGCTGCGGGTCATCTTATGTAAAGTAGTAAGCAAGACGGTGCTGCCGCCTAGCGGAGTAGGCCAGTGATATCCTGGCGGGTTAGCTAGAGGTACTCGACAGAGACTTACTTATGACGAGGTAATTAGCCTCAGTGTTTACAACCAAGGGGAACCCGTTTAATCTGCCCCATTAGCTGTTCGCCGTGAGATGAGCTGCGCTTGTTTTTGCAAACGATTTTCTGATTCACGATTTGAGTTATTTCTTACGGTGAAATTTATACGTTGTTATTTTGTCTCCCACCCACCTCCCTGTGCTACATTTGATGTACACTATAGTTTTTAACGCTTTTCTCTGTTGCTTATTTGGTACATGAGGTTTTGCCTAGGCTTTTTCCTCTACATTCTGTACGCAGGGTTTTTAGGGCGGTATTGAAAGTAGGTGGCGGAGTGACCCCCACGGACAATAATGGTAAATATATTGTGAAGAGAACTGTCTACACTGGTCATTGCTAATGTGTTAGAAGATGTAGGTCTTGCTTAGCAAGACCATTGGGGCCGGAATATTTGCTGTGTATATACATTGCTGTATGTGTTTTCTAATATAATCAATATAATATGTTTGGCCAATTTCACTCATCACTTGTTTTGCGTTGATGCTTTGCATATAGGAGGCTCTATGTGCAGCGGGTACATACAAGCATTTCTTCAACCTACTTATTACCGGCAAAGCAAATTCCGAACAACGATCTTCCTGGCTCCGCGCCTTACACAGTTTACGTACGTGTGATCGCCATTGGTATGCGTCGGGCATGGGAACACAGCAAGGACAGACAGTGCTGCTAGGGTCACAATACGGAAAACTAAAGACGTCCTGTCTCATGTACAATAATTAAACAGTTGTCGCTGTGTTAAACATACAAATTTGCTCCGTATAATTAAAGTATAATTAGATAGCATTCTACCAACCTCAGCATACATGTGCAATCGTGTTAATAGATCAAATCGGAACGATTATACTGGTGTGTGTTTATATAGCAGCATGCATAACCAGGCAGCATGGCTATGTCCCAGAGGCCATTGGCGGCACGAATCGAGAAACACTTGCGGTGATCCGTGTCGACACGTTTCGACACGGATCATTGCATGTACACATCTTTAGACCAGGGGGGATTTATGAGCAACCGAGAGGAGGGTCGTGTTTCGTTTCTTTAGTAATGGTCGCCACTATATGACAGCATTGAAATGGCGAGCATGGGTAGAGGAGACAGGTGCATTCTGAATAAAGAAGAACAGTGACTCAGTGGCTATGTATAACCCGACACATAGGTATCCATTGATATTTGGCGGACTACTTTACTCCGGTATAATTGCTCCCGGCAGGAAGGTCATTGGTCAGAATTTGGTGTGTCAGTTAATGTTTCGAACAACTGTTTTGATCGTGCATTGCTTCTATCAATAAGACACTTATGTTTCACATTTGATGTTATTATAATAATATATTGGTTCTCATAAAATACACTGAATGCGGTCCGTTTGGTTATAGGGCTTCTGGTAAATGTCCGATACAATTGAATCTTTGACGGCGATTTTGCTGTTTGTCATTCTTGCATTGTCCACACACATACACAGAAACGCACATACACGCCTAAACACATACGCACATACGCAAATTCGCTCATATGCGCATACGGGTATATGCACATACGCGCATACACGCATACGTGCACGCATACAAGCATACACGCACGCACGCACACACTCACACATACGCACACACACAAACATACACACACACTCACACACACACACACACACACACACACACACACACACACACACACACGCGTGTACATTACGTGTTTCCTTATCACACCCTATGTATTTTTGTTGTGTCGATTGTGTTTGTCAAATGTCCACAAGTGACTAGTTCGGCTTGTTTTACCTCAGTACAAGGCGAGGAACAAATAACTACGCAACCGTGGGTCAAAGGGCAAACGACATGCGCAGTTACGTATGACGCCGGAAGCAACTGTTTCGTTGACGACCTGCGCCATATTCGTGTATTGTAAAGCAGGTGTGATCAGTAGGTAGGTTAATCTTACATCTTAGGAAAGCACGTAAATACCAAAATTCATCTGGCATAGCGAAGGGAATATAAATAGTATGCAAGCTAACTAATTTAAGGCACATTTGTGTAGTATTTAAATTTGATTGGACTGTGTGTGTGTGTGTGTGTGTGTGTGTGTGTGTGTGTGTGTGTGTGTGTGTGTGTGTGTGTGTGTGTGTGTGTGTGTGTGTGTGTGTGTGTGTGTGTGTGTGTGTGTGTGTGTGTGTGTGTGTGTGTGTGTGTGTGTGTGTGTGTGTGTGTGTGTGTGTGTGCATGGAAACGAACGTGCTACAAATACTTAACATATTGCAAGAAACTCACCGTACAGCGACCCAGGCTTGTTAAGTACGAGTGTCTCGTTGACCTTGTTCGAGTTGAACGTAAAGCAGTTGCCGTACCGATGGTTGTTAAACCACGTGAAGTTTCTAAAAAAGGTGTTGAAGTAATGCACGCAAGGTGTCACCACTGGTCACTTTACTAGGATCGGAGGCGAAATACTACAAAAACGCACGCGCGCGTTTGTGTGTGTATGGTGTGGTGTGGTGTGGTGTGTGTGTGTGTGTGTGTGTGTGTGTGTGTGTGTGTGTGTGTGTGTGTGTGCGTGTGTGTGTGCGTGCGTGTGTGTGTGTGTGTCAATTCTAGCTGGAAATAGCGAAAAACTAAATTAAAATATCATAACACATTGATGACGAAACGATTAGTGCTGACAATATTTATTTGAAATATAGGTAAATTAATACGTTCGTATAATGGCAATCTAATGAAGCATCGTTAATGTTCACCAAGTTCATGATATAAACAGTCTTTGATATTGTTTTCAATATCATTTTATTATTGTTAGTTTTACAAACTTAATCTGCATTAATTAAATACAAACTTAATCATCGTAAGCAAAAAACTCGTAACCTATAATTTGTTGTGTCATCACGATATATTTAAATATACCATTTTTGAAACAAAAGTGTTCGTTCATATTTATACTATCACATAGGTAGTTAATTTGTGATACCAGACAATTTTACATTCATATAACGACACAACATTCTGAGCCATCGCGAACTGTTTCGTTAAATTCATGAACGCACATGTGATTTACATTATGATTTTCACTAGATTTAAGATATACTGCAAGATTAACAAACATAACATAACCGCAGCCGGCGGAGCTATCATATGGTATGTTTTATCATCAAGAAGTGGTGAACTGCACAACGTTCAGTGACACAAGAAGGCAGGTATTGATATTATAGTCGTGCAGCTGTGAAAACGTTCCGTCGGAGCTGAACACCATCAGACAACTACTAGGGTTGGCCTTTTTTATTTTGTCCACACACTGAGACACGGCAATTGCACGCCGGTGTAGAATTTCACAACGAAGACCGAATATATCATAAAGTGACAACATGACGATATCAATAGACAATATACTGTCCCGTGGTCAGATTTAGTTCAATGAAGGAAATTGGTGCAAAACGCACAGAGCACATATTATAAGACTGTCAACGTTAGTCTTCTGTGCGGATTCCACAAACGACTTTGACCTTCTCTGGCACACAAGAGCCTTTCCATCGAGAGCTCGTGCACATCTTGGCCATGTCAGACGCCTTCAGTATCTCAATGTATTTCTCGCCGATCTCCATTTGTTGGTCGTCGCAGTTGCCGCTGAAGTGGTGTGGCTGGGGCTCCCCCGACTTGCTCCTGTCAATGCCGGGCCACCGCTCTGTGAAGGCAAGTCATTCGTGTTATGTATGCGGTGATTGGAGCTATGTAATAGCGTTGACATCTGGCATAGCTATAGGTAAGACAATATCAAGTATATGGTAATAATAATATAACTTATTTGTATAGCGCCCGAATCAATATCATTGCTCTCAGGCGCTTCACATAAATGTACAAATAGTAGCTAAAATTGGATGATAAATTATTACTAAAATAAATATATGTATATATAGATGATAAAATATTATTAAGGTAAATAAACTTATATATATATATATATATATATATATATATATATATATATATATATATATATATATATATATATATATATATATATATATAGATATATACATATACGCACGCACATATATATATATATTTATATATACATATGAACATTATAAATATAAGCCTATACATGAAACAATAAAATAAAATAGCACAGTCGTTACATTACTTAATATTCTTCAGTATGCTAAAATAAAAAAATAAAAAGTATATGATTAAAATAATAATAATAATAACATAGCTAATCAATCATAAAAACTATCATACTAAAATGCTAATAATGATACTACTGGGTAATTGCGTAATAATTTTTTTATAGCTTATTGATGTCATTAAGGTCCATATTATCACGTCACAGAAACGCTAATCTAAAAAGGTGTGTCTTTAGAAGTGTTTTATACTGTGGCTGTGTCTTTGCCGTCCTAACACTGTCCGGCAGTCCATTCCACAGAGCGGCTGCTGCTACGGCAAAACGGCGATCACCGTGAGACCTCAGTCAGCGATTGGGTTTACGACGTGACAGTAGTTCCGCGAGGTAACACTGTGCTTGTTCATGCATAACCGAATAAACAAACATAAGCACTTTGTATGTCGGGCGCACACAAATCGGTAGCCAGTGCAGATGTTGCAGCATATACAAAACTATCAAACCAGAAGGAAGGGAAATAAATGGAAACATCTATGTGGGTAATATTTGTTTTGTCAGAATATGTACAAATTACACAAACAAACACATGAAGACTGGGATGACAAAACCATCGTACAATATCTATATGTTACGTGTCGTAAATTATCTATTGCTGTGCCTTCGTAGAAACTCGAAGAAACCGTACAATTACCTGAGCAGGCGGTGATGCCCATATTCGGTATCCACTTTCCGGATGCCCCACACACGAACAGACGTGATATGTCTTTTCCTAGGGGTAAGTCCCAATATTGCTGACACAGCACGGTACAAACTTCTCCGAACCTTCCGTTCCAGCCGTTGCATGCGATGGCGCCGTTGCCCGGAGCAATCAGCGGCTCACAGGGCCGGGCTGGTGGGATATGTCACAGGAAGATTAATAATGGAATAGGCCTTTCTACAGTATGCCGTATGTTTTTATACAACATATTAAGTGCATTCAAAATATGAATTGTGCTAATGCATATTTTCTAAAATTAGTGCAGTTGCCAACACACTCTATGTTCCTCTCTCTCTCTCTCTCTCTCTCTCTCTCTCTCTCTCTCTCTCTCTCTCTCTCTCTCTCTCTTTCTCTCTGTCTCTCTCTCTCTCTCTATCTCTCTCTCTCTGTCTCTCGGTCTCTCACTCTTTCTCCATCTGTTTGTCTGTCTGTCTGTCTGTCTGTGTTTCTGTATGTCTGTCAGTCTGTCTCTCTCTCTCTCTATCTGTATCTCTCTCCCGCACACACAAACACACACACTCTCTCTCACACACACACCCTCTCTCTCGCTCGCTCTCTGTCTCTCTCACTTTCCCCCTCTCCCTTTCTCCATATCTCCCTCTCACCCTCTCTCCCTCCCTATGTCACTCACTCTCTCACTCTCTCACTCCCTCCGTATGTCACTCTCTCCCTATGCCCATCACTCCCTCTCTCCCAGTCTCCCTATATTCCTCTCTCCCTTTCTCCCTTTATCCTTTTCTCCCTCTCTCCTTTCTCTCTATATCTCCCTCCCTCTCCTCGTCCTTTCTCCCTATCTCCTTATCTCCCTTTCTCCTTATCTATCTATCTATCTATCTATCTATCTATCTATCTATATGTATATATATATATATATATATATATATATATATATATATATATATATATATATATATATCCCTCTGTATCTCTTACTTTGAGTATGTGTGCATAAGTAACTTAGGCAAACTTACGGTAGATCGACTCTGTAAAGACACATTCAGAACGCAGACCGTTCGATGGTTTCGTCGCCACGTACTGGATGAAGAATTCGCCCCAGGGGAAAGTCGCTTCACTGATGGGGTAGTTACTTGTGAGATGAATGGTTGGGTCTGAGCACGTGGGAGCTGTCCAGTTCAATGTCACTGCCGGTGACGAAATGTAGTGGGTCTCATTCAGTGGGCAGCTTTGCATGACGGGCGGAAGTATATCTAGGAAAATACGATTTGGACCGATGATTCGCGTAAACCTTTCTGTAACTCGGACGTGTATTATTGTTGACAATATTCATATAATGCACGATTTTGAATACAAAATAATAAAGAAGTAATAAATAAACACCCATAGCTAACAGCAATTGATATAACTATAATAACTTTGCTTCATGAGCATTAGTACTGAAAAAAATTGAAATACATTTTAGTTTAGAATGTTGTAGTAGATACCGAACTTTATAACACACAAGCAAGCAAGCACGCACGCACGCACACACACGAACAGTAACATACACCTACACAATCATTAACAAAGATAGTGGACCAGCCAAACATTGAAAAGTGCTCTAGAATTATTTTCATCGGCATTGTTTGTTAATAGCGGGCATCCATGCTAGATGAGTCACCCATAGTATGCGGAAAATGACTAGGGTGGATGCCACGCTCGATTTTGAATTTAAAGGTCATTTTGAAGGTCACAAAGTCAACTGGGGTCAACATGTCTGTTTTTATTTTCGTGATGATTTGAACTCTATATGAGTAGATCTTTCCAAATCAGTAAAGATGTTACGGTTATACCAAGTATTGGCGGAGATATAAGGCGATACACTTTGCATTTACACAGAGATGTGTAGGATAATTCAACACATAAATGTGATTATCTCGAAATGTTGTTTTCTTGTATGTAAAAGTTGTTTGCACATCCATTATTGCAAAGTTATCCTGTTTTCAAAACCAAACATGTATTGTGTGTATGTCAGTATACATAACATCGTTCCTTGGCATGATTTGGGATTAAATCAAACTTGCCAATATGTGGGAAAATTGTTTAAGAAGTGAAGTGACAACCGCAGAATAGAACTCTGCTTCGCAAGTGGCCAACTATGCCATGTTCTATCGATCGATAGTGTTCAAATTAGCACAAACAAATTCTTGCTACGTTGATCGTTCGTAAGATAACAAAACCGTGTGCGGTATTACCATCCATTATTTTGAACATGAAGGTAATTTTGAAGGTCACAAAGTCAACTGGAGTCAACATGTCGGGTTTTATTTTCGTGATGATTTGAACTCTATGTGAGTAGATCTTTACAAATCAGTAACGATGTTACGGTTATACCAAGTATTGGCGGAGATATAGGGTGTTAAACGTTGCATTTACACAGAGATGTATAGGATAATTCAACACAAAAATGTGATTATCTCGAAATGTTGTTTTCTTGTATGTAAAATATGTTTGCATACCCATTATTGCAAAGTTATCCTGTTTTCAAAACCAAACACGTATTGTGTGTATGTCAGTATACATAACATCGTTCCTTGGCATGATTTGGGATTAAATCAAATATGAATGTCATTTTGAAGGTCATGAAACCAACTTCAGTCAAAATATTGTTTTCCATTATTTTACATCCACTTGACCATCTTTGCACACAACCACATATTTTATGATTTACATATGTATCGTCTGTGTTATAATGTGCTGATTATTGAATTTACACACGAATGTATGGAATAATTGTAACCGCTCGTCAGGAGCGGTATAGCGTGTATGGTGAGGTTTACGGTAGTTTTGCGGTGGCGGCTGATGTGGTCTACGTTATGAACATGGTGGAGATTCTGCTAGACTTCATCAGAGCTGAGAGGGATGGTAACTGGACTCTCCATCTAGAAGCGTTTGCTGCAATGTTGCCATGGCTCACAATCTATGACCACACAAACTATGCCAGATGGGGACCTGTGTATCTTGCGGATATGAAACTGCTTGAAATGACAGCACCAGAGGTCTACGCAGAGTTCATGCAAGGGAACTTCGTTGTGAAGAGAACCAAAAGACGATTCAAGCAAGTTCCCGCTGACCAGGCAACTGAGTGGATAAACAAACCATGCAAGATGCAGAATGGCATCATAGGCATTACAAGAAATGACCAAACTAGGGACAAGCTTTGTGTCACCTGGGCCGAACGCTCACGAATCTCCCAGGACACGCGATACCTCTTCAACCTGGAAGATGAGGAAGAAGATACCACTTTCACCCGCAGTGACAGCCTTCCTTCCCAGATGAAGCGTGATGCTGATGACGTGAAGAAGCTTATCACACAACTTACACGTTTGGACGTATTCAGAGTAAACATTGCTTTGAGAGAAGAAGAAGATGGAGACATGGATTCGATAAGTGGCGACACACCCTTGGTATCTTTGGCATCCAAAGATTCTGCCCCGGCTGACGTGGTCAGTGAAGTCCTAAGAGCTGAAGAACGGGGGAAACTGCATGTTATCACCAACCTGAAGCAACGCCTAATTGAGGAAACTGTGGGGTTTCATGATGTGCTTAAGAAGCATCGCTCGAAAACCTTTGCCACTCTGTACAAAGCAACCGTGTCTACCAAACACAATGTACAGAAGACTGTCAAAGCTGACAGAAAGCTTCTGCAGCGATTACTCAATGCTGTCACCGCGGGTCGAACAGTTGAAATGGGGAGTATCCTGAAGCATGAGCTGTCCCCAGTCCCACTGTCTCTGGCCAAGCATGGAGGCGACATGAATTCGACACAAAAGTCAGAGCTAATCAATGTCCTGGTGGATGGCATTCCTATACCCTTGGCAATTCCAGAAGCCAACATGAAGACGTGTGTGATGATTGACGGTCATGGTCTGATCCAAGCTCTTGGAAAACCTCATGGGTGTCAGACGTTTGGCGACTATGCCGACGTATTCTTTAACAATGTCACAAGTCACTTCAGATGTCACAGAACGAGAGTTGATGTAGTGTTTGACCGCTACACCGGGCAACAATCGATCAAGGCAGTGACAAGTTCAAAGCGAGTGGGGAAGAAAAGGAATTCGTAAGGTCATCGATGGACGAAATGTCCCACTTCCACAGGTATGTAGCAACTTTATTGCATCTGATGAGAACAAGGCCGATCTTGCCAGGTTCTTGACCGAGATCATCGTGACAAAGGGTACTGATCTACCACAACAATGTGAGCTTGTAACAGGAGGCGGATTCTCTTGTGGTACACATGCGAGGTCAACAAGGAGGAGTGAAGTCAAACTTCAAGGAAACCATGAAGACGCGGACACCAGGCTGATACTCCATTCGTGTGAGGCAGTCAACCAGGGATACAAAAGAATGTTGGTCATCTGCAGAGATACTGATGTCATGCTGCTTCTAGTCCACTTTATACCAGCACAAACAGCAGAAGTGTGGATGATCTCTGGAACAGCAAAGAAGTGGAAATGCTATCCAATACATGAACTGTCTGAGAGACTTGCAATACCTCTGAGGGATAACCTGCTGGGCTTCCAGGCGTTCACAGTTTGTTACACAACGTCAGCGTTTAGTGGCCATAGCAAGCGGTCTTGCTGGAAAACATTTCAAAATCATCCGCATCTCGTGCAGGGGATTGGTCGTGATGGAGAACTCGCACCAATTGAACAATTTGTATGTCACTTGTACGGCACATCTGAGCAACAAACCGTCGACAATGCCAGACTCCAACTCTTCGATAAGGGCAAGCTTGGTCTGGAGATGTTACCCCCAACCAGAGACGCCCTGGAACTTCACACCGCACGCGCCAACTATCAAGCAAAGATCTGGCTGCAGGCAGACCAGGAGCATATAGACATCCCTTCTCCCACCGACATTTCTGCATGGATGATGGAGTAGTCAGACTGCTTGAAAGCTGTATGGACAAGACTGCCTCCTATTCCAGATGCGTGTCTAGAGCTGGTCACTTGTGGATGCAAGGCTAAGTGCAGAACGGCCCGATGCAGTTGCTTCAAACCGAACCTCAGCTGCACGTATGCTTGCGGGTGTGATGGGGTGAACTGCTGCAACCCAGCTGGCCAATAGACATGGGAGGAAGTGAATGTGACACGTTATTGGACATCATAGTGCATATGGGAACATTATAGTAAAACGACCAAGCGTTCTACACAGGTCTTAATAAAAAAACCGTGTTTTTGAGAAAAACGTATTTTTGTATTTCGTTATCCTATACTTTAACATTGTAAAGTGAATGTTTACTTGTCAATTACACTGGTTAGATGCAAGTATGTGAACATAACAATTATTTCATTGGATAGATATATTGATTGTGGTCCAAATTAATACCCCAAAAAAATACAAATGTTGACCTTTCTCGTCCTTGAAAATGACCTTCAAATTCTAAATCCACCCACACCTTTTCCCACATGCTATGAGTGATCTATCTACCATAGTTTCATCCTATTAACAAAAAATGCCGATGAAAGTTTTATATCACATATTGGCTGGTCCACTAACACGCATACCCATGCTCAAACACAGTCATATTTGCGCACACACGAATGAACAAACGCACACACGGGCAGGCAATTATGGCGATGTGTTTGAGTTTACTCACCAATTTCACAATACCTTCCAAACCAGCCGTGGGAACATTTACAGTTGTAACGATTCAACCCATTGACACACTTTCCTCCGTGTTGACAGGGGTGGCTTCGGCAAGTGTTCGAAACTAAAACAATAATAAGATGCACACACCATTGTTAGCGGAATTTCGTTGGTCTGTCAAGTACCATGGCTGACCATCCGAATACAGTTAATACTAATTAAGTGCTATCATGCAAATACAACGTAGTAACTAATTTGGACGAACAAGCAGTTGTGACCTGGTGTCAATGGATAGTTGAACATAATGTGAAAGTAGAGTTTGACAGATGTGACAAGGACGACGTGAACACTCAATATATAATTGAGTATCTACAAT
Source organism: Oasisia sp. SBJ-2009 (assembly GCA_964017155.1). NCBI lineage: Eukaryota > Metazoa > Annelida > Polychaeta > Sabellida > Siboglinidae > Oasisia > Oasisia sp. SBJ-2009. The sequence continues at coordinate 33,493,460 of OZ024855.1, read as the reverse complement.
AAATAGTAGTCAATAATAATAAAATTATCATGTGGATATATTGTTTCCGAAGCCAATGTTGTTGAAGGCTGTTGACGATCATTAATATCGGAATGCCCCATTTATAGTGTCTGATCCCCACGTTCTTGAAACAATGTCGCCTCGTTGTAGACCCGCTGTGACATGATTAACAGGTGACACCGAATATTAAAGTCGGATTTTGCCTCGCTTCCGCCACGCTCTAACCTCGCTATCGTCACGTTGTACGTCGTTATGCCTCTCTGCTGTTACGTATCATAGCGAGCGTTCAGTAACATGTCATAACGTACCCCAACGTATCAGACACGTGGCACATATTTCTGTCACGTTTTTGATACGTTGCAGCCACGTTGTGCTACATTGCACTATGTTGTACTACGTAGTACCAAGTTGCTGCTACGTTGTAGTGCATTGTGGTGATAAGCCAGCGAATGTCGAAAATGTCCAACATTTAAATTACCTGTTCACGTTTTGTCACGTTTTAGCCACGTTGTTCTACGTTTGCTCACGTAGTAGCCACGTTCTGCCACGTTTCGCAACATAGCTAAACGTGGCTGCCAAAACGTGGCACTGTGACTGGGGTGTAAAGTCGTAATATATTATACAAATTATAACACTTATACCACCAACCGTCCATGTGTATATTAGTTATACTTTTGTTGCTATTTTAGTTTATTTTTCGGGAGGACACAGTTTGTTATCTGAGAGCGCACCAGTTTTGAAGTTGTAGTTTCTTGACAGATTAATGTTGAGAAGGAAACGCACGTGTACGACGTATTATATGACGCCCATGGGAGGGGCGTATGCTAAGATGGCGTATACCAAATAACACGATCCTTTAAATACATTATCTAAGTGACCCAGAAATCTAGGTTGAACTCGTATAGCAGTACAACTATCTACTGAACCGTGGAGCGAAGCCGGGGGTCGGGGGGGGGGGGTGGTGGTGGGAGTGGGGTCGGGGGGGGGGGGTAAACAAATAATTTCTAGACAAACGTATGTGACAACAGGTAACAAGAGTTATACTGGTATGTTCAACGACACTACTGACTTTATGCAGAGAACACATTTCACATGTATACCGTTGATGTTTAGATAGGAGTGTGAATACACGTCCCACTTACACACACAGGACGGCTTGCTGCCGGTCCAGCGGCCGCTGGCCGTGCACTTGCGAGTAGAGCTTCCGCCCGTCAACGTGTAGTCAGATCGACAGAAGTACCTGATGACGTCACCGTACGTGTAGCGGTACCCGGATACATAGCCGTTGGCCGGGGCTGACACACGACCACACGATATACCTGCCAACAGAAACTGAAAGTCACGGTGTGTGCGTGCATTATTCTGCATGTACCGA
>OZ024855.1:33479585-33484585 GCA_964017155.1 Oasisia sp. SBJ-2009 | reverse complement strand
GTAGTTGATCCTATATTACATAAGTCCACCTAGTACACACATGTGCACGCACGTTCAAACTCTAACACTCACTCACAATTCAAACACTAACACTCACACATATTCTTACAGAGCAGCATAAACACATTCACACATATAAACACACACATACGCACACATTCGTATACACACGCTTACAATCACACTCGCATACAACCATGAAGTGTCACATACACATAATCACACATACGCACACACACACCTACACACACACACACACACACACACACACACACACACACACACACACACACACACACACACACACACATACAAATACAAATACACACACGCACGCACGCAGCCATGCACGCACCAACCCACCCACCCAGCCACCCACCCAGCCACCCACCCACCCACCAACACACATACACACACACACACACACACACACACACACACACACACACACACACACACACACACACACACACACACACACAAGCACCTACACCACATAGACACAAAGAAAATGTTTTACCAATACCAAAATAACTGACAGCAAAACCGCCCTCAAAAACATCGTCGTCTATATTTCGTTGCAAGGAACGGTGACCAGAAGCCCTATAACAAAAGCGGAATGCATTCAATATATTTTGTGTGTACCAGTATATTATCATCGCAGGACCAAACGTGAAACATGGTGACATATTGGTAGAACCAATGCAAAATAAAAAGCATTTGTCCAACCTACGTACCAGCAAAACAAATTCCTAACAACGATGTTCCGCTCCCTACATAGGCTACGTATGTTTGTTCGTCAATGATATACCTCGGGCAGTGGAACACAACACGGAAATGCAGTGCAGCTAGGGTCAAGACACGGAAAACGAACGACGTTCTGACTCATGTAATGCAACTAAATAGTTGAATATGTTAAACATAAACATTTGCCCTGTATAAATAAAGTTTAGTTAAATAATATTCTACCAAACTCAGCGTAGATTTGCGAGCCGTTTTTGACGTGTTGGTAGATCAAATCGTAACGAGTATATGATAGAGACTTTCAGCATTTGGTTGATACGATCAGTTTTAATTCATTACAGATTCGTGTGAATAAATAGCAGCATGAATAACCACCCAGCATGGGTATTTCCCAAAGACCGTTAGCGGCACGACACAAGAAACGTCTGTACCTGCCGTGACCCGTGTCGACACGAGTCACAGCAGATGCACCTTTTTAGACCAGGGGGAGTTTTTCGAGCAACCGAGAGGAGGGTCGTGTTTCTTTACTTTAGTAATCGTTGCCACCACTTGTTAGCGTTGAAATGACGAGGATGGATAGAGACGAGACAGGATCACACCTTTTTAGGCCAGGGGGATTTACGCGCAACCGAGATGAGGTTCTTTTCTTAAGTAATCGTCGCCAACACACGTTAGCATTGAGATGGTGAGCACGGTTAGACGAGACAGGTGCATTACGGAACAAGGAAAACAGTGAATCAGTGGCTATTTATATAAACCGACACATTGGTATCCATTGATAGGCAGCGGGCACTTTTACACCGGTATAATATGGTTCCCGGTATCAATATAATAATTGCACACACTCTTATATATATATATATATATATATATATATATATATATATATATATATATATATATATATATATATATATATATATGTATATATATATATATATATATATATATATATATATATATATATATATATATATATATATATATATATATATATGTGTGTGTGTGTGTGTGTGTGTGTGTGTGTGTGTGTGTGTGTGTGTGTGTGTGTGTGTGTGTGTGTGTGTGTGTGTGTTTGTATTACCGGGCATCTGGACAGTGGGTTCATCAACTCTGGACGTTTGCGAGGGAATGTGTTTTTGGGCCTACCTGCGGTGCATTCCTAGGTACGACTGCCACGGACCGTCGTTCATAAGTGCGTCGAATTGTGCAGAAGACTATTCCTTGTGTCTAGAAGACTGCGCGCAAAAACCGCTCTGATATCCCCCGTGTATGTGCTACAACACTCTATGGATATCTGCAATGTTATCGTTTGTATTTACTAGTCCTCACGTGTTCCTTTTCCCGAATGAGTATTTTATATGGTGAGTTCTCAAGGAGCCTCCCTGCATTTGGAAAATGTGAATTTGTTGAACGCTGCGACTAACAATACATAAACAACCAGGAGAGACACACTGAGACTCATGTAACATATTCAATATCCCGAATGTCGGACTGGTATACGTCGGGGAGTGGAACACAACAAGGACAGACAGTGCTCCTAGGGCCACAATAATAATAATAATTGTATTTAAACACCTCATTTCTTTACATAGTAAATTCAGGGGTGTGTACAAGTAAAATAGCTTAAACATTAATGCGGAAAACGACAGACGACCTGTCTCATGTAGAATAATTAAACACTTGTCTCTACGTTAAGCACAAATGTTTGCCACGTAAAATTAAACTATAGTAAGATTAAATTCTACCAACCTCAGCGTAGATGTGCGAGCCTTTTTTGATGTGTTAGTAGATCAAGTCGTACCGAGTATTTGACAGAGTCTTTTCGCATTTGGTTGCGACGATCAGTTTCAATTCAGTACTGGTGTGTGTGTGTATATAGCAGCATACATAACCACCCAACGTGGGTATTCCCCAAAGACCGTTGGCGGCACGACAACAGAAACTCCTGCGGTGACCCGTGTCGACACGGTTCACCGCAGGAACACCTTTTTACACCAGGGTGATTTACGAGCAATCGCGTGGAGGCTCGTTTTTCTTTTCTTTAGTAATCGTCATCATCACATGTTAGCATTGAAATGGTGAGCACGGTTAGACGAGACAGGTGCATTACGGAACAAGGAAAACAGAGAATCAGTGGCTATTTATGTAAACCGACACATGGGCACTTTTACACCGGTATAATATGGTTACCGGTAGCAATATAGTAATTGCACACAATCTTCTATATATATATATATATATATATATATATATATATATATATATATATATATATATATATATATATATATATATATATATATATATATATAATAATAACACTTTATTTTGACACCATCAAATCCGGGACGTATGTCCCGTTCACGGGTGTGTACATACATGTAAATAGGTAAACAAATTAATAAATATAGTTAAGCTAAAATATAATGTTCACGGGTGTATGCATACATGTAAATAAGTAAATTAATAAATAAATATAGTTAAGCTAAAATATAATGTTCACGGGTGTGTACATACATGTAAATAGGTAAATAAATAAATAAGTATAGTTAAGCTAAAATATAATGTTCGTTGTGTAAAACTGGTTATGTGAAAAATAAAAATGTTTTAAATTCTTTCTTAAATTGTACTAGATTGCCGTTGTCGCGCATATTCCTAGGGAGTTTGTTCCACAGAGTGGGTCCTGCACAGGCAAATGCACGCCGGCCGAAACGTTCTAAGTTCATTTTTGGCACTTCGAGGAGTAACCCGCCTGCAGAGCGCAGCGATCGGCGAGGCGCGTGCTGGAGTAGTAGTGCCGCGAGATATTCTGGCGTGCCGTCGTATAAAGCCCTGTGCACGAGTACTAGTAGCTTGTATTCGATCCGCTTTCTGACAGGCAGCCAGTGTAATTGCCGCAGTATTGTCGTCATGGACTGCCGGTCACCCCGCCGGATTTGCATAACAATTCGAGCTGCAGACCGCTGGACCATTTCAAGACGGTGCAGGTGACGATCGCTGATGCCGAATAGTATCGCATTGCCATAGTCGATACGCGATGTCACCAGTCCGTGTATGAGACTCTTACATACAGTGGTGCTAACCGAGTCTCGTATTTTTGCAATTCGCTACAGATGGTAGTAGGCAGAACGACAAACGCTGGCAACTTGTGACGTCATGGTTAGGTTACTGTCAATGGTAAATCCTAGGTCCCGTATAACTGGGGAAGTGTCAACGAGCTGGCCACATATGTTGACGCGGGTTAACGATGTAGGCATACGTAGACTTGACGAACGGATGACAATGGCTTGAGATTTGTTGTCATTCATCACAAGTCCATTGTCACAGAGCCATGCTTTCGCATCTTGTACGCAGGCTTCCATGCATACGCGCGAGGGCTTGTGTGTGGTCGGTTGGTGGGAAAGTGATGTCGTGTTGTGTGTCGTCTGCGTATAGGTGATGGTGAATGTTGTGCTTCTGTAGAAGTGTCGTCAGTGGTGCGATGTATGCATTGAATAGCAGTGGTCCAAGGACAGTCCCTTGTGGCACTCCTGTGGTTATGGTCTCTACTTCCGACACGCCACTCTTTACGCGTACGACACATGTTCGATTACACAGGTAAGATGTCAGCCAGGCGAGGACGTCTCCAGATTGTCCGTATCCAGACAAACGTCGCAGCAGTGTGTTGTGGTTGATGGTGTCGAAGGCCGCACTTAGATCGAGTAGCACGAGGAGCACACTCCGGCGACTGTCAATCGATTGGGCGATGTCGTTGTGTATGCGCACGAGTGCGGTGATACGCACGATATGCACTTTGATATATGCCGTAGATTCGGTTCTCCTCCATAAAGTGTTGTAACTGTTGTGCAACGAAACGTTCAGTTATCTTCGCCACAAATGTGATGTTAGATATTGGCCGGTAGCACGCTGGCGTCAGATCCGCCCTTCTTCAAAGCTGGTACAACGACAGCGTGTTTCATGGGTGCAGGATATACGGTTGATGGTAGCGACTGTTATTATATTACTATTTTATTGTAACATGAAGGAACCATTTTACAAATGTGTCACCACTCTCACAGGGATAGGTGCAATTTCGTTCTATCTCGTGTGTGGGTGTGGGTGTGGGTGTGGGTGTTGGTGTTGGTGTTGGTGTTGGTGTTGGTGTTGGTGTTGGTGTTGGTGTTGGTGTGGGTGTGGGTGTGGGTGTTGGTGTTGGTGTTGGTGTGGGTGTGGGTGTGGGTGTGGGTGTGGGTGTCGGTGTCGGTGTCGGTGTC
>OZ024855.1:33467085-33474585 GCA_964017155.1 Oasisia sp. SBJ-2009 | reverse complement strand
GACCAATTCGTGTTGTTGTCCATGCATGTTGAAACTGCGTCACCATCTCTTGACCTAAACGGCCACTTAGTACTGGAAACGTGTGTCACTAAAGTAGCAGTTGTACACAGTGCTGTTCAAAGTGTGTTAGAAAATATGTGTGAGTCTGTCTTTCGCTTCACTCTAAAAGCAGAAGCGGCAACATGTAGCGACAACATGTGCAATAGAGTGTGTTCAATGGAGTGTAACGATCTAACCGGCTGGCGTTAGCTGACACATTGTTCGACGTATTCGGGTCCATGACCAGTCGAAAGGATTCTGAACACCTCTCGCGCTGTTACCGGCAGAAAGTGCAACTTGACTAGTAGCGTACTACTTCGAAATACGTCAGAACAAACAAATAAATAGCACCGTGAACAGCATTATCTCAAATGAATACATAATTATGTTAACGTAAGTTTCTAACTGGTAATATCAGTAAAGCCAACGATGCAGTTCGATGTTGTAGCTGCTTTATTTGTAATATTAACTGTGAACGCACGTGTTCGGCTTGCAACAGTATAGAGGAAACCATTGTTTTACAATGAACTCGAGCCAGAACATGGCAAAAAATGCATTAATTAAGTATGTCATATTTTCCGTAGTATGTCAAATTACGCTATTAAGTGCAATGATGATAATCAAGGTTGCTATATCATTTCACTCATGGAAAGCAAGCAAAATATTTGAGAAAGTACATAACACAACGGATCTTAGAAGATTTAACATCGAAACATTTTAAAGTGCATGTTCTAATTGCAAATGTTAAATGTCAACAAATAACGCAACAACCAACGAATTTAAGCTACTAGAAATTAGTGCAGGTTTTATATTACATAACGTATGGTTATTTCAAGTTATTTCAAATGACTGCCAATGTGTCTTTAGCAGAAAATAACTACTGAAATCATTGTTAATGTAAGATATACATACTACTGGATATGTGTAGTCATGTGGGAAAAATGGTAACTGCGCGGGATTCTGGGCACTCCAATGGAGTATTTATACTAAAGTGAAAATTATTAAATGAAAATTATTGATTTTTGATTTCGTATCATAAATTTCTTCACAAATTTGTTGTAATATTCATGCTTTTGTAGAAATGCTATACGTTAAACTGTCACAGTTGTTTGTGTGTGTGTGTTTTGTTAGTGGATAACATAACAATTACACAATATATAATACATTTGACGTAATCATTGCATTTGACATTCGTCCAAAATTAACGTATACCATGCGTTCACACAGGATATGTGACAATACAATTCATGACTAAATCAAACACTGACGCATTCTTGTCTTGGACGCTGTGGAAGATCAAGCGATAACGCAACGCTAGACAAGTGCTCACATTTGCAATAAAGCAAAACAATAAATCCACCCATTTGCGTTTTGTAACTCAGTCGGGTAATTTAGTATCAATGATTGTTCATAATACATGTTTGGAGTTGTAACCCGATACTAAGAAATATGTTTTAATTATTATAGAAACATTGTTTTATATATATATATATATATATATATATATATATATATATATATGTATGTATATATATACACACTAATATATATATATATATTAATATATATATATATATATATATATACCCTTATATATATATGTTATGTATAAACACTCATATATATAAATATATATATATATATATATATATATATATATATATATGTATATGTATATTACACAACATATATGTACATATATTTTTAATAATGTATTATATATATTATTTATATATACATATTTGTATACGATACTCTGGGATAAATATTTACTCATGTTTATCTGGTATACAAAAAACCGATGATTTGACCCATATAACACTACACATTATATATATATATATATATATATATATATATATATATGTATATAAATGCATGTATATATATATGTATATATATATGTATGTATATATATATATATATATATACATATTATATATATAATATATATATATATATATATATATATATATGTATATATATATATATATATATATATATATATATATATATATATATATATATATATATATATATATATATATATATATATATATATATATGCTATCGAGGATAAATGCACGTACAAGCATATTTTTAGTGAAAACATACTGCAATGGGAAATGTCTTTCACAGCACAGCATTGCATGGAGCAACATTGCCTTGTTAGGTGTAGTTGTGTTGGTACTAGTCGTTAGTCACTACGTCGTTGGTTGATGATCGGTGGTCAGGTTTTCTAGGTCGTTGTCCGTGTTGTCGATGTCGAAGCTGCAGTCCTGGTCTGTTAAAGAATAATGTGCAAGATTACGTAACTATGAGCCTTCGTTTCATTACATGTATGTTTTATTAATTACTAATGACTATGGTAGACATCGTGTCACAAATAACTCCGGGTACGCGGAGATTCTAGTGTGAGAATGATCTACCTATGTTATCATTATACGGCGTGACTCTTAGTGATTAATAAAACAATATCTGATGAGATAAAGGCGTAGAATTTAATGATGTAATTATATTAACAGCAATGTGTTCATTAAATGTAGTTTAAGGTCTCTAGGAATCTCGTTTCTTTTTAATTTGGGAAACGGAAGAAATTCCTTTTGGATGGAAAACAATTCCTTTAAAATAACAATTTTACTTACGACGAACATCTAAACATAACACCACAACTAAGTGATTTCGATTGTATTTGTTTGACACAAAAAAGAGCAAGACAGGGAATGACAAATATGTATTACTATACTTTCTACTATGAGCCGTATTTAGCGTAATTGACCACATGCTAAGAGTACTGATTGCAATGTATTTGTCGAAACATTTGTTCCCTACGTATACTTTACATTGTATGTATTCTTTGGAAGATCCACTGTAGTATGTTACTTCCTTCAAGTGTAGTGAAACAATCCCACGCTTATGGAAGTAATTGTTTTTCACTAAGTGAGCTGGTATATCCACCAAACTACCAGTTAATATTATAGGGAAAAGGAAGTGGATAATTGTTGGAATCCCCATAACGCTGGTCCACGTGCCTGACGAAGCGCGAATGTTTACATGAAAATGTTTGTGAAATGTTGTTCAATTGACTCTCACCCATTTCACGGTTTCATGGCGTCATCGGAGCTGCCCCGGAAGTGAATTGTCCTTTCTTACCGGCGAATTTTCGAACAACGCCCCAATTCTGCAACATTATAATAAATACATTCTTATCAAAGTCAAAAGAGTATTATGCTTACATATATGAAAGGGATGCATAGTAAACATACATGAAATGCATGTATATACAAGATATAATACTGATATCAGAACATTTACCCTTGCATATATCTACGCAACGCCCCATCCATATGGAACCATAATATGTGGCAATAAAGCACATCACATTATATCAAATGTAGTAATATTTATGGCAAACACACTTTTACAGTGTAACATAATGGGTTTCGAAATATATTTTTAAACTGAAAACGTTGCACGTAAAGACATTGAAATGACCAAAACGTGTATACCAAATGTGCCACTGCATGCACAGTATTCTAGCATGGCAGCACATACGTTAGTTATTAATCAGCTATTCAGACCATATACACTATACACATATACGTATTTGCCATGCTTGACCTTACGTTGGTAAGTAACGCAACCACAGTGTAACTAACATTTACATAGCAATAATCGGAACTAGCGTTGCATAATCACGATGCAAATATGGTCAATACAATAAAACATACAAGTGCTACACGTATGTAGACAGCAATTAAGTTATCACGGGAGGTAGTAGCGTGAAATTAATCAATTTAACATACGTCTACGTGTTGGTTGAAACTGGTTTAATATTCACTCACAATGTTGGAGAGCCGTCCCATCACCCGGCTGATGGCGTGCATGCGTTGCTCATCGATCGCGTCTTGCAGCGGAGTTTCACGAGTTCCACGTGTTCCGCGGGGCTCCTGCATGGAGTCGCTGCGACCCTGCCAGAATCTGCGGTCGACTGGATGACGCATCCCGTCTTTCGACAACACCCTTTCACTTTCACTGCCGTCGGGAGTCTCGGCCTTCTTTCGATTCTTCCTCACAGTCCTCACGATGTGGATGCCGAGGATGACGCACAGAATGAGGAACACGAGACCGACCACAGAGCCAATGATGATCGCAACCAGTCGACCTGCAAGGAGGGGCGGTATTTACATGTTACTTACAAACTGTTCATTTGTGTTTCCGTGCTATTTGTGCTAATATGTTGAAGCACAATGCCATGGCAACATTGCATTGTCTTTGGCATTACAGTTGCTACAGAAACGAAAGGTACATATGTTAACCACAATAACCGCAACGCAGACGTACTAAACATTATCGGTATCGGCTGTATTCTAGTGTTCGTTTACGCATGAAACGTAATTTATCGTATCATTTCGGATAATAATCTCGACAGCACCGCGTAAAACATGCATTGTGTCATTTGTTATTAAATTGAATCACTAGTCGTTTGAAACATAATCATGCCTATACATATTTGATAGTATCGTTCACAGTTTTACGTTAAAGACAGTTTAAACATCATATTTAGTATAACACTGTAAAAGTAAAATATGAAAATAAACGTTGCATTACCAGTATTCTTCCATGGCGAGACTGGAAAAGAAAAAACAAATAAGGAATTATTCGCCATAGAAAGACGTAGTCTTTTACCCAAATTAGACAATCAACGCTTACCATGAATAAATGAAAATCAATAAGACAAAACACTGCATATATCTTTGTGTTGCATATTATTTATACAACGATGTGTATTGCATTAGGAAAATACTAACAAACAAAATAAACGTTCATATGAACTACAACAAATCTACATTTCTTAGTAAATAAATGCGTATTAAGGAAGAGTATTTCTTCCGGTTCTCTCTGAGTTTCGCCAGGTTTGAAACGACATAAATGAATGAATGAATGAAAGTTTATTTATAAAATAATTTTCCAAGTGGCATATAATTTTGTGGATATCGAATCATGGAAGATAACAACAGTTATGATTATGGTTTCAATGTTTAGGTCTGGTTACTGAATAAAATAAATAAGTAACAAAATAATATTTTCATATTTCATATATTATAGTAAAATGTGTGTCATATATTACTAATCTGTCAAAACATGGAGTTGTGAAATGTATGAACAAAGCAAGCGGACATTAGCCAGGTCGTGAATTGACGTTATTCCGTTTTCAACGATGATATTATCCTCCATTGTTGGCCAACATCTTTAATATGTACATCTTGTTCCTAGTATGGTAACTTTCTAGTGTCATTTTACGTATGTATGTCACTGTGCTGTATATAAATTTAGACAATATGTTTCCTTTCTATTTAATAAATTTAGCTATTAGCTCGATTACTTCAATCGCGATGCACTCCAGCAAACTGGTTGGTTTTCTATATGTCAGTCCGTCATTTTACGCGATAATAACTAGATCCGTTGCACGCTTTAGTTCTGATGGGAAACATCGTTCATTTAATTATTCAATGGTGCTCATGCTCTGTTTACAGGTGATTGATCAATGTGCAAGAAAGTGTTTAGGTGTATACTGTCACATGGTGTATGCAGGGTTATGGCTATACGGTAGCCATGTCAGTGACAATTCAGTTCAAAATTTAACAAATTCAATACATTTTGCTTGAATGTATTGTAGCTGTTAAACACTCGTTATATATTTAATTTAACCTAATAGATATTTTGCATGTTATGTTTCTGAAATATTTCTGCTCATTTACTTGAGCTAGCGGCCACTAATATATGTATAGTGTTATGTTATGGCCACATACCGACTATTGTAGGAAGATATCTACGCAGACATGAACATTTCCTCTAACTTGGAACAGGGTTTACAATAATACATTGAAAGATAACGCCATGATCGATTACTAACACAATATTGGTGGTTTAGTAGGGATGGATATTAAAAAAAGACACATACTCATTAATATCACTATACTACTCAAATTAGTTACGCCTAAGGCAGGTACATTAAAACGAGCTTACCTGAAAAGTGTATACTCTCAGGATTGATCTCGAATGACCCAAATTTCCCATTATTCTTATCAAGGTAGGTCTTCATTATTTGTCTTAGTTCATCCGCTTTGTGTTTCTTCTTCAGCACCAACCGATAGCTCACAATCACGCTCCCTTTGCTGTGACCGCAATGCAACACAAAGCTAGTATGAACACATGCCACTACAAATATGCCAATGCAAGTTCAAAATTTAAATGAATGTGTAGTCACCGAGACTGCGAAAGACATACATGTAACTTATATTTATACCGCCTCAATACGCCTATTTTCACACTTGATCTTTATTGGAGGCATTTTTTTTTATTCGTGTGTAACACAAACATCAGGTTAAATGTTTATTAATAAAGTGCGCAATGAAGATTGTTAGCTCATTTATATAAATACGCATTAGTAAATTCATGAACATCTTAGCTAGTTGCCTACCTGAAAGAGATGTTGGTGACTGCCACAATCTCACCTGCAAACACTCTTCGAATCTAAATTACACAACAAAGTAAAATGAACCACAACTATATAAAGGACATGTGATGTGCATGCTTACAACACATTTATTCACATTAGTGTCGAGATGCAATGTTTACTTCGCATGCTGGCTAAACAAATACCTGATGCGATTTTCTATATATTATTAGAAGATACAGAATAGTATCACATATTAACACAATGACACGCTGCGTGTATATTTAAATTGCTAGTGATCAGGTTGTATTGTTTCTCTAAGATACGTAGGCCCTAAAATGTGTATTTCTTTTAAAGGAAACCATACTTCGGGGCCTATTCATCTTAAATTGAAAACATAGACTAATCGCAAGCCATTGTATTTACATATACAACGTGCCATCGTGTTATGACAACTTTTCCCAATTCAAAAACACAGAGAATACAATAGTTACCCATCTTGTGACGCTGAATATATGTTGTAGCTATTACATATTGTGCTGCATTGCATGACAGTTGTTGGTAGTGTAAACAAATCAAATGGGATACGATAAACCAAGGTGTGACCTGGAATATCCATAAACATGTTAAGGAAACATTACCAGTCCAGTTGTCACTGGAGTTTCAAGGTTAAATCTACTCTTATTGGTCAAGCATCTGGGGTATATACGAATACATCAGTCGCTGGGAATAGTATTATTTAACTAGAATCTCCCATGTTAAAAATCAACTCAGAGTAAATGACATGCAATATAAAATTATTATTGACTCTGTAGTTGATAATGGATCTTCACCTTCACCTATCTCGTAGTCTGGTGGTATGTCGGGGCGCCACAGATGACCTGGGTACCAGCTCCCTCCATGATAATGGGTGAATTGTATTAATTCTCTCATAGGCAAACACAATTGCCTTTTGTTTCACTTATACGCGCACATTGACTGACGATACATTATAACTATTA
>OZ024855.1:33437085-33457085 GCA_964017155.1 Oasisia sp. SBJ-2009 | reverse complement strand
AGAAAGGGTGTGAACAACAATTGACAGCGCATCTAAACACCATTGATACCACAGGCAAAATCAAGTTCACGTACGAAGAAGAGAGTGAGGGGTCACTGCCTTTCCTTGACACACTGATGGCACGGAAAGAGGATGGGACGCTCAAATTCCTTGTGTATCGGAAGAAGACACACACCGACCAGTATCTGAACTTTAGTTAACATCACCCGTTACATCAGAAACTGGGAGTCATAAAGACACTATTAGACAGATGCAACAACATTGTCACTGACCCAGAGGACAGACGGAAAGAAGAAGATTACATCAGCAAGGCTCTTCAGGAGTGTGGCTACCCTAAGTGGACTATAAGGAAAATCAGAGAAAAGCAGCAAAGCCAACAAAGAAAGTCCAAGGAAAAGAACAAAGAGAAGTCAAGATGTATGGCTACACTACCATACGTCCAATGTGTGACGGAACCGGTACAGCGTATCCTAAAACATCATGATATAACATCAGCTGTCAGACCACACAGGAACCTCAGACAAATACTGGTGCATCCAAAAGACAAAAAAAAGTGGAAGACAAACACAAGACCGATTGTGTGTACCAAATCCCATGTAAGACATGCAGTATGTGTTACATTGGTGAAACGGGAAGAACATTTGGTACCAGACTTGAAGAACATAAAAAGTGGAAACAGTAACATCTAGACGTTTTACTCGCGAGGCAAGGAAGTGTTCGACAAACGTCGAACACAAATCAGCCATAACCGACCATGCGGACAGACGCAACTGTGTGATAGACTGGGAGGGTGCGAAAGTGGTGGATAAAGAGACAGGTGTGCGCGTTGGATAAAAGAAGCCATATGGATTAGGAAGACGAAACCAACTATGAACAGAGACGAGGGGGGCTACAGACTAAGTCACGTGTGGGACAGACTGCTCGCCACGCCACCTAGCGAGCAGTGACCACTGAACATTCAGTTCCTGAAGAAGGTCGCCGATGGCGGTTGAAACGTTGAAGTGAGTCGACATGTTTAGTTGTGTAATCAGATATTGTACTTGATTGATATGTTATTTATGTATAAAGCAATACTCTTTTAACAGATTGCTGGATTAACAGTCCTTATTAAAAATAATAACTCAAAGTAAATCAAATGTCAATATATATATATATATATATATATATATATATATATATATATATATATATATATATATATATATATATATATATATATTTGTATATGAAATGTACTAATCCTATATATCATGATCATAATACAATTCCTGTCCTGCAATATGAAGGTAAACTTTAAGTAAATCGCTAACGTGGTATGGTAGTTTCTTTTTGTACACAACATAGTAATTGCTATTTAAGATATTACTGTTGAATTTCGCAGTATTTCTTTCACCCACCCTTCTCACAGTTCGTTCCATTGTATCCCGATGCACAGCTACACGAGTAGGCGTTGTGGCCGTTCTCACATTCACCTCCATTCTGGCAAGGAATAGTTTCGCATTCGTCGAAATCTGCACGAGATGGAAAGTAACCGATTTTGAAAACAACCGATGTTGTAAACGAGTAATACATGGAAACCATGTTGATACAATGATTAGCATTTGTCTAAGTAACTTTATGTATTCGATTCGCCGCTCATTATACAACAATTTTCTTTAGAGAGTGTGCATTTTCAATAGCAAATAACTGTGAGCGTGCAGATATCCACCGTCAAAAAGAGTTTCCATAAGAGATCATCTAAATGCCTTTAACACTGTCACGTTTTTGCAGTGATAATTACAGCTCATTTCTAACTGCAGATCTTGTGATCGATCATGGGCGGCAGTATACCAGAACATACCTTCACAGACAGTTGCGTTGTACTGTGTGTAACCGGCCTGGCAGACACACTTGAAGGTACCAATTGTGTTGTTGCACGTGGCGTGTTCGTCACATGGGTGATCATCGCACTCGTTGATGTCATTGTGACAATCTCCGCCCTGGAAGCCGTCCGGACATTCTTCACATCCTCTTGTCTCGTTGCACACAGTGTCAATGTCACGACAGTTGCAGTCACGAAGACAATCCTTGCCCCACGTGCCGCTTGGACAGGCTGTATGAATGGAGATACACAGATATATGTATATATGATGTCCTGGTGCAGCTAGAATTGACTACTCACGACTTCACAATTTAACTGATATGCTCCTTTAGGTGCATTTCTCTCTTTAATGGGTTTATACATATTATTAAGTAACCGTCCAAAAGGCGTATACAAATATTAAAATAAGTGATTAACATATATCTAATATGAGACGCAATAGATTTTATCAAACCGAATTTAGTTGAATTAACCTTTGAACATTGAAACTCTGCCAGCGTGTATCGGGGAAGGAACCCTAAGGTTCGATATACTATAAAATCTATGCCATTGGTACTGCATTATTTCTTATGACTATGTCTTCGTCCAAAAATATCAGGCAACAAAATGTCAAGCTATTAACAAAACACAGTTGACAGGCATTTCTAAACTGTTTACCAGTTATAAATACTAATAGCCAGTGTTTGACGACACACTTTATAAATCGTATTGGACAATGCTGATAAAACATAATGACTGGCATCGTAGTTACGTTTGCATCCTTTCTTATCCTTCATCAGTTGGAAGCCGTCGTTGCAGCTACAGTTGAAGCCACCGTCAAAGTTCGTGCAAGTGTGAGCGCAACCACCGTTGTCCGTGTCACACTCATTCACATCTGCAACGGATCATTCCATACAAGAATGTTATATAACTAATTATCGTGCAAGTTGTAGTGGTAAAATGTTAATGACTAGCTTGGTACGCAATAACCCCGTGGACGTCAAGGTCATCGCGACTTTCGCCCGCCATAGCACACCACAAACTCTCGTCGACATAGTCATTTTTATTTATCCTGCTACTGATTTGATATATCACGTTATATCCATATACTGGATGGTGGATGATAACTCAAAACAAGAGAGCGCTGACTAATAGCGAATTATGCGATGCATTTATATATATATATATATATATATATATATATATATATATATATATATATATATATATATATATATATATATATATATATATATATATATATATACATATATACTAGTAGCTCGCATGAAGTAGCACACACAAATATTGCATTTTGAAACAGAACGTAGCCATTGGCATTAAATGTATTGGCAATGCATACAAGAACATAACACCTACCGAAACAAGTTGTGCTGTCATTAGCGAGTTTGTAGCCAGATTTACAGAAACACTCAACGGCTGTTGTCGTGGATTGTTTGCAATTGTACGAACAGGTTATGTTCGCACACTTGGTCTTCATGTCCTCACCTGCAAGATAGTGATTTATTCCAATTAAAGTAATCGTATCTGCGAACTGTTGGTGTATTATCAGAACAGGAACAAATTGCCCCCTATATTATGCAAATGTCAGTATATACCACATTTGATTATTTCCATGTTAGTTTAAGGACAAATATATCATTGTAGGCTTCATTTCAGGTGCAGTTGCAAGAAGAGTTTCTATGTTGCTACATTAACAATTTATTGGTTAAGAACTGCCTCACGTACTATATGAAGACATAAACGAAACATTGCTATTAAGTAACGTCATTTAAATACTCAGATCATGCAATATTAAAGCTAGTGGGATATGCGTAGCCCCTATCGCAGATACTCATTAGCATATATCTAGTCTAACACACAACTACAATGCTTCGTAATCCGCAAATACACACTTGGTAACAATCTACTTAAATCAGCGGCTCGATTTGCATATTGACAATATACCTGTTTATGAAAACCTGTTCCTTCATTGAGCACGATGTACGTGGCGCTAACATCATATATTGAATACATATTTGTTTGTATGTACGTCCAATCACTCACTGATGTTGCATGTCTTGTTGTCCGCTGTGTTCAGTGTGTACCCGTCGATACAGCTACAGTCAAAACTGCCGTTTGTGTTAGTACACGTTTGTTCGCACTCAGCCGTTCCCACAGCACACTCGTCGATATCTGAAAAACATATTTTCACACTGTTTAAATAATAAGTTAATCAGATATATATATATATATATATATATATATATATATATATATATATATATATATATATATATATATATTCGCCTTTTCCCACTATGTGGGGTCAGCGGCCCGAATTCCTGATTTCCATAATGTTCTGTCATGGACATCGTCTGGGGTGATCCGCAGATCCGACATGTCCCTTCGGATCGGACGCAATCCATCCGTCTCCCTCTTGGTCTCCTTCTTGGTCTTTTTCTTGGCACTATCATATCAACAACTGCTCTCACTTCATTGTTTTCTTCCATTCTCTGCATGTGTTCATACCAGCGTAGTCTCATTTCTCTGAGTTTCTCTTGTATGCTATTCACTCCTAGCTCCTTTCTTATGTCCACACTTTTACTTTGTTTCTCATTGTTACAACTTTAATTCTTCTAAACATCCTGATTTCTGTTTTCTCGAGAATACGTTCCTCCTTCTTTCTAACTGTCCACCATTCTGCTCCATACAGAAGTACTGGTTTAATGACAGGCATGTAATGCTTCACCTTTAATTTCCTTGCATTTCCCTTGCGAAATTGTCTTACTATTACATATCTTACTATAATAAATATGTAATATAGTATAACACATGTGTGCATGTATATATATATATATATATATATATATATATATATATATATATGCATCTATGTGTTATACTATATTACATATTTATTATAGTATATATATATATATATATATATATATATATATATATATATATATATATATATACATGCACACATATACACATGTTCAAATTACAAATGCGATGACCAAATCTTCTTCTTGCGCCGGTATATCCCCTCCCGTCAAGATGCTGAGTACTGAGTAAACAGGTGGTGTTTGATGATTGAAAGGGAAAATACTGTGTGTGTATATACAAAGTGGTTTACCTTGAGTGTAAAGTATGTATATTGCTACGTCCTGGATCAAACCCAAACCACCAACCTGTACAGTCTTTGTTGTTCGGCATCAGTTGATATCCATCGTTGCATGTACACCTGAAGCCGACCTTTTGGTCGACGCAAATCTGCTCACAGTCGTGATTTCGTTTTGCAGGGTCACACTCGTTAATCGCTGTTGAAACAATCATCAATACTTATAATAAGATTTATTTCTAGTTGTTTCTCCCGGACAAACATCATTGTCACATGATGTGTCATCCTTGGTTTTCAGCATATCAGTTCATCCCATGATCAAAACGTAAACAGGAAACAACAAGTGCACAGTGAAACCCTGCTTGAACATTGGGTATTTTAATAGAACTATAAATTCTGCACACACGCGCACGCGCACACGCGCACACGCGCACACGCACACACGCACACACGCACACACGCACACACGCACACACGCACACACGCACACACGCACACACGCACACACGCACACACGCACACACGCACACACTCGACACAAAGCTATTGGAACAGCATCAGTCACAAGTTATACTTAACGCCATCAACTACAACTCCTGACTATTCAGTATCATCAGTAAGCAAACAAACAAAGAGGTGTAATGCCTGAACAGCGACATTCTTCAAACGTATGCAATTGCAAGCTATCCCACAATTGTATTATCTATCACAACACAAATTTAGCTTTTGCAATACCAGGTACTCTTTCCTTTCCAGATTGTCGACATTTTATGGCGTAGGCAAAATGTAAAACATACCATAATCCTTAGTATATTTATAAATCCGTAACATTAAATTATAAATACACTGTCTGTCATAGATACCTCATGGGATAATTGTGATGGACTTATATGTGACTATTATTTTTATCTTGATTTGAATAATAACGCAGTGAAATCGTACTACCATATTGCGGTGATAATTTATTTCAGGGTATCCTTCTGTAAGAGTTAGTCTGTCACTTACAATTATGTATTTACCATAATATAAAAAGGACACCTGCCTATATCCTGTCTTCCGAAAACAGAGTGAACAAGTTACGAAATGGCGGTCGGTACCAGATATTCGAATTTCAGTTTATCAAACAACCGTCCGATACACTAACTGCTCGACAACCGCGTCCTAGAAGGCATTATGAAAAACACTGCAATGATAGGATTTATTAACCAGAATTGCGTGGAAAACTATGTGCAATATCATCACGAATGATACAACATCTGGGACTTACGCAGACACGTTCCCTCATCCTCCTCGGTTCCGTTCGGACACTTGCTGCACTGGAACGACTTGCCGCTGGATCCTTCTGCTTCCGGGGTCACGTCAGTACAGTTCGTGCCCTGTGTACAAGGGTTGTCTTGGCAACCGTCAAAGTCTGACTCGCAATGGTCACCTGATGGGACATGAGAAAAGGTACCTTGATGCTAAGGCATTTTCCTGACTGTTATTGTCTGCAGTATGATACTGATTATGTTAGTGTAATGCTACTAAAACCACATGAATGAACTACATTGTTTTTTCAATATACAACACATTGAAGAATGTGTCACGACGGTACTAATCAACAATACTTGTAAATGCTACATATTATTTTATTTAAAATACAAATTTTGCTAAATTAGCAGGACACTACGTACCAACAACACGGGTATGCATTTCTTTGGTTGATAAATATAAAAAACAATCATGACAAACCTGTTCTCTCTATTGTTTGCTTAACGTGCTGCATTTATTGTAATAACAATTCTACTTCTCAATGCTGTTTCGGTTATATTTCGGTCGTTCAACATGAAAATATTCATCAAAACAATTGATGTATAACGTACCCTCCCAACCAATAGAGCAGTTGCACTGGACGATCCTGAATGTATGTTTCAGCTCGTAGCCATCGGCGAGAAGGTCAAACAGACATTCCCCGTGGCCGGAACAGTTGCACAGATTAATTGAGACATCAGCGGCAGCTACACCTCCCTTGCCGTCCGATGCGGTAAACCTTAAATAGAGAATATTTAGTTATTACTAATATTAGTTGCAATTCCTCTTTGCAGACGTAACTAATTCACGTATGTTTCGCTTGTGGCATATATATATATATATATATATATATATATATATATATATATATATATATATATTTCACTTGTTCAAAAGAGCAAGTTACAAGTTACTACGATAGCTAGTTTCAAGTAGTGGTACGGACATCCTCCTTTTAACGAATATTTCATTTTCTTAGTATTTTATATATATTGTGTCAGGCGCCGTATGACTAATTCCTGTTTTATAATTATTGTTATGACGCAACTGTTAACCTATATGTTTTGGTGTTAATTATAGGCAAAACGAGATGGGGTGGATGTAGCAAAACAAATTTGCAGTATCGATAAATAGTCATGTCCACTCGCCATCTTGCTGTTTATGCTATGGATAGCAATGCTGTTAAACATTGTTAAATATTGTGAAATCAGATAATACGTGTAGGTAGATTTGTATTGAAATGCGCAACACATACGATATATTCACAAGGTCCATGTTGGTGGGCGTCCACTTGTATTCGCCGTCTTTGAAAGTGGAGTTATCCGGAAGAACCGAGTCCAATTCAATCTTAACGGTGTCACCGTCTGAGTCGAAAGTGGACACTGTCAAGATACATTCTTCTCCTACCGTCACATTGAATGTCTTGTCGACGGTTATATTTGGACTCGCGTTGGCTGCAAAGATAAGGTAATGTGAATGTGCCAGTCAAGGAAACAGTAATATCTTTGAAAAGTAACGCAACGGGTATTTCTCGTGTAATCGCTATTACACGACGTAAATATGTATATCTATATACTATATATATATATATATATATATATATATATACATATATATATATATATATATATATATATATATATACATACATACATACATACATACATACATACATACATACATACATACATACATACATACATACATACATACATACATCTATAGGTTTGTCTTTTGAAAACGGTTCCTCGGAGCGACACACATAACCAAACACTTACCTAGTGTAGCTGCATCCTGTTCATTCTTGGAGTTAGTTGCCAATGTCGCAGCAGCAGCATCTTTGTTGCCTTCAAGTGTTACAAATATATCGTCATCATACACTTTTGTATCCGTTGTTTCAACAATATTCCCAAACCCACGTTGGTAACAAACACATTAAACGTTCTGTCTAAACTACATTATATTAAAAACTAGTTATATTCATATACACTCAGGAACCAACCACAGGAAATTGGTTCATTTGATAGGTTTGCCATTGTACTTCAGTGAATGGATAGAATATAACACCAATTACATCAGTGGCATGTAATGTAATGTAATCATAGGTATCATTAGTTAAACAAAACATAGCATAGATGAAAATATACAAACACTATTATACCCTTCCATTGTATATGGTCTGTATTTTGCTCATAGTATTGTGATTATGGTGACAATAATATTTATAAAAACACAAATGCCATTACCGTTGCTAATCCGCCAATTGAGAAGATCAATATTGGTTTATAAATTGATTAATTACTTGTTCATTTTAGCTACACGAAAGGAGATTTTATACAGTCATTGGAGATCTTAGTAAAAGTTGATTTGTTAAAACAATTATTATAATATCCTACTAACATAATAGCATAACTGGAAGCGATGTTTTGTAGTTTATAAATATACCTACCTGTAACTGCGAAATCAAAGAGACATTCTTTGTTATCCCCGCAAGTCGCCTTTGCATTCGCTCTCTCTGCGTCCGTCATGTTGTGGAGTACATCCTCAAGGAAGAGCGGTTTGAACCCTTTGTTCTTGAACGTCGAGTAACTCTCGCCCGACGCGTAATAGAACAGCGAGTCGACGGCCAATATTCTCCCTGGAGACAACCGGGACGTAAAGCACATGAAATCACAACACATTCGCCAAAAAGAAACAACGAAATACTAATAAATTCAATTAGCACATTGACATAATTACATTATCTATACAAACAAGGATGTTTGACATATCAAAGGTATCAAAACTGTTGTCGCTAGGAGCATTCGCTAAAGAAGGATAATTGTATCATTCGCTTTCTTTTCGGTGTATTTTATATAAACGTGGATCTAGGAATCGTGGTAAATGTATAAGTCTGGCCGCCTTCCAAATTGCTCATGCAATCCAGCCAAATGCAGGATTGCAGGCTGCTTGATTCATTGGAAACGCAAATATTATAGCAATTACATACACCGTTCTCCAAATTGATAAAATATCGTCTTCTCGGACGAGCTGTTTGACAACGCCACGGCGTTCTCCCCTGGCGGCAGGAGGTCGTCCTTGGGGTCGCCATTGAACACTCCCATCAGGCCTTTTGTGTGGTTCTTGAATTTGTCTGACGCTCCGACGGTGATGTCGAGCTGCTGCGCAGTCACGCCGATCGTTAACGAGAATCCTGCGCCAAAACAGCGTCATTCTTGTGGAAGGATGCTTAACACAAACACTATTATGAATACTCAGCCATAGCTCCTTTATCGCGCGTAATGTTATACGTGGATACAGACCCTATGTTTTATTTATTTTTAATTCATTATTAGTAGATCACTACATTGACTTAGGCTATGTAATTTTAATGTTGTATTGATTATTTTAAGTAAGTTGTTAAAACCTATGTCATATATCCCCCAACACTTTAGTAATCTACATTTCCATTAAGCATTTCGCAGTAAATTTATCTTTATTCTTCTAACTTTACAATTACTCTAGTGAAATATCAACGAATGGTTGACTGACGCGGATCGCTGATAGTGATAGGAATGTTACACTTTAAATTTGTGTGTCGTTCAAAACTTACCTTATCGTCTCAAATAAAAAGCATGGTGTTTGACAACAGTATTTAACGGAATTATTTCCATAACAACATATTATAAATAATAACGATAAATGTAATCATGTTAAATATGTTATGCAATTCATTTGTATCATATATAAGTCATAAAGAAACGTTAATTATCATAGTATTTGTTACTTATCAACATTGATGAAAAACACATCCATATTTAAGTCAACTCGATGTGCAGGTGCATGTACTTACCTGATTTGTATGAGACTTCGACCTGGGTAGCATTTGTCTTTGTTAGCGTAACGTTGTCGAATTCGTTATCATCAGTTAAGTTTGCGGCGTTGAACCAGTTCGTCATGTCCTCGCCATTCACGAAAATGCCCAGACCTATTCGTCACGACACAATACATATGTCCTGATGTACACATTAATGATTCAGATCACTTAAACTGTCTTACTACATTTCACACAACACATTTTAGTTTTGCAAGACTGGATCTTTGTCCACATTTTTAAATAGTTTAGGTCGACTGGTGCTGAATGTCACATATTTAGTAATCAGCCAAACATTAATAAACTTTAATACGATCATACAATTCACCAGCATAAGTCGATCCGCGCATAAAAGTAGGTGGTGTATGGTAAGCGATAATATAATTATTTGATGACACAGTTGACGACTGTTCATATCAGTTTCACTCTCATGTATATATATATATATATATATATATATATATATATATATATATATATATATATATATATATATATATATATATATATATATATATATATATATATATATATATATATATATATATACATACTTACGGAATAATTAAATAGTTATTATGTAGAAAAGTATGTGTAAATTTAAATAATAACTTGTTCAGAACACAAATGTGATGCAAAACTAATTTCTCGTACCTTCCCGATTGGCGTTCATCCCGACGTGAACTGTGTCCGAGTCAATGTCTTTAGCAGCGAACGCACTGAACACGGTCGCGTCCATCTCTGTTCCGTTGGCGTCGCGAGCCTTCGCCGTGCGGCCCTGCAGTGTGAAGTTGCCGTGTGTCGTCTCCACAAGCGTGTACTCGCCCAGACCGTTGTAGGTGTACTGGAAGCCGTCCAGTGTGCGGATATGTGGGTCTCCGTAGAACCAACCTGCCGCAACCAAACGAAATGACGACATAGGTTATATCGTGTTGAATAATTCTGTAACAAAACGCTTTTTTCAGTATATCGATTGTTGAGAAGAACCCTTTATGTATTCACCTATCAGCAAAAAATACACTTAGCGCACAGGATAACTTCTAAGTTCCATCGCATACATGAAAACACAATTTTACGAGTGGTAGGTTCTGTACAGCCTACTTTCATAAACACCACAGCGTTATCGCATATGCATGCAATGGATACTGTCGATGGCACACACATATTAGATCGTAATGTATAAAACATTTAGTAGAATGTTGTAAACAGGCGTAATCTGTGCAAATAGGTAAGAGTTGTAAAGCTATTTACTAACCGATGAATGGAGGGATATATCCCCAGCAGTAGTCAATCGGCCGGAGATAGGTGAAATATTCGCAGTTGTCGCTGTATTGACAGCACCATCGTTTTGGTCGGACGTCGTTTATCTCATGTAACGTGCGCCAACGACGATGAACTAAAGACGCGTGACTTCCGCGGCCATCCGTCGCAGTGATGAGGGAGCCCCAGTAGTTGTAGCAGCACTCCTGTATTACAAAGTGACTATTCTGACCATGTCGTTGTTTTTATTTGGTGGCGCGAGCAGTTGGTATAGTGATATGCCGTGTGGGTGTAAACATAATAGAATGTTGCGTATTGTCTATTGTGGAACAAATATGCTGCTAGAAACATGAAGGTGCCAGTTCGGTGTTAGAACACTGTATGTGATTAATCGTATTTGTGCCAGAATGTAACAAAAAAGACACTCCATCCGAGATTGCCACTGTCATCCACAATAACATGATAGAGATAGTTGACGAATATGAATGTCTCTGCCCGACAATTGACAGTAGGTTGAGTACCACCAGCCAAGGTACTATTACATATAAACACAGGTTTTTTGAGGGGAATGAAATTGCCTATGTTTCGAAACGGTGGCGGGTCTGCATTGAACTACCGTCCACTCGATTGATAGTCCAGCGCTCTACCGAGCGACCATCGCATGCTTACGCAAACTGTACGAAAAGCAGGCTTATGTAATATACTCATAGCATAAATATCAAATCACATATTCACATGACGAATACACAGTTCTCTCCCCGTCCAGCAGATTTAGAAATATCACATCCAAAACAAATAGGAAACGTTTGTCATAAGTTTTCATATCTGCACGGCTATTTAACGACACACGATGTTTCCACGAGATGCACGTGACATTCATTATATATGCTGTATGCTGATGTTATTAGTTGTATTACTTATAATTATAATATTATACATTATACTGTGTATCAAGATTCAGGCTTATGTATTGCATAATATACATATACATATACATATATATATATATATATATATATATATATATATATATATATATATATATATATATATACATGAGTGTGTGTGTTTGTGTGTGTGTATACATATATATATTATTATTATTTTATTTATATATTCAAATAGGCGCTACAAAAGGACTTTCCTTCCGGCATAATAACGTGTCATTGTATCGTATTGTATTGTGTTGTATTGTATTGTATTGTATTGTATTGTATTGTAGTGTAGTGTATTGTATTGTATTGTATTGTATTGTATTGTATTGTATTGTATTGTATTGTATTGTATTGTATTGTATTGTATTGTATTGTATTGTATTGTATTACGTAGCATTGTAGCCAATGCAGGCAGTATTTTTCGGACAGATGCAACCTGTAATGTCTGACAACATATTATACACCTTTTTTAATTTTGCGTATGACTACAACAGTTAGCTGTTACTATACAATATGTAATTTGTTATTTGTGTATACAATGAAAATGGTAACTATTACCTGTAGTGAAGTAGTTGATCATAGCATGAGTATGGTTTATGTAATTAGGCATTATTGTAAACAATGTAGCTTAACATGTGTATTCTCACCTGAGACGAAAACCACCATGGAAGACGTTCGTAGTAACACCGTTTCTCGTAATGTGTTCCGTAGTACAGCGACCAGTCGAACGTCCAGCGACTGTCCATTGCCGCGAGCCGTATGTCGCACGGACAGGGCTGTGTCCAGCTCAAGTAGAATCGAACAAGCCACAACCATCTCACCTCGCCCGCGAACCAGTTGAAACACTTATGTTCGTAGTTTACCTCGTGCCTTCTCGACGATACGCGGAATATATAGCGGCCGTATTTGCCTGCATGTCATATCATTACGATTTATAATGCCTGCGTGAAATACACGATACCATAACATGTTTAGATTACAAACAATCTGGATAGGTTATCTTGCTACATCATGGCCCTTTGAGGACGTAATAATTATCGACGTACAAAGGAAACAAGCAGAGGAAGACTCATGTCCTCATATAAATGTTTACAAAATTAGGTTGAATGTGAAAAACCGTATTACTATGTTGGTTGGCAAGTAAATGCTTCGTCATATTATACTGATTTTATGTTACGCACACTATATGTACCGTACCACTTTGTGGCAATTTATAGTTTGTAAGTACTTCAATATAATACGAGTCAAAAATATTGCTTTATCGCATCTTTGAATACATCTTCCCAACAACGCTGCAATTGCAACTGAAATATCGATAAGGTGTTTTATCCTACCCGTGTTTCCCATCCGATTTTGCATTCGGAATGCCGTCCGTTTCATTGATGGTGCTAACTGCCGTGATTGTTCTTGGTTGTCCTTGTACGACAAGTACCCTATCATGCTTCGTCGCAGCGTATACTCGTTGTCCCATCCCATGTCCATGTAGTGGTACATAGCGAAGGTTTCGTATCGTGATGCATCGTAAGCAATGATCAGTTGGTAGGTGTTGGGCTGCGGAGAGAAAACAGGGATATCAACTCGAGAAGTGTAAAATGCAACTTCAAATGCGATGTTGATCTTGTCTTTATTAACGAAATTTAAGTATGTTTTCAACTCACCGAATCGTACCACCGCGAGTAGTACATGCGAGGTAGCATTCTGTTCCAAGTGATCACCATCACCCAAGAGACGTCCGTCACTGACACGCCGCCATTCTCGATGACGTCATCTTTGGCATGGTCGATCGCATGCTGTGTGATAAACGAGATGTGTACTGGGTCGATGTGTAAAATGTTTACATAACCTTGCAACTCATGATCACATATGTTCTAGTATGCATCGTCTGAGTTAAATACACATCTATTCTTATTTACGTTCGCAGACACAGGTATTTTTATTTCGCTACGCGAAGTGTGGCAATTTGTATCTATCACATTGCAAATTATGTTAGTATTTCGACAATTGTTTAAAATAATAACGCGTGTTTTTATTGATTTAAATTGATTGTTTTTCAGAAGAAAAATGAAAGAGAGTAAGAATAACTTTATTCGCAACGCAACATGTACAAGAACAAACATAAGCAAAATAATAAAGTGTCAGTGTATTGCACTGCATGGCTGTCACTTGGCTAAAAGCCGTCTTCCAGTGACACCATCATCATTGAAAATAACCATCATCACTATAGATATACAATACACATGTGTGCTATTACAACACAATACAACAGGATCATTATTAAAGTAAAATTGGTCATATTTTTTGACATCACCAATATTGTACTAATAAGATGAATATATAAAGTATGCAGTTTGTCACTGTTTCTGATGATATCTTAGACGCTTGAACCAAATACAATATAAATTAGTATAAATACGTTTTACTGTAAAAAATTTAAAAAACATAGATAAGCATGGATGAATCCAAACAAGATTTAGCATGACTTAGGCAAGTTATAAGTATGAAATAAAACACTATAGTAAGTAGCAACTTAATTGCAATCTTGACATCTAGGGTTTAAACATATTACTTGACTTTTGTAAGTGTCTAAGTAGAAAACACGTAACATCCGTTTAAACTTCGACCTGTGATTAACGTTTCTTATTTGTTTATCAATGTTGTTCCATATTCTTGTAAAATTATGTCTAGGTAGCTTCAAAGCAAAGTTAGTTCTGGGTTTCTCTTGAACAAGAAGTTTGAATTGTCTGGTTATTATTTTATCTGTATCAACATTATTTTTCTGAACGACTTAGGTAATACATCATGTTCAAAATCGTACATAAATAACGAAGCCTGCAGTTTAAATGCATCCACAATTTTCAGTATTTTTGTAGACTTAAATAAGGGGTCTGTATGACTCCTATATCCTTTTTTATTGATTATTCTTAATGCACGTTTTTGTAAAATGTCTTGTTTATTAGTGTTTCCATTACCCCAGGCTTGTATACCATATGTTATATGACTGTGAATTAAAGTATAATATAATGATATTAGTGATTTATGTGGCAAGATATGTTTGATTCTATTATTGCAAAAATGGCTCGAGATATTTTCGAGCTGATTACATTAATGTGTTCTTTCAATGTTAAATGTTTATCTATATGTATTCCTAGGAATTTCACGGATTCATCTTTATTGTACTTGCCAATCTGGTTAATAACTTCGTTGTTTATTTTAATACTACCTTTTACTTCATAGTTACTATATATAGATACATGTGATTTTAACGATATAGGTATACAATATTGGTTGAAGAAACGTACGTATAAGATGTTTATCTCTCCTTTTTTCTCAATATCAATATGATTCTGTTTTGTTCTTTCTCTGCCCTCTTTTCTTTCTCCATGTATATCCGCCTCACTTTGACAATTACACACTGTTTCTGACATTATGTGATGTACGTGTTAATACATATTCAGTTAGTACATATTACCTTGCAATATATGAACACTAATACTGTACTGTTTAACATTCATGTGCATGCCACCCATCAATTATATCACATATTTGTTTGTTAATGGAAACATCGTTTCGCAATATAACACCTGCTGACAAATTCGCACCAACCAACCTTCACTCGAGCCTTGTCGGTGGGCGTTGACCCGGGTTGTGTCAAGTCATACATGTGGTAGTAGACCTCGCCACCTCGAGCGTTGTTGTCCGTCCACAGAGGCGCCAGCATGGCAAAGCCCTGCTTCTGGGCAGTCTTTCGTTTGGCATTACCCAGCATGTTCTTGTTCAGTCTGCTTGGGTAGCGACTCTCGAAATTCAATCCGAAGGTGACGTAGCCGTTTGAATAGATCTGAATTCAGTAGAGAAGTATACCCTTGTAATGTTGCTACGTACTCATGATATAGCAAATTCGAGTGGTTGTTGAAACTACAGCAATAAAAACAAGTCGTGAATGTTAAAAACTGCCGTTGCGCACGGGATAAAATACATGCTGCGATCTAGTTGATCAATGTCGACATATTCAGGTGAAAATCCACTCAGAGTTCGATGATATACTGCTCATAGTCGTCAAATGTTCCAGCGATGACACATTAGCATTCACAATATAAGCTACTATTGTAGGTGATTGTTGCAGCTGTGATTGATAACAGCATGTCAATTAAGTAAAAGTCTAACATCGACATAGTACACACGTATCAGATTAAATCAACCATATGTTATTTACTAACACTGCTGTAATCAGATTGGCACAAGTGACACAATTACTGCAGTTAGTGTAGTTTGTGTACCCAAACTGTTTAGATTACAAATGTTCAGAACATTGATATTCTGCATCGTACTTATTTACTGTTTATTATTGGTGTTGAATGTTTTCCATGTACCTCAAATTGGTATTTTCAATACGGACTTTAGGAGTAAGTTTTAACAACACGTTAATTTTATAGAATGCACTTCTCAGTATTTTCCATATGCTATTATCATATTCGTGATTTACGACGATTTCTTGTGTATTTGGCTGTTTCTGATGCAAAAAACCTCTGCATCTGTTATTGATAGACTGGACTCTTGTAATTCCACTTTTCAGAATATTGCTGTTACGAATCTTAAAAAGTTTCAACGTGTTCAATATAGCCTACAAACGTATGTCACTACGTCTACATGTATTACTATGACACTTCTAAGTTATAAGCATTGGTTTTCTCCCTGACATCGTAGCATGTTTAGATGTTCACATTTACTTACCAGGCACTTTCATTTAAACAACCCTCCTATTTGCGTTCATAAGATCATCTAGTTCTGATGTACATTCTGTCACTAGAGTGAAGACGCTAATACAGAGACTAGGGTTTGGTCTGTAGCTCCACCTTTTCCTTGGAATATGCTTCCTTCTAGTGTTAGGTCAGTTAAACATATTGCCAAGTTCAATGATCATTTATTCTCGTACCATTATACCATTGCCTATTCACCATATATCCATGGGATATCACTCCATTCAATCCACCTGCTGACAAACGGAATGTTTATCGACTCTGATAATTGATAACCTTTGAATTGATGCGCCTCTGGGCTTGGCTTCCAAGGAATTACGCGCAACAGAACTTACCGTATCAGTATCATCATTGCTGACTGAAAGTATCACTGAGCACTAATTATATGGAAATGCTATCAGGATATTTTAATTACATTTGCTTGTTAAATTATTTAATAGTAAATACACGTAAAGGACATATTTCGCAAATACGACACTTCCGTTACCATGTCTTGCTATATACAACGCTGGTGGTGGTATTAGGTATCGGATGTTTGTTGTTCGAAGAGATGATGGAAGGTCGAGGAGAAAGGCAGTTGTTTTGTAAACAGTGATGGCAAAGAATATTACAAAACACGAACGAATTAATCGGCAATTCCAGGTTTGTACCTTCATACGCTTGTACTGTCCGTTGAATATCTGTATCTTCGGGACTCGCAGGAAGTCGGAGGCACAACTCTTGCCGCTCCAGTCGCAGTAGTAGGAGGCGTCATGTCCAAGTTGGCGGTCGCCCTGTCTGATGCCGTACTGGTAGTACTTGTGCCTGATCACTGCAAGCAGTTTTCACGTTTGTAATCTTAACGGTTACATCAATTATGAACGAAGCATATGTATGTGTTAGGTTCTGGAAACGTGCTTTCTAGCAGAAGATTATAGGAGCCACATTATGCAAAGAGTGGTGTCGTGTAGTATGTAGTGTTTAGTTTGTGTCTCGCACTCTCCCTTTCTGCTAGAGCCGTCACATAGTTCCTTGGAGCACAAAGGCAGCTGAGTGCGTAAATCGCCCTGCTGGTACATAGCCTATCCAAATGGAATACTCTGGCACAATCTTTTTTCTGGTATGCCACTTGTGGCCCCAGGCCCTGGCAGCGGCGGGGAGGCAGCGAAATCCAAATCCAGCAGTTATCCTTGCGACTTTTGATAGAGATACATATCGAGATGCAAGCAAACATGGCTGTGGTGGTATGTGTTCCTGAAAAAGTCTTATGTCACAGTTCCAACAGAAATGGTGATGACAACAGTGAGGTGGATGGGAGAGTCAGAAGCTGCGACAACGCTGGCAGAAGCAATGTACGAGAAAATAACAAGATGAGTTGTAATTGGTATGATTATGTCGACAAATTTATCTGTTAACATCGGCTTGAAGCAACGCGTTCCAATAGTTATTTATCATGAATGAATTACCTATCGCATTGGATGGGAATTAAATGACACATTAAATGGATGTATTTCAAAGGAATGACTAAGGGGACGGCAAATGAAACGTGGGTGTGCGACGTCGCATACAAGATGGAAAGAAAGCTTGGAGAAATGTCGATGGAGTAACGCTGGACAGTCTTATTTCAAAACTAAGGTGAAACTTACAATGACACTGTAAGAGCATCAGCAACAACAAACTATAAGTTTGTGGGAAGAATTCGGCACAATGGGTAACAAGTCCAATGTGGACATAGAGAAGAAATATGAAGGATTTGAGAAAATAAATTGGACTGCAAAGAGCTAAATAGTAGGTTTGGTGATAAGTCGGATGAGATGGGCAGGTCAAGTGGAAAGGATGTATGCAGAAACGTTGCACAGATACCAGAAACAAACAACACACTAAAGACACAGAAGAAGAGGAACTCCGCATTTAAAGTTAGAGTGTGACGAGGAACATGAATAGACCGGTGGAGCACAGTAGACTGGGAAAGGCGGCTGGAGACAGAGTTATATGGAAAGAGCGGAAGAACAGAGTAGTATTCAAACTAGCAGTATTCGAACTAAACCTCACTCATGGATAATGGGATCAAGGAGGATTACGCATATATGAAAACAAGGAATACATTTAGTAATGGGTATTTCTCCGAAATATGCCAACACACATTATGCATACAAAACAAACCCGAACGTATAACAATGTTATAAACACATTTTATATACACCCCAGTTTACAAAGTTACGTAAGATAATTGCTATCGTAGTTAGTGTATGTAAGGTGGTTCAATCTTCATCATAACGACAAATAGACAAACTTACCATCGTGGCAAACAATTCCTTCGTACAAATCATACACACAGGTGCATTCGAAAGCGTTGATTTTGTCTGTGCACGTTCCTCCGTTCTCACACGGACTGCTGGCGCATTCGTCAATATCTGTCACAATATACACTCGGCTATATTTAATTGCAATGGAGTATGTAGCAATATAATATAAACAATACGCATGTAATTGGCAACAAGGGTTCGAAAAAGTATATATGTCGTAGTTTCATCAATAAATACAATGACCATTCCCCACAAGCTTTGTTTTTTGCGCCTTATTAATGATAATAATTAATATGTACAATTATTAAATTAATACTATTATATATATATATATATATATATATATATATATATATATATTTGCAATAGTATATGTGCTGGTATTAACGACCGCAACACAATGACATGTATCCAGTTGTCAACATACCGGTCTCACACCTGTCGCCAGTGTAACCTGCCGCGCATGTGCAGCTGTATGCGTTCACCTGATTGTGACACGTCGCTCCATTCAAACACGGATGGGCCTCACACTCGTTGATATCTGAAAGTAAAACGACACGACATAGGTGTGAATGGCTTCTGCCACAAACATACTACTACAACTACTACTACTACTACTGCTACTGCTGCTGCTGCTGCTGCTGCTGCTGCTG
>OZ024855.1:33427085-33432085 GCA_964017155.1 Oasisia sp. SBJ-2009 | reverse complement strand
GCTAACCTCCCACACACTCTCCTGTTTGTTATGTCATCTTCAAATTTCATTGGACTTGGATTTGTCTGCATATAATAACGTTTATGATTAACCTTTCCGAAGTCCCTCAATACTAAAATACTGTCATAAATCGTGCAAAACACTATATACTACATTTGAAGAAAAAAACTATAAATTCCGTATAGAATTTATCGAAAACTGTCAGATTGTCTAATTCCTAGTCCCGAGGCGAACACAATTGTTTAAATATATTTTTAGAAGAATTCTTCCACTACATTAGTAAGTGGAATATATTAGTCCGCCATACCTGTCTCACACGTGACGCCAGTGTAACCAGCTTCGCAGCTGCAGTTGTACAAATCGACGTGGTCAGAACATGTCGCTCCGTTTTGACATGGATGGCTGTCACATTCGTTTATCTCTGAAAGAATAAAGTGAGTGAGTGAGTAAGTGAGCGAGTGAATGAGTGACTGAATGAGGTGAGTAAATGGGTGCATGAGAGACTGTGAGAATGGGTGAATGAGCGAATTAATGCATGAGTAAGTGTGTGAGTGCAAGCGTGACTTAATGAAAGGGTGAATGGGGGAATGAACGAACGAACGAACGAACGAACGGACGGACGGACGGACGGACGGACGGACGGACGGACGGACGGACGGACGGACGGACGGACGGACGGACGGACGGACGGACGGACGGACGGACGGACGGACGGACGGACGGACGGACGGACGGACGGACGGACGGACGGACGGACGGACGGACGGACGGACGGACGGACGGACGGACGGACGGACGGACGGACGGACGGACGGACGGACGGACGGACGGACGGACGGACGGACGGACGGACGGACGGACGGACGGACGGACGGACGGACGGACGGACGGACGGACGGACGGACGGACGGACGGACGGACGGACGGACGGACGGACGGACGGACGGACGGACGGACGGACGGACGGACGGACGGACGGACGGACGGACGGACGGACGGACGGACGGACGGACGGACGGACGGACGGACGGACGGACGGACGGACGGACGGACGGACGGACGGACGGACAGAGGTCACCATAATTTATGTCACATTTTATTAAAACATATGCACCGGAAGTAGCTTCCCACCTGTCTCACAATCCAGGCCCGTGTATGCAGCGACACAATCACATGTCCGGTTGCCACCAGTTTCCAGACAAGTCCCTCCACTGGCACAAGGTTTCGCTGTACACAGTTGTCCTAAAGCAACACCAGAAAATGTGAAACACGCTACCATTCCAGCAACACAAAATCCTTTTTTTTAATTATACAATTTCAACTTTGCAAGGTACGAATGAGTTTAATTAATATGCGCATACAGATGCAGATTAAACACGGAGCATGTGAAAAACACCAAGTAATCGAAATTATTGTCGCATGGTCATGCATAAACATTATTATATCTATGTTACACCTAAACCATATATATATATATATATATATATATATATATATATATATATATATATATATATATATATATATATATATCTCTCTCTCTCTGTGTGTGTGTATGTACATATATATTGTTGTGAGCTTCGAGTGAATGTTATGCATATCCTCATTAACACTCAACAAGGAAGGACAATCCCTCCCGTAAATTGAAATGACTTTGTCCTACCTATGTTGCACGTGGAACCGTTGTAACTTCCCGTGCAGTTGCAGGAGAAACTGTTCATCAAATCTTCACATGTTCCGTTATTCATACACGGATGACTGGCGCATTCGTTAATGTCTGCAACCGGAGATGTATTTTCTTCATCCTTACTTTTTGAAATTATATCTTCTTTAATAGAAACTTAAAAAAATTGTTTCTGTGTGAAATGTGATAACCAATATATTTCCGTGCGAAATGTGAAGCGCTTTTTTGACTGTAAATTCGTATCCAGAATCCCCAATGCACCTCCTCGTCAATACTTATTTGACACCTTTAGGTCTTAGTAAATGTTACATTTAAAGAACACTTCGGTAATCCTGCTACGCCCCCGTGGTTCCTGCTCACAGGTTGTTTTCCAAATAACAACAACGTATTATAACAATATAATAAGTAATATTACATTTGCAAATGTGTTGTCGGAAATGTTGATTCCTCCTCTAGTGTTCACTCACCGACGCTGCAGTTGGAGCCAGTGTAGCCGGCCGCGCACAAACATCTATAGTCGTCGACCAGGTCGTCGCACGTGCCGCCGTTCATACATGGAACGTTTGCACAGTCGTCAATGTCTGCACAGACATAAACACATGCAGTTGCTCGGTGAAGGATTAGCATTATCCAACATTCTTAATGGAGAAGGAATTCATTATTGTAACTTCCGTATTATTGCAACTTCGGCCCAGTCCCAAGGATACATACCATTTAAGAGATATTAGTAAATAATATGCTAGCGTAAGTAGGCAGCATATATCTTAGGATTTAAGTTAGTTTGTTACGGTACTCCGCGGTTACTGGTTGTCCACACAGTAGTAGCGTGTTCTACTTAACTGAATTTTCTCGTGCATGATTGGTCACTTATTAAACACTATGCAAAATACCTACCTCGTATTCGGATTGAAACAGAAACAGGTGTGAAACTTAATATTGTGATTATAAGGACATTAATAGATGTAGACGATTAACACTATCTGATACTGTCTGAATAGCTATTAATTGTTTACTTGAATGGCTGTAGACAAACTAGTCACAGTGGCCCAGTGGCCTGTACTTATGTTTGGATTATACTTTTGCAAGGGTCGTGGTGATTAATTATGGTGAGTATAAGCGCATATAACGTTGATTTCAAATTCGTTTTGGAATTACCTGACCATTCGGTGTACATATGATTGCAAGAAGTGTTGATATGAACTATTACAATATACCATTTTAGAAAAGCAACACTCCACACATATATGCTGTCTCACTTGGTATATACGAAAATGTAATACACATACAATAAAATCGTCTCATCTGTTTTGTTAGCGGCATATCCATGTGTGACATATGTCATGTACACGTGTTGGGGGCATATCATAAAAAAACTTGTTTTCACATGTACCTGTCTCACACAGCTCTCCCGTGTATCCCGGCATGCACTGGCAGGAGAACGTGTTGATCTCTGGTGTGGAGCAGTTGCCTCCGTTCTGACATGGTGCAGACAAACACTCGTCGATGTCTACAACACAATGTTTTAGTCAACAAGTCGTGTTGTTTACGTCGTGAAACTTATAATTGTAATAGTAAGTGTAACACATCTGTGCCGCTTATGCCCTTAAACAGCTCAAAATCGCAACAAAAACAAACAAATATTTGGCGTACGCATAATCGGGGGCAGGCAACAATCGTCATAAGACAATATTTAGAGCAGTGTATGTAATGGTCGTATATCCATCATATCTTGTGTGAAATTAGACATTATTCAATATTTTGAAATCGCAAGACTCTTTACTTACAGCACATCATTCCTTTTATATTCATAAGAAGATAATGTATAACAAAATCACATAATCTAACTTCCAAGCGGCATGCCCATGTATGACATATTTAAGCGCTAAGTACCCATTTTGGGGACCATCACAACAAGTGGTTTCATATGTACCTGTCTCACATATCTCTCCCGTGTATCCCGGCATGCATTGGCAGGAGAACATGTCCACGTGGAGCGTAGAACAGTTTCCTTCGTTCTGACATGGCGCAGACGAACATTCATCGATATCTGCAATATAACGCTGTTTACTTCACAGGCCGAATTACCAAGACGTTTACGGGAAAGTCAGTAACACGCGCTAATACGGATGACATTGCGTTGCATTGCAGCAGTGTGTACCAAAATTGGTCGAGCGCTCACTCGAAAGACGCATTGAAATGTTAACGTGTGGCATACACATTTGTTGAAGGGATATGTTTCATGATTTAAAACCCAAACAACTTAACAAACTATGTAAAATTATTCATACATCTAGTGGCATTGCTTAATATGGCACACTCGCAATAACGTGTTTTCATACGTACCAGTTTCACACATGTTTCCCGTGAATCCCGGCATGCACTGGCAGGAGAACATGTTGATATCCGGCGTGGTGCAGTTGCCTCCGTTCTGACATGGCCCAGTCGAACATTCATCGACGTCTACAACATAACGTTAAATACACATAGGAGTGCTAATTTAAGCACGTGATATAAGGCTGTCAACATAATATTTAGATGATTAAATATGTATCAGTTACAACATATCGTTGTAGTCACCAAGTTTACATAATACAGTAATAACCTCAAATGCATTTTTTTGTAAACGTAAGCAAAAAATCGTAGTTCAGAGCAGAATATCCAAATAGTATATGTCCGACGTATCTCGGGGATAAATTATAATTTAGCTCTGTTTCCTAAGTAACACCATTCGACACTGTCTTATTTCCGTTCACTTCTATATCCAAAAAGTAATACGTAGTTTAATCGCCTCATCAAGCACCCAAGCGGCATACCATCGTATAACATATCTACATGTCAATTACGTGTTGGGGTTTTGGGGAACATCATAACGTCGTCATTTCAATATATACCTGTTTCGCACATCTCCCCCGTGTATCCCGGCATGCATTGGCAGGAGAACATGTTGAACTCCGGCGTGGAGCAGTTGCCTCCGTTCTTACATGGCGAGGACGAACATTCATCGATGTCTACAACATAGCTTTTAATTCCGCAAGTTCTCCTATTCTAATCATTATAATATAAAGATAATCTACTATCAATAGTTCTAAGCAACGTTACAATATGTCGGTGAAGTCGCAAAACACACACATATACTCAATACGTTCAACAGCAAAGTTACTAAACAACGACCGTGATGATTATATCGCAGGAATGTATGCAATCCATAATGTTTTTAGTTGCATATTCAACGAATGTAAGATACCATAATAGCTTACCAAGATTAACACACAACTACAAAGTGCAGTGGAGCTGAATCAACACAAGATAGGAACTG
>OZ024855.1:33414585-33422085 GCA_964017155.1 Oasisia sp. SBJ-2009 | reverse complement strand
TAATGGGAGAAAACATAGATGAGTACTTAAGTTCGATGTTTACATGGGAAAATATTAGTGCAAGTTCCAAGGGAGAGATTCGGATTATTTAATACAACTAATTGTACACCCACAAATTGTATCTTAGAAAATAAGGGATATGAAGGATAATCAATCACCTAGAGTGGATGGGATTCCTCCCAAATTACTATTGGATATTGTAGAACAAATTAGCATACCGCTTGCAACAGTGTGCAGTTTGTCATTAGAGGAGGGAGTAGTTCCGTTAGAATGGAAAGAAGCAAACATCATAACATTATTTTTTAAAGTTTCGAAAAACAAGTCAGAGAATCATAGACAAATGAGTTTAACATGGTGATTTGCAAACAATTAGAAAAACTATCTAAAGATCACTTGGTTGATTTTCTTTTTAAAAATAACTTGATAAATCCATTTCAACATGGGTTTCTAAACGCGAAGTGATGCTTAACAAATGTTATATTTTTGGGAAGTGGATACATGAGAGATCACATATATAAAAGTATCTGAACAGTGTGGAATGGAAGCAGCGAACGGAAACCAACTTATTAAATTAATTATGAGAAATATAGTGTACAAGAAAAAACAACTACTAATACCGCTGTACAAAATAATAGTTAGCCCTCATCTATAATATTGTATACAAGCAGGAAAGCCATCTAAAAACGATACTAAATGGAAACCATCTCAAAACGATACTAAA
Source organism: Oasisia sp. SBJ-2009 (assembly GCA_964017155.1). Classification (NCBI taxonomy): domain Eukaryota; kingdom Metazoa; phylum Annelida; class Polychaeta; order Sabellida; family Siboglinidae; genus Oasisia; species Oasisia sp. SBJ-2009. Next base: position 33,421,364 of record OZ024855.1, on the reverse strand, counting down.
ACTCAGGAATACTAGTTTTGAAATGCGTCAAAAAGAATGTTGTTTAACAACAGTAGAAACCAGGAGAAAGAAGTGTATAAATTCCGGTGCCGAGTGGGAATGAAAATATTGAAAGAAATATCTGTTCTCGGTTAAGGAAGGGATACGGACTAGAGGATATGGAGTCATATTAGCAAAGAAACAGTGTAGACTAGATATTAGACAATTCTCATTTACACAAAGAACAGTAAATATATGGAACAGATTATCCGCTGATTGTGTAGGTGCCAGTAGTGTTAATAATATGTTTAACAATAAAATCGACATGCATACCTAAGAAGGGTAAGGGACATTTAGATAGATTGGTGGGATTACCAATAGGCCAAAGGGTGTCCTTGTAAACATGTCATCTAGAGTTGATTCTCTAGTTGGCAATCTTGCTAAATGTTGTCTTGTTGTTAAATCTTGTTGAAGTTGATATTCCAATCATAGTAAGTAACTGTATCTGCTAAGAATGGGGTGTGATAGCACTGATCGCTTCCCTATTTTTATAAACAAAACACTTGCTCTGCAAAAATCGTTTATATGTTGTTGCTTTGAAAAGTGACATGTTTGCGCGTGTACTAAGAACCAAGATGATTTGCCCTATCGAAACTTCAAAAGGACTGTCAATACGTGACGTGAATTAAACTCGTAGATAATACAACTATAACGCTAGACGAATCTACTTAGACGTCATCGTAGATTGCCACTATGCATGTTCTAGCACATGACAACATTATTTATGTCATACCCAAGTACTCGTTTTTTTTCTCCAACGTAGGCAAATCCGCACTTTCATTGGTTATATTACTATACATTTTATTTCTGCATCGGCTACGTCATTGTGAAAGATAGATTGTGTCAACCTGCCATAATAATATCCATAATATTAAAAACGTATACGTCTATATGCATTACCCATCGAATGAACACTCACTGATGCTGCATGTTTTGTTGTCCGCCATGTTCAGTGTGTAGCCGTCGACACAGGAACACACAAAGCTGCCGACTGTGTTTGTACACGTCTGTTCACAATGAGCCGTCCCCTCAGTACATTCGTCGACGTCTGAAAAATAAGTTTATATATATATATATATATATATATATATATATATATATATATATATATATATATATATATATATATATATATATATATATATATATAAAGTGTAACTAGGTAATAAAATCAAAATAATAGTACTCAGTTTATCGTCGGTGGTTGACAGGTGAATAATTGGTGTTAGTTTTCCTAATACATGATTGGTTGATATACCTTTCATTAATTACAAATCCGGTAAATAAACTATTATGCCCAGCCATGGGATCAAACCAGCACCACCAACCTATGCAGTTTTTGTTGTTCGACATCAGTCTGTACCCATCTTTGCATGTACACGCGAAGCCCTTGCTTTGGTCGACACAAATCTGCTCACAGTCATGTCTTGGTTTCGCAGGGTCACATTCGTTAATCGCTGTTAAAACCATCACACATAGTGATAAATGTTGGCATACACCAGACATAGACCATTATTATATTATGTTATTTTAGCTACCCCAGGCACGATTGAGGTCTTAAAGAGAAAACAACAAGAACACGTGGACACATTTTACTTATCCAAAGCCACCGTAATAAACATTTTCGTGCCAACCGTATATATTTTGGATGTACAATATCATCAACAAGAAAACACACAAAGAACACATAATCAGCTATACAGCGACCATCACTCTAACTTATGCATACCATATATCACAGAAAGCGGCAGTGGTTTTACGTGAACAGGGAATGGTAGCATTCCAAATTAACATCACCATAAGATACAGCAAAGACCATCAAAAACAAACCCACACTAAGAACATGTTCATACATCATCGTAATGTTAGTCAACGTAATGATTCTGACAGCAGAAACACCACATATAACATAAGACATTTTATTGTTTACAAGAACTACAAGGTAAGTGTGTTTGTCCAAATACTAAACTTTTTTCCTGGCATGAAAATTGTGTAAACATACAGTAATATTTAATAGGGTGATAGATCCGCGATAGAAAGTAATACACATAATATGCTTTGCCAGGTATATTGTATGTGACAATGTTGATGTACTATGTCTGATTTTTATCTGGAATATCCCACTAAGATACTGCGCTGAGTGTAAATGTAAGAGTTTCCTTCTTTACAGGTGCGTGAGTACAATATGTATTGCCCATTTGTCAAACAGAATATACCAATGTCATTTGATGTTTCTTCGAATATAGATGGAAGGTATGATTAACGATATTTAAGATATTTGAACCACGGTACTTTCTTCCCCGCCTTCTCCCTGTACTACTGGCCTGTCAAACAAACATTCAAACAAACAAAACTAAACTGTAAATACATCTTCACTAGGACTTACGCAGACACGTTCCTTCATTCTCCTCGGTTCCTTCCGGACATTGGCTGCACTGGAACGACTTGCCGGTGGCCACTTCTACTTCCGGAGTAACGTCAGTACAGTTTGTGCCCTCTGTACAAGGATTGTCTTGGCACCCGTCCAAGTCTGACTCGCAATGGTCACCTAATGGGACAGACAAATATTAAACATAACTGGTCCTACGATGATTCTTCCACGACTCTTATTTAATCTCTGCAGAATGGTATGCTAATTTGCTGGTAAGCCATAGTAATATATCATGCAATATTAATATACAACACATTCAAAAATACGTTATGACAATTTTAGTTTGAAAAGGGCATAGTCACATTACTTCTGCTATGTCCCTGTAACAGCAGCAGCGACTCACCAATCATGACACTGTATTATATTGTATTATATTTACCATTACATTTACTGTGCTGTTGCTGTTGCTCATTCATAATATGTATTATAAAACGGCCGTGAATATATGAATATAGTATTGTTTATGCTAGAAAATAACCGGTTTTACTGTTATGCAATAAGAAAAGTGTCATTTATCTAAAGTGTTAATTTTCTTTCTTTTCAAAATCAAAACATCCATCAGCTCGGTATCTGTATATATTGACCCTTACCTTCCCAGCCAGTGGAGCAGTTGCACTGGACGATCCTGAATGTCTGCTTCAGCTCGTAGCTTTCGGCGAGCAGGTCAAACAGACATTCTCCGTGGCCGGAACAGTTGCAGAGGTTGACGGCGACTTCAGCGGCTGCTACACCTCCCTTGCCGTCCGAAGCAGTGAATCTTAAAGAGAGGGTATCTGGACGTAAGATGTGATTCTTTTTAATTTAATATAATGTTCTTAAGATTAAGTAATTTAGATATGCTGACAAATTGTACATGTTCAATTTAATAACCCCGTAATATCTTCACAATTTGAAATGTACGACCCCGACAACATGTTCAAAGGTTGGTCACTACATACGTTTCAAAACAATGTTATTGGTATTATCGTCGAAGCGAATTGACCTAACCACATTGCATGTATGTTCTAATAATCTAATTTTCACATATTCGACACAGCAGACTTCGTGTTACACAATACTCTGCCGTATATTATCAAATAGAGGAAAAACACCTTCGCTTCACGGAATGTAAGATATTATATCATTGTACAATTGTGAATACAGAATTGTGTCAGAACCTGTATGGCGACGTCATGTTTCGGACACTAGCTAGGATGCTGCTAGTATACTAGTTATTACTGAAATCAAATTAGCAAATCAGAAGGGTAATATGAGATTGGGTTCATACTGATAAACATATTATGTGCAGCTCAATAACATTTGCTGCCCCCTAATAATTGTATATGTTATGTGATGGATGGCAATGACGTTACTGGACGTTAGATACTGTAAAATGAGATACTAATTTCGCGAAGATTTGTCTTGAAATGCGCAACACGTACGATATATTCACGAGGTCCATGTTGGTGGGCGTCCACTTGTATTCGCCGTCTTTGAAAGTGGCGCCATCCGGAAGAATGGAGTCCAAATTGACGGTGACGGTGTCCCCGTCTGAGTCGAAAGTGCTCACTGTCAACGTGTTTTCTTGTCCTACGGTCACATTGAATGTCTTGTCGACGGTTATGTTAGGGCTCGCGTTGGCTACAAAGATAAATTAACGAGAATAGACAATGAAGGAGAAGGAAATGTTTCTGCAAGCTAACGTTTATTTTATTTATGTAATCCCACATAATAATAATAATAATAATAACAACAATGTCACTTTTATTGCGCCTAAGTCCTTTGGAACCATGCTCAGAAAACCGTATATTTGAAAGAGTTGGTCAACCTCAAAACTGTTACATGTACATGCCACATGTACGTTATCAACAGCTGGATGCATTTGTCTTGTATCGATGGTGGATAAGCAACGTTACACAGATCAGTTACTAACTGACGGTGACATTGGGTAATAGTTTCTAATGATCTACTTTCTGCAAACGTGTTCGAAAAACATTGACGTATATTAAGAAAGGAAACATAGTTTCAGTGGCATTATTAAATCATGTAGCAAACACAAAATAAGTCATGCCCAGATATGTGAAGCTGGATGGGTGTTGCTACAAGAGTTACAAAAGGGCTGTTACTTGCATACATGAATGTGTTTGGTGTATAACTGTACACACCTTAAACAGTTTAGAATATAGGACAGGATACAAAACCAGTGAGGTAAGAGGTGGCACAAAATTAAGAAACTGCTAAGGAATATTAAACATGCTGCAATTATTTCATATCCTTAAGGGCAATATTATGAGAAAGATAACAATAACAATCCAGTCTACAAGTAATACATACTGTTGCAATAGGGTTTTAAATATATCGTAAATGTTGAAATAACAGCTTAGTAAAATACGAGAGGCATACTTTATGGGCGAATCAGAGGAACGTTTTTTTCTGGAACGAAACGAAGTTATATTATATGCAACATCATATCTTACAATTGTGCTTGATAGACAAAGGCACATGTACCTTGTCAGCTGATCAAACGAATGGCAGGAACCTTCACCGGTAATGATGTCATACTCTGATTATTCCACATAGTGATAATAAACGTGTATTTTTTTGTAAATTTAAATATTATGGGATATGGCAGCTTCCATGGAAATAACAAATAACAACCAAACTGTCCATATAAATAGAGAACCACGATCAACGGTAGACTCACCGCTGATATATATATAATGAATAAGTGAAGAACAATGAAGCAGTTACGTTTAAAAAGTAAGAGCTGATTCGAAAGTGTATATGTAGATCTAAGTTTTTACAAATTACTTACACAGCGTCGCAGCGGATTCTTCGTTCTTGGAATTGGTTGCCAAAGTAGCAGCAGCAGCATCTTCGTTACCTTCAAGTAATATAATCCTTGGTTAACCACCAACATAATCACATACTTAAGTATCCGTCATATATATCACTATGTGTGCCTATTCAAATATTGCACAAACATGTGCATGTCTCGACCGTTTGAATGAATATGTACATATTCAGCTGTAAACCGTGATTTCTCATATTGAATAGAGTTCATAAATGTATTAAGTTAATTGCGTAACATTTATGTTACTACATACTTATCTTTGTCCATAAAACATACATACTCTGACAAGACTGTTGGGTGTAATCGTAAACATTAACCTGACAAATATGTTCTTATGCTCGACACAATTGTCTATACTATTCGCATACATTTTCATAGACTGCACTTTGCCGACATAAGACATACATTTTCTTACACGTAAAAGCAAATTATCCATTTTTTATATTTGTACAAGGTGTATTCTTATGTCGCATTAACAGACACATGTATATGCATACAAACAGTTAGTTGCATATTTAAATAAACTGTGATTAGTAAACATAATCTTGTGTGACCAACAGTTAGTTGCATATTTAAATAAACTGTGATTAGTAAACATAATCTTGTGTGACAACACACGTCATGATTACATATAGCATGCGGTATGGACTAGTGTTAGTGTGCTCATACCAGTAACTGCGAAATCAAAGAGACATTCTTTGTTGTCCCCACACGTCGTCTCTGCCTTCGCTCTCTCTGCGGCCGTCATGTTGTTGAGTACGTCCTCGAGAAAGAGAGGTTTGAACTCATTGTGCGCGAAAGTCGTGTATCTCTCGCCCGACGCGTAGTAGAACAGTGAGTCGATGGCCAGTATTCTCCCTGCACAAAGTCAAGGCGTAAAACACACATAATAGCAATTCATTCCCACATAGAAACGCGAAATATTAACAAAAACAAGAATAACGGTAACTATTATTTGGGCAGTAAACACATTATCTTTACAAATAACGTTATTTCCTTAATGTGAAGAACGTCCTCTAGTTAACTTTAAAACTCGTTTCCGTACATAAGTATCTTGATGTAAACGTGAATGTAAGGATGTTGGGGATGATAGAACACTCTGGCCTAATTTCAACGGTATCCATATTTCGAGAGTTCATCTACGTAGAACAATAATTGACAGACATTCGTTGCAGTCTTATACAAAATTGCAAACTATTTCCAGCGCTTTATTATATATAAAAATATATATTTCGCATACACAACTCTCCAAACTGATAAAATATTGTCTTCTCCGACGAGCTGTTTGATAGCGCCACGGCGTTCTCCCCTGGCGGTAGAAGGTCGTCTATGGGGTCGCCATTGAACACTCCCATCAGGCCTTTCGTGTGGTTCTTGAATTTGTCAGGTGCGCCGACAGTGATGTCGAGCTGCTGCGCACTCACGCCGATCGTCAATGAAAATCCTGCATCAACAAGTTATTTATATCACACTCCG
>OZ024855.1:33402085-33409585 GCA_964017155.1 Oasisia sp. SBJ-2009 | reverse complement strand
AGATGAGATATAAATCAAGGTAGATATTTCCGTGGGGAAATGTTTGAATAATCAATTTTTCCCTCTTTTTAGTTCAGCCTGCTTACATGTTTGCGTCTCTCCGCGCGTCTTTTCGCAACTTCTGTATGGCTCTCTCTCTCTCTCTCATCACGTGTGCGCCGTATTCTGTTTTCTTGTTACCTCTTGTATATGGTTATATTTTATATTTCCCTACCGTGTTGCAGTTAGCATACACACCCTATTGTACTAAGCTCAAACAATATAATGCATCCTATTTTATGAAGGGGCTCGATTAAGATATATATTTAGATTAGATTGTTTGTCTTTCAGTACGCAGTGGACTTAGACGGACATGCGCTATGTAATATGTATGTGTTGACATCTGTTCATACATTGTCACCAACCAACCTTCACTCGAGCCTGGTCAGTGGACGTCGACCCGGGCTGTGTCAAGTCGTACATGTGGTAGTAGACCTGTCCATATCGCGCGTTGTTGTCCGTCCACAGAGGCGCCAGCATGGCAAAGCCCTGCTTCTGGGCAGTCTTACGTTTGGTGTATCCCAGCATGTTCTTGTTCAGTCTGTCTGGGTAGCGACTCTCGAAATTCAATCCGAAGGTGACGTAACCGTTTGAGTAGATCTAAATCCAATACGGAAGTATGCATTTGTAATTGTGTTGTTATAATATATGAAGAATACTCTGTTATCCTAATTATATATGTAAAACCAAGTGGTGAAAGGTATAAAGCGCCATTCCAACGATCGTTGTTAATGGCGCCATTCCAACGATCGTTGTTAACGGCGTTATGCAAACTGTTTTAGAAAACACGAATGTCAAGCTTCGCTTTCAACGCAGGATTCGTCATTGTTATGGGTGCTAAGTTCTTCCGAGTAGGGGCTGCCATGCTGAATGCTCGTGCGCCCCAGTGACGCACTGAGCTCGGGACATAATATACAGTGTTCAATGGAGGAGTCGGGTTCATATATACTCAGGTACGTCACCAGTTAGAGCTAGTGTCTATGTTCCCCTTAGTCCTCATTTGCTACAACGATATCACACAATTATTCCTGATATATTATGCTAAATTATTATGTTTTGGTCGTGGTTGTTCCGGCAGTGATCTAATGGTAACAAATGATAACAATGGGATACATCAAACACTGATATCGTACAAAGGAATGAAACTTAAATTGACACTGCAATACTTATCTTATTGTATATTACTATAATTGTGCTTGCTTACTTGTTTCCTAAATAGTAAACGATTTTACGGATTTGCGTGTTCCCCAACACTCATATTTCCATATATCTAGTTATGTCCAGTATTGGTGTTGAAATTATTTATGGAATTGTTGTAATTCGAAGAGGTGACGGAAGGAGTAATTCACATTTTCCTTTGATAACAAATATACTGGTCATCTAAAGTGAACATACATGTGATAAACGGCAATACACGACTACTAAGTGAATCGGCATTAGTTTCCCGCGTTATACCTTCATACGCTTGTACTGTCCGTTGGATATCTGTATTTTTGGGACTCGTAGGAAGTCGGAGGCGCAACTCTTGCCGCTCCAGTCGCAGTAGTAGGAGGCGTCGTGTCCAAGTCGACGGTCCCGTTGTCCGCCACCATACTGGTAGTACTTGTGCCTGATCGCTGCAAACAGCTCTCACGTTTACTTACCTAATGTGATGTTGTATCGATCCCATCAACTCGGAAACAAACATTGATATTATTATATAAATCCAACAATTTGCCTTATATTTGATAAGGGAGAAAATATGCAATAATGGATCGTCTGCTTGTGAAAGGTACCAACAATCTGTAATGAAAAATGTACCAACATAAGGAACAAAAACGACCATTCGACATTGCAAATCAACATTATATATATATATATATATATATATATATATATATATATATATATATATATATATATATATATATTGTGGGTTTGTAATGTTCTAGGTACAACACCGACTAATAGACACACTTACCATCATGGCAAACACTCCCTCGGTACAAATCATACACACAGGTGCATTCGAAAGAGTTGATTTTGTCTGTGCACGTTCCTCCGTTCTCACACGGACTGCTGGCGCATTCGTCAATATCTGTCACAAAATACATATGACCTAGCAATACACCAAAAAATAAACACATTTCTTATGAAATAAACCTTTAAATCGTAGTTACATACAAATATAATATTTTCTTAAATGAGAAATGGTGATTAATTGGTATTGGTGTTCGACTTCGACCACATTGAGTGCTCTGACGATACCTTCGTCCCGAGCATCGAGGAAGTGTCAGGGCCGCAGCATCGTATTTTCCTCTTTTACTCATAACTGCGATATTGATGCAGCTGTTTGCAGATTTCGTACGGTTCAATATCAGGCCACATGCTTGTAACGCGATGACGATATTGTCATATTTAGTCTATGACCCCTTTGCCTCAGTAGCACAAAGTAATCAGCTTAAAACAGGCCGGACAGCATATCTTTCCCTACGTATGTATGGTAATGATGCTGCACTGAACGCGCTGAAAAGATTAAGGTTAATATTAGTATGTGTTCGAATTACTACTAGAACATGTGATTATGCAAATTATGACAATATCAAAACACTTATCCAACGTTCAAGCGTACCTGTTTCACACATGTCGCCTGTGTACCCTGCGGCGCATGTGCAGCTGTATGCGTTCACCTGATCGTTACATGTAGCTCCATTCATACACGGGTTAGAATCACACTCGTCGATCTCTGATAAAGAACCAGCACTGCATATGAGTCACTAGAATGCACACATAGTTTCAACATATTATCCGTTTTTATTAAAACTTCGATGCAATGCCTATGTTGCTAATGGGAATGTTCACATGTTAATATTCGCTACGTGGAAGTAAATATTATTGCAGATTAGGAATGCACTTTCGCACACATAAAGACGCAGATACTTACACACGCATACACGTTCATTCTCAGGCACACACACGCACACACAGTCTCATATGTTCTGGGATACTTGTGATGTTGAGCCATTCACATTGGTAAGGATGAACCTGATGTGTTGATAATGACGATAAAGCCAATGAAAACTGTGATGATGGCGATGATTATGTTGATTCCAACGATGTTGCTAATAATATTGGTAATCGTTATGGTGATGTGTATTACTATTTATGAAAGTATTAGCGTTACTGTGAAGGTAGTCGCCATTGGTGGTTATAGCGGTTAACCTCTTAAGCCCTGAGTTTCTGAGGACCTCAACATTATGACCAGACTTGTGTTGACATAATGAACCGTATCATAAAAACTACTGTTCATCACAATTATATAAACGTGTATGTAATCTGAGCCAGAAAGGAAACAGCTACGCATTGCTGTACATACCATCGTTGTATGACTAACTGAAATTAATTAATATATAATTTACATATATAAAAAATCCAAGATGGCCGACAATATATAAGAAAATCTGTTTTGATTTGTTGATTCTTCCATAATTATAAGCAATTATTGTATCAATTATTATACCATTGCAAGTCATAAGGTGTCTTCAATGAGTAAAAAAACTAACTAACACTGTTACATCAATTGGGTGTTGTGTTATGTCACTCAGGAAGTTGGTCCTGTTTTTCTCAAATCAGGATTGAAATAGTACGTACAGGAAATGACACTACCATTTCAGGTGTTATGGAGTCTAGCACAAGATAGTACAAAGCAAAAGTATATTGTATAGATCCCAATAAATTTGCCTACACTGTGTCATCAAAATTACAAGTAAGAAGATCAACGGTAAGATACGTCAACATTATTTTGATGTTGAGGCTAATGCGCAATTATTTGACAGCTCAGAATCGAATGAAATATAACCGATGTAAAACACGGCTGTAAACATAGATGCTGCTTTTTATTTTGTCATCCAAATCATCGCACATGCTACGCAAACAACTACAGCTGTTCCCATGAACATCGCTAACATGAATAGTGAAACATCTACGATCCCCTGCTGATTTGATTTTGCTAGAAAGTACCGTTTTTCTTGATATATCAAACTGTCGGTAAATATCCTGTCTACATCCGGGTATAATTTGACGAAGTTTCCGCGAAAAACTAATGACATTTAGCGATTATTGTACACACTACTATAAAAAACACGACACATCGTGTTTCAGGATCAATGAGGTTGACGGGCTAGAAGTCGCGATAATACTACTATAACTACTAGTTATAAACAATATGTGATTACAATTGCGGTGACATCAATATACAAACTAACGTAGCGTGATGATGACGACGATCACGGCGACAATTATTGTGATGGTGATGGTGACGATGATATTGATCATATTCACTCCATTGACAATGCTATTAATGTGCTAACGGTAAACTAAACGAATGTACCAAATAACGATAATAAAACCAGGGTAATTATTGTTATAAATATTATTATTACTATGCGAGATGATACTAAAGTTGGCAACAGAATTACCCTTTTCCAGTGGTCAAGCCTACCTGTCTCACAACTGTCGCCGGTGTAACCTGCTGCGCATGTGCATCTGTAAGCGTTCACTTGATCGAAACACGTCGCTCCATTCATACACGGATGGGCGTCACACTCGTTGATCTCTAAAATAAAACACACAAGGCATATGAGTTGTGTGAAGCGCACATTATCTTAAAAGATAATCTGCAAGCGCACGCGCACGCGCACGCGCACAAGCACACGCACACGCACACGCACACGCACACGCACACGCACACGCACACGCACACGCACACGCACACGCACACGCACACGCACACGCACACGCACACGCACACGCACACGCACACGCACACGCACACGCACACGCACACGCACACGCACACGCACACGCACACGCACACGCACACGCACACGCACACGCACACGCACACGCACACGCACACGCACACGCACACGCACACGCACACGCACACGCACACGCACACGCACACGCACACGCACACGCACACGCACACGCACACGCACACGCACACGCACACGCACACGCACACGCACACGCACACGCACACGCACACGCACACGCACACGCACACGCACACTCAAACAGTACGTGTAGCCGTAGCCATAGTCGTGCCAATAACCATAATCGTAATCACAAATACAACAACAATTATAATTGGACAAAATTACTAGTATTATAATAATAAGAACAGTAATAATAATAATAATATTAATACCAATATGTAATAATACGACTACTACTACTACTACTACCATTACTACTACTACTGCTATTAATGTTATTACTACTACTACTACTACTACTACTATTGCTATCATTACCACTACTACTACTATTGCTACAAGTACTACTACTACTACTACTATTACTACTACTACTATTACTGCTACTACTACTGCTGCTGCTGCTGCTGCTGCTGCTGCTGCTGCTGCTGCTGCTGCTGCTACTACTACTACTACTACTATTAATAATAATAATAATAATAATTTATACTGCTTCTATTGCATGTGGAGACAGTATCAATGGCAATAACATGAAACAATCAAGTGTTGTAGCGTACCTGTCTCACACCTGTCGCCGGTGTAACCTGCCGCGCATACGCAGTTGTAAGCGTTCACCCCATCATGGCACGTCGCTCCATTCATACACGGATGGGCGTTACACTCGTTGATCTCTGAAAGTATTCCAACATATATTTTCAGGTAATTGGTGGAGGAAATTTGTTATGAGCATACAGGTACACACTCATAACATTGTGATTTTAAAATAATAAATATTATTCGGTGATTATGGTGATAGAGCTAATGAAGACTATGGCGATTGCGAATATTATAAAGATGTCTACGATAATGAAAACAGTTGATTACCATAACATCAGTAAAATTTATGCAGTTGCGAGAGATTGTTGGTGATGATACTTGTGGTTTTGTGATGGTGGTGAAAATGGTGAAGATTACCAACACGGGACAATGACACTATTATCTGATTATAGTGTTGAAAATACTATTGGTTATGGTAGTACTACTGCTACTCATAATACTGATACAACAACAACAGCAATACAACAACTACTCCTACTCCTACTACTATTACTACTACTACTACTACTAGTAGTAGTTGTACTGTTACTGCTACTGCTACTGCTACTGCTACTGCTACTGCTACTGCTACTGCTACTGCTACTGCTACTACTACTACTACTACTACTACTACTACTACTACTACTAGTAATAATAATAATAATAATAATTTATACTGCTTCTATTGCATGTGGATACAGTATCAATGGCAATAACATGAAACAATCAAGTGTTGTAGCGTACCTGTCTCACACCTGTCGCCGGTGTAACCTGCCGCGCATACGCAGTTGTAAGCGTTCACCCCATCATGGCACGTCGCTCCATTCATACACGGATGGGCGTTACACTCGTTGATCTCTGAAAGTATTCCAACATATATTTTCAGGTAATTGGTGGAGGAAATTTGTTATGAGCATACAGGTACACACTCATAACATTGTGATTTTAAAATAATAAATATTATTCGGTGATTATGGTGATAGAGCTAATGAAGACTATGGCGATTGCGAATATTATAAAGATGTCTACGATAATGAAAACAGTTGATTACCATAACATCAGTAAAATTTATGCAGTTGCGAGAGATTGTTGGTGATGATACTTGTGGTTTTGTGATGGTGGTGAAAATGGTGAAGATTACCAACACGGGACAATGACACTATTATCTGATTATAGTGTTGAAAATACTATTGGTTATGGTAGTACTACTGCTACTCATAATACTGATACAACAACAACAGCAATACAACAACTACTCCTACTACTATTACTACTACTACTACTACTACTAGTAGTAGTTGTACTGCTACTGCTACTGCTACTGCTACTGCTACTGCTACTGCTACTGCTACTACTACTACTACTACTACTACTACTACTACTACTACTACTACTAGTAATAATAATAATAATAATAATTTATACTGCTTCTATTGCATGTGGATACAGTATCAATGGCAATAACATGAAACAATCAAGTGTTGTAGCGTACCTGTCTCACACCTGTCGCCGGTGTAACCTGCCGCGCATACGCAGTTGTAAGCGTTCACCCCATCATGGCACGTCGCTCCATTCATACACGGATGGGCGTTACACTCGTTGATCTCTGAAAGTATTCCAACATATATTTTCAGGTAATTGGTGGAGGAAATGTGTTATGAGCATACAGGTACACACTCATAACATTGTGATTTTAAAATAATAAATATTATTCGGTGATGATGGTGATAGAGCTAATGAAGACTATGGCGATTGCGAATATTATAAAGATGTCTACGATAATGAAAACAGTTGATTACCATAACATCAGTAACATTTATGCAGTTGCGAGAGATTTTTTGTGATGATACTTGTGGTTTTGTGATGGTGGTGAAAATGGTGAAGATTACCAACACGGGACAATGAC
>OZ024855.1:33367085-33397085 GCA_964017155.1 Oasisia sp. SBJ-2009 | reverse complement strand
GTTGTTGTTCCCTCTACGTCTTCCGTAGTGACATCATTGGTCTCACTATGATCGATTGGTGGCGCTGTTGTTGTTCCCTCTACGTCTTCCGTAGTGACATCGGTGGTCTCACTATGATCGGTTGGTGGCGCTGTTGTCGTTCCCTCTACCTCTCCCGTAGTGACATCGGTGGTCTCACTATGATCGATTGGTGGCGCTGTTGTCGTTCCCTCTATCTCTCCCGTAGTGACATCGGTGGTCTCACTATGATCGATTGGTGGCGCTGTTGTCGTTCCCTCTACCTCTCCCGTAGTGACATCGGTGGTCTCACTATGATCGATTGGTGGCGCTGTTGTCGTTCCCTCTACGTCTTCCGTAGTGACATCATTGGTCTCACTATGATCGATTGGTGGCGATGTTGTCGTTCCCTCTACGTCTTCCGTAGTGACATCGGTGGTCTCACTATGATCGATTGGTGGCGCTGTTGTCGTTCCCTCTATCTCTCCCGTAGTGACATCGGTGGTCTCACTATGATCGATTAGTGGCGCTGTTGTCGTTCCCTCTACCTCTCCCGTAGTGACATCGGTGGTCTCACTATGATCGATTGGTGGCGCTGTTGTCGTTCCCTCTACGTCTTCCGTAGTGACATCATTGGTCTCACTATGATCGATTGGTGGCGCTGTTGTCGTTCCCTCTACGTCTTCCGTAGTGACATCGGTGGTCTCACTATGATCGGTTGGTGGCGCTGTTGTCGTACCTGTTCAAGTGTGCATAACATAGATAACAGGAAACTGTATTTATATGCTTGATATCGATAAGTGAACTGTAAATATTAGGGCGGCAGCTACTAGATGTAATGACTTTAATTTTACGGTTACTACAATTACTATTGTATGTGATATGTTTCATCATACAGCAGCATGTCAGTACGAGACGACGACATGACTCTTCGCTCTCGAAGCAGAGCCGTGATTACTACATTTACAAGACAAACTACATCATTGTTATTCTACGTTGTGAACAATCCATGCTCAATTCTCCATTTAAAAATATCCAAAGAAGACTCTATATTAATTGTATGTTTACAGCAATGCGAATCACTTAGGCATGCGTACACCACAGCCCCTTCATAGCCAATGATATTGGCTATGCATTGCAGGTATCGGTGCAAGATTCATGGGCAAGACGTATCAATAATATAGTACATTGCGTACGGGTACACTGGCCAGAAACAACGAAGTGTCCTTCATTGCATTCCGTGCACGTCGATCCGTCGCTGCACTTGGTACAATTGGCTAGCTTAGAAGTACATTCAGGAACATACATAAACACAATTGTTATTTTCTTGACAGTGGTACCGGCCGGATATGTTAATACAAGGGTGTCAGGTGTTACAAAGGTACTACCAATATAAAGATAATAATTGTACTTGTTTATCTTAGCCGAAGATGACAACTATATTGTTATATGTTTGGACCATTATGCATTATACACATCATTTGCTAAAGGACATGGACTCTACTCTCTCAAAATAGACATAATCTACACATTTATACACACATTTATTAGGCATATGAAAAATCGTGTATTTAGTTTTGCTTTTATTTAATACTATACAAAATTAAATAATTGATTAGTTTTAAAACGTCGTGTATATAAATCATAAATAATAGGGTTCCTAGGACAGAACCTTGTGGGACACTCATTGTTATACATAAACTATCACAATTTACTTGTTCAATTTCAAAATCTCGTTTTCTATTCTATAAGTAACCTTTGAACAACTGCAAGGTTGAGCCATTATACCATAATATGGTAATTTAATTAGTAAAATATTATGGTCAATAATAGATAAGAGGTAACCAAGAAGAGGAAGCGAGACGATCCATGCCCGTAGCATGTTTTGGATAGTATCAACGACTTGCTCTTCCTCAAACACATCTGCCCTAGCATAGATGCTACTACGCCATGTAACAATGTATGTTGAAACCAAAATGAGTATCCTTTGTGAACAATATTCCCTGAGTCTATAACTGTTTCTGCCTCTGGAGCGGTTGCTATGTTGAGATCTCCATTGAGATAATGTCCTCAGCAGACGCTATAATAATTGTTGTATTTTCTCTCCAAAAATGCTAATTACTTAAATACCCATACATAGCAGCCTTTCCACCCTTTACTTATAGCCAAGTATATTGGCCATGTATTGCATTTATTTGTGCAAGGCTTCCATTAATATAATAAATTGCGTACTTGTACAAATGCCAGCATCAACGTAGTATCCTGCGTTGCATTCCGTGCACGTCGAGTTGTTGCTGCACTTGGTACAATTGGTAAGCAGGGAAGGACATTCTGGAACAGAAATAAAACGATTGTCATTTATTTAACAGTGATATCGAAAGAATAAGTACAAAGAATTCGTATGTTACAATATATACTATTAGTAGAAATGAGAATAAGTTCATGCATCCTTGCCGACGATGGCAATTATATAATAATATGCGTGGACCACTATGCCATATAATAAACACATCATTTGATAAATGACATGTACCAAATCAACTCAAAATAGCATAGCCAATGTTATTCCTATTTAGTAAAATGTTACGGTAAATAGTGTTAAATGCCCTTTTAAGGCACACAAACACAACTGCACCAGCCTGTGTGCGACTGCGCTATATGTAGCGGTCTGAGAAAACCCAACAAGTAACCTTCGTGTGAAATAGTCAAGAAGTCCTTGCATATTATTGTGCCTGTCAAGGGAGCGTTTGCTATGCTCAATTCTCCATGGAAAAATATCCTACGAAGACGCTATATTTATTGTATATTTACAACAACGCGATTCACTTATGTTTCCGTACACCATAGCCCTTACAAACGTTATTGATTGCCAGTGGTATTGGCCATGCTTTGGAGTTGTCTGTGCAGGTTTCATGGGCAAGAAATGTCAATAATATAATAAATTGTGTACCTTTACAATTGCCAGAATCCTCGTAGTATCCTGCGTTGCAATCTGTGCATGTCGAGGCACTGCTGCAATCGGCACAATTGGCAAGGTTGGAAGGACATTCTGGAACATATATGAAAATATTGTTTTATTTGACAGTAATATCTGAACTGTACGTACACTTCATCACGTGTTAAATTGAATTATGTTAGAAGATATGATGATGAGGACGTTGGAGTTCATCCACCTTGCCCAAAGATGACAATTATTCCTTTGGGTTTCCTCTCTGTGGGTTCGCAGTTGACTAGTCAGTCCAGCCCATGTCTTGAAGTTTCGATCACAGTGTGGGAAAGGATCGCATCAGGAATACGGAGGCATTTGTAGATAAGAGGTAGCCAAGAAGAGGAAGCGAGAAGATCCATGCCCTTAGCATGTTTTGGATAGTCTCGACGATTTGCTCTTCCTCAAACACAATGGCGCCAGCATGAATGCGACTATACCAAGTAACATTGTATGTTGAAACCAAAATGAGTATCCTTTGTGAACAATATTCCCTGAGTCTATAACTGTTTCTGCCTCTGGAGCGGTTGCTATGTTGAGTTCTCCATTAAGATAATGTCCTCAGCAGACGCTATAATAATTGTTATATTTTCTCTCCAAAAATGCTAATTACTTAAATACCCATACATAGCAGCCTTTCCACCCTTTACTTATAGCCAAGTATATTGGCCATGTATTGCATTTATTTATGCAAGGCTTCCATTAATATAATAAATTGCGTACCTGTACAATTTCCGGAATCAACGTAGTATCCTGCGTTGCATTCCGTGCAAGTCGAGTCGTTGATGCAGGTGGCACAATTGGCAAGCTGGGAACATTCTGGAACATACATGAAAATATTGGCATTTTCTTGACAATGATATCGGAACTGTAAGAACAAATGCTTCTGGTGTTACAAAACGCCATTAGTAGATATGATAATAATGAAGTTCGTCCATCCTTGCCGACGATGACAATTATATTCTAATGTGCTTGGACCATTATGCCATATTACAAACATATCACTTGATAAATGACATGTAGCAAATCAATTTAAAATTGCATTGCCAATGTTATTCTTATTGGAATTACTATTAAAATGGAGTTCTTAATGTGTAGCAAAGGATCGCCAATCTCTTTACTGCCACACGTTTTGAAAGAATAGTGTATATCAGATCTACATATTACGTAAACAACACCAATACATTGTGCAACTCTCAATTTGGATTCACAAACGTTCACTCAGCGTATTTGGATTCGGCTATGCCAATCGACAAAATAACTATTTAAAGATATTGGTAAAAAAAAAAGGAACACACGACTGGATTGTTTATAGATTTTGCTATAGGTTTCGATACTGTTAGTCATAGCGTATTAACAACAAAATTAGCATATTATGGAATTATGGCCAATTTTCTCAAATTAATACAAAGTTATCTGGCTAACAGAAAGCAAACAGTGACATTTTATGGAATTAACACTATCCTAAGCAATGTAAAATATGGCCTTCGACAATGGTCAATATTGGGAAATTTACTATTTTTCATCTACATAAATTATGTTACTGTTACTGCATTCTCTCAGGTTACATTTCGTATTATGTTTGCAGATGCTACAAATTAATTTTTTACAAAGGAATAACTTGTATGTAATGGTTAGTGAACTGTGATTTGAGTAAGTTAAACTGTGACCTAAAACAAATAAACTGTCTCTGAATATATAAATTATATATATATATATATATATATATATATATATATATATATATATATATATATAAACACCTATGTGATGTAATAATGCGATAGTTGACCTATGGCAGATTAGACAAATGTATCCTCCTCGGCTCACTGAAGAGGATTGATTTACTGGTGGTAATCAGCTTAAGGAACGACTTTTAGGCCTAATTGGCTGAAATATCTCAAGAAGGAATTTCGTGTCGCGGTTACACTAATCAGTTAATTTGTTGTCTTTTTTGCCGTGACATTTGTTTTAGTGTGTTATTATTAGGACAACAATTGTATTCGCCCACCTCCCTGTGCCACACTATTTGCGTTATGTGCATTACAGTTTGTTGATGCTTTCCCTTTTGTAAGTACACGAGGTTTTGGCAAGGTGATTTGCTGTGACATAGTACTAATGTACCTGTGGTGTTGTTTGCATCAGGTGTTAATGAATAAACCTAAATGTCACTAAGTTGGCCTATTTTAATCTACATTGGTCTCGCATCATTGCGTTGCAATGGAAGGTGTATGTGACAGTAGGCGCATATATATATATATATATATATATATATATATATATATATATATATATATATATATATATATATATATATAATCATTCCCACGTTATATATATAATTATTTATTGATGTATGTATGAAAATGTTATCATTCCGCCGTGTACTGACATCTTCATGACACGGCCAATCAGCTTGTACAGGAATTAGCTGATCAGAGAAAGGCTGACGTCAGTGATGACTGCTGAATTGTTATTCTTGTTATATTATGCCTTGTCTCTGTTTTGAAATTCAATAAATTATCATTCCTGAATATGAATTTCCCACCACCCATCAATGTTCCTTCATGGAGTATGGTGTATAAAAAGACATATAATGAGAGCATCTAAATGCCAAACCAGAAAAATAATACCAGAGATCGTTTATTAGTTTCCCAATAGGCGCATAAGCAGTCCACCACCCATTTGAGAGTGAAACTATTTTGTGTATTCGTGCATGACTGTTACATATTCATGGTGTCTATGCATGGTTTTATTGCTTTTACGGAAGTTATGTTAAAACGAGAAATGGTACGAAATATTGCTAAGTGAACAAGGTGTGCAGATGTGTAAACATACCTCCTGACACTACATTAGTGACGGAGAGAGCGACTACCATAGCCACAAGTAGGCTGGTCCAACATCCACCGCTGGGTGCCATAGTTAGGCGACCTGCAATCAAAACAATTTTGTGAATGTATACCTGAAACCTAAACAAATATATCATATGGAGATATTAATGTTGAGGTACCAGATAAACTAATGGATTGCTCATAACTGTCAACATTTTAGGAATTGTACAATAAAGAAAAAGTAAAGGGTAAAGGTAATTTCTTATATAGCTCAATATCCAATACTGAGGATGGCTGGAAGCACCTTACACTTTACTGGCAGGTTTGTTCAATCAAACACCATCTCGGCTTATCTGGGAAGCATCCGGCCACGCTGCAACTATTGCACGAAAACTCTATAACCAGATACTCACTTATACAGTTGCGTGAACTGCAGCAATGTAGACAGAAACAACTTGCCCAAGGTTTGATACCCCAGCACCCGTGTGCTCTTAGTCAACAGTCGGAATGTCAAGCCAATGCGCCAGTGCGGTGTCGCGCTTAGATCAAAGAGTTTAAAATCAATCGTTTTACACTCTTTGCTTAGATTTATCCGATCGTTATAAACATTCTGATTGATATTTCTGCGCATGCGCGATAAATGTAAAATCATCAAAGTGCAGCGAAACTACAACGTATTTTTGGTATAAATGCCACGAGCTATTCGTTAACCCCCATGTGATGATTACTGTGAAGAGTTGGGTAACATGTCGTTCAATACAATAAAATATTACGTTTATTTAAATAATTGTCACGGATTATGGCGCTCTACAGTCACATAGTTTACACTTGCTATCAAAACATGCCTCTCAACTTGTTTGCCAGGTATTACTTTGTAACAAATAAATTCGCTAAGATGTTATATACATCCTAACCTACAGCCGATTGTATTTATACCATATATGCTTTGTCATTTCGCTGCACATGTAAGATTTCACATTTATCGCGCATTCCGTCAATTGGAACGTTTAAAACGCCGGAATAATGTAAGCGCTACAACGTCAACGGTACTACATAGTGTACGCATTTTCTTGACCCCCTCTCCATAGAGGGGGCTAATATATTGATTGTTGTGACTAATACAATATAAATTTGGCTACAATATGTAGTACATATAAAATGCACGAATATGTCGCCGCTCTCCGAGACATCGACTTTTATTCATATAATGTTTAATTATACGATAACATATTTTGTGAACTTAAATACCTTACATATATTATTTACTAGCTTAACATAATTATGTTTTTTAAAGCTGCTCCACAATTGTAAAGGATATCCTAGATATATCCTTTATATATAATATTTGTATTTATCATTTTTAAGAACATTATATATATATATATATATATATATATATATATATATATATATATATATATATATATATATATATATATGTATTTGTTATATTTCACACACATATATATATATATATATATATATATATATATATATATATATATATATATATATATATAATGTTCTTTGATGAATTATCTATTTTAAATGTTTCTGCTAAAATAATAAATAAATAAATATTATAATTATGTCTAAGATGTTATTTAATGTTTTTAATTAAATGCATCCAAATTATGTTTACAAATATATTCACAATTATGTTTAAAATTATATTTAAAAATCAATACAATATGGACACTTGTAAATGTAAACAGATTAACATTTACGAATATTCAAATTAGTTATTCAAATTCACTATTTAGTTTGCTCAACCATTTTAACAAGCTCCCTAAGCCTACATGACGCCATCCAACGGAATGTATTAGACCTATGAAACACACACTATATTATATCTTCCCGTCGTAAGCTGGCGCACCTTAGTTGTATTTAGTGCACATGATGGCAGCACTGTCGCTTTACAAGCAAACTTCTAAGGTGGTGGAAGAAACATGCTTCATATGTTACTTTTAGCAAACATACGAATGTACTTATACTATCAATCATACAGAAGATAGCGAAAATCCTATTATTGTTGAATTAGCAATGCGCTGCCTGTTACCGTAGATGTAGGCTATATATGCACAGCCGCCATTACCAATTCGGATTGTCGTTGTGTGCTTTGCTTTGATCAACTTTGCTGGTATTTCACGTATAATACTTTTTATAAATGCGTGTGTGTTTGCATTACGTTGATTAGATAATGAATTGGAATATTGATATTTTGTAAATATTTTGATCTGTATACTTTGAAATCGGCGTAATCATCATTAGAGTAGCGAACGCCTGGTAGCTTAGAGTGGGAATGCAGTTTCAAATAAATAGGGAGGGAGCGAAAGTTGTGGATAAAAAGACGAACAGGTGTGAGCGTTGGATAAAAGAATCCATCTGGATTAGGAAGACGAAACCAACTATGAACAGAGACGAGGGGGTTTACAGACTAAATCACGTGTGGGACAGTCTGCTCGCCACGCCATTTAGCGAGCAGTGACCACTGAACATTCAGTTACTGAAGAAGGCCGCCGATGGTGGTCGAAACGTAAGTCGAATTGCAAGTTGTGTAATTATGAAATTTGTTTCGAATAATATACTGCCAACTTGATGAACATTTTCACGAACATTTCCTTTGAGTTCGACAAGATACTTAGATTGGATACCAAACGCTAATTATGTATTTTATTTCACAGATTTCGTGTCTTGATAAGAGAAGTGATATGAAATGTGTTTGTGTATGCCTGTGCATATAATGCCTCTTTTCTTTGCTAGCACTTGCATATCCTTATGACCCTCATTATTGTCGTGCAAGAGTGGTGTGAACTCCTCGATAAGTTTACAAATTACAACCTTTGGTTTTCGTTTTTCTTTGGAGATCCACAATTGTGATGTCAGACACTAAGCATGCAACCAGAAAACGTTTGATTTGTTTTGTCGTGTATGTTAACATTCCGGAGTACGCCTGCAGGGATAAACTCGAGGTTTATATTTTAAAATGTTATCTTACTAACTACAATAGTCCCACACTGGGTACGAAATTAATATTGAGGGGACTGAATTAAAGCTTGCCTTCAGCATCTGACACGTTAAATGTGTGCTTATTCTGACACTCATTTACATACACAGACATTTCATAGATTTCCTTCATAATAAAGAGATGAATGTAAGATGATTGCGCATCATATGGTAACACTACTTACGATAACTGAACAGTTTATATTCCATCCGATCGCATCATATGGAGTGACTCAAATTCAGTCTCGCGTTTCTTCCAAGAAAAGATCGACACATTGCTTGCACAGCACTACTGCCGTTGACATGGAACCTGGCGAAACCCCTTGTTTTACTGCATCCATCGAAGTGTTCTAGCCAATTACAACCGCCGACATTTCTAATATTCTTGGCATTATGGGTAAAACATCCATACGCGATCTACTACCTACTAAATGACAACGTGGAAAGTATGGTGCCTATCATCACATATGTTACTAACGCTTCACTCGAGAACGCAGTCATGAATGCACTGCTTAAGCACGCAATTGTCCGGCCATTGCTCAAGAAGTAATCACTCAACAAGGACATACTCAGTACCTACCGCCCAATTAGCAATCTAAGCCACTTGGCAAAAGTCGTCGGGAAAGTTGTCGCACGAAGAATTATCTCTCCATATTTTCTAAAAGCGAATGAAAGATTGTTTCCAATCAGCCTATCGGAAGAACCATTCAACAGGAGCAGCATAGTTGTGTGTAACAAATGCCATGAAAGCCGCTATGAACAATAGACAAGGCACGGCACGTGACTTCCGTGCGGCCTTTGACACTGTCAACCACAACATAATGATCCGGCGGCTTCAGTTGCCTTACGGCTTTGTTGGCAAGGCGCTTGCCTGGCTGCAATCATATCTGGAGGGATGGAGCCAGCGAGTTGTCATTCGTGATGCGTCATCAAATACAACACGTGTCCCGCATCTGGTGTCCCGCAAGGTTCAGTGCTGGGGCCATTGCTATTTTCGCTGTACGTACAGCCCATTGCGACACCATTACAGCGCATGGACTTTGTTTCTATCACTACGCTGATGACTGCAGTTGTATTGTCATTTTGATCTAACAGCGACAGCATTATCAGCTGCTCTACGACGAATTGAGAACTGTTTAGATGATGTCAATATGTGGATGGCATCTAACTACATGTGCACGAATAACAGTAGCACCGAATATCTGCCGGTAATACCGAAAACTGCCGCGACCACTGCGCTTTTTGACGGTAGTGTTATACGTGTTGGGGATGCCACGATTACTGCCTCAATATTTGTTCGTAATCTTGGTGTTGTCATTGATCGCCAACTTGATTTTAAGAAACAAGTTTCGACCATTGTCAGTGTGTGCTTATTCCACCTCCGCCATATCAACAATATGAATTGTGACCTCCCAATGGCGACTAAGGAACGTGTGGTCAACTCCATTATAAATATAACACCACGGCTTAATTAATGCAATTCCCTTCTGTTAGGCACTTCAGAAAACATTACTGCTCGCCTTCAGAGAATATACAACTCCACCGCCAGGCTAATATTACGCCGCACACGTTACACTGTTATGTATTCTCCATTGGCTGCCTGTACCACAGAGGATCGAGTTTAAACGTCTTTTATTTACTTACAAAGCTGTGCACGGCGATGCCCCAAAATACCTATCAGACCTTGTGTGTCCGAACAAACCTGGGAGAGCATTGCGTCTTGCGAACAATAACTTATTAACGGTTGTGCGGACACAGGTGAAAGCTGGAAATAACTCATTTGTGGTCGCAGCAGCGTCCTTATGGTACGTTTTACCTAATCACTTCAAGACGTCTGTCTGTTTAGCCACCTTCAAGGCACGCCTAAAGACACATTTCTTTATGACGGCTCTCGTGGCTTAGTTTAATGTTTGTGTACTTTTATCAATATTTTATTTAACCTATTTATATATTTATTATATTTTATTCAGCTTAAATAATTCGTGTTATTATATTTATATATATTTTTTTATTGTTTAGTTATGTCACTAGTATATTTACGTGTTTAACGCCACGAACAATTTGAAATTGGATGTGGCGCTATATTAAATAACATATATTATTAGTAATAGTAGTAACCATGTCATTGTGATCGTGTTTGCTATTTATTTGACAATGTGAAATGAATATATAACTGAATTTGGAAGATATTTCGATTAGATAAATATAAACGTGAATTGGCTACTACAATTGATATAATATTTGGCTTGCACCTATTATATTGCAATTAACCTATTTAAAGATGTTGGTCACGATTGCTTACTGTTACCTAGGACATTCATTACAGCAGTGACACATACACTGAATCTAAGACACTATCGATTTGGAATGTTATTAATTAACGTATATCTTGCTTAGTAAGACGCTGTGTGACGGATTTTTTTGCAGAAAAAATAGAAGATAGTATAGTATCTCTAAACGTGTGTATGACCTTGTGTATAGATTTTCGTTTCTTCCTTTTTATCCAGCAATTGGTTACTGTATTTGTCTTTTAGGTGTTTCTTGCCTACAATAACTTTGTTTTCGGAAAGCCTAAACTTGTATTTATTTTGTATCAACATTACAAGATACTTGTATATTTACTCAAAACAAACTTATATCAAAATAAGCTCTAATTACTGAATAAGTACATAGGCAGTCACGATTTGGAAACACTGCATTCAAGTAAATTACACATTCTCGTAAACATGCCTATGTAATATATATATATATATATATATATTTATATATATATATATATATATATATATATATATATATATATATATATATATATATATATATATATAATATATATATATATATTATATACATATATATATATATATATATATATATATATATATAAATATATATATATATATATATAATATATATTAATATGATATAATAATAATAATGTAATGTAATGTAATGTAATGTAATGTAATGTAATGTAATGTAATGTAATGTAATGTAATGTAATGTAAGGTAATGTAATATAATATAATATAATATAATATAATATAATATAATATAATATAATATAATATAATATAATATAATATAATATAATATAATATAATATATATATAAATATACACATATATATATACACATATATATATATATACATATATATATATATATATATATATATATATATATAAAATATATATAATATAATATAATATAATATAATATAATATAATATAATATAATATAATATAATATAATATAATATAATATAATATAATATAATATAATATAATATAATATAATATAATATAATATAATATAATAAAATATAACATAATATAAGATAAGATAAGATAAGATAATATAATATAATATAATATAATATAATATAATATAATATACTATACTATACTATACTATACTATACTATACTATACTATACTATACTATACTATACTATACTATACTATACTATACTATACTATACTATACTATACTATACTATACTATACTGTAATATAATATACTATACTATACTATACTATACTATAATATAATATAATATATGTGGTGTGGTGTGGTGTGGTGTGGTGTGGTGTGGTGTGGTGTGGTGTGGTGTGGTGTGGTGTGGTGTGGTGTGGTGTGGTGTGGTGTGGTGTGGTGTGGTGTGGTGTGGTGTGGTGTGGTGTGGTGTGGTGTGGTGTGGTGTGGTGTGGTGTGGTGTGGTGTGGTGTGGTGTGGTGTGGTGTGGTGTGGTGTGGTGTGGTGTGGTGTGGTGTGGTGTGGTGTGGTGTGGTGTGGTGTGGTGTGGTGTGGTGTGGTGTGGTGTGGTGTGGTGTGGTGTGGTGTGGTGTGGTGTGGTGTGGTGTGGTGTGGTGTGGTGTGGTGTGATGTGATGTGATGTGATGTGATGTGATATAATGTAATATAATATAATATAATATATATACACATATATATATATATATATATATATATATATATATATATATATATATATATATATATATATATTATAGTATTATAGCGAAGTGATCGACAAAGCAATACTGTAGCATTGATATGCTTGTACTGTTTGCCGGTGAAATGTTGCGTTCAGTACAGGTTTTCACTTTATGCGTTGTTCTTATCATTACATGCAATCCCCTCATTATGTCAGACGCCAGTCTAGCTCGTATCTTTGATCTCGCGTTGGTGCCCGACCATATGCACAACCCCATTGGCATGCGCTGTCGGAAACGTTACCGGTCACACACTGTGCGGGTATATTTCAGCCCAGTTAAAAAAAACTACTCTCATGCTATCACACTTGTCACGATTCAGTGCCAAGCCACCGCTTTGTCACGCAATACTGTTCACGTGGCTCCTATTGGTAAACGACTTCTGAAGCGTGAAACGTATGCTGAAAAGTAGGACAGGATAAGGTTGAGGCAGCATAGCTAGACGAAAGGAATGTGTTGACTATACTAACTGGGATTTTATTCGGGATATCAATCACAGTCTGGAAGAACTTGCATTATCTATCAATTTAAAGTTAAGAAGAAGTGAAATGTATTCCAAAGCTACATACATTGGTTGGATAGACTTCTAATTAAGTGACACGGAAACTACTTATATTAAGTACTAAGAAACAGGAAGGGAAGTTGAAGAGGTTGTCGGGTAGAGAGAGAGAGAGAGAGAGAGAGAGAGAGGGAGAGAGGGAGAGAGAGAGGAGAGACAGGGACAGGGACAGGGACAGGGACAGGGACAGGGACAGGGACAGGGACAGGGACAGGGACAGGGACAGGGACAGGGACAGGGACAGGGACAGGGACAGGGACAGGGACAGGGACAGGGACAGGGACAGGGGCAGGGGCAGGGGCAGGGAAAGGGGCAGGGAAAGGGGCAGGGAAAGGGGCAGGGAAAGGGGCAGGGAAAGGGGCAGGGACAGGGACAGGGACAGGGACAGGGACAGGGGCAGGGGCAGGGGCAGGGGCAGGGGCAGGGGCAGGGGCAGGGGCAGGGGCAGGGGCAGGGGCAGGGGCAGGGGCAGGGGCAGGGGCAGGGACAGGGGCAGGGGCAGGGGCAGGGGCAGGGGCAGGCGCAGGGGCAGGCGCAGGCGCAGGCGCAGGCGCAGGGGCAGGGGCAGGGAAAGGGGCAGGGGCAGGGGCAGGGAAAGGGGCAGGGGCAGGGAAAGGGGCAGGGGCAGGGGCAGGGGCAGGGGCAGGGGCAGGGGCAGGGGCAGGGGCAGGGGCAGGGGCAGGGGCAGGGGCAGGGGCAGGGGCAGGGGCAGGGGCAGGGGCAGGCGCAGGCGCAGGCGCAGGCGCAGGCGCAGGCGCAGGGACAGGGACAGACAGAGACACAGAGAGACAGAGAGAGTTATAAATAAATTAAAGTACTGGCGTTTAAAAAAGGTGATAGCCTTCTTGTGACAATACTGGGAAGCTGTAGTGAGTAACATAATAGCCAAATTGACAAAATTACAATCGCTTTTCACCCATCTGGCGGGGGGAGATAATGACGGATTATTTGCAAGGTATATTAATTTGTTTCTGCTCTTTTGAGACCCACGATTATCAATCTGTTATTGACGATATTGTGAATACATACACGACATAATAAACGTCACAATAAATTAAAGAAAAAACATGTGTTGAGGAGGATATCAAGTGTATAAATATCAGAAAGTTTATTGTCCTGTTGGACATTTCCAATCAGTTGTGAAGAATTATCCCTGTCGATTGTCTATTGTCTTCCATTTCGTCTTCCAATCAACTCTTGCTTACAAAATATCCCAGTCATGTAAAAAACAAAGTATATCGTTCCTATTCCCAAATGTTTTCGTCCAGGAGCAGGGCAAACCAAATGTAACTTACTACTTTGAACAAATGTATAATTGTAACAGTTCGCCAACCCACTTGCTGTTAACAGTTATTTTTCGGTTTAACCTTTAGTCTATCTTCGCCTTGTGGACGGTTGATTTCTTTTGGTGGATAGGCCCCATCAGGTTCAAGTGAATAACTCCCTGTCCGGTGTGAAAGACGTATCTATGGGATCTTCTCAATGGTGCGGCTTATCTATTGTTATTAACATGTTAAACAAATGACTGTAGTCGTTCATCCCATGTACAGTATGCTATTAATTTATCGGAAGACACAGCTTAATTCAGTTCATTGGTTTTCGATGAGGTTTACAACGGTCCTGTGTTAGAAGGTGTTGTTGTAGCCATATGTGTATGCCCAAATGCAACACGAAAACAAAGATATGTGCGTTAACCAGATAAACACCCTGCTTCCCAATATCCACCCCCACTCTCCTCCACGGAATTAAAGTGCAGGTAACTGACAGGTACAAATAATTCGCCATGATAATTGGCAACCTGTTGACGTGGTACCATCAATGTAGCATTATGTATTACACATTCCAACAACATTTATACTACCTAAGGAAGCTGCGCTATTTTAGTGTTGATAAAACCATTTTGGCAATGGTTTGTCAGTCGACTATCCAGAGTGGATATCTTTTCTTTTACCTGTTGGTTTGGACGCGTCAGTCACACAAAACAATTTAACCTCCAGCGCATTGTAAACGGCTGAAGTAAAATGACCAGGGTGAAACAATCTACTCTTACTACTTTGTATAAATAAAACAGGTATTGAACAAATTATGGATTAAAACACGCTCATTTTTGCACGAAGAATTTATACTACTGCTCTTTTCCAGACGCTTTAGGAATGTCACAGTCAAACCTTGTAGGAAGGGGTTTCGTTTGTTCCTATGCATGCAGGTTTTAATGACAAATATCAGAAAGTTGATAGAGACAGTTGTGTAATGTGTTATGTGTATACACATTCCACAACGATGTTATATTATTATCTGTGAGGCGACGACCACAATTATAATATTCGAAAGCAAATAGGCTTTTGTTTTAACCTAATGATTATGAATATGGCTTAATTACCTATTAATGTGTAGTTTATTTATAACATTATTTATTTATTAGTATTACTTATTAAACGCCGCACTCAATTTATCCTTCAGGAAATCTTAACATTTTGTGTTGTTGTACGGTTTCGTTGTAAATTAGAATAAATTGTGAAGAGCCTTCATGAAAAACACAGTTTGTTTCCAGAATCTGTTCAAGTCCATCACAACAGACTTGCCTTGCTAAGGAAACGATATATGCACACACAATCAGGTGACATTTGGTTTTAATTAAGGGTACATAATGCCTCAAAATGTGATGTTAGGGTGACTGAAGCGTCTCTACGGTGAAAATATCGGAAAACAGAAATGCCACTCCATCGCAGCTACCAGACTGGCATTACGTGTATAGAAAAACAAGAGGAATGATGTCAACATAATTTAGTCAACCTGAGTGGATGCCGTATGATTCTGACAACAGCACACTTCGCTGTATCTGGTCAACTACGACAAAACAGGAGCAAGCCTTCTACACTGCTTGTCAACGGACGAAAGCGTGGATGTCACTACGTGGACATTATTATGTGAACTTATCATTGCTACTAGACATTCTGCCAAGCGCGGCTGCCGAGGTTGACGCAACCAACGAATATCCACAGTGATCGGTAATCGACCAATCAAGCGGGTAACAAGTGAACCGCACTCGCAAATACATGCAGCATAGGTAGCATCAGCTCTGACTACAACACCTGCTGCAACAATAATAGCAACAGCAACAACAGCAGCAGCAACAACACCAACAGCGACCACAAAACGCAACTCCGACAGCATCGTCCGCAGCAATAGCAGCACTAACAGATACATCAGCAGCGGCATCAACAACACTGATGACGTGATTTACATCCGTGCTGCCAGGGCAGGCAGAGGTCGACACGCAACCACTGGTGAGGACAATATAACACGTATCTAGAGAGTAACCTCACCGTCTTTACGTTTCGTGTTAGGCCATACTTAGGTATGATCCTTGACAATTTTCCGTGAAAAACAAAACCCTTGTAATGTCCGACTGTCTCATCACGTACGACTACGATATAATGTGCCTAATAGAAACATGGCTTCGTAGTGACAATGAGATAGTTCAACGGACATGAATTTCATCCCGTTCCATGAAATAGTGGGATAACCGGTGACGACGTGGAAATCATGTTTAGAACATGACTATCATATGCAATTGTCGACACTACTGCATCTGGGAGATCATTCATTTTATCGTCGTGTATCGTCCACCAACATCCTGGACTCTGAACGGATTCAAAACAAGTGTATTCTTTCAGGAGTGGTCATCTTTAATTGCGAATGTGGCAGCTGAATACGCAGACAGCATCATCGTCGGACAAGTCAACTTTCATCTCGACTGCGACACTAACCCAGACACCCGTATGTTCAGACTGCTCTGCACATGGGACTCAAGCAACATGTCGATGAACCAACTCACAAAAAAGGTCACAACACGGTTGGTGTCGTGATAGCAAATGAAGAATTTGATAACATCATAGAAGAACTATAAGTGAACGATCCAACGTCGCGCAATAAGTTTGAAAACACTATAGTGCGGGTCTTTGTGCAATGCCATGTTCTCTGCTCACATGTCAAAACCAAATACAACTATAGCGATTGTTAAAGGTACTCAATCCACTCGTTTGCTAATCGCCAAACCGGTTCTTTTATTACCAGATGTGTAATGTGTTAATAGTTTAACTAGTATGCACAGTCAGTTAATTTTTTTAATGCGTACTTGTCATTTTATAATTGTAAAAAAAGAATCGCCGTTACACCGGGTATAACTGGCGAAACAATCAGCAGCTGCCGACGCCCTGTGCTTTTTGGGTCACGTGTTTTATGCGAGATCGACTTACTACGGTACAATAACAAATCGCACGTGCTTTTGCGCGTCATGACTAAGTCTAAGATTGCAAGTCAAAGGCAGTGATTCTTCTATGAAGGTACGCATTAAATGCATTAACGCAGTCAGCAACAAGAGCGAGTAGTCGGGGACTAATTCACTCTTGTGAACGTTGACTCGACGCGGATTCTCTAACTTGTAAGATTAGAATAAATATAAGTCTGAGTGTCACTGACTCTGTCACTGACAAGGCAAGCCAGTGCCAGTGGCAGTGGCAGTGTGAGTTGACAGTCACCATCGATATCGCTCAGCATCACAACCTGTGTTGATATGTACCGGTATTGTATTTGATTACGCAGGATCTTGTTAATAAACTTAGTAATTGCGAAAGTACATATCCAGAGAGAATAGATGACGTGAGGGACGAAATAAAAAATAAAATTGACATGGGGGACTGGACCACTGGTAATAGCTAGGCTCTTGTCGGTCGGGCAAGAAACGTTGTATTTTTAGGGGGAGCATCCGTTATCTCGTGTAACAGAACCTCACACGGAGAATTATATTATATTTCACAATTATAAAAAAGTTTTTTTGCGACTCACATTTCAGTACTATTACTGAATTTTGTTGATTTATATTATATGTTATGCAAAATATTTTTTTTTTATATAACAGCGATGATTGATGGTGATGATTTTTTTCAATAAAAAATAAACATGAAAATAAAATGTTAATACAGTAGGTGTACATTATATCATGCAAGTATTACATATAACATTCTTGCACTTGTCTCCATTGTAGTCAATGTACCTGGTACCTTTCAACTCACACGTTCCAGCTGTTTTCAAATATTTATCAAAATTTTCATCACAGCAGTAACTGAATGCATAATATATTCGAATTATAATATTGCTAAAGGCCACGCTACAATACAAAAGTGAGACAAGGCAGAGGAGAGGCTAAGATTAAGGCAGTCACATGGGTATGGCAGATGCAGGGAGGATACATAGTCTGCGGAAGGCTCACATCTGATCAATCCAGGTAATTTAAACAGCTGTTTTCAAATATTTATCACCATTTTCATCACAGCAGTATATGAATGCATAATATATTCGAATTATAATATTGCTACAGGCCATACTACAATGCAAAAGTGACACAAGGCAGAGGAGAGGCTAATATTAAGATAGTCACATGGGTATGGCAGATGCAGTGATGATACGTAGT
The DNA here is from genome assembly GCA_964017155.1 of Oasisia sp. SBJ-2009. NCBI lineage: Eukaryota > Metazoa > Annelida > Polychaeta > Sabellida > Siboglinidae > Oasisia > Oasisia sp. SBJ-2009. Next base: position 33,378,235 of record OZ024855.1, on the reverse strand, counting down.
CTGTGGGAGGCTCACATCTGATCAATCCAGGTAATTTAAACATTTTAACAATCAACAATGTATAAATTATCAAAATATTTTAATATGTCCATTTAAATATACATTTGTTTTCATTAACATATTATCTTGAACATGGAAAACTAGAATAACCTTTGCTCTTGTATAATGCACATTATACCCAGTGTGTCAACACAGACATTAATGCACATACACTGTGTGAGTCGTGGGGCATGGCTACATAGATCTTTTTTTTTTAATTACCTTCAAAATGGTGCATTTTGAAGGATGTTTTAACTTATTCCCTGGGAAATAGAGAGGAAACAAATGCACAGCTACAAGTGTAAACATGTTTATAGCAAGAAATACCTATGAGGTGCCATCCTGGCATATGGCTTAGAAAAACACTGTGGACAAAATGGCTTAGAAAAACACTGATGTGGTCCACCTCACTCATCATATAGCAGGGAAAATACTGAAGCGATGACTCAAGAAATCAATAGTATTTACAGTTTTGAAGAAGGTAGACATACATATTATGAATGCTTGAATATTTTCTGAGGGAATGTGCTATTGGCATCACAATGACCTTATTTTGTCATATCCAACATTTGCGTTGACCAGACACCCTCACATATTCATGTTTGACATAAAATGTCAAAAATAAATAGGTGTACACCATGTAGTAGTTATTGCATGGCAATGGCATCATTATTTACTCCCAACTCCACTATCATGATGCATGTTGTTTGTTTACTGAAATTGAATACATGCTTTTCTTTACAGGTCAACAAGAAACTGAACAATGCTTACTATCAGTAGTTCAACAAGTTACAGGACAGTTGTATTTGTGGACAGGACTATATAGCTATGCGCCGTGCAAGATGCTGCATATTAAATGTCAAGTATTCGAATGTCGACCAGAAGTGATCCCAGTTGTACTGTGTGTTGCATTGTGACAGACTCCGCAGTACTAGTGGTGTGTACACTGGCTTCCATGCCGGTCAAGTACCCTGACTGACTAGAATGTAGAATGCACAGTGCTTGACATGCGAATATGGTGACGCCTGATTAGCTTTGCAGTTGGTGATGGAACGGTGGATGCCATGGTCTGTCAAATATGGCATGAGCCTTTGGTCAACCTCTCTCGACACTGTAAGACAGGTTCGACATTCTTTGGTGAACTACATCAGCTTGGATATCGATGACATTGTGTGAGTTCACTCTCTTTGATGATACTTCATACCAGCTGCCTGGCATTTTTCTGTACATCCACATCTGCCTATACAAGAAACAAAGTGACAATTAGCATGGCTCTGACATGTATGATATTTTATATGTGACGACATACCTAGCCAAAGTCAATATCATGGTAATAATTCAGAGTTGGAGTGAGTACAATACAAATGTACTCGAGTACAAGTATGATTACTTTGAACATGCATGAGTATGAGTACTCAGAAAACAAATATACTCGAGTATGATTACTTTAGAATGTACTCGAGTACGATTACTTTAGAATGTAATCATGATTACTGGTACTTTCACGATTTCTTTAATGAATATCCTGTTTCTACCGTAAAGGTGACCTCCATGGAATCAGGTGTCATTCATTTTATGTTGCTGTGCCAATATCTAGTGTTCTAACTGATTACTGCTAACTGCTATCCACTGTCCAGATGTTATTGTTATTATAAATCATCAGATGACTTTCTCATGTGTTGAATGAACCATTTAATACTGGATTGATACTCAAGAAGAATTTGTTTTTATTTGACCATTTTGTCAACACAATACATACATACACGTTATCCATGTCATACATATATAATCTGAATAATACAAACATGAAAATTCTAGCAAACATGGTAATAATGCGTATAAATAATAATAAAAGTAGGGTCAGGAGACTCCTCTAAGACCTGGCTGGTCGCTATCGAGGAGCCACCTTTCAGAAAATTTAACTTACAGAATAAGTTCTTCATTTAGAACAAATTCTTCAGAAACAGACCAAGATAAAAAGAAAAATCAAGAAAAGAGAAAAATCACCAAACACGCATAATATGAAGATGCTTTTGCGCAGCTGACAAGATTTTTGTATCTCAAGTAAAAGGCTCTGTTTTTAAGTTTTAATACTGAATGAAGTGTTTTAGGTGGTTTCAGATACTTAATTATGCATACATACATAGCAGTTTTGTCTAGTGCATATTACTTCATAACTTTGTAAAAAATACAGTTTAACATAATTTACAAATCCCTGTGTACTATGTGACATAAGTTTTTCTTTCACTATTTCAGGAAGGTTATTTAATAACAGTGGCAAATTATGTCTGAGACATTTCTTTGCAAATTCATGTTTAATTTTATAAGTGTATATTTTATTTTTGTATCTTGTGTCATGACCATGTACCTCACATTTAAACACAAACCTCCAATTTTGTAAATAGCGAGGTAGGTCATTGTGTAGATATTTATAGTAGAATTTTAATTGTTGTAATTTAAGAATGTCATCTACTTTTAATAAGCTAAGTTGTTTGTACAGTGGTTCAGTGTGGGAAATGTAGTTACTCAAAGTAATAATTCTCAGGGCTTTTTTTTGTAATTTTATTATTCTATTTGATTCAAAGCCCCATGCCATGATGCAGTAATTAATGTGTGGCACTATTAATGAATTATATAATATTTTTTTAATATCTAGAGGTAAGATATGTTTCAGTTTGTTTAAGATTCCAATTTTCTTAGAACATGCATTTGATATTTTTTCAGCGTGCTTTTTCCAGTTTAAATTTGTATCTATAATTAAACCCAAGAAATTAAATTCCTTAACTTGATCAATGTTTACATTGTCTATCTTCAGGTTTAATATCTGTATATTTTTCTTTTTCTTTTGAAATATCATAAATTTTGATTTTACTACATTTAGTGATAATTTATTGATTTTGAGCCAATCATTTATCTTAACAAGTTCTTCGTTTATTAAAGATTCAAAATTTTGGTCATGTGTTTTATCACTGAACACATTTAGTGTACTTGACAAAGTTGTGTCGTCTGCATAAATGAGAAAGTTAAACATTTTACTTGCTTGTGCAAAATCATTTATGTATATGATGAATAATAGTGGTCCTAAAATTGAACCTTGAGGTACACCTGTTGTTATTTGTAACATATTTGATTTGATATTGTCAATTTCCGTGTATTGTTTACGATTTTCTAGGTAGCTGCTGAATAAGTTGAGATTAGTTCCATGTACACCGTAATATTTTAATTTATCAATTAATATTATATGATCAATGGTATCAAAAGCCTTGGAGAGATCTAAATATATATTAATTGGTATTTCATCTTTATCCAGTTGTGTTATTATTCTATCTATTAATTCTAATGCCGCATATTCTGTTGAATGTTTCGGTCTGAAACCGTATTGATGATCAAACAAAAGCCTAGAGTCTCTTAAATAAGATGATAATTGTTCAAATATATTTTGAACAATTATCATCTTATTTAAGAGACTCTAGGCTTTTGTTTGATCATCAATACGGTTTCAGACCGAAACATTCAACAGAATATGCGGCATTAGAATTAATAGATAGAATAATAACACAACTGGATAAAGAGTTGTCCAGTTGTCTCAAGATGTCCATATATCATGATACTACAAACTAAAGGTATCATAGTGATACTGTAGCAAATAGCATACAAGTGTTATAATGAGTGTCAATTTAGTGGTGGTTCAACTATGTCAATGAAGTATCAAGAGGAAAATATTAAACTTCTTACACATGATCAAATATAAATTATACAATAACAACATTTCAAATCCCAGGGATCATATTAGCAATAATATCCAATTGAAATATGTCATATATCAGATGAGACAAACAGAATATTGGGGATTTAGACAGGTTTACAGTTTACACTTAACAAAACATAATGGACAGAGATTTAGCAGCTAACTGCCCAGTCATTCACACCATACTGAACGAGCAAACAGTACAGGTGGGGCTGTGGCATGGCTTCTAAAATTACAAAACAAGATGTTAGGGGATGCTTATCTCATGCAGTGCTTCCCTGGGACTGGCACAATATAACTTGTACTTTGTACTAAGCAGGAGGGTGAGGAGATGTGGCTTCTCTGGGAAGAGAAGGTATTAATTAGGGAAATCTGACTGAATTTTATTTAACTGAAATGCTCAACAGTAATAGAAAATGAATACCTCGATTATTATTACATTTATTAGATTACTTCTAATATTGCTATTTTTATCTGTCTAATATATTTGCTTGCAACTGTTCATATGAAAAATATGTAACCGTGAGAAGTAATCGTGAGTACGATTACATTGGTAATGTACTCGAGTACAATTGCTTTCCTTCATACTCGAGTACTCATACTCAAAAAGTACTCGTACTCGAGTACGAGTACATGAGCATGAGTACGATTACTCCATCTCTGGGTAATATAATTGTTTTATTCATGTTATAAAATTTGCATGCCCACATGTTATATATACATTACTCAGACCTGTTATAGTGAACATTTCTACTAATGTGGGAAACATTCTGCCACACTGAAATTAATATGTGAAAATACTAATTGTACAAAAGAAAAGTATTCACCACTATCTCTAGCCAGTACTCTTCATAGAATTGAGTAACATATAGCAATTGCACATGTAAGTCTCAGCCACATGGCAAGGACCCTGACTAGTTTAACCACTTTTTATGTGTAAAGATACAAAATATTAAATATATGTAAAAACAAGTAATTTTATATCTACTGATTTTTTTTTAATAAACTATAATCTAGTTACTTTATTTAATATATTTATTATTTATAAAGCACAATATCCAACATGGTCACAAAGTGCTGTGCATATTTGTTATGTACATAATGTTATTATATGTACATAGTATGTAATTATGTTATCTATTTACAGCATGTTTCTGTAACAATTGTGTGTGTTATGGGTCAACTCTTTGCAAAAGTAAATTTCCAGAAATATGTTTTCATACGACAATTCTTTCAGAATATTGAACAACTTTCCCATGACATGTATCACTAAGCACAAGTTTGCTAAAGCTAATGTCTTTGAACTTATGAAAGACATAATTTGAAAGCCTAATGAATGGGATTAATGTTTTTGAACTAATTAGTATTTGATATACCATGTGCTGGATGCTCGATGAAACGAATATTGATAAAAGTAACTGTTTTTTTACATTTACATAGTTAACACGTTTTCAACTTTGTCCTAATTTTGTTATTGCTGCTTTGCTTGTTATCTGATGAAATAAATACATATATCAAGTGCAGTCATTGTACATGTAGTTATACTTATATTGTGCTTGCCATTATTTTGTAGTTAATTTCATGAAATAGTTTTGATAAAATGTTTTTACTTTATGATGTCTTTACTTATATACAATTTAACAAGTACACCCACCCATTAATACAGACAAATAAAATATCGCATACAGGGGCAGATTCAGAAATCGTCTTGAGGGCACAAAATCTTACTGGCCTTTGAACCAAATTGTGTGGTCTACATTTTTGTTGATACCGCATAGCTTCATCTTCCACTATCTCATTTGGAGTAGTGATATCGGAAAATGCCAGAACTTATTATTATCACTTAAACTGAGTCATATTTCAAACAATATTGAGGCACATTAGCATTGACCTATTATAAAAAGTTCCTAGGAATACCAAATTCCTACAGTATAGGAGGCACATCCACAGGACCCCAGGCCCCTTGGATTCACAAATGACATAGATCTGTAATTTTTTTTATAAAAGGTTTGTTGAGAGAGTAAATTAATGTATATTACAACACTCATTTACCTGAGATGAAGAGCTTTTCCGCATGCCCTATGGTGATGACACCTCAAGTTCTGAAAATTTGACACATTTAAATGTTAATGTACTTGAAAAAACTTGCAATGTTATGAACGATCACCTCCCAGGCTTCCAAATGCAAGCAATATCTTGTTATTTTATTACATTAATGTTACTAATAAATTAAAATAATATGTATATACCTATTTTTATGTATTAAATCATCATCAAATTGTGCTTAATGTATTAAATTATTATTATCAATGTATTAAATATTGTCATTATGAATAAGTATAACGCAGGCCTAAGTATAACTGTTACGGATCACTTATAATGCATTAATTTTACATTATGCCTAGCTACTATTAGGCTAATTAAGCCTAGTTAATTAATCTTAGCCTTAGGTTAGGATATTAACCTGCTACCTACCATATATGTGACATAAACATTACATAGTTACAGTATTATAATAAATCACTGGCATGTGATAGTCATATAGGCCATAGGCATAGTCTATGGCTGGCGTAGTCATACTCATAGCATAGCCATACCTTCAACGCTGCTATTTTGTCGTACCTTGTCATTGGCTGAATAAGCGCCAAGGTTGAAGGTAAACAATAACAAAACATTATAAAAACAACATAAATATCAGTGACGTATATACCCATACGCCTAAATATATATACGTGATTATAGCTGAGCAATTCGTAATTACTAACCTATCTGGAAGAACATCTGTGCGAACGCTGCATGTGGACTGTGCAGTAAGGCAGTGTCAGCCCCCGCCGTCGGCCCACGGCGCCCGTAGCTTGCAAAGGGCACTTTCACTGTTCCGAAGGCGAAGTCATTCTGTTCACTGCTTAGACTAGTTCCATATTCTTTCCCAATCATGCGTCGATGCTGTCTTTGTCTGCTTAATTTGCCGTGTTGGTGGCATATAAAAATCATATTTGTGCCTACACTCGCCGTTTCTAAACGTAAACAACTCGACAGGGTGAAGCCGTCAATCTCGCCCCAAGCCTCGTTCGCGTGAAGGCTAAAGCGTATTCCGCTCAAAACGCTATTTCCATAGTTAGGAATCGTACATAGTTTCTACACGCTCCGTGTAGAAACAAAAATCGAAAAAGTTCGCATTTGTTCTATTAATTGAAGAAAATTGAAGTAACATGTCTGCATAAACCAACTAGTCAATCATTCGGGTGTATTTGATACATCCGCTTTTTGTGAAATGACTAATAATCGCTAGGAGCAAACGATTTTCACGGGAATGAGTGGATTGAGTATCTTTAAATATCAAAAACTACGTGCACTCGATGTTGCAATTTTCAAAGAATGCATACGTCAGAACAACAACCTACACGACACTGATGCACCGCTCCACGACCTCATCACAAACCACACTTACTCGTTATATGATACCAGTAACTCACAGGCATCTGTTAAACCGAACAATAACGCTCCGCGACCACACTAAACATACACAGCAGCAAATAGAACGTCGCTGGCGCTCAACAAAGGTGGAGGTACACCTTCAAATTTACCTGGCAATCGAGCTGAGTCGACTTGACACTAAGGCGATGTTTTGGACTGTAAGCACCCTGAAAGGAAACAATAGGAGCTGCTGATTGCCTAAACACACGTCAGACTTTCAAAACGCCAGTGCCGTTTCCTGTTTTTTGCTGCAAAGGTATCGATGACCAGCGTCTCACTGTGTCCTGAAGGCTTGTATCTCACAACACCATTAGGTGATTACGTTCAAGTTACACGATATGTCTTCTATGGATATAACATCCCACATGGGTCGATAGTTGTCTATATTCGTTATAAACACAGTCACTCGGATACGTTTTCAGGCATCATCAAGTAGACGTGCACTTGTATGATGGTGACACACAAATGAATGTATTATGTTGAATAAGTAGCAATATTTGCCCGTTTAAGTAATTGCACCAGGAACGTCGAAAACATGCTCAAATTGAATGACGAGAAGACGAAAATTATCTTGTCAACATCCAAGCACGGACTTAAACCACCACCTAATATTACCGTTGCAGTCAGAGAACGACAACAATTGCACCCGTGTTTTTGTCCGTGATCTTGAGGTTATCTATGATTATCACCTGAGTATGAATCACCGCGCACACCCAGAATGCCGAACTTGGTACTACCACCAGAGAAATATAGGTAGAATCCGACAATATATCTCCGTAGATGCAAATAAAACACTCTCCCGTGCCTTTACAACATCAATACTAGATTACTGTATGTAACTTCCTACTGGAAAGCCTGCTCGCGAATCACCTCGTGAAAATGTTACGTCTGTAGAATGCATGTAATCACAAAAAACCGTCGCCGCTCAAACTTCAAAGATCACTCCCATTCTAAGGGAACTTCAATGGCTTTTTTTTTCACCGCCGGATACAGTATAAGATCTTGTCTCATACCTGCCGAGCGATACCTCACCAACCGCCAGTGCACTGGAGTGGTATACTATCAATCTACGGACCTACTCGCTCTTTACGGTCAGAATCAATCATCATGTTGACCGTGCCACGAACACAAACTGTAACATGCGGAGATCGAACCTTTTCAAAAGCAGCGGCGACACTATGGAACAGTTTGCCGGTAACCATTATAAATAGTAACAGATGCACACAATTTCAAAGGAAACTATAATCATTCCTGTTCCCGTAGCAATAATCAGTGTAGACAACAAGAAAACGATATGTCAACTGTTTTAATATCATTCAATATTTATTCCTACAAGTTAATTTTAATTAAGGTCATGTATGTACATGCTATCCGTCATCGGACTGTTTTGTCCCACCTAATGTTTGTTTCATTTATACTATCATTATTGTTTGATGGTTCTTTGTTCAATGCATTACCTAAATTATATGTTGCTCTCATACCGTTTTAGGTTTACTCCCTTATATTTAGATTCCATTTTAATTGTTTATACCAATATACGACCATTTGGTATTATGATTAAAAATGATATCATTTAATATTTCACATTTATAAATATGTGCCTGTAGATTTCGTATTATTGTATTGTAAAGCTATTATGGCGCTATCTGTATCTATACACATTTATATATACATATAGGTAAATATATATATATATATGTGTATAAATGTATACATATATATATATTGGGGTCACAGGAAGACGGCACATTATGTGCCATGTGACCACCACGTAACAACACTTTTTGTTTTTGTTTTGATTGCTAATGTATATGTATCCTTGATGTTACGAAATAAAATTTGATTGATTGATATATATATATATATATATATATATATATATATATATATATATATATATAATGGTATTTTATTACTTTATTAATTTTTTTTATAAGAAAATATATATTTTCAATAATTTATTATTTTCCGAACCAACGTCCTTGCCAGACGAAACCCGAGAACAATCCGAACTACGGTGCACTCCACGAAGCTTTTTATCATAGAACACAGGTAATTATTTACACAGTTCCATTAGCGAGAACTTTGAATCACGTTACATATACTATATGACGCAAAACGTTAGGCCACAACACTGGAAGATACCTTTCTGCTACAGCCAGTCGGCCGAGTCGTTGATTGCCGCACAACAGGCGGATTCGATACCTGACCCCGCAAGCGAAGCGATTCTCCGATAGAATGACTAAACAAGTACACGCAAGTGACATACACGACATATATATATATATATATATATATATATATATATATATATATATATATATATATATCCGCAAACATTATAAGTATAGTGCGCATTTCTGTGTTATGTAGAAAATCATCACTCACCTCAAATGCGGACTTTTTTGATCAGATGGACGTTGACTTACAACTTGAGAGAGATACTTTTTATTGTTCCGGCACGGACTGCTACCTGAAAGACACTACTCGACAGTCGGCCTCCGTCTATAGGGTACGCCACTATCTCGTTCCGCTAGCTACATGGTTGCGCAAAATATCTTGATTGTGCTTCAGGGACCCTGCGTGTCGCGCACGATTGTATATTCATATAATGGCAATTATGTTTGTTATCTCGAGCTTGGTTTGTGCAAGGATCTGCGTCCTAATGCCTCCGGCGTATACTGTTGCTGTATAAAATGTAGTGAATCGGAAATATCGGATAACCTGGGGTTTTACCATGTTTGTGTTGTGACTTATGCAAGTGTGACAAACATTCAGAGCAGCATGTATACAACACAAAATACTTCTCACCATTGTTATATTTCCTCGTTTGTTTTGACGTTACATACCAATTATCATTTCACGAATCCCGGGTCCTTATTTTTATCTTTATCTGTCCGTATGACAGCACTGCGTTTGCCACAGTTATGATTTGTTTATATTGCGTAGAATGGATGGAATGGTATACCGACTAATAGTTGTAACATCGGACTCAATCGATTTATGCTATTTCAACACTCGGATAGATAGATACCTTTGCTTCAAGCTACGTTCTTTCACCCAATTGTATACATCAGTAACTCGTAGGCAGCGGTGACAACATTGATTCCCAAAGAGGGCGCTGTGGTTTTAGATTTGGAAGTTCGCTAGACGTCAAAGGATGAAACATAGTTAGGAGTCGCAGATACTGGATTGTGCGTCATATAATGGAAGTCCCGCTTTGTATATATGCCATGTCTGTAGCACGACTAGGAGGAGATTATTAAAACTGAAAAATGTACGCCGTGGTGAATCCTAAATTACGTATCAGAAACACGGACTAGATTCTAGTATATATCAGAACTTTTCTCTTCGTGTCCTTTATACTAGTCATGTTATGTGTATGGAACGTGTGACATGTGAGCAGGTGTTCTTGTAGTAATATTTAACAGTCATTGGTGTGAAATTAACTAGAAACAGCGCAAGGTGATTTTACTTCGGGCGCATCTGCAAACAAAAATACGCCCGAGGTAATTAATTTTGGTGATGAAAGCAAACCTGGCCGCTAGATATGTCAAGGGAACCCCAGGACACGCCGCCTGTCGGTAGTCCGAGAATATGTTCAAATTTTGCTATTGAAAATGTAAGTGCAGAATATTTTACTAGCATATTGGGTTTTATATTTTTCTTAAATATTAAAAAAATTATATTTGTTTAGAATGAGTTTTTCAAGGAAAACAACCATATGTTAATCTGTTTCATCTCATATTGTCATGGTAGTAGAAAACATGGCTACCACAATAAAGAATTACAGCTTTGGGAGGAATAGTATGTTCTTCGTATTTAGCCCTAATGTAGAGGTTGAAATACTGCTGCACTGCCCACATGTTGTCTACTACCTCTATTC
>OZ024855.1:33352085-33362085 GCA_964017155.1 Oasisia sp. SBJ-2009 | reverse complement strand
GTACATTACATGCATACATGTACATGCATTCGTGAACACATGGACACATGCACACATAAACGGATACACGCATACGCGCATACACACTCCACATATAACACACATGCCACACACACACACACAAACACACACACACGCGCGCACAAATTCACACATACAGCTTCAAGTGTCCATTGTGTTTTCCTGATTGTGCACATGCATTCATGCACACATGAACACATACACACATAAACGGAAATACGCCTACATGCCTACACGCCTACACGCCTACACGCCTACACGCCTACACGCCTACACGCCTACACGCCTACACGCATACACGCATACACGCATACACGCATACACGCATACACTCACACACTCTCACACTCACACACTCACACACTCACACACTCACACACTCACACACTCACACACTCACACACTCACACACTCACACATTCACCCACAGAGTCCAATGTCCATTGTGTTTTGCCTATTTTACATTATGACAAACTACTGCGACCACTAATGTTCGATCAAGCCTAATTCACAATAATATCACACTATAATATTGTACAGGGAGTTACAATTTTTTTTACAATGCATCGAATCACTGTAAAGTTCCAATTACATTTAAACGGGCATCTAATTAACACTACACCCTTACGCGAGTACGCCTAAAACGACAACATACAAAGTATCGATGTTCCAAATTTGAAATTCTTGCGGACGTTTATGCTTAAGGGCACGTTGCGAAATATCTAAGTACTGACGTATTGAAGACTAGTTCTTGTCTAATCGCATTGCTTGTAATTGCTAATGGCGTCAATATTGTCGTAGAGCAAGTCATATCACATGAACCCACTGAAATCTTGATGACAATTTAAAATAATTGGCCACCTACCAGTATGCGTGCTGTAGGGTTTTATTCATTTGGAGTCATGTACATTGAACTTTTTGCTTTCATAAGAATACTGTATCTTATGCCTACAGCAATACAAGCTGGTACCTCCAGGGATTACTAACACGGAGAGATGACAATGCATTTCTATGTCGGAACATTTTAAAATACTGCTGACACCTCAAGTATGCGTTCTTTTCACTATACCTGTACAGACGAAATATCGTAAAATAATGCAAGATCACTCTAATCATATGTGCAATGTGCTTGGGCTTCGTAGACCGTCTTAAAGATAGTCCCTCCCTATCTCGGTATCAACTCCTGGCTCACGCAAACTAGCCATTTTGAAGGTAGTTTTATTGAACCTTACATCGGGGCTTTATAAATTGATCGTATTATAATAATTGAACATAAATGCGATATAATAATAATTACAATTGTAAAGGTCAATCAATTGCAGTTATACGTTAACATGTCCCTTTATACATTCATATATCCGAGTTGCCAACATAATTACAGGAGGTATGCAAAGGGAAGGGACCTATTTCGTTCTGTTTAGAGGAATTGGTTCATTACATCCACATATTTTCAGACACTGCTGCTCAGAGCAGAATGTGTTTACGTGTTGTGGTCATGGAGGAAACTTAACTCATTTTTGTAAACCATCTAACACAAATGCATTCTTCACCCCCATTTAAATCCACATTTTTGGAGTATATAATTATTTATATTTGCATAGCCCAGTAGCAAAAATATCGATATAGTTGTTTGATGGAGAGACTAACGTAGTTAGTAATTTGAAATAGTCAGTAGCTTGACGTGCATCGTGAGAAATACAAATTTATTTGTGGGCGTTTGTCTTCGCTCTCGCTCAGTGCCTTAATGTTTCCATCGCGCTGCCTCGCTCTCCTCTCTCCCTCGCTCTCCTCTCTCATTCGCTCTCCTCTCTCACTCGCTCTCCTCTCTCCCTCGCTCTCCTCTCTCCCTCGCTCTCCTCTCTCACTCGCTCTCCTCTCTCCCTCGCTCTCCTCTCTCACTCGCTCTCCTCTCTCACTCGCTCTTCTCTCTCCCTCGCTCTCCTCTCTCACTCGCTCTCCTCTCTCACTCGCTCTCCTCTCTCCCTCGCTCTCCTCTCTCCCTCGCTCTCCTCTCTCCCTCGCTCTCCTCTCTCCCTCGCTCTCCTCTCTCACTCGCTCTCCTCTCTCCCTCGCTCTCCTCTCTCCCTCGCTCTCCTCTCTCACTCGCTCTCCTCTCTCCCTCGCTCTCCTCTCTCCCTCGCTCTCCTCTCTCACTCGCTCTCCTCTCTCCCTCGCTCTCCTCTCTCCCTCGCTCTCCTCTCTCACTCGCTCTCCTCTCTCACTCGCTCTCCTCTCTCACTCGCTCTCCTCTCTCACTCGCTCTCCTCTCTCCCTCGCTCTCCTCTCTCCCTCGCTCTCCTCTCTCCCTCGCTCTCCTCTCTCACTCGCTCTCCTCTCTCACTCGCTCTCCTCTCTCACTCGCTCTCCTCTCTCACTCGCTCTCCTCTCTCACTCGCTCTCCTCTCTCACTCGCTCTCCTCTCTCACTCGCTCCCTCGCACGGTCTTGCAATGTGGCAGCTGACAAGTATTATGTCATTAATGCATTGCTTTTTTGTATGGACCCGTACATCTATTGGGATGCACGATAATGATATCACCGTTCCAGAAACGTCACTCAAATAGACTGGTGTGAGAAAGCTGCTTGTAATATAATTGTTACGAAACCAATACTTGGCTCGATACGGTCAAAGTTACCGAGTTATTGGCTTATTCATGAATACACAAGCGTCAGCCAAGTTCAAATCTAGGACAGGTATTCATATAATAAAAAAAACGTTTGTCACTGTAAGCGTGCTATCAGCCGCGCGACACCCGCGTAAACAACTATTTTGGACATAGTCTAGATGTGACCGCATGGATGCTTTCTAATGGCAAATGTGCTACGTCATTGTTCAACATTGCGCGTATCTGACGTCAAGTTGTTTCGTGCGAGAGCTATGTGACGCCAGCACCACTGATACATTTGACTTCAATCGGTCGGCGTAGCTCGTCTTTGAAAACCCAGTGAAAAAAACACTCGGTAGCCTCAGGACAAGTAGTGGTGAATTGTTCTTCAACGATGTCAACAATATTTCGGGGGAACCAACTTGCATTGCATGTAAACGTCATACCCCAGTCACACATGACCTTCCGACCACTAGCGACCAGCTGCGACCTCCAAATAGTTGGTGGTGTTCGGTAGTCTTCTGGTGGTCGGCGACCACCGTGCGATGGTCACTGACGATCATTAGTGGTTTATAGGGGTTACGGCGACGTCTCTGCGACTAACTGGTCGAAGAGAGAATTTCGCTGCATGCACCAAATACCTCTCTGCGACCAGTTGGTCGCAGAAATGGCGCCGGTAGTCGTTTATCGGTCGGCGACTGCCGTACGGCGGTTTGCAATAGTCTGTACTGGTCTTTAGGTGGTCTTAAGCAGTCTGCGGCCACTAAGGTCGCCGACTGGTGGGCGACCATGGTCGCCGACTGCTAAGGACCACCTAAAGACCATTCGGCGACCGCCCAAACTTATCTGATTTCCGCTGATTGGTCGCCGATTGGTCGCCGATCGGTCGGCGACCGGTTGGCCACAGGTCTGCGTTTATCAGGCGATCTCCCTGCGACTGTCGCCGACCACCGTGCGGTGGTCTCCGACCGTCGCCAACCATCGCCGACCTTACGGCGACCATACGGCGACAAATCTTTGCCGATTGTCGCCCACCGGTCGTTCGATCGGTCCTATAGTGGTCGCCGACCACATATGTGTGACGGCTAACCATTTTTCCGCCGACGATCGTTAGTGGTCTTCAGTGGTCGCCGATAATTTCGACGCTAGGTGGTCGCGAACTAGTCTTTGCCTATGTGTGTCTGGGTTATTAGAAAATGAACCAAATTATGCTACCTTTTAAGCGTGCTAACGTAGCCAGGTACCAGGTAAATGAAATTGTGTATAAACAAATTAGAGTCACCGATATATGAAAAAGGACTGTATCCGTCTCCGTTGCTTCTCAGTTGCTGTGCCGAATAGTAATTTCGTCCATCGTCGTATTAGCGTAAGTACGACTTCTGCTTGCGTTAATATTACATGTCATTTGAGCAACTGAACTGCTACAGTATGCAGTATAATAACATATATAATGACCCAGGAATACGAATATTATTATGTTATTATTGCTACTAGTATTTGAAATGATGTATGTTCACACATTCTTGTTTAATATTTTATTACAATTCTACTATTTTATATATTTATAGATGTTGTAAAGCGCCATGAACAATACTGGGTGTGGTCTATTCCAAATAAACCATTACTATATCTGATTTGTCGGACTGAACAATGTACGGACTATGGCCGATTTTTCATATATATTGTGGATATATCTGGTATGTTGTCTATATTCAAAACACATTGTCATTCAGTGTAGTGTTTTGGCATTACGTATGCTGCTAAAACACCCCATCCCACAATGTGGTGTGCGCCATTAATCTTTGTATGTGCGAGTTTCCAAGAATTCGAGAGCAAGTATGCGTAGATTACAATAAACAGACACAATAAAGTGACCAGCAGATGTTACAAAAGGCATGACGTATTGGTTTAGTTAAATTCTAATAAGACGTAAACATAGCACATGTCGTGACTTTTTTGAATATATGT
The DNA here is from genome assembly GCA_964017155.1 of Oasisia sp. SBJ-2009. Classification (NCBI taxonomy): domain Eukaryota; kingdom Metazoa; phylum Annelida; class Polychaeta; order Sabellida; family Siboglinidae; genus Oasisia; species Oasisia sp. SBJ-2009. The sequence goes on along the minus strand of OZ024855.1, from coordinate 33,357,491 downwards.
AGTCGTACCACGTTAAATTATCAATAAAAATACACCTTCTGTGAAAATAATATATGTCTCGCAGGAGGTACTGGTAAGACCACTGACAGGTTCATATGTAACACAACAGTTCAATTTCCATGTTCGACGTCATTCTTTTACGCTGCGTTCATGAGCGAATACTATTGTGTAACTTTCGTCTGAGCAATGGGCTCATAATTCTTTCACAGGGTTAAGCAGAAACAAGTATGACGGACTCAGCACAGCTGTGCCCCAGAGTATCCCTACAGTAACTATTACATACACTATACAGCAATACATACCAGCGCTGTTCTTCGAAAGCGTTAATTTCTTGTTCTCCACAAGGTATCGTTCCTTCAGACGTATACGTTTCACAGTAACACCATTTCACAGCTGACTTATTTGTTTACCAATTCCTGCACAAATCCTGGCAAAATCGTTCAATACACGTTCACTCGCCGGAAGTCTTCTTTTCTACTTATGCATTTCCATATTGAGTGCATTCGATATCTTTGTTGGTCGCTCACTATCAATTTGTGTTCGAAGCAACTTTAGCAGGCACTATCCCGTCATTCAATTCGTTGCCAATCCTCACGCATTCCTGTTTTCTCTTTGGACTCATGCGAAAGGTGACTTCAAATTGTTGTTATCGCAAATGTATTTCGTCTACTGCTTTTGAGACATAATTAGTATGGATATGTCTAATGTGGCAATCGGTATCATTGCGTTTCCGCCATCACGGGCAACATCATTCAAGCTTTCTCAGTGTCTGATTGTCATTGTATTCCCGAGTGATTCCCGAGAGCAGCTGATAAAAGTACTGACACTTGTCTTCTGGCATGCGCATATTGGTGCCAAACACGTCTGTCAATACCACAATCCATTCTCTGTTATCCATTCTCTGTCTGAGGCTGACTTTCACTCCGAATGTTTTAGATACTTCCGGTCTGTTTTGTTTCGTTAAATGTGCCTTCCCTTCTGATAATATTGTCAATACTGCGTCCACCCAAATATGGAACAAGCTTCGCACACATACCGTAATTCAAATATCCTGTTTGATTTGCAGTCTCAGTGGTTTTTATTCTGCAAATTGTTTTACAGTGAAAACCGCGTCCCTGTTTGTTCTTATCCGTTGCCTCGTTCGACCGTAAGTTTGGTAACTCTCTCCAGTGGCATCTACAACACATTCACAAAATAACTCAGCAAAGTGTGATTCAAAACGTATTCCATTTTCTTGTCAACATACACAGTTTCCACGCAAAAGAAAGCGTGTTTATTATAAAACCAGACTATGTATTCAGCTACCATAGTGACGACTAACTATCACATCGCATCCGGACGGAGAACAGAGCAACAGCTTTGTCGGACTACATACGACATCTGCAAGGTGACGCGTCTGCATCTATTCTTGACTACTGCAACCAAAGACGCGTTCGTTTCTATTCATGGCTACTGCAGTCAAACTACGGAAACAGTCCACTATTGTTCACGTGTTTGCAAGAGTTCGTCCGCTAGCCAACTTGTATTCGTGTTTTTTTTTTTATCTATGGCGGTTTTCGTAAATCTAGCTTCCGCATCAGTACATCTAAGTAACTCACGTTTTTTACTGTTTGCATGCAAGTGTCGTCCACGTTTTGAATGCACGTCGCCTCAGCCACAGCGTAGTGAGGCTAGCTATTTACGCGCTACGTCTAACCTCACACTTGTCTACCCGTTTTACAGAGAGGATTGTATTCTCCAATTACGCGACGACTTTAAAAAGTGTGTTATGCACACGCGTTCCTTGTTTTGTATTCAATACAATCTAGGTTGTTCAAAATCCCTTATAGGTTTCGAAGCGATTTCGATAAACAATACCTTAATAATAATACACTTTATTTATACACTACACATCCAAAAGCACAAACTATGTTCGGTAGTGTTGACAACATTAAAACACTATAAGAAATAATATAATATACTAATATATTTTATTTAATATAGCGCCACACCCAATTACAAAGTGTTGGTGGCGCTTAACAGCATGTCTATCTTGACATACATTAAAATTCATTGGGATAATTCTAACATGTATAAATACATATTAGCAAAATACGCATAAATACAGTAATGATATATATATATATATATATATATATATATATATATATATATATAATATTCGTTCATAAATGGTCTAAGTAGAATACAACGGAAACAGTCATCCATTTGCTGATCGCAAATATAAGAGATGATTCTTCGTGCGACAACTTTCTCAATGACTTTTGACCGCAAACTAAGTTGGCTTAATTGCCAACTTACAAAGTAAGTTTGCTTAGTTTGTTATATGGACGGTAGTTACTGAGTATGTTTTTTTGAGTGATTGTTTCTTGGACAACAACTGCGCCCTTAAGTATTGCAGACATGATTGCACTCTTGTGTGAAACGTTTGTAATATATATCATGATAGGTACCATACTTTCTACGTCAACATTTAGTTGTTTAGTAGGTAGACTATCAAATATGCATGTTTTATCCGTAGTGACAAGAATGTTATAAATTTCGGCTGTCGTATTTGGGTGCAACGCTTGGAAGGATGTAGTACAAAAAGTGATTTCGGGTCAACAGCAGTAGTGCGGTGAAAGATCATCAATAATGTGTCGATCTTTTCTTGGAAGAAATGCGATGATATATTACAACCATTCCTCGTTGAGCAAAATTCAGGGAGCTGCAGTTAACTGTTGGATGTCAAATGAACTCAGAATGCGAAACATGTTCTTGTTACTTGCGCTCTGTAATTGTACCCTGTAGTGCTGTTACAATACATATGCTACGACCAATACTATCCGATCGGTGCACATGTCATGTTTGCCACTTGGCGAGTCAACTGGAAATAATGTCTGAATGGGAGAAGACAAACATTGATATTATATGGTTTCATACAGGCACACTTATTATGGTCTGTAGCCAGTCGCATTGACATAGCGTCAACGTCGTACACAGCTACTTTGTCATGTTAACACTTATAATTTTATTATAATAGTTCTTATATAGCGCAGCATCCAGCCCTCAGGATTGTTCAGAGCGTTTTCTTCTTTTCACTCATAGAGGTGAGTCTCCTGTACAATATAGATGGGGAAACATGCCCAAGGATTCACACCGTTCAAGGACATACGAAAAGGAGAAGACGCAATTGAAGTTGGCGTGCTACGTGAGGAGGACAAGGGAGGACACGAGAGGGACAAGGGAGGGCATGAGAGGGACAAGGGAGGACACGAGAGGGACAAGGGAGGACATAAGATGGACTAGGGAGGACATGAGAGGGACAAGGGAGGACACGAGAGGGACAAGGGAGGACTTAAGATGGAATAGGGAGGACACGAGAGGGACAAGGGAGGACATGAGAGGGACAAGTGAGGACATGAGAGGGACAAGGGAGGACATGAGAGGGACAAGGGAGGACATGAGAGGGACAAGGGAGGACACGAGAGGGACAAGGGAAGACATGAGAGGGACAAGGGAGGACATGAGAGGGACAAGGGAGGACAAGAGAGGGACAAGGGTGGACATGAGAGGGACAAGGGAGGACATAAGATGGACAAGGGAGGACATAAGAGGGACTAAGGAGGACATGAGAGGGACAAGGGAGGACATGAGAGGGACAAGGGAGGACTTGAGAGGGACAAGGGAAGACATGATAGGGACAAGGGTGGACATAAGAGGGACAAGGGAAGACACGAGAGGGACAAGGGAAGACATGACAGGGACAAGGGAGGACACGAGAGGGACAAGGGTGGAAATGAGAGGGACAAGGGAGGACATGGGAGGGATAAGGGAGGACTTGAGAGGGACAAGGGAAGACATGAGAGGGACAAGGGTGGACATGAGAGGGACAAGGGAGAACATGGGAGGGACAAGGAAGGACATGATAGGGACAAGGGTGGACAAGAGAGGGACAAGGGAGGACATAAGATGGACAAGGGAGGACATAAGAGGGACTAGGGAGGACATGAGAGGGACAAAGGAGGACATGAGAGGGACAAGGGAGGACTTGGGAGGGACAAGGGAAGACATGAGAGGGACAAGGGTGGACATGAGAGGGACAAGGGAGGACATGGGAGGGACAAGGAAGGACATGATAGGGACAAGGGTGGACATGAGAGGGACAAGGGAGGACATAAGATGGACTAGGGAGGACATGAGAGGGACAAGGGAGGACATGACAGGGACAAGGGAGGACTTGAGAGGGACAAGGGAAGACATGAGAGGGACAAGGGAAGACTTGAGAGGGAAAAGGGAAGACACGAGAGGGACAAGGGAAGACATGAGAGGGACAAGGGAGGACACGAGAGGGACAAGGGAGGACATGAGAGGGACAAGGGAGGACATGAGTGGGACAAGGGAGGACATGAGAGGAAGAGAGGAGGCTAACGACAGAGTACTATGGAACGAAAGGTCGAACAGATGATATTTGAACTGACCTTTGCCCCTGTACAACCGGGACCAAGGAAGATAACATACATGATCGCTGGGAACTTCGCTGTCTTATCCACATACCATTGTCCAAAAAATGTGTTCTTTTCATTGGTAGGTTACGTGGTCACACAGTACACTTACCTTGAATAGGGACGCCGGTCCGCCTTGCCGTGACGGTATCTGCTACGAGCACCCATGACAACAATGACTCGCGATAAGCGACTTCTGAGCGCGCACTGTCATCAGTATAGCATCTACCGTCAGCGATAAGTGGCCTGCCATCTCAGTGCTACGACTGCCTTTGTCATGGTTATGGCCACGTCAGTGAGAGAACGATTGTCTCTCGCTCGTTGTGGATGACGGGTCGCCCCAGGTCTTGTCAGTCCAACTGACAATGATCTCGAGTATAACCTGACACCATTCACATGATATCTTGCACGCGACGAGGAAAACAATCCCGGCGACGGTACAACTGTGAGTGTGTGTGTGTGTGTGTGTGTGTGTGTGTGTGTGTGTGTGTGTGTGTGTGTGTGTGTGTGTGTGTGTGTGTGTGCATGTGGGTGCACATATATGTGTCTGCGTTAGAATTTGTTTGCCTTCTGGCCGCATTTTTAGTGGAGGTGGCTTCATTTAATCACTCACGTACAGTTGCATGTAATACGCCTAATCTTGTGAAAAGTACCTTCAAACTAACCCTAACCTTAACCCTAACCAAAACGAAACATAAACCTTATTCCACATAAGAACAACCAAACATTGGCATTTGTTCTTGTACTTACCTGTCCATTTTAGTAGTCATACGTCTTCGTGTACGCATGTGTGTGGTGCCATCTACTGGGTAGAAATGTACTGTTCAATCACAAATCTACGAACGCATATGCGTGCGAGAGACGAGTAAGCGAAGGAGGCAGGTAGGCAGGAAGCAGGGAGGCAGGGAGGCAGGGAGGCAGG
>OZ024855.1:33312085-33337085 GCA_964017155.1 Oasisia sp. SBJ-2009 | reverse complement strand
TACAGGCAAGGGCATGCATTTATCGTCAACAGTTCGATGGGTGTGCTAAAACGCTAGGGTGGACAGGCGAAATTAAACTGATACGTTTTCAGCTGACGGCGAAATGTAATAATGTAATCTACTTATCTAAAGTTGTCAGGGAGTGTAAGCCACAGAGTAGGCGCGGCGACTGAGAAAGTTCGAGTTTTGACCTTTGCCTTGACTCTGGGAACTACAAGGTCATTTAAGCTTGACGACCGGAGCTGTCGGTGCTGTCTTGCTGGCATGAGCGTTGTGAGCAAAGCTGCAGGTTGTGAAAGAGGTTAAATTTGTGTAGGTAAATGTGCACATGTTATGCATTATGCTGAATCGCAAGGGGAACAAATGCAGTCATTTTAGGAGTGACACTGAGCAAGCGAAACGAGGAGACTGGGAAACTACCCTTGCCAAACAATTCTGGACTCGTCGAAGTTTAGCGATTCAATCACTGGCAATACAACGAAGGAGGGAATCAATCAATTACACATCTAACAAGAGCTAATGCGATAGTTTAGCGACTGAAAGAGATCTACAACGGCGAAAGCAGCGAATCTCGCGAGTGTGATAGAAACAGCAACGTCACGATTAAGATATATGTTCTCGTAAAAGGTTGAATATACGGTACGTTCTTATATGCTAAAGACACATTCCCAACATCATTACAAGAAAGTACATTGGTCAGATGGTATTAAGGAATGCAAAAATATGCAAGTAAATGACCATTAACCCAGTAGTATCAACCAAAAGGTCGCTGCACCTCCTATACTATTTGTGTTTGATTATAGATCCGCTAGCAGTGTAGGGCTTCACTGTGTTATCGGTCTTTCGCGAACTCGTTTTGAGTGAATTCGGCCTGTTTTGGTAAACTCGGCCAGATACCTCTGTTTGTGCAACCGTGATCACGTGCTGTATTGAGGGTTATATCAGTTTGTTTGGCGGAACGTTGCTGTCTTTTACGCAGCGAATTCGACCTGTATATCCAATGATCTTGGCCTGTTTGAGGGATGTTAGCCCGCCTATAATATAATAAATTGTATTATGTATCGTGTCACGCTACACGACGTCCAATATTAATGTCTGCCAGATAGTGTATGTGAAACATTACGCTGCAGTGGAGTGTGGTTTGGGGATTTATGTCAGTAATTTGAATGTTTTAGCTGGGATGATTCAGGTGGAAGTTTTAGCGATCGTCAACATGAAACATAGTGTAATGGATTTGGTGTGCTCCTCAATATAAGAGCCCGTTCTGGCACGTTTCGCGTGTCAAGCGTTTTGACTGGGATTTGGAGCTAGCGTGCATGCATAATACACAAAACATGTTGGAGAACATTTGTGTTTTACTTAACCAAACAAATCCACTGATACAACGTATAAATGTTGTGACGTAACAACGCCAATGATCTCGATACCTATGTGATTCAAACCCGACACACAACTTGTACCCAGCTCCGTCCAGGCACGACCTTTTTACTGGCATTGTAACACATTAATTATCTACTCGCCGTTATCAAATGGCGATATCTCTCAGTAATCTTGGCGTAGAATGCTTTCTGAATAATGGGTTGTTGTTGTGAATAGCAAATGCAATGCGCGATACATAACAGCGGTCGCAACGATTTATATGTCTATATCCACACATATTGTATACATAAATAAAACTATGTTGTGTGTGCGTGTGTGCTTGTGTGCGTGTGTGCCTTTGTGCGTGTGCGAGTGTGAGCGTTTGCGCGCGTGTATGCGTGTGTGCGTGTGTGAGTGTGTGAGTGTGTGTGAATGTGTGAGTGTGTCAGTGTGTGTGAGTGTGTGAGTGTGTCAGTATGTGAGTGTGTGAGTATGTGAGTGTGTGAGTGTGATAATGAGTGCGTGTGTACGAGTGTGCATCTGTGTGTGAGTGTTTGAATATATTTGTGAGTGTGTGTGTGTGTGTGTGTGTGTGTATGTGTGTGTGTGTGTGTGTGTGTGTGTGTGTGTGTGTGTGTGTGTGTGTGTGTGTGTGTGTGTGTGTCTGTGTGTATGTATGTATGTATGTATGTGTGTGTGTGTGTTTGTGTGTTTGTGTGTGTGTGTGTGTGTGTGGGTGTGTGTGTGTGTGGGTGGGTATGTGTGCGTGTGTATGTGTGCATGCATGCATGTGTCTCTTGTTTTGTATTTTGTGTTTTGTGTGGCGTTATCCGTGTGGCTTATGGCATGTTGCGCGTGGCGCGTGGCGCGTGGCGCGTGGCGCGTGGCGCGTGGCGCGTGGCGCGTGGCGCGTGGCGCGTGGCGCGTGGCGTATGGCGTGTCGTGTGCGGTAGGTGACGTGTGCTATACGATGTGTGGCGTGTGTGTGGTGTATGATGTGTGATGTGTGATGTGTGATGTGTGATGTGTGATGAGTGGTGTGTGGTGTGTGGTGTGTGGTGTGTGGTGTGTGGTGTGTGGTGTGTGGTGTGTGGTGTGTGGTGTGTGGTGTGTGGTGTGTGGTGTGTGGTGTGTGGTGTGTGGTGTGTGGTGTGTGGTGTGTGGTGTGTGGTGTGTGGTGTGTGGTGTGTGGTGTGTGGTGTGTGGTGTGTGGTGTGTGGTGTGTGGTGTGTGGTGTGTGGTGTGTGGTGTGTGGTGTGATGTGTGATGTGTGATGTGTGATGTGTGATGTGTGATGTGTGATGTGTTGTGTGAGGTGTGTGGTGTGTGGTGTGTGGTGTGTGGTGTGTGGTGTGGGGTGTGGGGTGTGGGGTGTGGGGTGTGGGGTGTGGGGTGTGGTGTGTGTTGTGTGGTGTGTGGGGTGTGGGGTGTGGGGTTTGTTATGTGCGGTAGGGTTTCGGGTGTGTGATGAGTGATGTAGTGTGTGGTAGTGTGTGTGGTGTGTGGTGTGTGGTGTGTGGTGTGTTGTGTGTTGTGTGTTGTGTGTTGTGTGTTGTGTGTTGTGTGTTGTGTGTTGTGTGTTGTGTGTTGTGTGTTGTGTGTTGTGTGTTGTGTGTTGTGTGTTGTGTGTGGTGTGTGGTGTGTGGTGTGTGGTGTGTGGTGTGTGGTGTGTGGTGTGTGGTGTGGGTTGTGTGATTTGTGGTGTGTGGTGTGTGGTGTGTGGTGTGTGGTGTGTGGTGTGTGGTGTGTGGTGTGTGGTGTGTGGTGTGTGGTGTGTGGTGTGTGGTGTGTGGTGTGTGGTGTGTGGTGTGTGGTGTGTGGTGTGTGATGTGTGATGTGTGATGTGTGGTGTGTGGCGTATGGCGTGTGGCGTGTGATGTGTGGTGTGTGGTGTGCGGTAGGTGGTGTGTGATGTAGGGGGTGTGGTGTGTATATGTATATGTGTGTGTGAGTGCGTTAATTGAAAGTTGACTGGTATAAATAGTCAACGGTTCACTGCCTGTCGACTCTTCCTTTGGGCATTCAGGTTTAATATAAGTTGACAGTCGACTCACCTGTTCCCGTAAACACGACGAGGATCCAAAACACCCGCCTAACTCCGTCCCGGGCTCGGCCTATGTTCGGCACTCCCTGCACCCCAGTCTCCAGGGCTTTCTCTTTCATCAGCTTCCAGAGCGCCCCCGTCGACTTCTCAGCGCCACGGTCCTTGCGTTCTGCTGACTCAGCATCGCCAGACATTTTGGTAGACAGAACAGGACGCATGAAGACGTCTCTGAAAATGGATCCCTTGCATTATGTACACAATGACATAACTCATAGCAGCTTGTATATATGTGTGATTAAATTAGTTATTTGGCGGTTTAATTAAATTAAAGTTAAGTTTACTCATTCACGCACATTCTTCTCTTTAACATATAAACTGGTGATATAGAACAACACTTTTACAAATCGTCAATACCATGTTGGCTTACCTGTGTATCAACAACCTACAGGGGACCAATAACACTGTCAATGTTCACTACGTAAATATTTTCTTCCATGCAAAATTAGTATGATCCCATTAAGCTAATAAATGTATATTTATGTCATTAAAATAGTTTACCAAAACATATATGTAGCGACTTAGCCACCGTTGCAATTCCGCGAGTACTTAGGATCACTACCAGACATTACTCATTATTGCCTATCCATCGTGCTAGTTACTGGCAATATGAATGGATCGTAACTCACCGTAGCGTAACTGCGATAGAAATAAATACAAATTTGTCGACGCAGCCGAGCACCCTCACATACGTAACTCTACGAGGTACTTCGATCGAAATCTAAAATAAATCCCGCTTAATCCACGACTCATCTGTGTGATCTGTGTATACGCTTTCCACGGCTATGGTGAACATATGAACATATTTAGCAGTGACGCATCGCAACAATAAAACGTCAATTACCTCAATCTGTTTGGTGTATCCAAAATGGATCAAATGTCATACGTTGATCCCGGTCTGTACGCCATTTAGTGGAACCTAGCAGACACTCAACTGTCGTCACGTCTGACTGACCACGTGACAATGCGCCGTGTCGTGACTTGTGAATACGACGTATTTACTTTGCTCAGCAAACCATACAGGAAAATTAACAATGTGATTACATGTAGTATGAGAACGCTCAGAAAAGCAAGCCGGATAATTCTTTACTGCTTGCGTATATTTATACTACATAATAAAATAAACATAATGAGAACGTGGTGACAAAGAAACTTCTCATAAGTAGTATTGATTATGTGATCCAGCAACGGCTCAACACGGTGTAGTTCTCCGCTATCGGATGTGTGTTTATTGTTCGTTCAAACATGGCTGGCATTTCCACAATCTACACGCGGCATGTTGCAATCATCCAGGTCAATAGCTTTACAAACAGCCAGTGCTGCGTGGCGTTGATTAATATCCGTATGCTCTACTGTTTTTGGCGTTGCATTATAGTAGACCTTTTATTTGGAAATATTTCGATCGATCGAGTCGGCTATTCACGTTTATTATATTTCCATACATCGTTTTATTGATGCTGCTGGACTCAATATCGGTTGATTTTTATGGACAGGTATAATTAAGTATTGTTATGGAGCTATTCCTACCCATAGGTCCTTGCTAACAGAGCACAAGTATTCAATTATAACAATCTATGTTTTATTACGGGGAAAGTAAGAACTTCCTTGTAACAATGTGTACAACAATACCCGCAAGCATCCACATTCATACGCAATTCACAACCATTTATATTTACTCCACTTACAAACCTAATACATCAACATTGTACGTTACATATGCATTATTTTATACACTTCACTTACCGAGTTTCTCAACAACGCATGGGGTACAAGTTACTATCCCGCGATGAAAATGCGTGTTACATGTTTTATGCAAGTCCCCTTTCACAGACATAACGACCGACGGACCGACCGACCGACCGACCGACCGACCGACCGACCGACCGACCGACCGACCGACCGACCGACCGACCGACCGACCGACCGACCGACCGACCGACCGACCGACCGACCGACGGACCGACGGACCGACCGACCGACCGACCGACCGACCGACCGACCGACCGACCGACCGACCGACCGACCGACCGACCGACCGACCGACCGACCGACCGACCGACCGACCGACCGACCGACCGACCGACCGACCGACCGACCGACCGACCGACCGACCGACCGACCGCCCGACCGACCGACCGACCGACCGACCGACCGACCGACCGACCGACCGATCGACCGACCGACACACTACCTACCTACCTACCTACCTACCTACCTACCTACCTACCTACCTACCTACCTACCTACCTACCTACCACCTATCTACCTACCTACCTACCTACCTACCTACCTACCTACCTACCTACCTACCTACCTACCTACCTACCTACCTACCCACCTACCTAATAAAGAAAGAAATAAAGAAATAAAGAAATAAAGAAATAAAGAAATAAAGAAATAAAGAAATAAAGAAATAAAGAAATAAAGAAATAAAGAAATAAAGAAATAAAGAAATAAAGAAATAAAGAAATAAAGAAATAAAGAAATAAAGAAATAAAGAAATAAAGAAATAAAGAAATAAAGAAATAAAGAAATAAAGAAATAAAGAAATAAAGAAATAAAGAAATAAAGAAATAAAGAAATAAAGAAATAAAGAAATAAAGAAATAAAGAAATAAAGAAATAAAGAAATAAAGAAATAAAGAAATAAAGAAATAAAGAAATAAAGAAATAAAGAAATAAAGAAATAAAGAAATAAAGAAATAAAGAAATAAAGAAATAAAGAAATAAAGAAATAAAGAAATAAAGAAATAAAGAAATAAAGAAATAAAGAAATAAAGAAATAAAGAAATAAAGAAATAAAGAAATAAAGAAATAAAGAAATAAAGAAATAAAGAAATAAAGAAATAAAGAAATAAAGAAATAAAGAAATAAAGAAATAAAGAAATAAAGAAATAAAGAAATAAAGAAATAAAGAAATAAAGAAATAAAGAAATAAAGAAATAAAGAAATAAAGAAAGAAAGAAAGAAAGAAAGAAAGAGAGAGAGAGAGAGAGAGAGAGAAAGAGAGAAAGAAAGACAGAAAAAGAAAAAAAAAGACAGAGAAAGACAGAAAGACAGAAAGACAGAAAGACAGAAAGACAGAAAGACAGAAAGACAGAAAGACAGAAAGACAGAAAGACAGAAAGACAGAAAGACAGAAAGACAGAAAGACAGAAAGACAGAAAGACAGAAAGACAGAAAGACAGAAAGACAGAAAGACAGAAAGACAGAAAGACAGAAAGACAGAAAGACAGAAAGACAGAAAGACAGAAAGACAGAAAGACAGAAAGACAGAAAGACAGAAAGACAGAAAGACAGAAAGACAGAAATATAGAAAGAGATTCACATATACAGCCAGCCAGCCAGCCAGCCAGCCAGCCAGCCAGCCAGCCAACCAGCCAGCCAGCCAGCCAGCCAGCCAGCCAGCCAGCCAGCCAGACAGACAGACAGACAGACAGACAGACAAACAGACAGTCAGACTGACAGACAGACAGACAGACATACAGCCAGACAGACAGACAGACAGACAGACATACAGACAGACAGACATACAGACAGACAGACAGACAGACAGACAGACATACAGACAGACAGACAGACATACAGACAGACAGACAGACAGACATACAGACAGACAGACAGACAGACATACAGACAGACAGACAGACAGACAGACAGACAGACAGACATAATCATAATCATAATTTATAAAGAGCTGCTCCAACATTCGTTGCTCACAGCGCTGTACAGAATGTTCTTGTAAATAAATGTCTTTAATTTTACTTTAAAGCAGCAGTGGTCATAGATGACAATGTCAGATGCTGCGGTAGTGCATTCCATAGATTTGGGGCTGCCACACTGAAAGCTCTATCACCCCAGTGACGCCTTGTGCGTGGCACACACAATAAGCTGTGTTCGCTGGAGCGCAGCGACCTAACCGGCTGGCGTCGGCTTACACAGTGTTTAATGTAGTTAGGCGCTTAGCCATTCGGTGAGTGAGTAGCAGGATATTGAACTCAACTCGCACCACTATCGGCAGCCAGTGCAACTTCTTTAGCAATTGTGTAGCGTGGCTATATCTCATAGCGCCGTCGATCAAGCGGGCTGCCCAGTTCTGTATTTTCTGAAGCCGTTGAATTTGGTCCAGAGCAGTGCACTTCCAATATCCAGTCTGCTTGTGACAAATGCATGAACAACTTGCTCAGTCGCTGCTGCTGTCAGATACCGTCTGATCCTCGAGAAGTTGCGGAGGTGGAATATGGCTGACATGCATACAGCAGTCAAGTGTGACTCCATCGTCATCTGCACACCGATATTTCGAACACAGTCAGTCACCCTAACAACACAGTCACCAACACGTAACACTTGCAGTGTGATTTTCTTCAGCTGTTGACCTGAACCGTATACGATTACATCCGTTTTAGAATCATTCAACTTCTAGGAGTTTGTCTTCATTCATCTCCTGATTTCTGTAACACATTGTTCAATGCTCTCAACAGCCGCGTCAATGTCCTCTTGGTGGGGTTTCACTGTGGTGTACATTTGCGCGTCGTCAGCAAAAAAGTGCGACATTGTTGTTCCGAATGAGTTTCGATACTGGTGCTGTTTGCTGTATTTGAGACATGATCCCAATAGGTTTCCCTAATTAGAAAATTGGCGCATTTCAATAAAACACAGGTTGATCTCAGGTAACTGATTTCGATGGGGGAATAAACATGCATTTTGCTATTTTGAGGATCGTCCTCGAAATAAATTGGCACATTGAAGAAAGGTTGCCCTTTGAACATTGCACATGCCTTCTCAGAACTGTTTTTATGGAGAACGTTAACTAAAGTACGATTACTAAAATACTTTGCAAAAACATATACAAATGTTCTAGACTTATAATTTGTGTGTGGAAGGTGCCACGGTTAGGAAAGCCATAAGGTGACATGACTCCGAGACGAAGGAAAGGGGGACGACTACTGCCTTAACCTACTGTCGGTCGGCTGCGAAACTACACCGAGAAAACAGTCTGGTTACTTATTCGGCTTTTGTTTGATTATCCGCGTGATCTATACAATGGTGCCATCTCACGGACACTGCCGTAATTTATATTTTATAGACAACTGAAAATTTGTATTTCTATTTATTTTGTGTTAATATAAGTTTAATTTTGAACAACGTTTGTAATACAGCATTATTTGATTAAAAGGTATCCTTATTTAATTTGTATGCTGTCCTTGTGGGCTTAGACAATGCTGCCACCTCACGGATACTGGTTAATCCTGCCGTAATTCTTATTTTATAAACAACTGTAGATTTGAATGTTTACTTACTTTTGTGTTAATGTAAGTTCAATGTTGAATACGTTTCACATGATATCATTATCTTGTAAAGCATATGGTTATTTTAATTTGTATTTCATAGTCCGTCCGTCCGTCCGTCCGTCCGTCCGTCCGTCCGTCCGTCCGTCCGTCCGTCCGTCCGTCCGTCCGTCCGTCCGTCCGTCCGTCCGTCCGTCCGTCCGTCCGTCCGTCCGTCCGTCCGTCCGTCCGTCCGTCCGTCCGTCCGTCCGTCCGTCCGTCCGTCCGTCCGTCCGTCCGTCCGTCCGTCCGTCCGTCCGTCCGTCCGTCCGTCCGTCCGTCCGTCCGTCCGTCCGTCCGTCCGTCCGTCCGTCCGTCCGTCCGTCCGTCCGTCCGTCCGTCCGTCCGTCCGTCCGTCCGTCCGTCCGTCCGTCCGTCCGTCCGTCCGTCCGTCCGTCCGTCCGTCCGTCCGTCCGTCCGTCCGTCCGTCCGTCCGTCCGTCCGTCCGTCCGTCCGTCCGTCCGTCCGTCCGTCCGTCCGTCCGTCCGTCCGTCCGTCCGTCCGTCCGTCCGTCCGTCCGTCCGTCCGTCCGTCCGTCCGTCCGTCCGTCCGTCTGCCGTCCGTCCGACGGTCCGCCCGCCCGCCCGCCCGCCCGCCCGCCCGCCCGCCCGCACGCCCGCCCGCCCGCCCGCACGCCCGCACGCCCGCACGCCCGCACGCCCGCACGCCCGCACGCCCGACCGCACCGCCCGCCCGCCCTCCGTCCGTCCGTCCGTCCGTCCGTCCGTCCGTCCGCCGTCCGTCCGCCGTCCGTCCGTCCGTCCGTCCGTCCGTCCGTCCGTCCGTCCGTCCGTCCGTCCGTCCGTCCGTCCGTCCGTCCGTCCGTCCGTCCGTCCGTCCGTCCGTCCGTCCGTCCGCCCGCCCGCCCGCCCGCCCGCCCGTCCGTCCGTCCGTCCGTCCGTCCGTCCGTCCGTCCGTCCGTCCGTCCGTCCGTCTGCCGTCCGTCCGTCCGACGGTCCGCCCGCCCGCCCGCCCGCCCGCCCGCCCGCCCGCCCGCCCGCCCGCCCGCCCGCCCGCCCGCCCGCCCGCACGCCCGCACGCCCAACCGCACCGCCCGCCCGCCCGCCCGCCCGCCCGCCCGCCCTCCGTCCGTCCGTCCCGTCCGTCCGTCCGTCCGTCCGTCCGTCCGTCCGCCGTCCGTCCGCCGTCCGTCTGTCCGTCCGTCCGTCCGTCCGTCCGTCCGTCCGTCCGTCCGTCCGTCCGTCCGTCCGTCCGTCCGACGGTCCGTCCGCCCGCCCGCCCGCCCGCCCGCCCGCCCGCCCGCCCGCCCGCCCGCCTGTACGCACGCCCGCCCGCCCGCACGCCCGCCCGCACGCCCGCACGCCCGACCGCACCGCCCGCACGCCCGCCCGCCCGCCCGCCCGCCCGCCCGCCCGTCCGTCCGTCCGTACGTACGTACGTACGTACGTACACGTACGTCTGCCCGCCCGCCCGCCCGCCCGCCCGCCCGCCCTCCCGCCCGCCCGCCCGCCCGTCCGTCCGTCCGTCCGTCCGTCCGTCCGTCCGTCCGTCCGTCCGATCGTCCGTCCGTCCGTCCGTCCGTCCGTCCGCCGTCCGTCCGCCGTCCGTCCGTCCGTCCGTCCGTCCGTCCGTCCGTCCGTCCGTCCGTCCGTCCGTCCGTCCGTCCGTCCGTCCGTCCGTCCGTCCGTCCGTCCGTCCGTCCGTCCGTCCGTCCGTCCGTCCGTCCGTCCGTCCGTCCGTCCGTCCGTCTGCCGTCCGTCCGACGGTCCGCCCGCCCGCCCGCCCGCCCGCCCGCACGCCCGCACGCCCGCCCGCCCGCCCGCCCGCACGCCCGCACGCCCGCACGCCCGCACGCCCGCACGCCCGACCGCACCGCCCGCCCGCCCTCCGTCCGTCCGTCCGTCCGTCCGTCCGTCCGTCCGTCCGTCCGTCCGTCCGTCCGTCCGTCCGTCCGTCCGTCCGTCCGCCGTCCGTCCGTCCGTCCGTCCGTCCGTCCGTCCGTCCGTCCGTCCGTCCGTCCGTCCGTCCGTCCGTCCGTCCGTCCGTCCGTCCGTCCGTCCGTCCGCCCGCCCGCCCGCCCGCCCGCCCGCCCGCCCGCCCGTCCGTCCGTCCGTCCGTCCGTCCGTCCGTCCGTCCGTCCGTCCGTCCGTCCGTCCGTCCGTCCGTCCGTCCGTCCGTCCGTCTGCCGTCCGTCCGTCCGTCCGTCCGACGGTCCGCCCGCCCGCCCGCCCGCCCGCCCGCCCGCCCGCCCGCCCGCACGCCCGCACGCCCGCACGCCCAACCGCACCGCCCGCCCGCCCGCCCGCCCGCCCGCCCGCCCTCCGTCCGTCCGTCCGTCCGTCCGTCCGTCCGTCCGTCCGTCCGTCCGTCCGTCCGCCGTCCGTCCGCCGTCCGTCTGTCCGTCCGTCCGTCCGTCCGTCCGTCCGACGGTCCGTCCGCCCGCCCGCCCGCCCGCCCGCCCGCCCGCCCGCCTGTACGCACGCCCGCCCGCCCGCCCGCACGCCCGCACGCCCGCACGCCCGACCGCACCGCCCGCACGCCCGCCCGCCCGCCCGCCCGCCCGCCCGCCCGTCCGTCCGTCCGTACGTACGTACGTACGTACGTACGTACGTACGTACACGTACGTCTGCCCGCCCGCCCGCCCGCCCGCCCGCCCGCCCGCCCGCCCGCCCGCCCGCCCGCCCGCCCGCCCGCCCGCCCGTCCGTCCGATCGTCCGTCCGTCCGTCCGTCCGTCCGTCCGCCGTCCGTCCGCCGTCCGTCCGTCCGTCCGTCCGTCCGTCCGTCCGTCCGTCCGTCCGTCCGTCCGTCCGTCCGTCCGTCCGTCCGTCCGTCCGTCCGTCTGCCGTCCGTCCGTCCGTCCGACGGTCCGCCCGCCCGCCCGCCCGCCCGCCCGCCCGCACGCCCGCACGCCCGCACGCCCGCACGCCCAACCGCACCGCCCGCCCGCCCGCCCGCCCTCCGTCCGTCCGTCCGTCCGTCCGTCCGTCCGTCCGTCCGTCCGTCCGTCCGTCCGTCCGTCCGTCCGCCGTCCGTCCGCCGTCCGTCTGTCCGTCCGTCCGTCCGTCCGTCCGACGGTCCGTCCGTCCGCCCGCCCGCCCGCCCGCCCGCCCGCCCGCCCGCCCGCCCGCCCGCCTGTACGCACGCCCGCCCGCCCGCCCGCACGCCCGCACGCCCGCACGCCCGCACGCCCGACCGCACCGCCCGCACGCCCGCCCGCCCGCCCGCCCGCCCGCCCGCCCGCCCGCCCGTCCGTCCGTACGTACGTACGTACGTACGTACGTACACGTACGTCTGCCCGCCCGCCCGCCCGCCCGCCCGCCCTCCCGCCCGCCCGCCCGCCCGTCCGTCCCTCCGTCCGTCCGTCCGTCCGTCCGTCCGTCCGTCCGATCGTCCGTCCGTCCGTCCGTCCGTCCGTCCGTCCGTCCGTCCGTCCGTCCGTCCGTCCGTCCGTCCGTCCGTCCGTCCGTCCGTCCGTCCGTCCGTCCGTCCGTCCGTCCGTCCGTCCGTCCGTCCGTCCGTCCGTCCGTCCGTCCGTCCGTCCGTCCGTCCGTCCGTCCGTCCGTCCGTCCGTCCGTCCGTCCGTCCGTCCGTCCGTCCGTCCGTCCGTCCGTCCGTCCGTCCGTCCGTCCGTCCGTCCGTCCGTCCGTCCGTCCGTCCGTCCGTCCGTCCGTCCGTCCGTCCGTCCGTCCGTCCGTCCGTCCGTCCGTCCGTCCGTCCGTCCGTCCGACCGTCCGTCCGTCCGTCCGTCCGTCCGCCCGCCCGCCCGCCCGCACGCACGCCCGCCCGCACGCCCGCCCGCACGCCCGCCCGCACGCCCGACCGCACCGCCCGCACGCCCGCCCTCCGTCCGTCCGTCCGTCCGTCCGTCCGTCCGTCCGTCCGTCCGTCCGTCCGTCCGTCCGTCCGTCCGTCCGTCCGTCCGTCCGTCCGTCCGTCCGTCCGTCCGTCCGTCCGTCCGTCCGTCCGGCCGTCCGTCCGTCCGTCCGTCCGTCCGTCCGCCGTCCGTCCGACGGTCCGTCCGCCCGCCCGCCCGCCCGCCCGCCCGCCCGCCCGCCCGCCCGCCCGCCCGCCCGCCCGCCCGCCCGCCCGCCCGCCCGCCCGCCTGCACGCACGCCCGCACGCCCGCACGCCCGCACGCCCGCACGCCCGCACGCCCGCACGCCCGACCGCACCGCCCGCACGCCCGCCCGCCCGCCCGCCCGCCCGCCCGTCCGTCCGCCCGCCCGCCCGCCCGCCCGCCCGCCCGCCCGCCCGCCCGCCCGCCCGCCCGCCCGCCCGCCCGTCCATCCTTCCGTGGAAATGGATACATAGGTTTCATTATGGTGGGGTCCAAAAAACAGAGATCAAAAGTTAACATCACACAGATCAGAGTGTGCGCCACCATGGTAATTCCTACCGACAGTATCAAGAACATCGGCGGTATAGTGTTTTTCCACACTACTTTGCTCGATTTCACTCAGCTGTATAAATGCGTACCTGTGGTGGATATGTGTACGCGCTGGCATTCGCGCATTAATTGTAACATACGGCTAGATGCTTCCAAGAGAAGTTGGGAAGGTGTTTGCGTTAACAGGTCTGCCAGGGAAGTAAAGTGCAAAAGCGCCTTAAGCAGTGCCTAGGACCGGACACTGCGCTGTATAAGAACTAACCTTTATTGTTTTACATAATTGAACATTATGTTACATGAACATATTTGCTTAGAATGTACCTATACCCGTGAGATATGTTTTTGAGTTTGCTTGATGCTGCCAAACAGGTATTTAGGCTATTTCGTGTACCATGCTGAACAAATATACTTAATGACGGTTTAAAGACAATTACGCAACATCTAACTAAGTTAGTTTGCTTCATACTTAAACGTTTAACAGGTAGATCATAATTATGTACTATTGTTATTGCCTTAGAATTTATATCCTCTCTCTCTCTCTATATGATTTCCCCCACCGTCTCTTAAACACATGTCGATGTCCGTTATTTATAGGAAATAATGATATGGCAGACAACAATAATGGTATTGTTTTGGGAGCCACGATTGTGTGACGCTTATTACGCGCAAAACACAACACGCCTGGACAATAATACGTCACGACCGGATACGTTCGTTGAGCTGCTGAGATGGGAGCAACCCGAGTGTCTTACTTACGTTTTGTCTAAAAGGCCTGCACCCTTTGGTAACAAAAACTAACTACACGACACCAGGGGTTCATGATGTGACACTCCATGCGGTTTCGCTAAATGATGTCAACAGTTATTGCTTTCATCAGCAAAAAAAGAACTTCTGCATTTGTGAATGCTTATAAAATATTCCTGATGAGTAAAACTAATTCCATAGATTGGCAACGTAACGACTTTTGACAGACACGCACTCTGTATTTATTGTTCAACGTTGTCATTGCAGAAACGCCAGCGTCACATAGGTAAGGTATGCGTTGCCGAATGATATCAATACATTAACTGCTGTAGCAAGACATCATCTGAAACAAGATCTTCACTTCAGAGCCACTGTGTCTTGTTTCCGACGTCTTTCCCCGGCTACGATTGCACATGCGCATTTTGACGCAAGTAAGGCAGATAACATAACATTATTCGATGTAAAGCGGCAACAGAAGATGACGCCATTAACGAGTTCAATTAATTGGAAGATGGCGATTAATGAGACGCCGATCCAGAGTCCGGCTTGGCCACCGAGATCCGCAAGCAAATCCTCAATATGTGGGGAAAAAACTAGAGATAGCAAGTCACACCTTGATTGATGGGCAATATAGCTTCAGAAGAAATCACACAACTTCACTAGCGTTAACTGAATCTGTCGAAAAGGTAACTTCAGCAATAGATAAACGAGAACAAACAATAGGTTTGTTTTGATTGATCTCACGGTAGCATTTGAAACCGTTGAAGATAACATACTGATAAATAAGTTACACCAGTATGGAATAAAGGGTTTTGCTCTAGACTGGATTAAAATTTATATCAACAGTAATTCAGAGCAAACGTATATGTAGTATAATGCCTATTAGGTCCAATAATATTTATTGTATACACAAATTATGTGTGATAAGTTTCAAAGTTACTTAATTTTATTGTGTTTGCAGAAGACACTAGCATTTTTTACTCGGCTAGGAATATTATGTATAGCATGTATAGTTACTGACGTACTAGAAGAAACTATATTAATGGTTCAGAATTAATACATTATCGCTTAATGAGAAGAAAACAAATATTATTACGTTTGCAAATAAAGAACAACATAGATCACTAGTAAACATAATTTAAAATTGAACAAAAATTGAGAAGGTGTCACATAAAAAATGCCTTGGAGTAATCACATATGAAAACCTAACAGAGAGAGAGAGAGAGAGAGAGAGAGAGAGAGAGAGAGAGAGAGAGAGAGAGAGAGAGAGAGAGAGAGAGAGAGAGAGAGAGAGAGAGAGAGAGAGAGAGAGAGAGAGAGAGAGAGAGAGAGAGAGAGAGAGAGAGAGAGAGAGAGAGAGAGAGAGAGAGAGAGAGAGAGAGAGAGAGAGAGAGAGAGAGAGAGAGAGAGAGAGAGAGAGAGAGAGAGCAGATAAAATGGTTAAGACGACGATATCAAAAAGCATAGCCATTTTGTATAAGATAAGGCATGGTCTTGACGATCAAGAATTACGCACGGTATACCAGTCACTTGTTAAATCATACATGTCATATTGCTGTGAGATATGGGGAAATAACTATCCATCTAGGACCTTTGTTACAGAAAAAGCATATTTGAATAATTGTCTGCACCATTTGAAGTTGACATTTGTAAGATATGATTATAATCCTACTAAATATATGTATATATATATATATATATATATATATATATATATATATATATATATATATATATATATATATATATATATGAATATATGTATATATATATATAATAATTTTTTTTAATACGGTCTTTCCAGAAGCACGTCAATGAGATGATACGACAGCTGTTCCACGTAGCAGTCATTACTAAAAACATTTCTTAAACGAAACTGTTAAAAAAAGAAATACCGAGCGCATAGCGTCTGTGCATGTGTGTTTGTGTTTGTGCGCTCGCGTGCTCCTGTGCGAGTGAATGTTTGGCTTATACGCGTGTTTTTGTGTTTATGTGCTTGCGCCTGTTTGTGTCTATGTCAGACAATGTTTGCCTCTCGAACTCTTAAACGTATGGTGCCATCTACTGGATATAAATGTACTATTGAATTTGATATCTACCGACAGACAGCATCGACACCATCACATATCTACGCAGCCGTACGGGTGCGAGAGACGGAGGGACGAAGTAACGGAGGGGGTAAGAAGGTAGGTAGGTAGGTAGGTAGGAAGGGATGGAGGGAGGGAGGGAGGGAGGGAAGGAGAGAGGGAGAGGGAGGGAGAGGCAGGGAGGGAGAGGCAGGGAGGGAGGGAAGGAGGGAGGGACGGAGGGAGGGACGGAGTGACGGAGGGAGAGAGGGACGGAGGGAGGGAGGGAGGGAGGGAGGGAGGGAGAGAGGGAGGGAGGGAGGGAGGGAGGGAGAGAGGGAGGGAGGGAGGGACGGGCGGGCGGGCGGACGGACGGACGGACGGGCGGGCGGGCGGGCGGGCGGGCGGGCGGGCGGGCGGGCGGGCGGACGGACGGACGGACGGACGGACGGACGGACGGACGGACGGACGGACGGACGGACGGACGGACGGACGGACGGACGGACGGACGGACGGACGGACGGACGGACGGACGGACGGACGGACGGACGGACGGACGGACGGACGGACGGACGGACGGACGGACGGACGGACGGACGGACGGACGGACGGACGGACGGAGCGAGCGAGCGAGGGATGGAGGGAGAGAGAGAGAGAGAGAGAGAGAGAGAGGGGGGGGAGAGAGAGAGAGAGAGAGGGAAGGAGAGAGGGAGGGAGGGCGGGCGGGAGGGCGCGAGTGAGTAATGGTGGAGGGTGGAAGAGAGAACGGGAGCAAGAGAAGAATTGAGAGAGGAAGGGACCGAGGGAGAAAGGAGAGAAGGAAGGAAGAGAGGGAGCGGTTCATGGAGTGAGCATGTGCATGCTTGTGCGTTAGATAGAAGTTAATATGTGTAATAATTTGTGTGCGAGACCCAGAAAGAGATGCAGACATATAGTGACATGACAGCAGTGACAATGAGGAGGTGCGAGAGCAGATGGGAGTTGTGCGTCAAGAAGCGAAGCTGAACAATGTCCGGCTTTGTTGGTATGACCATGTGCATAGATGAGAGAAAAGAAAACTGATGCTACGTGTGATTGGGAGTATCAAATCTGCTGCTATATATATATATATATATATATATATATATATATATATATATATATATATATATATATATATTGTTCAGGCTTCCTTAATGTCATTTCTGCTTTGGCCTGTTCTTAGTTTTCACATAATACAAGATCGACATAATTTGTGTTTTGAACATATATACACAGGACTCAACACAGAAGCACGCACACATGCGCGTAGTCACACGCCATACTTACATGTGTACAGGACACGCATGAACGCACATGCGCTTACACATACAAGGTAAACTCAGTCCTACACACTCATGCGCGCTCGCGTAGTACACCCGCATCCCCCCATCTCTCTCTCTCTCTCTCTCGCTCGCTCGCTCTCTTTCTCTCTCTCACTCTCTCTCCCTCTCTCCCTGTCTCTCTATCACACGTACACACTATCCCTCTTTCACACTCATACACACGCGCGCACACACACATACAAACACACACACATACATATATGCATTTTCGCCTGACCGCTCACAACTGTGGGTCTAAGTGACGCGTGCCGTCAATTTTACGGTACGCCGGTTTCTTTCAATGGTCGCATTCGAGCCTACGGCCTTAGGATCGTATTCGCACTGACGTAAAGCAAGCCTGCTTTTCAAGTCCCAGTCGCCAGCGTACGAATGTATATGTTCTGACAAATGATCCAGTATAATTATTTAATATAAAATATAGTAAATTAAAAACAGCGTGTTGAAATGTCGTGCCACAAAAATGCGTTCTATAATATTAAATCCATTTTAGTATAGACATATATTATGTGACAACATATATGCCACTTTTATAAAATGTTATTGTATTACTCGTTAAGAAGCTATCCACTGGTCTTTAAAAAAATAAATAAATCAAAATTTATAGAGCGCAATTGCTCAAGGCTAGATCTCGGACTCCCGGCTAAGAGAACCCAGTGTCGAATCCTGTCCTGCAGTGTTAACACCGTGGGCAATTTGTTTTCACTCTACGTTTCTCCAGTTCACTCATCTATATACATGAGTACCTGGCTATAGACAGTGGTGGATACGTGTACAAGTAGCATTTGCCTATTAATTGTAACACATGGCTGGATGCTTCCCAGAGAAGGTGAGAAGAAGGTGAGACGGTGTTTATTAGAACAGGTCTGGCAGGGAAGTAAAGTGTAAAAGCGCTCTTGTCCGTGTCTACGTTTCCGACGTCTTTCCCCGAAGAAAGGTTGCCCTTTGAACATTGCACGTGCCTTCTCATGATTGTGTTTCTGGAGAACGTTAACTAAAGTACAATTAATAAAATGCGTTTGCCAAAAAACTACCTTGAGAGTATACACATGTCCTAGACTTATAATTTGTGTGGAAGGTGCCACTGTTAGGAAACACATAAGGTGACATGACTCGCGGATGAATGAAAGGGGTGACGACTATTCTCTTCTGTTGTAAAAAAAAAGGTAAGTTTTTAAATAGCGCAGTATCCAGTCCACACGACTGCTCAAAGCGCTGTTACACAATACTCCCCCGGCAGACCTGTTCAATCAAATACCATCTCAACTTCTCTGGGAAGCATCCAGCCACATGCTACAAATAATGTGCGACAGGCTGCGCGTACACATATCCACCACTGTCTATTGCCAGGTACTCATTTATACAGCTGATTGAACTGAAGCAATGTAGAGTGAACAAACTTTCCCAAGGTTTTAATACCGCAGCACAGGATTCGAACCCGGGTTCTCTTAGTCGAGAGTCCGGAGGTCTACCCCTGAGCCACTGCGCTCTACAAAGTTGTAAGTAAAATACACACGCGAATCGCGAAGACGTGTGCCATGTGAACTGAACCGTGTAATCACCGGTCTTATCGGTGTCTATCGTGTGTCGGTCCTATAATTGAACCACCGTCAGTACGTGTGCCTCCGGGCTTGAACAGGATTCACAATAAGTTTCGAATAATGCGACTGTCATTCAAAGCGTTGGACTCTACGTAAATACAGGCGGGTCGGCAGTTTACCCCGCGTGTATCGCTGGTGAAATCTTGTGAACTCGAGCCTATTCTGAAGTGGGTCCTGACCGAGTGTGACATTGAACCTACAATTATGAAGCTTTTTACCGGGCCACGGACAAAGCTGTCTTTAATAATTACAGACTCATACGTACGGTAGATAACGGAGACCCTGTCGTGGCCGCGTGTCTTTCGGCTCACATGTCAGAGCAGAATCTCTGCGAACCGTACTGTCTGTGTACCTACCAGCTGATTTATAGCGTTGACACGTTGCACGCTTACATTTTTCCGGCGTTATAAACGCTCCGATTGACGTTTCTGCGCATGCGCAAAAAATATAAAATCATCAATGTGCAGCGAACGGACCAAGCACATGTGGCATAAATACCACATAGTGTTCGTTAGGATGCATATAACCTCTCAGCGAAATTATTTGTCGCAAATTAACACGAGACAAACACGTTTTTAGGCATATTTTGATAGCATGCGTAAATATCGTGATAGTAGTGCGCCATAATCAGTGACAGTGATTTATAAAAAAACGTCATATTTTATTGCATTGAACGACATTTTAAGAAACGCTTCACAGTAATCGTCACAGGAGAATAAAAAACAGCCCGTGGCATTTATACCGAAAATCCTTTGTCGTTTCGGTGGACATTGATGATTTTACAAATAAAGTAACTTTTCACGTTCTGATTCAGGATTCGTATTGAAGTGTCGTAGAATTATAAGGACATGTGTGAAAGGTTTTCCTAAATGTGACCTATGACAGCAAGTAGGCTTTTGTGACACATAGCTATTTTTTTATGCCGTGTACATATTACATTCGTGCATATTAATGTGACTGTTCGCGTCAGTAGGAAACACAGTGATAATTAACATAGTTGTTATGATAAATGTTCCAGTTATGGGTATTTTCTAAAGCTTGAGGATGTAGCAGCATCAATATGTGCATAATGCTAACCTCCTCTGTATTAGCTGCCGTTCAACACATCGGCAGTTGCACACTTTGATCGGTGCCAGCTCACAAATAGTTCAAGCAACATGTAATGTTTTGCAAACCTTACACTAAGAGTGATTTCACCCCGTGACCTATGTTCGTATTATAAAAAAAAACATTCGCATCAAATGAAGATAATGGTGTTGGTTCTTAGAATATAAAAAGTGACACATCACGCGCAGAGTTTAAAATGAATTTTAAAAACATATTTATTTGTGTGCCATTAACAACCTGCAATATACAGCATACAACATTGCGTGCAAAACAACACTAAAAAGGCTAGACAATCGTCATGTCTACATAACAAACACGTAAGACTACAATCTGATATTATGTTACATGAATAAGACGGTGTGTTGATAGTAAGCGCCTGTTCTCCAGCACAAAGTCACAATTACAGTAATCACATCATCATGTTTCTCGTGATATTTAAGCAAGCAAAAATATATGGATAATACAAAATACAATTGAACACGTTCTCAATAGGAACATCACCTTTGTTACCATTACTGCGTAACAGTACTAAAACAAACCGATTTGATGGAATTAAGAGAAACATTACTGGTTAGTTATGAAGGTGTCTTTCATATCGTCCAAAAAGAGCACAATAGTATCCATATGTGGCCTGTGTCTAGTCATACAAAACTATAACTTAAATACTTATGTCAACACCACTGTAGCGCTTACATTTTTCCGGCGTCATAAACGTTCCGATTGACGTGTCTGCGCATGCGCAATAAATGTAAAATCATCAATGTGCAGCGAAAGGACAAATCATTTATTGCATAAATACCACCGGTTGTTCGTTAGGATGTATATAACCTCTCAGCGAAGTTAATTGTCACAAATTAACACGAGGCAAACGAGTGTTGAGGCACATTTTGATAGTTTAGTAGTACGCCTTAATTCGTGACAGTAATTTATTAGAAACGTAATATTTTATTGCATTGAACGACAGTTTAACAAAACTCTTCACAGTAATCATCACAGGAGATTTAACGAAGAGCCCGTGGCATTTATACCGAAAATCATTTGTCGTTTCGCTGGACATTGATGATCTTACATTTATTCGCAGAAACGTTAATCGGAACGTTTTTAACGACTAGAAAAATGTAAGCGCGACACCGTACGCTTCTGGGATCATGTATGGCAGGAGACCTCTAACTTAACACCAGACATCCACGCTCTGTATTCGCCTCCCATAGAAATGTTTGAGTGATTTGCTACACTACTTGTATACATTTACAACATCGATAACCCCACACTTGATAAGTCAAATATGTACACATCTACTATGTCACCAGTTTGTTAAACAACCTTAACCCAGTTAATAGTATATTTTTTTAGCAAAGCTATGTTGCCATATGTATCGGACTAGTCTGCATACGTCTTTGAATTTTACGCATCAATAACAAACACATTACGGGCAACGCCTTAGTAACCGGTTTTAGTTATAAGGTTTTAACTGCGCACGGTCCATCTAACATAGTACAAGTGGCGAATCAATGATTGTTTGTGTCGGTTCCCCGAATCGCCTGTATTCGAACTGTGATTAATATCAACATCCTCGTTGTTAATGGTCTACCTTAAGGAACTACTTTCCATCCGGATATACACACTGCTCATGTCCCTGAAGCAAAGCGGATAGTTGCAGCGGTTATATATATATAAATATGCTGCGTTGTAGGTAATCAGCGTTGTGTGTATGCAGTTGCATTGGTGCGTGCGTGCGTCCGCGCCGTCTACATATGTCGTGCGCTGTTATATGTGTGGTCGCTATTGTCGAAAGCGGGGTTATTAAATTGCAGACGTTCATAGTTGTCATCACATACGTCGTCGTCTTCTTGTGCAGGTCTGCAAAACGCAAACATTTGAATTTGTTTTTCTGTACCAATAAAAAATATAACTTTTCTAACTGGTACTGGACAATGAGAAATTTACTTAGTCAATCAGAGGTTCGGAAAATGCCGACAGGCCATTGTTTGTGATGGACATATTCGTTCTGTATCCTTGTGATTATCACTGATTAACATCGGTAACTCTTAATTCCAACATAAACTCAAAGTGCGTTTGTGTTCGGACAATATACTTTTGCATAACTATTGCATGCGGGCTATGTGCTACTTCACAGAATGTCCTTTTCCTTTAGTTCATATGTAGACTGTAGTAAAACGAACGGAATTGTCCAAATCAGGACTGAGAATACGAATTGGCTCAGCAATAGCTTGGCCTTGATTGTATCTACAAAGTGTAGTTGATACTAAATCATTAATCAACTGTTAACGACCGATGACCTGTGAAGTTATGTCAGACTATTTTGTTTCAGTTAAATATATTGGATGCACGTATCACGAAGCGAATTTATATTTTGAAGAAGAGGTAAGCGAAGTAAAAACGCTGCACACAATACCTATTTCTGCACTTCTTGGTTAGGTAGTAGACCGTTCCTCCTGTGGCAATGGCTGCGATGATGAGGACCACTACCGCACCAACTATTATCCCTACATACGAAAACAATTAAGACGTCACCGTACTGATGCAACGAACACTGTTTGGAAATATGTTAATGTTTCACAAAATACTGATTGTATTTAAATTTCAATAATACTGTAATTATTTATATACACACGGTCTTAAAATAGTCACACACACACACTCACACACACACACACACACACACACACACACACACACACACACACACACACACACACACACACACACACACACACACACACACACACACACACACACACACACACACACACACATATATATATATATATATATATATATATATATATATATATATATATATATATATATATATGTATGTATATATATATATATATATATATATATATATACGAAGGCGTACAGAGAATCGCACTTTGCGCGCATACACGCATGCACACACACACTCACGCACGCACGCACGCACACACACACACACACACACAAACACACACACACACACACACACACACACACACACACACACACACAATTAGTTATTACTAATCACCAGGTTTTTGCAGCATTCACCGCTCAGTGAACAAAATGGAATGTGACCAATCTCAAAAGGAACAGTAGCTCAGTCAGATGGTTCAGTTGAAATGTGTCTTAAATCACT
The DNA here is from genome assembly GCA_964017155.1 of Oasisia sp. SBJ-2009. Taxonomy (NCBI): domain Eukaryota; kingdom Metazoa; phylum Annelida; class Polychaeta; order Sabellida; family Siboglinidae; genus Oasisia; species Oasisia sp. SBJ-2009. Next base: position 33,313,932 of record OZ024855.1, on the reverse strand, counting down.
ACATAATGCCACATTGCAGTCACTTCTATACACTGACCTATCATCATGCCATTCACACCCTTCTTCCTTTCTTTGGCGGATAATTCTGCGTAGAAAACAAAATAAGTAAACACCTTGTAGAATCGTTTACACACCATTTAACTCTACTAATATCCTGACTACGCAAATTACTTTTACCACGACCAGTGTTGCTACGTACAAAACACTTTGAGATGTATTTGCAAAATACAACAAATAACTTCGGACCGTGATTTTGTTGAAATATAATAAATGAACATGCGTGAATATATTCAAACATTTTCAATGGGATCAAAACATAATATTTACCTGATATATGAAATGATTCAATTGTAACGTTTACATTTTAATGTTTTTCATCTGCTAGTAATGCAAGAAGAGTGTATGACGCAAGTTTGCTATTTGCCTTTATCGACAGAATGAATAGCAGCAGGCGATAACATAACACCTGTTGCAAGGAAAACGTTAGTCAGAAGAAATAAACAAATGAACATAAACAAAAGTCATGTTTTTTTTAAAGTTACTGTCATTGTATTAAAGGAAAACTGATGCATACAAAAGTAGTTTTGATAATTACTCGGACATACCTGACGCATGCACGGAGTCCGGTTCCATTTCGAATCCAGCGAACGTGCCATTGTGGTGCTTGATGGCTTCCTCAATAGCTGATGGACTCGGAGCGTCCTTGAGCATTTCAAGTTCATAGGTGACTACGAGGCTGCCGGCACTGAAACGAACATGATTTATCCAACGTACCAATTGTTATGGAATAGGCCTTTATCAGTAGAACATTTGAACTGTTTGCTGAGCGAGTCAGATGGAATGGTACATAAACCATAATTAAAAAAGGAAACGTTATATAGTAAATAACACACGAAAACCCCAAAGTAACAGAAGAGAGACACATGACTTAATTTAATTTTCACGCCGCGTTTATTTTAAATGAACTTACAAAATAGCAATTATAATAACAACGACAACACTAATATAAAGCGTTAACGGCATGAACGCTTTGAAAAGGAGCTTAGTTGTGCTCAAAGGCAAAACAGTTGGTTTCCAAAGCAGTATCCAAGGAGCCACTGCGTCGCTAAACCACTGCGCAAATGCTCGCTGTGTCAGTGTGCTACTACACCACTGCGCCTCTGCGCCACTACATCATTGCACCACTACACCACTATTTCAATGCGCCACTGTACTAATTCAGTCTACAAGTAATTAATTTCCAGCGGGGTAAAATAAGTTATATTATGGACACCATACACAATCCGTGACAGTAAAATACATATACTGAAGGGACAACTGAATAACCTTATGCCTAGTTTTTGATCTCAATCATGCATACCTGAAAGTGACATCAACAATGTTGTACTTTCCTCTTCCCAGTTTGTCGTTTATGATGTACTTAAGCTGAAATAAAACAATGATAGCATTTGCAAATATGCATTAATGTATGTTTGTGTGACAACGTAGCACGTGTCCAACCGTTGATCTCTCTCCATAGCCCCTAGAGAGACCGTGCGTCTTTGCTGAGAAAGCTTCGAAAACAAAGAGCCCAAACTTAATCCCGATAATGTAATACGATGACACACTATTCAAGCAGTAGAACATTGCAAATTCGTCTAAAGGAATTTTAGTAACACATGCGGTGCAAATGTATTACTTATGTACACATGTATGACTGAGCAGTGCGTGTCGTCGAAGAAAAGTAACATTACGAATAATAAATTACAGGAAATATGACGCATATCTGAAATATAACTCACAGCGTCTTCCATGTTGTTCCGTAGCGCTATATAGTCTGGCGTTTTCTTGTTTTTCAAAGAATCTTT
>OZ024855.1:33287085-33307085 GCA_964017155.1 Oasisia sp. SBJ-2009 | reverse complement strand
GTTTGTTGTGATGGTAGACGAAATGGTGTTGTTGATCTTCACCCACTATTTCCTGTCTGTCAGAAAATCCCAAATCCACTTACGCAAAGATGGATTCACAAGCATGGCTCTCAATTTCTGGATTAGGATATGTTGCTGGATAGTGTTGAACGCGCTTTAAAAGTCCAAGAAGAGAATACTGACGTTTTGGGTGTATCCAGGTGTTTCTGAGCATGGTAAACAAGTGTGAGAATTGCATTTTCGCGTCACTTGTTTCGCTTGTAGGCAAACTTATGAAGATCTTGAAACTGTGATGTTTCCGTGGAGATACGCCAGAGAAGAAATCTTTTCAGACATTTCATCACTAGGGAGGTGACGTCCACTGGTGGATAGTCATTGTTCTGGGATGGCCTACGCTTTCTTAGAATGGGAACAATACAGGATGATTTCTATAAGCACAGTGTATATACACTAACTGGCAAATGGCTGCGTTTGCAACGCTTTGAACAATACTAAGGACTAGATACTGCACTACATAGGAACTTAACTTTGAGGATTTGCACACATTATGTCACAGGGAGTGAGAGTTTCGGCCGATTTCGTCGGAACGTAGCAACAACAACGGAACAACAGTTAAAATGAAACGTAGCAGCTAAAAGTTTAGAGGTGGTGAATCTCGATCGCGAATCATATCGCTATTTCGACAAATACGTTCACTCTGTGTCGCTACATATCAGTAAACTGTATCAACGTGTATTTTGATATAGATATAATAATAATAGTAACTTCTTTTGCGCCAATATCCTCGAAAATCAAGCTCAGTGGCGCGACAAAACCTGGGGATTAATCAATCTCATAATCGAAAGCAATGCGTGAGTCGTCATATGCACTCTCCGTACTTGCATTACTTGCAGCGTCGCTGACTGCGTCCCATAGAAGTTGGTATGATGTTCGACTGAACACATCAGCTAGGTAGGCAAAAGTGTATAGGACAGGGCATTACGCAATATACGACTTTAAAATGTTTACCTTTTTTATATACTACGTATACAACTATTTATCCCAGAAAGATGTTTATTGACAACGACGATTCTTACCATGCTCACACCAATCACCAGGGAATCCGTCGGGGCACAGACAGTACTCTTCATTTACACACGTTCCACCGTTATGGCACGGACGGTAGCTGCTGCAGTTCACAGCTGGAATGAAGATAACACAGAAAGACACAGAATAAAAAGCTACGTTTGCCCTAAGCAATTTGTTTTGCTTTATATATATATATATATATATATATATATATATATATATATATATATATATATATATATATATATATCTGATTTGTTATATATTAAATCAATCATTTTATTCACTCGCTCTCTGTTTCTGTCTCTCTCTCTCTTTCTTTTTCTCTCCCTGTCTCTCTTCACTTCCCCGAAATGTACATATACGCATACCCACACATCACACCCACAATGTGTGTGTGTGTATATATATATATATATATATATATATATATATATATATATACATATATATATATATATATATATATATATATATATATATATATATATATATATATATACATTTGTTATATATTAAAACAGTCACTTTTTCACTCGCTCTCTCTCTCTCTGTTTCTTTTTCTCTCCCTGACTCTCCTCAATTCCCCGAAATGTACATATACGCATACCCACACATCACACCCACAATGTATATATATATATATATATATATATATATATATATATATATATATATATATATATATATATATATATATATATATATATATATATATATGTTTTCACCTTTATGAACGCTGTACACCAAGTTGAAACCACGACCGACGACAGAGTGATCAGTAACGAACAGCAATTTGAGGTCTTCTTGTGCACTTGACACTAAAAACAAATGATAACGCACCAATACAATACAATATCGTACACGTGTAATTTGTTTTTGGTTATTGCTAGATCATGTTTGGGATTTGTCAGTTATTTTTTTCAATTTGGTTTCACTATGTAAATGACACTAAAAACTGTTAACATTATCTTGTTCTTTGTTGTGTCCACGATTCCGGCCCCATTTCAAGTAAGATGACCATTACACAAGACATCTAGACTGGAGTCAGTCAGTGCACGGTTAACCTGTTTAATATACACCACGCATTACAAATACGTTATACAATATTATTGTAGGAATTATACGAGCATTCTGATTGGTATTATACCTGCAAACCTGTTGCCATTAAACCCCAAATTACACTGTTTACATACCTGTGACCGTGCTATATCTGCGCAGAACAGATCCAGATAGTTTGCTGCTTCCAACCATCAAGTAATCGTATTTGTCTTGTAGGTCGAAATCCTCCACGTACACTTGGATGCGGAGTTGCTCGTGTTGATTGTTGCGCATGCGTATTATGATCATGCAGTGCAAATTGTTCTTGTAACCAGGGTAGCCGGGGCTTCGAATTTGTCCCTTTTTGCCGGTGTAAACTTGAGGACACGTGTCTGAAATAATGACACATCGGTTATTTGTTTAGGTAAACCAATTACATACATGTAATTGAAAAAGAGCCGCGTATCACGACACCGACATTTCTGACAGGAAAACAACCTTATGGTGTTAATAATAGAAACGCAATAACACGAAAAGAAATTATAGAAAGACATGCTCTTGGTAATTAATATATGATAAATAGAATAGTGTTATAATCTGACTTTTGTTCACATATGATAAGATGAAACACAATGTGCAATTAATGCTAATTCTTTCAAAACTGGTGTATGGTATACTCTGAAACACACTATCGCGTTCCGCTGGATCAGACGTAGCTCAACTCTTTGAGATGAACATCGTGCACATCACGTGGAGCGCCGTATAATTCCTTATTGGTGATAGTGATATGATCACGCAGGGTAGGAATGCATATTATTGTTATTGCTGACCATATAATTATGTCAACTTACAAGTGCGAGGTGAACATTCTGTCCCGTTATCGAAGTTCAGTTTGTCCGGACAGACGCAACGAGGACCGTTCGGTGTCGCCAGGCAAATGTGTTCACAGCCGCCGTTAAGATAGCTACATGAACTGTTCATCTGCATTTCTGACGAGATAAATATTGCATTAGACAAAACAGCTAGGTCGTTATCCCAATGTTCAAGTACACTTGGTCGTATAATTTTATTGTCACATGAACGAACAAGACCATGTTGTGTCTTACCATATTAGCCGTTTATGTAAACGCGTTAACTGTTTCCATATTTTGTACCAGTTATTCTGGGGTTTTTCGTCGCTATACTGCTACTACTATTTGTTCTACTAATATTATTACTGCTGCTGCTGCTGCTGCTACTGCTACTGCTACTGCTACAGCTACTGCTACTGCTACTGCTACTACTACTGCTACTGCTACTGCTACTGCTATTGCTATTGCTACTGCTACTGCTACTGCTACTGCTACTGCTACTGCTACTGCTACTGCTACTGCTACTGCTACTACTGCTACTGCTACTACTACTACTACTACTACTACTACTACTACTACTACTACTACTACTACTACTACTACTACTACTACTACTACTACTACTACTACTACTACTACTACTACTACTACTACTACTACTACTACTACTACTACTACTACCATGGCAGTAGGTAAGGTAGTGATTAAGATGTTAAGTATCAGTAAATTGGTGCCGACTTAGATTTCAAGTAGGATATAGATTTGCGAATAACATGCTTACCACGTGCATATTTTGCACTGTTGTAGACTGCTATGCCGTTGGGGCGTTTGAAGACATCAGGTCCGACTAGCTCGGGTATCGGATGTAGATCAGATACTTTTATTTTTGATATGTGTCTGAAAAAAGGTAGACTTGGATAGTATTTCACGATGACCATTAGCTATATAAAATATTTCTGGCAACCATTCGTCATGCTACCAATACTGCTTGAATACCAAACACTTTTGCAGGTTTCGACACTTGTGTATAATTCGGTCTCACCTCATTATAGCTGTATATTTGCTTATATTGGATACGTTATACTAACTCTAATCGTAAACATGATCAATCAGGATTTCCAGGTGTATTATTGTTTCACAAATACGGCATTTTGAAACCCAAATAACGCTCAGATTTGTGCCAGTCGCACGCGCGTCGTGCACACGAAATAAGCGATAAACAATTTATTTATGCTGACCGCACTGTCCTTTATACCCCAGTCACACATGGCCTTCCGACCACTGGCGACCCTAGCTGCGACCTCCAAATAGTTGGTGGTCTTCGGTAGTCTTCCGATGGTCGGCGACCACCGTGCGATGGTCACTGACGATCACTAGTGGTTTTTGGGGGTTACGGCGACGTCTCGTGACCGACTGGTCGTACAGAGGTATTTGCTGCATGCACCAAATACCTCTCTGCGACCAGTTGGTCGCAGAAATGGCGCTGGTAGTCTTTTATCGGTCGGCGACTGACGTAGAGCGGTTTGCAGTAGTCTGTACTGGTCTTTAGGTGGTCTTAAGCAGTCTGCGGCCACTAAGGTCGCCGACTGGTGGGCGACCATGGTCGCCGACTGCTAAAAACCACCTAAAGACCAGTCGGCGACGGCCCAAAATTATCTGATTATTTCGGAATTTGAAGCATAGCCATCTTCAGATATGTCCTGGCCTGGCCTGGCCCTTCAGCTGGATACAGATCACATATACATCTGGAACATCTGGAACATCTGGAACACCTGGAGATGTGTCCTCCTCGACCGCTGGCAATACACTGAAATGTCCCCGCCGATCGGCATATATATACCCCCGACCAAGTAGTCTTTACGAGGTCTGCAACCCTTCGGGGATCGCCGTGAGACTACCGCCGTATGGTCTTTAATGCGCGGCGACAGGTCTGCGTTTATCAAGCGATCTCCGTGCGACTGTCGCCGACCACCGTGCGGTGGTCTCCGACCGTCGCCAACCATCGCCGACCTTACGGCGACCATATGGCGACAAATCTTTGCTGAATGGTTCCATTTCTGGCGCTTGTCGCCCACCGGTCGTACGATCGGTCCAATAGTGGTCGCCGACCACATATGTGTGACGGCTAGCCATTTTTCCGTCGACGATCGTTAGTGGTCTTCAGTGGTCGCCGACAATTTCGTCGCTAGGTGGTCGCGAACTAATCTTTGCCTATGTGTGACTGGGGTATTATACCTCAAAAGTATGCTAAAACGCGCTATTCATAAAACATAACAATGTATGCGATAAAGCTAAATGACTGAGTTAACAAAATCAAGTATCAAGGGTTGACAAAGATACGGTTACAATGGCAAAATTGAGGTGTGTCCGAATTCTTCACAAATGCCCACATTTCTTCTGCAGTCAAATGATACGGACCAGCCGACACCATTTCGCTAACTCAGAAACTGTTCGAAATAAAATGCATACGACGGCTTGAAATCCCACAATGCATCTCCAACATGTTAATCCTTCAATATGAATGTGTTTCAAACCTATCTGTTTCAAACCTATATTTGGGGGCGGGTTTGGCCGGCTTTAGGTTTGTGTGATTGTACACACATGATACATGATAACGTTCCATCGTAGATACCTCTTCTTTATATGTATGTCATTGGTTGTTTTGTATATGAATTACACGTAACCGATCAACTTCTAACACGTACCGTCCATTCCAGTAGGTGTAGTACAAGTTCGGCTCAAAGAAAACTATTCCAAAGAAATGTGCCAGGGGCGTCGTGGTTAGTACTGTACGGTCGCTACCATCGAGTGTCGCCGATTCAATTGTGTTCAGTAGTCCGTCGCACCAGTAGAGTCGTTGTCCTTCTCAGCGGATTCACATGCAACATATCGTGGTGTGCAGATACAACCATCTGCCTTTAATAGAATCTGGCCAATAGATGTGTGACACACTAGCTGTGTAGTAGAAAACATAACTTGTTCTCGAGTAACCATTTCAGTGATATGACCAGTATATGTTGTAATGGGTTGGGAATGTTGTTATGATACCTAAAAAAAGAACGACAAAGGAAACCTGAAGGTATCGTGAAAACCATGGGTTACTTATGATAGATACCATTAACATGCCATAACTATATATGACGTTATATATATATATATATATATATATATATATATATATATATATATATATATATATATATATATATATATATATATATACGTTGTTACAACAACATATCAGTTGGCTATCATGTGGATGTAGACGTCACTCACCTGCTGCGTCTATCGTGAGACCATTGGGCCAGGACTTCTTGCCGGAGAAATTGATGAGTACCTTACGTTGAGTGCCATCCATCGCGGCCACCTCGATCTTCGCGGAATCTCCCCAGTCAGTCCAATACATCAGCCTGGCAAAAAATTACGAAATACCGCACAGTTTTTAGTTCAAAGGATTTTGCTACAAATCGACTTCATAGGACGTACACTTCGGTTTTTAGCAAGTTGTTTTATGATGATTACGGAGGTTTGTATTTAATGATTATGATTGTCAAAACCGACGAAACAATCTAAATTTGTCTAAGTACTGCCTTTCAGTCTTACTTGCAATATTCACGTGAAACGTCACCTGGCGTCATTGCTTCATTTTCTGTCTCTATCTGTATCTCTTTCTGTTTCTCCCTCTCTGCTCTGTCTCTGTTTATGTGTCTGTCTCTGTATATGTGTCTGTGTCTGCGTATGTGTCAGCATCTGCGCCTGCGCCTGCGTCTGTCTCTCTCTCTGCCTCTGCATCTGTGTTTTTGTCTGTACACGTATCTTTCTCTATCTTTGTGTCTCTCTCTCTCTGTCTCTCTCTGTCTTTCTCCCTCTCTCTCTCTCTCTCTCTGTCTGTCACTCTCTCTCTCTCTCTTTCTCTCTCTCTCTCTCTGTCTCTCTCTTTCTCTCTCTCTCTCTCTCTATCTCTCAAACTCTCTCTCCATATATATATATATATATATATATATATATATATATATATATATATATATATACGACATAATAACGTATGTATGTCTATGGTGCTGTACATATGTAAACGGCGCAAATGTTTTCATATAACATGTCAAAATATTCCCAATGTTTCATGTTTGTTATGTAGTTGCTCTCCCGTCTACTTTATGTGAATGTTAGATTTGTTCCGAAGATATTAACTATGCTGATGTTCTTAAAGTACCGTAGCTAATTCACATCGTTGTGAGACGTGCTTCGGTTTACAGTGAACAAATAGACTGACCCCTTTGCTGGGTGTAGAACTATCGCTCTGGGCTCCGACATGTCTTCAGTCACAAGAGTGAAGTGGTGGCTTCCGTCTAGGGTCATCACTGCTACGATATCCAGGCCTGTGTCCGTGTAGTACACGAGGCGAGATATGGTGTCGATCGCCATGCCGTCAGGGATTGAACCTGTATAAACCCATTGTTGCATGAGCAAAGTTGTCGATAACACTGAAACATTCTACAAGAACAAGCTACGTCTATAGATGGAAGAATGTATGAAAGAAGGTAATGGAAGGGGAACAAAAGAAAAACGTAAATTTCAAAAGGATGTTGGGAGTGGTCTCGTTGATACCAATCAGAAGAAAATAGCTCAATTTTGTTCTCTCTTTTAACCCGAGGCCGGCCTCCCCAAATACACCAAAACCAACATATAAATGCCCTCCTTCGTTTCCTCAGCCGCCACCGTCTTTGGAGTCCATCATATCATAAACGTCATTCCGCACTATCAAAATAATTATGGAGACACCTAAAACGTGTATTTTGATTGTGCAAATGACCACATACGACGGTGGAGCGAGTTGACAACTTCTTCAGCAGTTCCATTTAAGTTTGCCCTCTTGACCAGTTTGTCCATAACGTCTGTCCAGTAGATCTTCGAATCCAATGGATCGTATGCCACAGCAATTGGGTTGCTTTGGAGCGACAAAGGAATCTTCCAAGCAGATCCTGCTGCTAGATCTATTTGGAACACACCATGCTCTAGGGAATCGACGACGAGTAAGAAGTTATCTTGCACCAAGCCTGTAACAACAACAACAACAAATAATGTTACAATATCACTGTATCCACACATTCAAAAACTTGCGTCAATAAGTGAGTAGTATGATAGGTTTCATGGAACGGACATTATTATATAAAGATATGAAACTGCGAAACATAAACGTTTACAGAAATACATTATAGACTCTCACCTAGACAACTTCCCGCCATGCCGATGACAAAGCACAGATCGACGAACATGATCGCTGCTTCTTTCCTGAAAGAAATAATTAAATAGCGTGTGTACACATATACAGCTTCGATAGAGTAACCATGCAGGGATCATTAGTGAGATTCGTTTGGTCGTCCATTACCATATATCGATAGTGTGTGTACTCGTGCGTATTTGCTGTGCTGTGCTGTGCTGTGCTGTGCTGTGCTGTGCTGTGCTGTGCTGTGCTGTGCTGTGCTGTGCTGTGCTGTGCTGTGCTGTGCTGTGCTGTGCTGTGCTGTGCTGTGCTGTGCTGTGCTGTGCTGTGCTGTGCTGTGCTGTGCTGTGCTGTGCTGTGCTGTGCTGTGCTGTGCTGTGCTGTGCTGTGCTGTGCTGTGCTGTGCTGTGCTGTGCTGTGCTGTGCTGTGCTGTGCTGTGCTGTGCTGTGCTGTGCTGTGCTGTGCTGTGCTGTGCTGTGCTGTGCTGTGCTGTGCTGTGCTGTGCTGTGCTGTGCTGTGCTGTGCTGTGCTGTGCTGTGCTGTGCTGTGCTGTGCTGTGCTGTGCTGTGCTGTGCTGTGCTGTGCTGTGCTGTGCTGTGCTGTGCTGTGCTGTGCTGTGCTGTGCTGTGCTGTGCTGTGCTGTGCTGTGCTGTGCTGTGCTGTGCTGTGCTGTGCTGTGCTGTGCTGTGCTGTGCTGTGCTGTGCTGTGCTGTGCTGTGCTGTGCTGTGCTGTGCTGTGCTGTGCTGTGCTGTGCTGTGCTGTGCTGTGCTGTGCTGTGCTGTGCTGTGCTGTGCTGTGCTGTGCTGTGCTGTGCTGTGCTGTGCTGTGCTGTGCTGTGCTGTGCTGTGCTGTGCTGTGCTGTGCTGTGCTGTGCTGTGTTTGATTGCGTTTGTTTGCGTTTGTGTGTGTTTTATTTATTAAAATGATACAGTAACAAACAATCATACCCACACATTAATCCATGCAAAAATCCACCCCTCCCTCCCTCCTTGCCTCCCTCCTCCCTACCTCCCTCACTCCCTCACTCCCTCCCTTCATTCGTACCTCGTTTTCCTCCCTCATTCTATTTCTCCCTCCCTACATTCATACCGAGTTACTATCTCCTGCTTCATTCCTTCATTCCTCTTCATTCCCTCAATCTCTCCCTCCGTCACTCCCTCCCTACCTACATACCTCGTATTCCTCCCTCATTCCATTTCTCCCTCCGTACCTCCCTACCTAGTGTCTTCCTCTTCCCCTTCATTCCTTCATTCCTTTTCATTCCCTCCATTCCTCTCTCTCTCACTCCCTCCTTGCCTACCTACCTCCTCCTTCTCCCTCATTCCCACCCTCCCCCTCACTCCGTCCCTCCCAACCTCCTCCTCCCTCGTACCCTCTCTCCCTCAAACCACCCCTTCCTTCCTTATTCACTCACTCATTCCTTTCCTACCTCTCCCCTTCTCCACCCATCCTATTTTGTTTCGTTATTTACTATGCGTCACAACTGCTAAACATAGCTATTAAATATTGCTAACAGTAAAGGTCCGCTGTATACCACTGCCATGCAGTGCCAATGTTTGAATGCTCCATAAACGCTGCCGACCATGGCGAACTTTTGACTTTAGTGATTTGTGGTTATGTCTTATTGCGAGCGACTGATCGCAGGCGAGTTACTTGTATGGTCTTTCGAACAGTGACTCACGCTCATTTTTTATGTCCCGCATTGCTTGTGAGGGCAATTCTTTTCTGAGTAAGGGGTCAGTTCAGAGCGCCATGTTCTTTCCCAAGTCTCAGCTCGCTCGCTACGTACGCCTTACACTAAAGTTTGCATAGTTTCCCAGGTAAAACTGTCTATGTCCCCACGCCCCGATTTTTATTTATATCGATATAGACCTTCTGAAATGATCCCTAAATATAATGTCTGCAATAAGTGCCATCACATGTTGGTGTAGGCTGTTCATTCTACCATATCCATGACCTAGCGGTACTAAATAGCATTCGGTGTTATTCAATGTGTGATATGAATCTACCTTAACAACTGTTTAAGTAGGGCTTGTGTTATTGTTTACCAAGCCAAGCCATGAAAACCTTAGCGTGGAATCACGTCAAGTTTTAATATTCAAAAGTAGACGCTTCGCTATATTGCTCTAGATCATTGGTATATATGTTAACAAACTGACCCATATTGAGGTTTTTGACAGACAATATGAACGTTGGAAACTTAGGTGGTCTAAATTAGCGAGATGATTCTTTGAAAACATCGCCGGAGAGGTGAACCACAACAGGATTCGCATGTACACCGTAAACTCTTTCTAAAGCATGTCGCCGGCCAATTGCTGGCGACTTCACCAGGACGTCCTGAACCACCCAGGAAGTCCTGGCGTAGGAGCTTTCTGTTTGTAATTAGTCACGGACAAAACGATGATCGTTCACTTTAAATCTCTCCAATTTATTCAGCTTTATGAATGACTAAGACAGTATTTAACATGTGTACACACATACTCTTTGAGCATGTTGTTTTGTAAATATACTGAGTTTAGTATACGAATGCATGCATACATACAGTTGACCAAATAAACAAATGGAAATGTTATACTTAGTGTCGTGTTATCCTTAGGACTGCCCAAACCCTGTTTCACTTTATGTTTGAGTGACGTTGAGATGGTGTTTAATTGAACAGGTTTTGTTCAATTGAATATCATACCGATTTCACTGTGACGGATATAACCACGCTGCAATGAATGCGCGAAGTGAATACGTACACAAAACCCACTACTGCCTAAAGCCACGTACTCATCCACACAGCTTAATGTAGTGGATCAACGCAAAGAGAACGATCTTCCCATGGTTGACGTCGGGTTCTCTCAACTGCGAGCGTTGCACTACTCGAAGTACTTGCTGGGACACGCATGCAAAAGAACGGCCTGCGGTAAATGTGTATGACCCAATTCACAACATTTCGATGCAGTGGAACGTCTCAACACACCCGCGATACAGGTGAATACAAATATTATAATTACCAACATAAATAGTCAATCATTTGAGTACAACACATACCACTTACTTCCAACAATGAAGCGCTGGACCACTCTGGTAAAGCGATTAATTCTGGACGGTCGAACTACCGCCTTGCTGTATCCGCTAGACTCAGCAACCAGGACGTTTTGAAATCGATCATTCGCGAACACTTATCAGATTGACGGCGCTGACTGTTGTATATTGTGCCGAAAGGCGGCATGTTGACATCCGGTCTCCTATAATAGCAGCGACGCTTGGTGGGAAATTCACAACTGCAAAAAGGTAACATAACGTATACTCGTAATTTATTTGATTGTGGTCTCGAGTGGCATGAAGGAACCGGATTTATTGTATCTGTCTGTGTCTATGAAATACACTCGTATATTCCGATTTAACCTTTTTATATCAATGTTAACTACTGCTTTTCATGCACAACTCTGATCAAAGTGGAATAAATGAATGAATGCCCCAAGCAAACTGCTGCAAAAAACGGTGGTGTACGTCAGCAGTGCTAGATAAGATAAATTTATTATGTGGCAACTTTGCAGTTAGATTGTACATGTACATTCATACTAAAATCAACAATTCCATACAATATCATATCAATGTACAATGTTAGAATATCTTGTTAACAATTTAAATCATCATTAGAAACCTACGTAATAAATTTAAAACATATATACACAATGAACATTAAAATATACTTTACACAAACATTGTTATAAAATAAATAAATACATTAATTAATTAAATCAAATAAAAAAACATGTCCATTACGAGCCGATCTGGAAATGCTCTAAACACCACGAAATTAAGGAATTTTTGTAGCGATTAGTTTTTGCCCTTGGGATTGGTAACTTGTTACACAACCTCAAGGCATATGGCATCGACCATTTGGTAATAACGCATTCAGTTTGTGATCATTACTCTTCATTTTAGCGAAATACACTCTACACAATTCATCGCGTCTGCGGTGCAACGTCGGCAGGTTTACCATCTGCAGGATATTTTGGTATTGATAACATGGAAATATAGTTTTGAGACACCTTTTTTGAATTATTTCTATGTTATCCGATAAGTATTTAGGTAAGTTCGTATGCCACACAGGGCACGCATATTCGACTACAGGTCTAATTACAGATACATAAATTCTGATCAAATCGTTTTGGTTGATACCAGCACGTTTCAGTTGATAAATCATGTACACTCTCTTTCTTGCCTTTGAAATAATCTCATCTACATGTGCATTCCAACTTAAGTCAGATGATATAGTTACACCGAGAACCTTTGCTTGAGACACTCTTTCAATATAATTTCCATTCATATAAATATATGGCAGATAATCTACAAACGTTCTGTCTCTTCTGAAACATATAACCATCTCTTTGGTCTTAGTCGTATTGATACGCCTGTCATTATTAAAGGACCATTGCTCAACAAGGTCAGCAGAATCCTGGATAACAGATACCATGTCTTGGTTGCATATTTCAAATATAGTGCTGTCGTCAACATATTTATAAATAGGACAAGGCGTTTGCAAATCATTGATATAGACTAAAAAGTGTTTTGGCCCTGATAAAGTCCCTTGGGGAACGCCCCCATTGGGATACCCTGTTTTTGACACAGCGTCGCCTATTTTCACTCTCTGTTCGCGATCTAGTAAGAACGCAGCCATCCATCGAACCCGATGTGCAGGTACTTCCATTCCAGTCATTTTGTTTAACAGTATATCGTGGTTAATCAGATCAAATGCTTTGCTATAATCAAGAAAAAGCACTCTAACAAACTTGCCCGTTACATCGGTGCTTTCATACCATTTGTGGAGCATTTCAACAAGAGCATCCGTGGTACAAGTCCCTGCCATTCCTCCCTACTGCTTATCATCAATTTGTGGTTTAACATAATAATCGACCCATTTTAGCACTAGTGATTCAAACACCGTAGCTATAATGGGTGTAGGTGGTATCGGTCTTATGTCATTTTCATTAGTAACTGGGGGATGTTTCTTTGACACAGGAATACTAGTTGCCGTCTTTCATAGTTTTGGCAGTACACCTTCTCTAAGAGAACTATTAAATATCGCAGTTACCGGCGCCGCAAGAAGGTGTGAACACTCTTTCAACGCCCATGGGGGTATTCTGTCCGGACCCGTAGCTTTGTTCATTTTGATCTTATCAAGTGCCAACTTAGTGTCACTCACGCTGATGTTGAATTTAGCTGGCAGTGGTTCTTTAACGTCAAAGATGGGGTGTGTAGCTCGTAGTTTTGGCAAGTCTTCACTGATCGCCACGAAGCATGCATTCATACGGTTAACAAGAGTGTCCATATCTCCACCAGTAAATGCATTTGCCAAACCCAACATATCATTTTGACCACCAGGTGAGTTACCCAAGAGTGTCTTCATATGTTTCCACCAATCCCGTGATGATGTTGCTTCTATTGATGCAATTTTGGATTGGTAGAATTGGCGTCGTAATTTCGGCGCTGCGCGATTCACTTGATTACGGAGTCTGTTTGCCCGTTCCACATCACCCACCATGCGTGCACGTTGCCTCTGCCTAATCAGGTAGCGAAAGTCATCGGTGACCCATGGTTTATCCGTGCTGTGTCTTGTTACAGTCTTGAACGGACAACATATATCCAATAAATGGTCCACAGTTTCTTGGGAAAACGTAAACTGTTCCTCGCACGTAGGCAGTGTGTACAAATACTGTCATCTGATCTGTGCCAGGGTCGAAGTAAACAATGCTCTTTCAGTTTTACCCATGCGCCTGGTAACAATTGTTTGGATAATTCCGGTATCGAGTGTTGGATACCACGCTGGGACAAGTAATACCATCTTGTGGTCTGATGTTCCTAGTTCACCAATCACTGACGGGAAGCCATATACAGGTGACATGTTAGACCACATTTTGTCCAATATTGCAAAATTACGTGTGGCAGTCTTAACAAGCTGCTCGTAACCATAATGTGTACGTAAAAAGTGTCATTGAATTGATTAAAATCGCCAGTTAAAATAACACCACAGTCTAGGCTGCCACGCAAAATAGTGTCCAGGCTGTTTATCATGTATTCTCGCATGGACCAATTCTCAGCACCGGGTGGGTGGTATATGCATGCTAACATAATGCACGAGTACTTTCTTGGTAGTTGTTTTGATTAAATTTTCAGCTATATGACTTCGCGTCCATCTTCTTCAAGATCGTGCAAACGTTCATACGGAATAGTCTCGGCCACATAACATGCCACTCCCCCGCCTCCCTTTTCAAGGCGGTCTTTTCTCTCACAACAAAACCCTGCCAAACCGACAGATTCTGTCGACATGTACGGCTTAAACCAGGTCTCCGTGACACATACGCAACCAACATCGTTCGTGCGTACCCCAGCAAGTAACTCATCAGATTTCTCAATACAGAGTGACCGAGCGTTGAGACACATAATCACTGGTAAGCTCCATCTTGGCTTGTTCGTAAGCATAATTAAATTGTCTGCATTTGCACCACTTGTTCTATGCTGTGTTATTGCTCGGCACATGGTGATTATTGGCCGAATGCTAAGGCCTTCATATTCTGTATATGGCATGGCCGTGTCATTTCGGCCTGTTTCCTAATCCATGTTAACATGATGTTTACTCTTATGTCCCTTTTGCCCACACACAAAACACGAAACTGCATTTAGATGTCGGCAAGTCCGGGTGACGTGATTTGTCTCACCACACTTGTTACACTGGCCTGCAATACGCACGTGTTCAGCGGCGGCACGCTGACCAGCCCCAGTTGGGCGAGTATCTGGCGAATTGCGTTTGTGTTTCGGTGGTCGCTTCCCAGTTGCATTCGGCGTATCGCGGCCTTCTTGAGACAAGAGATGAGCAGGCGACATCCTCCGTTGTTGTTTCGAAGACCTGTTGCCAGTCGGCTTCGCCTTGTTGTATCCCGTTCCGACGTCCCGATGGCTCAGGTGCCTAAGTGATAGGTTGTGCATCAACTTTTCCACACCGTTAGCAGACAGACAAATGCCATCACTCTTGAAGGCTGACGTGTCGCAAGATCCATCGCGAAACAAGAAATTATTGGCGTTGTCGACAAACTTGGCACCTGTATCGCGACACTTATTTCTAATAAAATTGTTAATATCCTGAATTTTGTCGTCTTGTGCCCCCGCTGTGGAAGGCAAAACACTGCTGATATTCACTCGCTTTATATCTTCTGTGGCAGTGGTGATCAGGTCGCTGAAGTCCTGCTTCAACTCCTCCATGTTTGCGTTTGCCGTAATTCCATCGCTGCACACGATAGTCAGTTCGTCAGCGTTTTTGCAGACGTCGCTCCACTGGACGGCTACTAGAAGGTCTTTCGGTGTAGCTTTGGATGCCTTGTGCAACTCCACTTCTTCGTTGTCGGCAGTGGTGACCGTATTCATGTTTCGCAGAATCTGCTCATCATACATGAGGACACTACGTTTGCACCGTGCCACTGCAGCGTAGGATTTCTTCTCACTTGTCGGCTGCGTTAAGCTTTCAATGTCCGATGATAGTTTATCAAGCTTCTCGTGCACCGCTCTGATGTCGTCATTATAGTGCGCTTCGATTCGTAGCGTTGCCACGTGTTGGATTAGTGCTGTGTTCTCGCTTCTGATGACATCATTTATATTGCATTGATCCTTCACCAGCTGAACTAGTTCGGCATTGTTGTCTTTTAGCTGCATCAATGGCGCCTCTAGTTTTGCTATAGTGTTCACAAGTTGCACAACAGTAGCCGGCAATTTTTGGCATGTCTGACAGCTCCACAAGCCAATGATCGTTTCTGGCCGTTCTCCCACGCATTCGTAATGTACCCACAGCCGGCACAGGTGGCATTGTACCATGCTGTCTGTGTTTGCATTGTTGTACGCAAAATGATGTGTTTGCCTTTTGTGTTCTCCCCTTCGCCTTCGCGCCGTGTTTAATGGGAGGATCTGCAGAAAGGGACAACTGTGTTGACGTATGACATGGTGACAGTGTTAATTTGGCCAGCATGGCGTGGCGCTGAGTTCAATCTCGTCAAGACAATTGTCGTTTTCTGCCGTTGTGTCGCTCGCCGTGCAGAACAAGGTTTCCACCGAGCGTCTAGTAGTCATACCGCCTTGTCTGCCGCTAGGTGGCCCGCGCAGCGGGGTGGTCCGCTTAGCACGAGTCAAGTTCATCGTCAATACGCCCCTGCAGCACTGATGCGTGACGGTTGGCAAGACGCACCAGTATTCAGCCAAGCGTGACTTTGGCCTACGTCTATTATTGCGAAATCGCCACCCACTGGGCGATATATGGTGGTACATTCACAGTCACTTCAAATATTGTTCGAATTGATGTTAAAACTATATTTAAAAGTATATTTAAAAGACACACCAGTATCTGGATACACTGTTCACTCAACTGGCCTGGGTCTGATGAGTCTGACCTCGGTCGTTATTCTGTCACGCAAGATTATACTGGCAAGGCTTAGTGAGCACACTGAATCACATAATACACATACACACTTTTTTGTTTTTTGCACTGATGACGTCACAACAAACCTTACTTCGAACGTGGCGTATAAGCTGAATGATGCTGATGATTTCCAGAGAAAGAGAATGCCATCCATACGTCATCTTGACAGATGCACAGACGACACCGATTTAAATGATATCAAGATCACCCAACTTAAACCTCCACCCATGCTATTTCAGACCGAATAAAGCTTGCGGTATAGAATGTCGAACTTTTCACTCGCGGGATTTGAGAATACCAATGAAAACGAGCAATATGCTGTTTTGTTGCGTACACTATCATTATAATCGCGACATTCCCATAGAGGCTGCCATGCTTCAGCGTGGCAGCCCCCATCAAGCTCTGATATCAGCGTGGCAGCCCCAAGCAAGCTCTGTTACCCCTGATACACCCTGTGCGTGGTACACACAATAAATTGTGTTCGCTGGAGCGCGGCGACCTAACCGGCTGGCGTCGGCTTACATACCGTTCGGTGCATTCAAGTGTATGGCCGGTCAGTGCTCTACGTGTCACCGGAAAACAAGATATGATTGCTGCAACTCGATCGGATAGCATAGGCTGCGAACGGTCTTTCTGAACCGGTTGTGTTTTGTAGCGTGGTGGTAAACCAGGAACAAATCCCAATCTTACACTGTGTAGAGCCAATTTCTATTCCAGAACTTGCGAGTTGGTTCGAATAGGCAGTTGACACGATTGTGCCTCGAGTCATCTAGGCACTCCGTCATGGCTGTCAACGCTCAAAAGACACATACACATGTCTCCTGATCTTCATCCACGTGCTAGCCCATGATGGTCTGAATGCGTTCTTGGGTGAGCCCCTCTGCCGTGTCGTAGTGAATGCTCATGTACTCACTGGCGTTAATTGACAACAAATCTAATAGAGCATCCTATACCACCATACATAAACTGCTCGGATCTGCCGAGCGGGACATTGAGATCGCTCGGGTACGTGGAATAACTCTCGCGGAAGTCTTCTCGCATGACGACAACCTCCTCACCAGCCACCTATTTGATGGCGACTTTACCTCTGTTACACGTGGCTCAACTGGAGGCATATCTCATCGATAATGTTGGTGTTGGAATTGAATATAATTATAACGTAGTTCTGTAGTGTCTGACGATACACAATACAACTACTGGAGACCAATCTCACGAAGGGTTGCAACAGTGACCCTGCCGGAATGTATGCCAAAGATTTGGCAGTACCACAACCTATCATGCTTCAACCATTTCGGTCGAGTTGTAAACAAAGTCCTATAGGTCGGATAGTTGTATCATCTTGCGAAGCCCTCCAGGTTATTTGTGATAGCTACATTGATGAGTCGTCGTGTTAATAATATAGTCTCAGGAGAGCTCTATCCCGGATGAGTCCACAACGCAGATCGAGAAATGTTGAGTATCATCGGAGAAAAAAGAATCAGTTGCTGCAACTTATTCAGAAAATAGTGGTTGGTCAGTCTATTTGTAGTATCGGTAGTGTTGAGTGTCAAGGTAGTAAACCATTAAACCAAGAACAAGTTCAAGCTCCCCTATGCAATACAGAGTTAACAGAGCCAATAATGATTCCAAAACATGCAACATTATTGAAAGATGCAGATGAAAAGATCGTGCCTCGTGCCATCTGGGCAGACTAACATGGCTGCCAACGTTTAGTCGTTATGTTAAATGACACAGGCACAGTCATGCGCCTACTGCACTTCACCCATACGCTAGTCCGTGATAATCTGAAAAACATCTAGGTCGAGTTTGGGACAAGTGAGACGAGACAGCGCCTACCCCTACATCGCGAGTGGGCGAGCATCGCGGCCTTGTTCTGGAGAAGGTTCACACATTCACTGGAAACGATGTCACCAGCAGAATTGGCACCAAGCATGCAGCGATGAAATGCAATCCCATTAAATTGTCTATCTGACTGAGTTTGACGATAGAGCAGAGATACCAGAAACGGTGATCGCGGTGATAATACTCTCGTCTATTTGACTTTATCTCACCAGAACTATGATGATATCAACTGAGATAAGACCTCTAGCTCATGTATATGTCAGTTCTATCACGATATATCAGATATGGTTTAAAATGTTGATTTTAACCCATTAACTTGACCTTTGACCTATATGCTCAACTGAAAGGTAATGAAATAATATGTATTTTATCGGGGATTATCACAATTATCAAGAGGGACACAAAAATCCAGTTTCTAGGTCATTTCGATTGAGAGTTACGGTTTATTGTGTTTCTGCAATTCGACAGTCGTCGTGGATGAGCGGCCATGTTGGATTTATCATCAAATATGGCGTCAACTCGTAAAATGGATAGGTTAGGCGTGTCGGGAATGTCAATTTTAGGCGGAATTGATATCAAGTTTGGCTATCTAGCCCTTCTAGATCCAAAGTTATAGATGAAAACCTGGTCACCGGCGGCCATTTTGGATTTCACGCTCCAGTGACCTAAGGCCACGCATTTTCAAAAAGCACCTCCTGGATTTTTGAAAGAGATGGTATGTAGAATGCAAATCAAAAGAAAAACTGCGTTTACCTCAACATTTTTACGGGCCTATATGGCAGAGCCACGACTATTTTGAGCGGGTGCAAGATCAAAGCCGTCGGCAAAGTTTTGATCAGTTACGTTTCGAGGTTCACATCAATGCCAATGCCCAAGATGCCCCTACATTGAGTGTAGTACGTGGACACATCACCGGAGCATTTGTTTTGAAATTATTTATGGGTTTGTTGCCAGTGAAGGAAGTCGCATAGATTGCTCTCAGTATGGGTGGAAAAGTGACTGGGCAGAAAGTAACTCAAAAGCCGTTAAAATGTTTGAACCCCCTCCCCATTTGTATGCTATCCATGCGCAAATGTAATGGAATATGTAAAACCATGCGATGCCCGTGCAAACAACCTGGGGTGATCTGTGTCATCTATTCCAACAAATCACAAGAGTAAAATATCAGAATCGTTGTTACCTAAATGTAAGCTTATATGGTGCAAATTCTGGTGTACATATATGGATTTACTAGATACAAATTACTGCTGCTTATTGGTATAAATAACTATGAAGGAAACTGTATTGGCATGATATGCTCAAATATACCGTGTGACAGACATCATATATAATGAAGTGAATATCCTCTTTATATCATGAGTTTCTATTTTAAAAGGTGGACATGACGGAAAAAGGTTTACGCGTTTAGTCGCATTTGATGGGAGATTTTGGCAAAGCGAATTGTGACTTTAAAACTTTAATATAATATCACCCATCTGATGTTACCTCAGCATAACTATGAAAATAGCCACGCAGAT
>OZ024855.1:33272085-33279585 GCA_964017155.1 Oasisia sp. SBJ-2009 | reverse complement strand
GTCAATTTGCAATGATCGTTAACCGATGACGCACTTACTAAATTTGTTTCGCTAATAAGGTCAGCTTCCTCGCTATATTGTATGTGTGGTTTACATTCGAAATGTCCTTAGGAGTTGTGTTCCACTGTGATTTTCGACTCTCACAATGTAACGCATAATTCCGTCTTAAACATAATAAATTAGCAGTCTAGTGATGAAGATACAGTGTGATTTACTATTCATGACCACACGCCAGCAGCAGTCACATGTTTACTGCCTTAAACATGTGTAACTACAAAGCAGATTCAGACCAATTTATCATTCGTCAAATAGATGTATCAAAATATTTTTTTTAAGGCAATTTGGTGGGGTGCGTCCATATTACATATTAGCTTAGTTATAATTAAAATACATAAACGCATTCACAGCGTGTGCATGTCCATAGACAACATTAAGTGATATGGTGAAAGTACCTTTGCGAATGGTCACAGTTTTTATAAAGGACAGTAATACATGGGATACATGGTTGTTATGGGCTAATCATATTACACATCAACATTAGCAATACTAACCTATTGTAGCGCCCGTGCCCATTGCCTTCTTTTGCGCCGATGGCTGCGTATGTACTGATTCATCTAAGCAGAGAGCGCACATATCACCAACCAAAAGAAAACGCAATAGTTTGTGTTACACCTTCATGAATCACGACTTTCATATGTAACGAAATCCCACCTAATTTATAACAGGTAATTATATAAATAAATAGTTACAGAACGTGACTTAAATGCCACAACCGGATATCGGGTGGTGATCTACAAACGGGGATAATTTGAGGAACAAAATCATGATTATTCAGCCTCGACTCGAATCGACTTGACGGCATAATGTAACAAGGTTACTGAACATAGCTAGTTTAGGTTGCAGCGCAAATAATTTGCTGTCAGTAAAATTTTGGAAAAAATACCCGGTTTCTCCCCTCATGTGTTTCCATTCCCTTAGCTAATAGTATTGTATGGCATTTTGTTTCGATCAACAAGCATAACACTAACACGGCCACTCACACCATTTGCATAAATTACCACTAATGGTGATACCTACCAAACACACCCACGGCCTCGAGATCCAAGTCGAAGCCGGCGAACGTTCCATTGTGGTTTTTGATGCCTTCCACAATAGATGATGCGTTCAGACCTTCCAGCAGATCGATTGTGTAAGTAACCACGAGACTGCCAGCACTGTAAACAACAAGCATTCAATATATATATATATATATATATATATATATATATATATATATATATATATATATATATATATATATATATATATATTATATATATATATTATATATATATATATACATATTATTTATAATATATACACATATAATAATTATATATATACATATTACAATATATATATATATATATATATATATATATATATATATACATATAATAACTAAACAAAATAATTATGACATATATATGTCACAAATGACACACATTCGAACCACATGACATTGTGTACAAACGTGATAATCCTTTCCTGCAACAACTCTTACTATGCACACAAATACGCACCTGAACGTCACATCAGTAATTTCGTATCTTCCTCTTCCTGGTGTCCCGTCGATGACTTCCTTAAGCTGAAATGAATGTAAGTGAAATACATGTAAGTGAATGTAACGAAAGTAAAAAAAAACAATGTACGAACATGGACCGCGATTTCTAATAGTAGCAGTGAAATCAGGTAAGAGTTAAATATTCTTCAGTGTCACTCACAGCATGCTCCATACTGTTCCTTAGCCTTTTGTATTCCCGTGAGTCCTTGTCTGTTAATGTTGCTTTGAATTTTGCGTTTGACAGCCTTACTGTGATGTCCACTCGTTTCTTTTGGGAAGCCGGCACCGTCGACAGTATGCCTGGATGTAGAGATTGCACTTCTTAGTAGTGATATATATATATATATATATATATATATATATATATATATATATATATATATATATATATATATATATATATATATATATATATATATATAAACATTAAACTATATCCGGATCGCTGAAGGATATTTCATATCTGAACAATTAGAATCGAACTTGTCACTTGCCTGCATTAAGATGTTTGAATAGGTTTGAACATACGGGTCCAGCACTTACGGTAACCACAGACGTCGCCTGTGAAGCCGGCAGTACAGTCACATCGGTAAGCACCGACCATAGTGCGACAAATGCCACCGTTAGTGCAGGGTCGGCTTCGACAGTAATCAATTGCTGTCAACAATATACAGTTAGCATCAGTATGTATATGGTAGGATACAGAGTAGAACGCTACGTGTGATTTAGTAGTATGTTCACAAATGTAGACTCGCTAAATGTACAATAATTATGTTTACGATATAAACGTGTGTGTGTGTGTGTGTGTGTGTGTGTGTGTGTGTGTGTGTGTGTGTGTGTGTGTGTGTGTGTGTGTGTATGTGTGCGTGTGTGTGCGTGTGTTTGTATGTACATTTGTACGGGTTTGTGTATGCATGTATATACGTATATGCCTGGACTGTTGGAATCGTGTGTTTTGAACGGAATTGCATTTCAATGTCCGCCAACCACTTACGAGTTTCGCATATGTTGCCAGTGAATCCGTCAGGGCAATCACATCGGTAGGCAGCGGACAGACTGCGACAAGTCCCCCCGTTCTTGCAGTGCTGGCTCCCACAATAACCAGTGTCTGTCGACCATACGCAATCACTATCAATGAGTACATTCGATGTAGCTACGTCTGCTTTAGAATATGATGCCTAATAAAGGTAGAGTAATTATTAAGTATCACGTCTACGATTACGCATACACAACACACTATGTGATATCCATGTATACTGTATGACGGATCTTTTCTTAGGCAAAATGTCACGTATTCATCTACTTATTGCCAAATAGATTACACTTACGTGATTCGCAGACGTTGCCAGTGAATCCGTCAGCGCACTTGCATAAGAAGTCATTGGCCCCGCTGAAACACCTCCCGGCGTTCATGCACGGAAGGCTTCGACAAGTGTCCATGTCTGTCAAACATATGCAATCAATTCCAGTGTCAAGATACACCCCGAAAAACTACACGCACTTTAGTGACTGATTCCCAGTGCACATGTGTCCATTCGTTTAAATTCGTTTAAAATCAAATTCATCAAAATTTAACAGCAATAAACGTGGGACTCAAGACACTCCATTCAACAGTCGGAAGCGACCACAAGGCTCGTCTAATCCAAACGGCTTTAGTATAATTTACAGACTGATTATTTTTCTCTGTTATACTATCTTATGTCTATATTTTACGGTAGCATATCATGGAACGACTATAGTTTTAATAACATAAAATAACTGTCAATAATGACGATATAAACGGACCTGTAATGTTTGTGGTTTCGGTGTACTCCGTCCGTATCTACCCATACAGCCATACATCCAGCCATCCATCTATCCATCCATCCATCCATCCATTCATCCACCCTTTTATCCACCAAACCCTACCGTATTCAATATCACATGAATAACAGAAAGGCGTGTTCACCGTGTTGACACAGGTGACCCCGGTAGTATTCCCGACAGATGCACTCGAAAGTAGTTACTTTGTCAACACAAGTTCCATCGTTCTGACACGGGTGACTGGCGCACTCGTCAAAGTCTGGAAACAAAACGCACATGCGCATGCAAATATACACACACACAAGGATAGGCTGCATTTAGAGAAACGTAAAAAATAGACACATTTACTGAGTATAATATGTATTATCGCTTATTAAATAGCGTGTGTGTATATATATATATATATATATATATATATATATATATATATATATATATACACACATATATTATATAAACCGTACCCGAACACTGAGTGCCGTTTCCGAAGGTCAGCCCATCTGCACATGGGCATCGAGGTCCGTCTGGTGTCGGTAGACATATGTGTTTACAACCGCCATTGTGACGGCTACATGACGTGTTCATCTTCATTTCTAACAACAGAAGAACACCAGCTAAACGGTAACATTTTTAAAGCATTACCAATATGTTGCTACGTTCCGTTGATTAAGTTAGGCTTGCTAACTATAATTGTCGGATTGGAGTCTCAGATATGTTCAACTGCTAAAAAAGAGCACACTTTTTACAACAAATGTCATTATATCTAATTCTCACAGCTAGCACGGTCTAATGCACACTGACTGCGGCTCATTAGTTCCTTGTATAAAAAGTGAAATTGGGAACATTGAATACGGAACAGCGTATACTCACCCGTTGCCATATTACGTGAAACAGTATTGTTATCTAATGCGATTATATGAACATATTATTACGATGATTTAAACTGAACTTCGTGCAAGTTAACGAAACATATTCACCATGCAAATAGGTTGTACTGTTGTAGATGGCTAAGCCATTTGCACGACCAAACACGTTCCTTCCGATCTGCTCGGGTGTGGGGTGTGAGGCAGACACGCTGATCTTTGACACGTGTCTGAAAGTAATGTATATTATATACTGATATGTCTGAGATGTGGCGTGGCGACGCGACGCGACGCGACGCGACGCGACGCGACGCGACGCGACGCGACGCGACGCGACGCGACGCGACGCGACGCGACGCGACGCGACGCGACGCGACGCGACGCGACGCGACGCGACGCGACGCGACGCGACGCGACGCGACGCGACGCGACGCGACGCGACGCGACGCGACGCGACGCGACGCGACGCGACGCGACGCGACGCGACGCGACGCGACGCGACGCGACGCGACGCGACGCGACGCGACGCGACGCGACGCGACGCGACGCGACGCGACGCGACGCGACGCGACGCGACGCGACGCGACGCGACGCGACGCGACGCGACGCGACGCGACGCGACGCGACGCGACGCGACGCGACGCGACGCGACGCGACGCGACGTGATCGGAATATCGTGACGTGAATCGGAATATGAATACGAATACGAATACGAATACGAATACGAATACGAATACGAATACGAATACGAATACGTATACGAATACGAATACGAATACGAATACGAATACGAATACGAATACGCATACGCATACGCATACGCATAC
This sequence comes from Oasisia sp. SBJ-2009, assembly GCA_964017155.1. NCBI lineage: Eukaryota > Metazoa > Annelida > Polychaeta > Sabellida > Siboglinidae > Oasisia > Oasisia sp. SBJ-2009. The sequence goes on along the minus strand of OZ024855.1, from coordinate 33,274,489 downwards.
GCATACGCATACGCATACGCATACGCATACGCATACGCATACGCATACGCATACGCATACGCATACGCATACGCATACGCATACGCATACGCATACGCATACGCATACGCATACGCATACGCATACGCATACGCATACGCATACGCATACGCATACGCATACGCATACGCATACGCATACGCATACGCATACGCATACGCATACGCATACGCATACGCATACGCATACGCATACGCATACGCATACGCATACGCATACGCATACGCATACGCATACGCATACGCATACGCATACGCATACGCATACGCATACGCATACGCATACGCATACGCATACGCATACGCATACGCATACGCATACGCATACGCATACGCATACGCATACGCATACGCATACGCATACGCATACGCATACGCATACGCATACGCATACGCATACGCATACGCATACGCATACGCATACGCATACGCATACGCATACGCATACGCATACGCATACGCATACGCATACGCATACGCATACGCATACGCATACGCATACGCATACGCATACGCATACGCATACGCATACGCATACGCATACGCATACGCATACGCATACGCATACGCATACGCATACGCATACGCATACGCATACGCATACGCATACGCATACGCATACGCATACGCATACGCATACGCATACGCATACGCATACGCATACGCATACGCATACGCATACGCATACGCATACGCATACGCATACGCATACGCATACGCATACGCATACGCATACGCATACGCATACGCATACGCATACGCATACGCATACGCATAGGAATAGGAATAGGAATAGGAATAGGAATAGGAATAGGAATAGGAATAGGAATAGGAATAGGAATAGGAATAGGAATAGGAATAGGAATAGGAATAGGAATAGGAATAGGAATAGGAATAGGAATAGGAATAGGAATAGGAATAGGAATAGGAATAGGAATAGGAATAGGAATAGGAATAGGAATAGGAATAGGAATAGGAATAGGAATAGGAATAGGTATTTAAAATGTTTAATTAGCATACAATTTCGTGAATCTGAATGTCATGTGGTGGGTCATGAAGTGAATGTCCATCATAATTATTAATTATTGATAAACTACAACGAATGTAGGGGGGTAATAGCTATTCCCGGCCTTCCCACAATACATAGACGGAGCATAATAATAATAAGTATTACACCCATAATATACGAATGACTAACTGACAGAATTACGGTAACGACGCAAAGGTGTAATCTTTACAACAGTCCAAGTTTGGCAAAACAACCTGGTTCGTCTAGACGTACCTGCTTCCCCAGTCTGTGTAATATAAGTTTGGTTCCATGAATGTTATTCCAAAGAAATGGGTCCCCGGTTTCTTCATCAACACCTGCAAGTCGCTGCCATCGAGTGCCACAGACTCGATCGTGTCGTGTTGGCCGTCACACCAGTACAGTCGCCTCCCTGCCAACCGACATCAAGATAAACGGTAAGCACAACACCTATTCGCGTAGCACAGCAATACACATCAATTTTCTGAATGACGGTAAACGTGTATTTGCACCACATTTGTTCTTATCTAATGTTGTCTTTCCGCTAGATTGCTATCGAAATACTTAGCGCTGTTACAAAACATTACAAATCCACTTGCACTTGGTTTTATTTTAATAACGTCATAGTAGCTATCGATTAGCATTTGTTGTCAACACCTATGAGCATAGCTGTATTCTACATATGAGTCTAAAATAAAATACATGATTTATTATTAGTATGTTATCATCATATATCAACTAGATGTGACGTTTAGCACTAACTCAATTTGCCATCGCTGCATCATTGCTAAATATGAGCATTGTTTCCATACTGTGCATACGAAAACGATGACAACGTAAGCACCTTACCAGCAGTGTCAAGCGTGATGCCATTAGGCCAGGACGGCGGCGTAATACTAACAAGCGTTCTTCGATTTGAACCATCCATGGCGGCAACCTCGATCTTCGGTGAGGTTCCCCAGTCGGTCCAATACATCAATCTGATAAACGTCAGAAATGCATCGTGTTACTTAGAAAACTATTGACTTTGTTTTGTTTGCTTGCTATGTATTATGTTCATACAGGCGTGTATATATATTACACATATATATATATATATATATATATATATATATATATATATATATATATATATATATATATATATATATATATATATATACATGCGTGGTTGTTTGTTTGTTTGTTTGTTTGTTTGCTTGTTTGTTTGTTTGTGTGAGTGATTGTGTGAGTGATTGTGTTTGTGTATGCACGTGTGTACATGCGTGGTTTAAAATTATAATAATTAACATAATGATTTAACCGTTCGTTTTAGCAAGAATATGTTACTAATACATGC
>OZ024855.1:33254585-33262085 GCA_964017155.1 Oasisia sp. SBJ-2009 | reverse complement strand
CGGAATTGTCTTCTACATACAATGTAATCAGCAAGTGCAGTGACAATGCAGTAAAGATTCCAAACACTAATGACCTACCTGCCGCTCCCAACACGTATTGTTACCTCTCCCTCTCCACTTTGCTCTAGCAGTCGCTCAATCACCAATTCACCCACTCATCCACTCACTCACTCACTCACTCACTCACTCACTCACTCACTCACTCACTCACTCACTCACTCACTCACTCACTCACTCACTTATTCACACACTCACTCACTCACTCACTCACTCGCTCACCCACTCACTCAATCAATAAATCAATCAATCAATCAATCAATCAATCAATCAATCAATCAGTCAGTCAGTCAATCAATGAACGAATCAATTAATCAATCAATCAATCAATTATTCAACCACTCTCATAAACACACGATATCATCCATCTATCAAAATGTCTGTATGTCTCTCATTCTGTCTGTCAGTCTGTCCTTTTGTAATTCTATATGTCTTCCTGTCTGTCTGTCTGTCTGTCTGTCTGTCTGTCTGTCTGTCTGTCTGTCTGCCCGTCTGCCCGTCTGCCCGTCTGCCCGTCTGCCCGTCTGCCCGTCTGCCCGTCTGCCCGTCTGCCCGTCTGCCCGTGCGCCCGTGCGCCCGTGCGCCCGTGCGCCCGTGCGCCCGTGCGCCGGTGCGCCCGTGCGCCCGTGCGCCCGTGCGCCCGTGCGCCCGTGCGCCCGTGCCCCTGTGCGCCTGTGCCCCTGTGCGCCTGTGCGCCTGTCTGCCTGTCTGCCTGTCTGCCTGTCTGCCTGTCTGCCTGTCTGCCTGTCTGCCTGTCTGCCTGTCTGCCTGTCTGCCTGTCTGCCTGTCTGCCTGTCTGCCTGTCTGTTTGTCTGTCTGCCTGTCTGTCTGTCTCTCCCATTCCCTCTATCAATTCCTTCACGCCCATCCATCCTCCTCTCTTTCTAACTAACTTGCCTTATAGCCTTACTCACTCTTCGTGCGTTATTCCTCAGTATCGTGCACACACCCACACATCCTTACACACGCGTGCACATGCGCACTGATACACACACCATACGCACAAATGCACACTCACACACAAATGCGTACATCACAAACATAGCACGCAATTAAAAGGTGTAGACGTACCCGGACATTCCGTCCCATTAACCACGATAATGCCGTCTGGACAGACGCACTTCGGACCGGTCGGTGTCGCAAGACAAATGTGTTTACAGCCGCCGTTGAGACGGCTACATGAACTGTTCATGTGAATGTCTACGAACAAGAACAAAAGATGATTCAGCGTATTTGAGATTATATTTTTGAACATAGGATAATTAATATTTACCTTGTGGTTCCCGTTTTGACACTAAATAAAAAACCAACGCTAGCATTTCAGCCATGCGTGTTTGTTTGTGTGTGTGTGTGTGTGTGTGTGTGTGTGTGTGTGTGTGTGTTTGCGAGTGCGCGAGTGCGCGAGTGCGCGTGCGCGTGTGTTTGGGTTAGTACTGCTACGTGTGACCAACATTAATGCCTTAACCCGCGTAACCCGATCTAGGTTATTACCGAGACGACGGCGATGTTAAGCCAACTTGGTTTAGTTAACCCGCGTTAAGACAAAATCAAATTGATAAATATTTCGGTCAGACGGGATGCGTTTTCAGCAATCGAGTTACAAAGCGTACTAAGTTCTCGGCAATATATGGATGTAGCCTTCTTCCTGTACCCATACGCACTGCCACCCGGCAATGGAAAACATCAAATTACATATCTCTATTGTTAACCATAACTAACACTGGTTAACTGCAGCCTGGACTAAGCGAGCCTGAATCCCGGGCAACATGTGGAAATGTTCTTACCATGTGCATAGTTTGTACTGTTGTAGACTACAATGCCACTCGGTCGACGGAAGACATTAGGTCCGACTTGCTCTGGTGCACGTGTTGGGTTAGATACGTCGAATTTTGACACGTGACTGAAATGGGCGACGACAGATTGAAACAATATAATAACACTAGCGACCGTAAACTCTACCCATATGTTTGATTGGGTTTTAATTCAGCAAATTGTTTACGTCATGGCTTACTAAGGTGTATATGCATGCTAAGATGCAACGCGAATCATGAGTAATTATGTTATGCGCGCATATTACATTGTTCCAGGCGTTGTAATATTTTATCATGTCATGACAATATGTTGACGTATAGTATGTCCCTATATGTCATGGTCTTACAGGAACAAAGGCGCGTCTTTGTGTGCAAATAAACAAAACAACATAGAGACAGGTTTTTAACTGTTGTGTAACTTTGTCCAGTATAAATCAGCTAAACGAATGTATTCACGTACTGGCTTGCCCAGTCGGTGATATACAGGTTTGGTGTCATGAAGACTATTCCAAAGTAATGTGTCCGCGACGTTTTTGTCAACACTTTCCGGTCGCTGCCGTCAAGTGTCACGGACTCGATGGTGTCACTGTGGCCGTCGCACCAGTATAGTCGTCTCACTACAAACATATCTTGTATGAATTGTTCCATTAGAATTCAACAGTGTTGCAAATCCACGTTGTCAAAAGAAATAAGACAATACAATGAGTGTCAAGCCGGGAACTCACTAAGCCGGCCGACTGGCCGATTTTGCATCGGCCGGTCATCGTGGGGCATCGGCTGGGTATCGGCTATGTGAGTTCCAAAAATCGTGGCATCGGCCGGGCGTCGTGCGTCGAGCCGATGCCCGCACGACGTCGGCCGGCGGTATCAAATATGTTTGATATTGCCGGCCGGCCGACGCCCACCCGACGCCCGGCCGGCCGGCAGATCCTCTGAGACATTGCCACAAAAGCGGCACTTGCAGCAACATAAATTGGCATAAATTCATCCTCTGAGTCTGCCATGATGAATCTTTAAATGTAGGTCACCTGGGCGAGCATATTGAATACCTCTATGGACAAAAAAAATCAAGGTAATTTGAATTTAAATTAATAGAGCTTAAATAATAAAATCGGCTGGCTGTGTGTGTTCGAAAAATCGTAGCATCGGGCGGGCAACGGCCGGCCGGTCGAACGGTCGACCGGTTGTGTGAGTTCTAAAATGACCAAACCGGCCGACGGCCCGATGTTCCCACGACGCATATTTGGTTGTATATACACATGCATATGATATTATAATATTATAATACTATACAATTAGATATAGCTTCACACACACACACACACACACACACACACACACACACACACACACACACACACACACACACACCCAACACACACACACACACACACACACACACACACATACACACACACACACACACACACACACACACACACACACACACACACACACACACACACACACACATTGCGGGAAAGGGCGACAATAAACAAAGAATACAGTACGCAGAAATATGCAAGGCCATCAAAAAGAAAGCAAGAGAGGACATCAGGAAATACATTACATCAAACCAGAAACGATCATGGCTTCAAAGAGCTTGAAGAATGTCCGAACAACGCAGATGCTAGGCCAAGACAGATTGGTCACACCTCTGGACAAGCAGGGTAGAGACAACCCGTGATCAAGATTATATCATAGAACGAATAGAGGAATTATACACCGAGCTATACGGGAGTGAACAGAATACCATAATCCAAATTGATCAAAAAGAGGTGCGAGAGGTAACATCATGGGAGTTGTACGCAGCACTATATATATATATATATATATATATATATATATATATATATATATATATATATATATATATATATATATATATATATATATATATAGATAGATAGATAGATAGATAGATAGATAATGGGACAACAACAGGCAGCGACCATATAAACATAGAGATATTGAAAGCAGGAAAAAGATACCATCTCGAAGACACTTACTAAGCTGTACACTAAATGTTTATCAGAAAGACGAATATGCACATCGGGAAAAAACGCTAAGATGTTAATAATCTTCAAGATGGGAAATAAGAAAGACCTCATTACAGACAGATATGTCTACTATCAAACATCTATGAAGTACTCAAGGATGTACTAACGAAAAGGCTAGAGAAGACACTCGACGAAAACCAGTCACGCGAGCAAGCTGGATTCAGAAGCGGATATTCGACGACAGACCACATCCACGTCGTAAACCAACTGTAAGAGAAGGGCAGAGTATACAATATCCCACTCTGCATTGCATTCGTCGCCTACGAGAAAGCCTTCGACTCAATGCAAACTCAAGCATTATTAACCTCGCTTCAAGAACAGGGGATAGAAGATGAGTACATCGAACACCTGAAGGAAATTTACAGCAACAGCTCGACGACAGTCCACCTACGACCTAAACAATGAATGCAACGATATCAACTTAAGGAGTGGTATACGACAGAGAGATACCACATCGCTCAAGCTGTTCAAAACAGCACTACAAAGCATATTCCTTACTGACTTAGGAAACAAGAGGCTTGAAGATAGACGGCGAATATCTCAGTCGTCGTCCCTTAGCCGACGACATATTCCTATGCGCTAAAACACGACATTATCTACAACAAATGCTATATGAATTACCTGATGAAAGTGATAACCAGGGTCTGAAGACAGAGTGGATGATGGACACTGACACACCAATATATGTCAACAACGCTCAGACCGAGAACGTTGAAAGCTATATCTAACCGGGGCAGAAATACAGCACCAGATACCCAAACAAAAAAAACTAGACAAGGAGATTCAAAGAGTATTCACGGCCGGATGGACAGCATTCGCCAAGCACGGCGACATCGTCATGGCTAACATTGGAACATACTTGAAGAGACAAATCTACAATTCATGCGTACTTCCAGTAACGATATACAGCGCGTCAACATGGCCACTCATAACCCATATACAGAACAATGTAGCAGCCGCACAAACAAAGATAGAAATGAGTATACTAAAAATCACATATAGGGACAGAAAAAAAACATATGGGTAAAAAAAGACCAAGGTCACAAACATGATTGAACAAGTCAGAAGACGGAAGTGGACCTGGGCAGGGCACGTCAGCAGGGATACGAGATAGCCGATGGACACTGCGTATCACCAACTAGAAAATCTATCAAAGGAAACTATCTAAATGAAGACCGACGAGACGTTGGAGAGACGAACTAGAAGATATATAAAGCCTCAGCGTGCTGCTATACACCGAGCTATAGCTATATACATGTGTGTGTGTGTGTGTGTGCGCGCGCGCGCGTGCGCGTGCGCGTGCGCGTGCGCGTGCGCGTGCGCGTGCGCGTGTGCGTGTGTGTGGGTATGACTTACCAACATGATCTAGTGTGATGCCGTTCGGCCATGACGGCGACTTGAGTTTAACTAGTTGTCTACGTCTTGTTCCATCCATGGCGGCCACCTCGATCTTAGGCGAGGTTCCCCAGTCGGTCCAGTACATCAAACTGATCAAAGTAACATAACCTCGAATTGTGTAGACAAACATGCAGTGCTTTAGAAAATTAATATATACTAAGCGAATTAATTATATTACAACTGTTGTTTGCCGACAGTGTTAAAGTTCTAGTCCTGCCCGACATACCTGATACCAAATACACTAAAATGAAACGGAAATGTCACGAGAAAAGATCAAAGTAATGTCTCATCAATCTGATGCACATGGAGGTATTAGGGCAATGGAGACAGGGAGACGACGGAACGTTGACATACAATATCAGATATATCAAATTATATCACTTGAAATTAAAGAAAATAGCCAGTTCAGGAATATGAGGTAGAAGACTGGCCTACGGCTACGCGAGATGATCTCAAACGAATGTGTCGTCTTATGAATTGTTTCAATTGTTTTGTTAGAGAGAAAACTGCTAGATTGTGAAATGCCTTCTACGTAGATGGCTTCTTCATGGGTAAACTCACCCAGCAGCCGGATACAGAACTATACCCCGTGGTTCGTCCATGCCGTCATCCACTATAGTGAAGTGATCGCGTCCATCCATTGTCATCACAGCAATGACGTCCAAGCCTGTGTCCGTGTAGTACAGGAGACGAGATGTGTAGTCGATGGCCATGCCGTCTGTGACTGAGCCTGAACGAACACCATTGACATAATTGGTGTGGCCATGCGTAGATAGCCCAAAGTTGCGTAATATATCGGTGCATTCTTGTTTGTTACGTCGATTAAATATATCTCAGTTAAGTACTTACGATCTTGCAGCGCCTTGACAACTTTTTCTTGTGTGCCATCCAAGTTTGATCTTTTAATGACTTTGTCTGTGACATCGGTCCAATATATTTTTGATTCCACAGGATCGAAAACCACTGCAATTGGGTTGTTTACACGTGGCAAAGGGATCTTCCATGCTGACCCCGCTATCAGATCTATTTGGAATATCGCTTTCTTTCTGGAGTCTGTGACGAGCAAGAAGTTGTCTTGTACCATAGCTGAAACTGAAGAAATAATAAACATAAGGAAGTTTGTTTGTGTTTCCTAAGCCACTTTATATAAAACAGGTGTTTGCACAATCGGTAATAATTGATAACATGCGTAGGTAAGTGCAGTGGTGTCAACACAAATCAACAGAGCATACTGAAGTTGGAAATGATTTAAGGAAAACGTTTAAACACTAGCATGTTATGAATAATTTGTTTTATATATAACACTGTAATTTTGTATTGATAAAGATATGGCGTGATTTACTCATATACTGACACACACTACGTATCTTAATATTCTATGTAATTTGGTCATAAGGGGTTTTGCATGCTTGTATCCAGTGAAATAAAATTAATATTTTATATTGCAATATAAACTACTGGTGGAATTCATAACGTGAATTTATGAAGTCTGCCCTCTACACTGTTGTACATGTTGTGTAGAAGATAAATGCATATACACTATGAACATCATAGTATAATAGTACACACACGCACGCAAGCGCGCACTCAGACACATACACCCATCTATATATATATATATATATATATATATATATATATATATATATATATATATATATATATATATATATATATATATATATATATACTCACACGCACACACACACCACACGCACACACACCACACACACACACACACACACACACACACACACACACAGTAAGAAGAAACGCATATACCATCCATTTTATGTATTTCTCTCAGAGAGAGAGAGAGAGAGAGAGAGAGGGGGGGGGGGAGGGACACATTTACACAACTAGGATTATTGCAATAACATGCAAAACAGCCTGTTTCATGCATAAATGTCACATAAATAGCTGGAGCCTGAATCCCTCAGAGACACAGTTATAAATAAAGTGTTGATGTTGACACATACCAGCTTCTCGAGTGTCGCAGACGGCGCCAGTGTAGCCGGCTGAACAGTAACATCGATAGGCATCGAACAGGCTACGACAACTCCCCCCGTTCATGCACGGATGACTTCGGCACGTATTGATGTCTGTCAGAAACATGATGGAATTATCACAAAGGCTACACAACACATACGAACGCAGACACATTCATAAACGCA
>OZ024855.1:33247085-33249585 GCA_964017155.1 Oasisia sp. SBJ-2009 | reverse complement strand
CGTCGCACCAGTACAGTCGTCTTACTACAAATATATTTTGTATGAATTATTTCATTAGAATGCAACAGTGTTGCAAATCCACGTTGTCAAAATCTGAGATAAGGCAATGTAATGAGTGTCAGAGTAACTATAGTGAATGAACTAATCACGCTCAAGGAAAAGGAAGAAAGCAGTTGTTTCAAGCCAACAAAACCACACACACACACACACACACACACACACACACACACTCAAACACACAAACACATACACACACATATATATATATATATATATATATATATATATATATATATATATATATATATATATCCAATATCTCATAATGGAACGTTATATCTGGTTGGTCTGCAAAATACAGTCATATTTGGTTGTTGCCACACACTATATATATATATATATATATATATATATATATATATATATATATATATATATATATATATATATATCTTATATATGTATATCTACTAGAGGCACAATTAATTAATTTAGAGTAACTACATAATATATATATATATATATATATATATATATATATGTATATATATATATATGTGTATATGTATATGTATATATATATGTGTGTGTATGCGTGTGCATGTGCGTGTGCGTGTGCGTGTGCGTGTGCGTGTGCGTGTGCGTGTGCGTGTGCGTGTGCGTGTGCGTGTGCGTGTGCGTGTGCGTGTGCGTGTGCGTGTGCGTGTGCGTGTGCGTGTGCGTGTGCGTGTGCGTGTGCGTGTGCGTGTGCGTGTGCGTGTGCGTGTGCGTGTGCGTGTGCGTGTGCGTGTGCGTGTGCGTGTGCGTGTGCGTGTGCGTGTGCGTGTGCGTGTGCGTGTGCGTGTGCGTGTGCGTGTGCGTGTGCGTGTCCCTGGAATGGAAGTGGAAGTGGAAGTGGAAGTGGAAGTGGAAGTGGAAGTGGAAGTGGAAGTGGAAGTGGAAGTGGAAGTGGAAGTGGAAGTGGAAGTGGAAGTGGAAGTGGAAGTGGAAGTGGAAGTGGAAGTGGAAGTGGAAGTGGAAGTGGAAGTGGAAGTGGAAGTGGAAGTGGAAGTGGAAGTGGAAGTGGAAGTGGAAGTGGAAGTGGAAGTGGAAGTGGAAGTGGAAGTGGAAGTGGAAGTGGAAGTGGAAGTGGAAGTGGAAGTGGAAGTGGAAGTGGAAGTGGAAGTGGAAGTGGAAGTGGAAGTGGAAGTGGAAGTGGAAGTGGAAGTGGAAGTGGAAGTGGAAGTGGAAGTGGAAGTGGAAGTGGAAGTGGAAGTGGAAGTGGAAGTGGAAGTGGAAGTGGAAGTGGAAGTGGAAGTGGAAGTGGAAGTGGAAGTGGAAGTGGAAGTGGAAGTGGAAGTGGAAGTGGAAGTGGAAGTGGAAGTGGAAGTGGAAGTGGAAGTGGAAGTGGAAGTGGAAGTGGAAGTGGAAGTGGAAGTGGAAGTGTGTGTGGTGTGTGTGTTTATGTTTGTGTGTCCGTGGAAGTGTGCGTGTATGCGGTGTGCGTGTGCATGTTTGTGTGTGTGACTTACCAACATGATCTAGTGTGATGCCGTTCGGCCATGACGGCGACTTAAGTTTAACTAGTGTTCTACGTCTTGTTCCATCCATGGCGGCAACCTCGATCTTCGGCGAGGTTCCCCAGTCGGTCCAATACATCAACCTGATCAAAGTAACATAACCTATAGTTGTGTAGACAAATAAACAATATTTTAAAAGATGAATATTCCTATTTATACTATTATAATTAATTATATTGTAACAGTTGTTTGTATACTATGTCAATGTTAGACTAGATATTTCTGTTAAAAAATATATTAAAATGAAACGAGACGAGAAAATATCAAAGTAACGTATTACTAAACCAATGCAAATGTAGGAAATAGGACAATGAAGACACGGACAAAATGGAACGTTGATATACAATATCAATTATATAAAATTATATCAAACAGAATTGAAGAAAATAGCCAGTGCTGGACTATCTTGTAGAAAACCGGCCTATGACTATGCAAGGTGGTCTCAAAAGAATAGTAATTGTTTCAATTGTTTTGTTCCACAGAAAACTGCTGATATGTGTTAGATGTCGTCGACATAGATAGGTAAACTCACCCAGCAGCCGGATACAGAACTATACCCCGTGGTTTGTCCATGCCGTCATTCACTATAGTGAAGTGATCGCGTCCATCCATTGTCATCACAGCAATGACGTCCAAGCCTGTGTCCGTGTAGTACAGGAGGCGAGACGTGTAGTCGATGGCCATGCCGTCTGGGAATGAGCCTGAGCGAAAACCATCGGTGTTTTACTCGTGAGAAAGGTGGCATTGCAAACAGGTTAACTGGATATCAAGTTAAGTATGTAAATAAACAGGAACTCAGATGAGCTGTGGCCAAAAGTAGGTAGCCCAAAGTGTTGTAATATATCGGTGCATTCGTGTGTATTATGTCGTTTAAATACTTGATATAAACCCATTTCAGTGAAGTACTTACGACGGTGGAGCGTCTTGACAACTTGTTCCTG
>OZ024855.1:33234585-33242085 GCA_964017155.1 Oasisia sp. SBJ-2009 | reverse complement strand
TTAAACCGTAACCAAATCCAGCATAATATAGGAAGTCAACAAAATAAAATTGGTAAATGCTTCGTTCTATGTTCTCGGCAATATATGGCTTTCACCTATTTCCTTTACCCATACGCATCATTCGCATGTGTCACGACGTTTCTTTCTTTCCAGTTAAGTGCCTGACACATTAGCCTACTGAAAGAGATAATCACCTGGACGGAATAGAAATAACGACGCTATTTCAAATTATAGGCGTGTCTGGTTAATGCATGCAAGCACAGTCACACACGCTGGACAGGAGTGACGTAGGGTACGCCAGATACTCGTGTAGTGTTTGAAAGAACATATTATGACCTTTCTCCTCAAAATAGAGATATGTCAGTTGATGTTTTCCACTGACACTCGGCAATAGAAATAATCGACTGTCACATCATTAAGTGTTAACCAGCTGGGAGGAATAGAAGTAAAGACGCCCTTTGTAATTATGTGCGTGAATAATACATGTATGTACAATCGAACACGCTGGATAGTCGCATATTTATTGATAACCGTAACTAACATTGGTTAAGTCCAGCCGGAGTTGAGCGAGGCTGAATCCCATGCAACATGTAGAAGTGTTCTTACCACGTGCATAGCTTGTACTGTTGTAGACTACAATGCCACTAGGACGACGGAAGACGTTAGGTCCGACTTGCTCTGGTACACGTGTTGGGTTAGATACGTCGATTTTGGACACGTGTCTGAAATGGTCGATGACGGATTGAAACAACATTACAATACCAGTTACCGTACTCTTTACCCGAATTTGACTTTACAACGGGTATCACGATTAATGTTGTTACTCGGGCATACTACGTCGTTCCAGGCGTATGGGTTGCCATGCCATGAAAACATTTTGACGTATATTATGTCACAACAAACACGCGACGCTGCCTAGAAAGATCCATGTTTAATTTGTGTTTCATTCCAACCTAATTCAGCTAAACGAATGTATTCACGTACTGGCTTTTCCAATCGGTGATATACAGGTTGGGTGCCATGAAGACTATTCCAAAGTAATGTGTCCGCGACGTTTTTATCAACACTTTCCGGTCGCTGCCGTCAAGTGTAACAGACTCGATGGTGTCACTGTGGCCGTCGCACCAGTATAGTCGTCTTACTACAAACATATCTCGTATGAATTGTTCCATTATATTTCAATACTGTTGCAAATTCATGCTGTCAAAAGAGATAACAAATGTAATACCTGTCAGAGTAACTATATTGAATGGACTAATCACGCTCAAGGAAAAGGTAGAAAGCAGTTGTCTTAAGCTAACAAGACCACACACTCACTCACACATACATTCACTCACCACTCACCCACTCACTCACACGCATACGCATACAAACACACATATTAGATATATATATATATATATATATATATATATATATATATATATATATATATATATATATATTTACATATATATCCTATATTTCAAAATGGAACGTTACATGATTGGTGTGCATAAGACACTCATTTGGTTATATACACATACGTATATAATATTATAATACTATATCATTATGTATATCTACTAGAGGCAAATAAACTATGTTATGGTAAAAAATATATATATACATATATAATATATGGTTATGTGTGTGTGCGTTCGAACGTGCGTGCGTGTGTGTATATATATATATATATATATATATATATATATATATATATATATATATATTATATGTGTGTGTGTGTGTGTGTGTGCCTGTGTGCGTGTGCGTGTGCGTGTGCCTGTGCCTGTGCGTGTGCGTGTGCGTGTGCCTGTGCGTGTGCGTGTGCGTGTGCGTGTGCGTGTGCGTGTGCGTGTGCGTGTGCGTGTGCGTGTGCGTGTGCGTGTGCGTGTGCGTGTGCGTGTGCGTGTGCGTGTGCGTGTGCGTGTGCGTGTGCGTGTGCGTGTGCGTGTGCGTGTGCGTGTGCGTGTGCGTGTGCGTGTGCGTGTGCGTGTGCGTGTGCGTGTGCGTGTGCGTGTGCGTGTGCGTGTGCGTGTGCGTGTGCGTGTGCGTGTGCGTGTGCGTGTGCGTGTGCGTGTGCGCGTGCGCGTGCGCGTGCGCGTGCGCGTGCGTGCGTGTGTATGACTTACCAACATGATCTAGTGTGATGCCGTTCGGCCATGACGGCGACTTGAGTTTAACTAGTTGTCTACGTCTTGTTCCATCCATGGCGGCCACCTCGATCTTCGGCGAGGTTCCCCAGTCGGTCCAGTATATCAACCTGATCAAAGTAACATAACCTAAAATTGTGTAGACAAATATGCAATATTTTACCAGACGTATATGCCTACGTAAACGCGAATTAATTATGTTGCAACTGTTATTTGTAGACTGTGTTAAAGGTCTGGCCCAGCTAGACAAAATACACTAAAATGAAACGAGAAGAGAAAATATTAAAGTAATATATTATTAAACCGATGCAAATAGAGGTATATATGAAAACAACGAAGACACGTTAAAGTACAATATCAGTTATATCAAATTATATCACAGGTGATTTCAAGAAAATACCAAGTGCTGGAACATCATGTAGAAACCCGGCCTATGGCTATGCGAGGTGGTCTCAAAAGAATAGTAATTGTTTCAATTGTTTTGTTGCAGAAAACTGCTGCTACGTGATATAGAAGGGTAAACGTACCCAGCAGCCGGATGCAGAACTATACCCCGTGGTTCGTCCATGCCGTCATCCACTATAGTGAAGTGATCCCGTCCATCCATCGTCATCACAGCAATGATGTCCAAGCCTGTGTCCGTGTAGTACAGGAGGCGAGACGTGTAGTCGATGGCCATGCCGTCTGGGACTGAGCCTGAGCGAACACCATCGGTGTTTTACTCGTGAGAAAGGTGGCATTGCAAACAGGTTAACTGGATATCAAGTGAGGTATGTAAATAGACGGGAACCCTGAGATTGGCTGAAAATGGAGAGGGACCGAAGAAATATATATTTGTAACTGTAAGGAATATAAAGAGGAAAGACATGGCCAAACGTAAGTAGCCCAAATTAAGTGGTGAAATATATCGGTGCATTCTTGTGTGTTATGTCGAGTAAATACATTCTTGATATAAAAGCTTTTCAGTTAAGTACTTACGGCTTTGGAGAGACTTGACAACTTGTTCCTGTGTGCCATCCAAGTTTGATCTTTTAATGACTTTGTCTGTGACATCGGTCCAATATATTTTTGATTCCACAGGATCGAAAACCACTGCAATTGGGGAGTTTAAACGCGCCAAAGGTATCTTCCATGCTGACCCCGCTATCAGATCTATTTGGAATATCGCTTTCTTTCTGGAGTCTGTGACGAGCAAGAAGTTGTCTTGCACCATAGCTGAAACTGGAGAAATAATAAACATAAGGAAGTGTATTTGTGTTTCCTAAACCACTTTGTATACAACAGGTGTTTAGGCACAATCGGTAATAATTAATAGCATGTGTAGGTAAGTGAAGTGGTGTGAATACAAATGTACGGAGCAGACTGACGTTGGAAATGAGTTAAGGAAAACATTTAAACACTAGTCTGTTATAAATTCTTTGTTTTATACATGACGCTGTAATGTTGCATTGGTAATGATCTGGCATGAATTAGGCATGACATAAACTATCTTGTACTTATTTCAGTATTCTAGTCATAACGGGTTTGGTATATGGGTATCCGGTAAAACAAAGTAACTATTTTACATTGCAATAGAAAATACTGATGAAATTCATAACGTTAAGTTATGAAGTTTGAAAATGTACACTGTTATATATGTTGTTTATAAGATACATGTGTATAAGCACCATACACGTCACACTATAACAGTACACGCTCGCACGCGCACTCAGACGCGTATTCTCATGTACACATAAACACGCATACACACACACTCACACACACACCTACACACACGCATGCAACACGTTTTACATATATATATATATATATATATATATATATATATATATATATATATATATAATGCGTTCTGAATAATGACTTGGTATACATGGCTGTCCGCTTTTTTGCAATGAATCGTACGTCGTATCATTTGTTGGCGACTTAACATTCAGATAAACCAGCGCCACACATACAAACAATGGATTATTGTCAGTACCTACCAGGTTCACGAATGTTGCAGATATTGCCGGAGAAGCCCTCAGGGCAGGAACATCGATAGGCATTGAAGGCACTGTGACAAGTGCCCCCGTTCATGCAGGGATGGCTTCGGCACGTATTTAGATCTGTCCAAAGCATACAAACAAGCATGCCACAGTATTACTGCTGAAATGGTGTTTGCACTGTAACAATGGAAATGGTGCTGAATTCAATGGTGATAGTACATGATAGGGTAAAACAAGAAAGACAATAACAAGTAAATTACATACGATTTCTGATGGCGATAGAGATACTGTAAATAACATTGAATGGATTAGTGTGTGTGTATGTGTATGTGTGTGTGCGTGTGCGTGTGCGTGTGCGTGTGCGTGTGCGTGTGCTTGTGCGTGTTGGTGTGCGGGTGCGTGTGCGTGTACGTGTGTGTGTGGTAGTGGTGGTAGTGTGTGTGTGTGTGTGGTTGTGAATGTGGTTCTCTTTGGGTGTATGTTACTGTGTGCGTGCATATACACCGCAATTACGAAAAGTGACGAGCTTGATGATGACATTTTTCAATAAACCACAACCTATCATTGGCATGAGGCAATGTGTTAGTCGAATACATATATTGCATCAATGGATATACTACGAAATAAACTTAACATTTATATTGATGGTGGGAAACTAAGAAACCATTATTTGTGCGAACCACAGTTTCATTGATGTGAAATCCTTCTCACCGTATTCACAATGTGCACCTCTGAAGAAATGCAAACACGAGCATAAGAAAGCGTTCTTTTTGTCGGTACAAGTTCCTCCATTCTGACACGGGTTGCTGGCACACTCGTCAACATCTAGAAAGAAGACAAACAATTTACGTAAGACGTATATATATATATATATATATATATATATATATATATATATATATATATATATATATATATATATATATTTGTATTGCCTCCGATACTCATTTGTATTATGTTCATTTAAGTAATAACACGCAACAATAACATGTTTTATTCATGTGTCATATTAAATATACTTTACGTAAGCTATATTATATGTATACGACGTACGGCGAGTGAAATAATCTGAAGACAACATCGGTATAATTGTGAGAACTGTCTAGCTATCGGTATTCTGGTAATCATACCGAAAATACGGCCACCATAGTTTGAGGTTTCAATCTGTAAGGATTCATTACTGTATTATGATTTCAACTATTTCTATTTCTCTTCCTCCTATTGTTTCATTACTCTCTTTTTGTATCACACACACGCACACTGACACGTACACCAACAGAGAGACACATACGCACACATACACACATACACACATACACACATACACACATACACACATACACACATACACACATACACACATACACACATACACACATACACACATACACACATACACACATACACACATACACACATACACACATACACACATACACACATACACACATACACACATACACACATACACACATACACATATACACACATACACACACGCTCTCTCTCTCTCTCTCTTTCTCTTTCTCTCTCTCTCAAACGTATACACTCGCTTACCACAAACCAAATAATTAAAAGATATGACCGCACCTGAACATACCGTCCCATTAACCAAGGTCATACCGTCCGGACAGGCGCATCGAGGTCCGGTCGGTGTCGCAAGACACATGTGCTTACAGCCGCCGTTTAGATGACTACATGAACTATTCATGTGAATTTCTAAGCATAAACAGACACGAAAAATGAGTTAAATAGAAACGGTTGGTAAAAGAATTATCGAAAATCTATTTTTCCGCTGCGACGAGAACTTAACCATTACTAATCAAAATTAATAGCTTAATTAGTACACCGCTATGACCTTTTTAATTAGCTTCCTGCTACTTATATATATATATATATATATATATATATATATATATATATATATATATATATATATATATATATATATATATATATATATATATATATATATATATATATATATTATGACAAATTGAACAATCATAGATTTGAAATGTCAAGCATATATATGTTGTCAGGTTGCGATATAAAAACACTTACATATAAATAATCCTTTTTATCCAGATGCATGCAAATGTAATAAAAACGTATGTTAATATGTTCGTAATGGGTAAACAGTAAGGATTTGTGAAGTGTCACTCATAGTGGCCACCACGATATATCTATAATTAGCTGCATCATATAGAAAACTAACTTTAAAATATAACTAAAATAAAACTAATCAAATAACAATTAATTAATAGGATTACTTATAATAAAAATACAATAAAGCTATCCTAAGATATTTATCTAATCACTTAAACTAAGCTGAATTACAGGTCTTTTTGTACCACAGTAAAAAAACTCAATTGGCAATTGCATTTAAAATAAAGCAACATCAAAATTTCTATGTCAAAACGAATATACTAAGCTTATCACATTGACACATTAAATGTGAGTATTTTATACACATACAAACACAAGTGTATGATTCCAACACTTCTGTAACTAGTATTGCTTATCAAACGGTTTACACCAGGAACCATAGCCTGAACAAAACAAATATAACATTTAAACAACATATACATTTACTATGAGCAGTTCAAAATTGCAGATGTATCAGTTAAAGTTGTGCCATTACCGGAGGTAAACCAGTCGAAATACCATATATACATTTCCATCACTTATTACATGTGTTGTCGTTTTTGTTAAATATACTAATGTAAATTTCACATTCTTTCTACAATGAGCCAAATGTGTTTCACCATAACCCATTCTACGTGTCGTTAGAACACACGAAGAAAAAGGGGAAGGCGAAGGCGAAGAAAAAGAATATATTGAAACTAGTCAGCATAAATATACTTTCAGATACAAAATTAGGAAAGGCATATTATATATTCACATTTCTGTATCAATGTATACACATCTGCCACCAAGAAAACTGCATATCCCACTGTGTTGTATTTGTACTTTTGTAGTTTATTAGTCTTTGTTTATTTCAATATATTTTATATGCTTCTGTAATGAGAGCGCAAATATTAACTTTATGACTAGTGGTATAACTTATATAATGTAAATACGTTTGTGCAGTATATAATATGTACGTGACGGGGACATAGTAAAGGTTCTGACACGTGGGACCATGCAATAAGATAACCAGGCTACGTTATGTGAACGCAGGGGAATGTTCTTACCACGTGAATATTGTGTACGGTTGTACACAGCAATGCCACAGGGACGCCTGAAGACATCCGGCCCGATTCGCTGTGGCTCAGATGTTATGTTAGATACGCTGATTGCTGACACGTGTCTGAAATGGGTTACGTACAAGTTTTTGAATGGTTCCTGCTTATTTGATTGTGCCGTCGTGCAAT
>OZ024855.1:33114788-33234385 GCA_964017155.1 Oasisia sp. SBJ-2009 | reverse complement strand
GTGAAGGTAAGTGCATATACTTATAGCGCAATAGCCGGTCCTTATGTCTGCTAAGTGCAATTAATGCGATACTCAAGGGCAGTTATATTTAATGGAACACAATTATCTGGAAGTATTCAGCCACGCAACAACTAATGCGCGAAGATTATACGGATGCGCTGTACGCAATTCGCCACTGGTCTCAAACAAATGTACGGTAGATGTGTTTAGACATTACCGGATGCGTACAACTATGTAGTAAAGCGTTAAGCTGGATCCTTTTTTAACGTCGTTCGCATTCTTGATATCATCGTATGCCATTTAAGTACTCACGACGGTGGAGCGACTTTATAACTTGTTCATATGTTCCATCCAGATTTGATCTTTTGATGACTTTATCTCTGACATCCGTCCAATATATTTTCGACTCCACCGGATCGTAGCCCAATGCCGTTGGCGCTTTCTGGCGCGGCAACGGGATCTTCCATGCTGCGCCCGCTAACAGATCCACTTGGAACAAGGCATCTTTTCCGGAATCGGCAACGAGCACGAAGTTATCTTCCACCATGGCTGAAACTGTGAACATGGATTATGTATTAAGCTATTGTACTAGCATTTTTTAGCAACAACATAATCTAGTGTTGCGTTAGGATCATAGACTACTACTGTCCTTAATTTACCTGTTACATACGCGTGCGCATTCGGTAACAAACGCGCGCGCATACATACATGCACTTGCGCGCCCACACATATAATAATAATAATAATAATAATAATAATAATAATAATAATAATAATAATAATAATAATAATAATAATAATAATAATAATAATAATAATAATAATAATAATAATAATAATAATAATAATAATAATAATAATAATAATAATAATAATAATAATAATAATAATAATAATAATAATAATAATAATAATAATAATAATAATAATAATAATAATAATAATAATAATAATAATAATAATAATAATAATAATAATAATAATAATAATAATAATAATAATAATAATAATAATAATAATAATAATAATAATAATAAAATAATAATAATAATATTGACTTAGAAAGCGCAATTTTCAATTCAATGCTGATTTTGGATATGAACACGTTTTATCTGGAAAGGAAATATCCTGAGAAATGTAAAGTAAGTTAAAAGCGTTGTACAAAATTATTAACCTAAACTTACAACGTAGCATATATATATATATATATATATATATATATATATATTTATATATATATATATATATGTAGTCTATTAATTTTATTTAATATTATTAAATATATAATAAATATAAAACAAAAATGATATAATTGTATAAAACCTCTCAAATCAGTTAATTTAATTTACACACACATACACCCTCCCCCCCCCCCCCCCCCCCCCACACACACACACACACACACACACACGCATACACACACACCACCCACACCCACACCCACACCCACACCCACACACACACACACACACACACACACACACACACACACACACGCATACACACACACCACCCACACCCACACCCACACCCACACCCACACACACACACACACACACACACACACACACACACACACACACACACACACGCATAAACACACATACACACGTTCACTCATGCGAACACTTACACACACGAACACATACCCGCACTCCATGTTCAATATATATATATATATATATATATATATATATATATATATATATATATATATATATATATAATTCATATTGAAATGAGGTAATAATCGGCATGGCTGTCCGGGAAGGGTGGGTTGATGTCAATACATACCGGTTTCATGAACGTCGCATACGTCGCCAGTGAAGCCTTCGCGACAGGCACATTGATAACCATCCAACACGCTTTGACAACAACCCCCGTTCATGCAGGGATGGCTTCGGCAGGTATTCATGTCTGTCAGAAACATTACTTAATATGTATATGTTGATACAAAACATAATATCACAAGGAATAGTCGATGACTCCATGTACAATTCAAAAACAATAATATCTTTTTTTAAAGTTGTACAGTCACTATTAATGATGACATTTCTAGAATCAATTAAACATAGTTTATGTAGATAGAATGCATGTCTTACCGTATTCGCACTGCGGGCCACTGAATGCAGGCATACACGCGCAAAAGAAACCTTTCATTTGGTTTAGGCAAGTTCCGCCGTTCTGGCAAGGATTGCTAGAGCAGTCGTCAATGACTAGAAGAAGAAACGTTTCTCAAGTAAACACTTCGCTCATGATTTAAACAAGCGATTGTTAACCTACTTGTATACTTTGTATGCATGCAGATCGTTCCATTATGACAAAGGTGACAGAACTTCGGTAATGACATTATATATTTAAAATAACTCTACATATGTCCTAGCCAGATGTATGCGGAAAAACAATTTAGGCAACACGTCGCGTGCATTTTAAGGCCCTGCGCGAGGCGGGTTTCGGCCCACTGCCCATGGGGCTCCGTAGTTGTGGGGCGGATACGGGCTCAGCTTTTTCAGCTCGCGCAGTTTCTCACAAAATGTGCACATTGTTTGTGCCTATTAGTTGGGGGGGGGGTTACCTGATAGCCCTTTGTGTGTGTGTGACACTGTGTTGTGTGCACGGCTGCACGTGTGCGTTTAGTGCGTGTTCTTATATGTGTGCGTTCAACTGTATCTCGTGCATGGGTGCATGCATGGCTGCATGCATGGCGCATGCATGCATGCGTGCGTGCGTGCGTGCGTGCGTGTGTGCGTGCGTGTGTGCGTGTGTGTGTGTGTGTGTGTGTGTGTGTGTGTGTGTGTGTGTGTGTGTGTGTGTGTGTGTGTGTGTGTGTGTGTGTGTGTGCGTACCGGGTATAACTATATTATGATAACATCTTCTGGCTAGCCATATCCATGACGTTTTGGTAGGTGACATGTTGCCAGTGGGCATTCTGGTAACAAATCATTTTGATAACTCTTGAAAACGCTTGCACGCACGTACGCACATCATCCTCTACCGACATTAACATACCCAGACAATTAGTCCCGTTAGCTGCCATCTTCATGCCGTCCGGACAAACACACCTATGTCCCTTTGGCGTCGCAAGACAAATATGTTTACAGCCTCCATTCCGATGACTACAAGAACTGTTCATGTGAACGTCTAAAAACAAAACCAAAAACATAGTAATGAGACATATGTTCGCAGATAACACATGCACATGCTCAACGGCATAATTATCTGCGTAGTACGATTAGTTTACACAATGCATGTAGTTTTTATGAGTGTTAGTTATATTTTGATAAAGCGTCATATGACTTATGCCTAAGCATTATATTTTCAAAATGGCATAACTGCATTTAGAGTGTGGACATAAACACAACACACCCGCGCACACACACACACACACACACACACACACACACACACATGCACGCACAAACACACACACACGCACAAACACACGCACGCACACACGCACACACAGAATGGATTGTTCCCATTAAATTATATCATTTATATGCATAACTACTGACGCTTTGACCCTTCCCAACGTAGAAACGTGTCATGCTATTATATTATCATGGACAGATCAATAAATCTTAAGGTAGCGGAAACAAAAACCACCATTGTTGCTCGCCAAATATATTTCCACTATTGACCAAACCGAATGCATACATTGGGTGGTATGAGCCGGATCTTCAGCACATCTCATATGTCATGAAATATCACTATCACGTTCTCGGATCAAGGCATCGGATGTGAAACGGGCCATGTGTTATTGAATCTGTTTCACCACTGTCTCGCCGCTTCTTTACACATATCCGGGACTACATTCCAAAGCGGACACAAATGTTCTTTACTAAACCAGCTTCTGTGGTTGATATATGTCGCTATGGTGATGCTGATTGGAATAGTATGTAACATAAAACGCAGCCAAAGACCCACCTAGTTTGTTTACCCTGCATCACATACATATGTTCAAAGGAAGGAAATTCACCTACTCAGCGATCTTCGACGTGAAATTTACACTGAACAGTTGAATATCAACAGTCATTTGCAGGAAGCTACAACGCCTGCTGATTAAATACTGCCAATAAATTGTTTTTACTGTATGATTACCTGTTTCGTTTACGATGCATTCAAATTCATAAACGTGTTAGGCCATTAAACGAAAGTTTACGATCACTATGTATATTTTGGTATCGAGGCATCAAGGCAACTACATAATACACATTGTAAATAGATAAAGTGTGTTCAATGAAGCGTGACTATCGCTCGTGAAACAGGAAAACGTCTTCTTACCATGCGAATAGTCTGTACTGTTGTAGACGGCTATTCCATTGGCCCGTTCGAAAACGTCTGGTCCAAATTTCACGGGTAGCATTTTCTTTTCAGTTAGTTTAAGTTTTGAAACGTGTCTGAAATGCATAACAATGCCGATTATGTAACTATTCGAGTTAGCCTACGCCAATTCGGTTGCATGACCGATTGACATAAGGGACGTCATGCTGGCAAGAAGTAATCTATGTATCTATCATTCGGGTGTATGAATGGAATGCTTTGCTGATGGTAGTTCTATCTGGATCAGCATTAAAACATTACTGTTGCTAACTATAGGAACACGTTACCCACGTAGTGGCCATATTGTGTGTGGTTCGTTGCCCGAGCATCTGAGACATTGCATGCAGCAGCAAGTTCGTGACATGATCACAGCGAAACAACTTCGCGTTGTGTTCAACGGTTTTATCAAACATCGACTTTTCAAATAAAAATCGTTCACTTTGTAACACAAGCACCAATTCTGGCACACGTTTCCCTATTGGGTCATTTATTAAGAAAAGCCAGTTAGCCAAGTAAACATTCAAACTATGAAAATAAGAGATATGAAGGATAATAAATCACCAGGAGTGGATGGGATTCCTCCCAAATTACTACTGGAAACTGTAGAACAAATTAGCATACCACTTGCAACAGTGTTCAATTTGGCATTAGAGGAAGGAGTGGTTCCGGTAGAATGGAAAGAAGCAAACATCATACCATTATTTAAAAAAGGATCAAGAAGCAAGTCAGAGAACTATAGACCAGTGAGTTTAACATCGGTGATTTGTAAACTATTAGAAAGACTAATTAAAGATCACTTGGTTGATTTTCTTGTTAAAAATAAATTGATAAACACATCTCAACATGGGTTTTTAAAAGCGAGGTCATGCTTAACAAATATGTTATGTTTTTTGGAAGATGTCACAAAGTGGGTAGATGAGGGATCACCAGTAGATATAATCTACTTAGATTTTAAAAAAGCCTTTGACAAAGTGCCACACCAAAGATTACTACTTAAACTAAAGGCCCATGGCATAGGAAATAGTATGATTAACTGGATAGAAAAATGGTTTATTGATAGAAGACAAAGAGTAGTAGTTGATGGGGAGGTTTCAAATTGGAAATCTGTTTTGAGTGGAGTACCGCAAGGATCAGTATTGGGACCTATTTTATTCTTAACATATATCAATGATTTGGATGATGACATAACAAGCAAGGTGTTGAAGTTTGCGGACGACACAAAAGTGTTTAGGAAAATTAAAAGTGATGCAGATAAACAGCATTTACAAGATGATCTAAATAAGTTGATAGAATGGTCTGAGAAATGGCAAATGCTGTTTAACTTTGGAAAGTGTAAGTGCCTCCACACAGGACATGGGAATGAAAATGCACAATATACAATGGGTGGTACTGTACTAAATACTACTGTAAAGGAAAAGGACTTAGGTTTAACCATTAGTGCTGACATGAAGGTATCAGAGCAGTGTGGAATTGCAGCAGCGAAGGCAAACCAAATTCTTGGATTAATTAGGCGAAATATAGTGTACAAAGAAAAAGAACTAATAATACCGCTTTATAAAACAATAGTTAGGCCTCATTTAGAATATTGTATACAAGCATGGAGGCCATATCGCAAGAAGGATATTGATATGCTAGAAAGAGTACAAAGGAGAGCAACAAAAATTATACCAAAACTCAGGAATATTAGTTATGAAATGCGTCTAAAAAAATGTGGTCTAACAACACTAGAAACCAGAATATTGAGAGGAGATCAGATTGAGGTTTTTAAAATATTGAATGGGTATGAAAATATTGACAGAAATATTTTTTTCACGGTCAAGGAAGAGAGAAGGACTAGAGGACATGGAGTTGCATTAGCAAAGAAGCAGTGTAGACTAGATATTAGAAAATTTTCATTTTCACAAAGAATAGTAAACGAATGGAACAAATTATCAGCTGATTGTGTAGGTGCTAGAAGTGTTAATATGTTTAAAAATAAAATTGACATATACCTAAGACGGGCGGGGTATACTTAGATAGATAGGTTGGACTCTCGATAAGCCAAACGGCTTCCTTATCCACCTGCCATCTAGAGTAGATTCTCTAGGTGGCAATCTTGTTAAATCTTGTTAAAAATGGCCGCCATTTGTTAAGATTGCGGCCATATTCAATATAAATATCCCTTAATCAGCACAACATCTGTTCTTGTGGACCGATTTGAATGATCTTTGAGTAACATGCTGAAATCAAATATGTAACTCCAAAATGTGTCAGAAGGTTGTTTCAATAATTACATTATAAGAAAAACGTACGGAATGATGTTAAGATTCATATAGTTTGAGGAGATAGGGCATAGTTACAGTGCAAAAGAACACTATTTCTCAACAATAGCTAGATTTGGTAATACACTATTTAGCAAGATATTCTTACAGTGCATAACAATAATGATGTGATATATATTATTTTTTCAAAAAGATAGAACCGGCTAACGCTTTCGGTGTAAGTAAGCGTAATAATACACTAAGATAATAATATAATAAGATTACGCCTAAAATAAATCCCATGTAAATTCGTCAAACTACATGTGATACCGTATCTCGCGGAAACCCAGTCGGCAATTAATAATTATTGAGTACTGATTACGCGAAAGGCTGCATTGATCTTGACACGCTTTATGGTTGTGCCACGCCTTCCCCTAATACACTGGAGGACGAACAATAATTGTTATCGTGGCCATGTCAAGGAAATAATGTCAAATATTAATATTATCAGTATAAGAATAACTCACGCTTAGCAAAACGACACGACCTCTTCTAGACGTACCTGCTATTCCAGTCTGTATAGTAGAGGTTTGGTTCCATGAAAACTATTCCAAAGAGATGGGTCCCCAATATCTTTATCACTATTCTCCGCTTGCTGCCATCGAGGGCCACAGATTCAATCGTGCCTTGTTTGCCGTCGCACCAGTAAAGTAGTCTTCCTATGTACCGGGGTGATAAAATGGGATATATATATATATATATATATATATATATATATATATATATAATATATATATATATATATATATATATATATATATATATATATATATCCGTATCTTATCAAAAAGTAAGTTAACTGATTGCCTATGTGTGGTCGTAGCTTGTTTGGTGCAACCATAAACACTGGACAAATTATATAGTATGTAAAAGGGCACATTTTATTGCCAGATCACCTCAATGTAATTCACTTTAATCACATTTATAGCATACATGCATTATAATAAAAGCCAGCATTGCTAATATTCTTATTTACAAGCAACACGTGCAAGGGGCCAACCCACTCGCAAAGTACATATAGCTGTCGCCATCTAGCGGGCACGTACTAATCAAACAAACCGCTAATCACTGTGACGTCTAAGTATACATTGGTCTCGCCATCTAGCGACTAGAACAAATATGACAAAAGTTAATATCAGCGAACAAGACAACCGGATTATCGCGCAGTTATGAAATGAAATGAAAGACAAAATATTGTATTGATGTAATATGCATACGCATGTATAAACAACAGCATAATGATTAAAGTGTTGTTAATATATTTCGTAATGTAAATGTCACGTAGGTGTATATTCAGCTTACCTGCCCGGTCTATCGTTAGGCCGTTGGGCCAAGACGGACTTGTGAGACTAACAAGTATCTTACGGTCAGTACCGTCCATAGCAGCTACCTCGATCCTGGGCGCTCGTCCCCAGTCGGTCCAATACATCAAACTGGTAAAATGTAGAAACACATGGGTTGTTTGTGTATGAACATGGGCGCACACAAATGAGTTATGTAATGGAAAACGTTCATAGTATATTATCGGAATGTTGTCAGTTGGTGGAAATAAGACGCAGACAATGTATGCAAAACTTGCGATCATGACCTATGCAAGTTACATATAAGGTCATGATCAGCATACAGAGTTACATGCAAACACATCGTCCATGGTTGGAGAACTTTTTCAAAACAATTTAAAGACTGCACGTGTTCCATCAGAATAATTTCTTTCTTTTTTTTCATCGGAAAGATGAATAAAACATACGTCATCGCACACATAATTATGCAATCTGCAACAGAACGTCACGGAATGTCGGCATTTCATTACATCATGCACATAAGCACGCATCACCATGCATGTGGCATCACAAAGAAACATAACAGTTAACCCGTATTTGATGTGTGAGCTAGTCTTATGATTACATTATACATGTCTACATTTGACATGTTGTGTTACTTTGATTATGTCTTCATAGTGCAGCAATTCCTGGTTACGTCTTACTGCGATGGGCCAGTGACATGACAACCTTGTAATTGTATGGATGTTGTCTTAATATAAGACTGGGCGAGAAATTAACTTTTGCAATACAAACTCCTTACCCAGTACGTATACACTGTATGTTACCAACACATAATTTATATGTGTGTTTATCGTTAGTGTGTGAACTGACCCGTCCGATGGGTGTAGAACTATGGCACGTGGTCGCTCCATGTCATCAGTGAAGAGTGTGTACTGTTCTCGTCCGTCCAGCGTCAACACGGCGATCAGATCAAGACCAGTGTCCGTGTAGTAGAGCAGTCGGGAAGAGATATCAATAGCAAGGCCGTCTGGGGTAGAATCTTAAGATAAATATGATAAGATAAGATCAAGATAAATTTATTACGTGGCAACTTTGCAGTTGGATTGTACATGTACATTCATACTAAAATCAACAATTCCATACAATATCATATCAATGTACAATGTTAGCATATCTTGTTAAAAATGTAAATCATCATTAGAAACCTACGTAATAATTTTAAAACATATACACTGTACATTAAAATATACTTATAAAATATACGTTATAAAATAAATAAATACATTAATTAATTAAATCAAATTAAAATACATGTCTATTACTAGCCGATCTGGTAATGCTCTAAACACCACGGAATTAAGGAATTTTTGTAGCGATTAGTTTTTGCCCTTGGGATTGGTAACTTGTTACACAACCTCAAGGCATATGGCACACTTCGACCATTTGGTAATAACGCATTCAGTTTGTGATCATTACTCTTCATTTTAGCGAAACACACTCTACACAATTCATCGCGTCTGCAGTGCAACGTCGGCAGGCTTACCATCTGGAGGATATTTCCGTATTGATAACCTGGAAATATAGTTATGAGACACCTTTTTTGAATTATTTCTATGTTATCCGATAAGTATTTAGGTAAGTTCGCATGCCACACAGGGCACGCATATTCGACTACAGGTCTAATTACAGATACATAAGTTCTGATCAAATCGTTTTGGTTGATACCAGCACGTTTCAGTTGATAAATCATGTACACTCTCTTTCTTGCCTTTGAAATAATCTCATCTACATGTGCATTCCAACTTAAGTCATATGATATAGTTACACCGAGAACCTTTGCTTGAGACACTCTTTCAATATAATTTCCATTCATAAAGGGAGGGACGGAGGGACGGACGGAGGGACGGAGCGACGTAGGGACGGAGGGACGGAGGGACGGAGGGACGGAGGCACCGAGGGAGGGACGGAGGAAAGGAGGGACGGAGGAACGTAGGGACGGAGGGACGGGGAGACGGAGGGACGGAGGGACGGAGGGACGGAGGGACGGAGGGACGGAGGGACGGAGGGACGGAGGGACGGAGGGACGGAGGGACGGAGGGACGGAGGGACGGAGGGACGGACGGACGGACGGACGGACGGACGGAGGGACGGAGGGACGGAGGGACGGAGGGACGGACGGACGGACGGACGGACGGACGGACGGACGGACGGACGGACGGACGGACGGACGGACGGACGGACGGACGGACGGACGGACGGACGGACGGACGGACGGACGGACGGACGGACGGACGGACGGACGGACGGACGGACGGACGGACGGACGGACGGACGGACGGACGGACGGACGGACGGACGGACGGACGGACGGACGGACGGACGGACGGACGGACGGACGGACGGACGGACGGACGGACGGACGGACGGACGGACGGACGGACGGACGGACGGACGGACGGACGGACGGACGGACGGACGGACGGACGGACGGACGGACGGACGGACGGACGGACGGACGGACGGACGGACGGACGGACGGACGGACGGACGGACGGACGGACGGACGGACGGACGGACGGACGGAAGGAAGGAAGGAAAGAAGGAAAGAAGGAAAGAAGGAAAGAAGGAAAGAAGGAAAGAAGGAAAGAAGGAAAGAAGGAAAGAAGGAAAGAAAGAAGGAAAGAAAGAAGGAAAGAAAGAAGGAAAGAAAGAAGGAAAGAAAGAAGGAAAGAAAGAAGGAAAGAAAGAAGGAAGGAAAGAAGGAAAGAAGGAAAGAAGGAAAAAAGGAAGGAAGGAAGGAAGGAAGGAAGGAAAGAAGAAAAGAAGAAAAGAAGAAAAGAAGGAAAGAAGGAAAGAAGAAAAGGAGGAAAGAAGGAAAGAGGGAAGTAAGTAAGTAATGAAAGATAGAGAAGATAGATAGATAGAGAACGAGAGAGAGGCCAGGAAAAGGGAAGTAGAAAGCAGCATGAGTCTTTCCAACAGAATATATATATATATATATATATATATATATATATATATATATATATATTATATATATATATATATTATATATAATATATATATATATATATATAATATATATATATATATATATATATATATAACCGATACGACCGATATATATATATAGAGAGAGAGAGAGAGAGAGAGAGAGAGAGAGAGGCCGTTAGAGGGTAGAGGAGGAGTTAAAGCGGCTTGAGTCTGTCAGACACTTACCGGTATCGAGGGAGGTGACCAATTCTTCAACTGTGCCAGACAAACCAATAACTGCTCCAAAGGCTATAAATGTAACCAACGTCCATTCATTCGTTCACAGTGAGTCCTAACCGCAACTCATAAAAAGTCAACAGTTGTGTCTGGTCCGCGTCATGTCAAGACTATTTAACTGAATGACATTGAATGGCACTGACACGCAGCACAATGTTGAGCAGTAATGAGTCACAATAAACGAATGAGAGACGGGCTGAGGGACGGACGGTGGGACGGAGGGACGGTGGGACGGAGGCACGGACGGACAGACAAAGGCACGGAGGCACGGAGGCACGGAGGCACGGAGGCACGGAGGCACGGAGGCACGGAGGCACGGAGGCACGGACGGAGGTACGGACGGGGGGACGGAGGGACGGAGGGACGGAGGGACGTGGGGACGGAGGGACGGAGGGACGGACGGAGGGACGGAGCGACGTAGGGACGGAGGGACGGAGGGACGGAGGGACCGAGGGACCGAGGGAGGGACGGAGGAAAGGAGGGACGGAGGGACGGAGGGACGGAGGGACGGAGGGACGGAGGGACGGAGGGAGGGAGGGAGGGAGGGAGGGAGGGAGGGAGGGAGGGAGGGAGGGAGGGAGGGAGGGAGGGAGGGAGGGAGGGAGGGAGGGAGGGAGGGAGGGAGGGAGGGAGGGAGGGAGGGAGGGAGGGAGGGAGGGAGGGAGGGAGGGAGGGAGGGAGGGAGGGAGGGAGGGAGGGAGGGAGGGAGGGAGGGAGGGAGGGAGGGAGGGAGGGAGGGACGGAGGGAGGGAGGGAGGGAGGGAGGGAGGGAGGGAGGGAGGGAGGGAGGGAGGGAGGGACGGACGGACGGACGGACGGACGGACGGACGGACGGACGGACGGACGGACGGACGGACGGACGGACGGACGGACGGACGGACGGACGGACGGACGGACGGACGGACGGACGGACGGACGGACGGACGGACGGACGGACGGACGGACGGACGGACGGACGGACGGACGGACGGACGGACGGACGGACGGACGGACGGACGGACGGACGGACGGACGGACGGACGGACGGACGGACGGACGGACGGACGGACGGACGGACGGACGGACGGACGGACGGACGGACGGACGGACGGACGGACGGACGGACGGACGGACGGACGGACGGACGGACGGACGGACGGACGGACGGACGGACGGACGGACGGACGGACGGACGGACGGACGGTGGGACGGAGGGACGGTGGGACGGAGGCACGGACGGACAGACAAAGGCACGGAGGCACGGAGGCACGGAGGCACGGAGGCACGGAGGCACGGAGGCACGGAGGCACGGAGGCACGGAGGCACGGAGGCACGGAGGCACGGAGGCACGGACGGAGGTACGGACGGGGGGACGGAGGGACGGAGGGACGGAGGGACGTGGGGACGGAGGGACGGAGGGACGGACGGAGGGACGGAGCGACGTAGGGACGGAGGGACGGAGGGACGGAGGGACCGAGGGACCGAGGGAGGGACGGAGGAAAGGAGGGACGGAGGGACGGAGGGACGGAGGGACGGAGGGACGGAGGGAGGGAGGGAGGGAGGGAGGGAGGGAGGGAGGGAGGGAGGGAGGGAGGGAGGGAGGGAGGGAGGGAGGGAGGGAGGGAGGGACGGAGGGAGGGAGGGAGGGAGGGAGGGAGGGAGGGAGGGAGGGAGGGAGGGAGGGAGGGAGGGAGGGAGGGAGGGAGGGAGGGAGGGAGGGAGGGAGGGAGGGAGGGAGGGAGGGAGGGAGGGAGGGAGGGAGGGAGGGGGGAGGGAGGGAGGGAGGGACGGGCGGGCGGGCGGGCGGGCGGGCGGGCGGGCGGGCGGGCGGGCGGACGGGCGGACGGGCGGACGGGCGGACGGACGGGCGGGCGGGCGGGCGGGCGGGCGGGCGGGCGGGCGGGCGGGCGGGCGGGCGGGCGGGCGGACGGACGGACGGACGGACGGACGGACGGACGGACGGACGGACGGACGGACGGACGGACGGACGGACGGACGGACGGACGGACGGACGGACGGACGGACGGACGGACGGACGGACGGACGGACGGACGGACGGACGGACGGACGGACGGACGGACGGACGGACGGACGGACGGACGGACGGACGGACGGACGGACGGACGGACGGACGGACGGACGGACGGACGGACGGACGGACGGACGGACGGACGGACGGACGGACGGACGGACGGACGGACGGACGGACGGACGGACGGACGGACGGACGGACGGACGGACGGACGGACGGTCATATATATATATATATATATATATATATATATATATATATATATATAGAGAGAGAGAGAGAGAGAGAGAGAGAGAGAGAGTGAGAGAGAGATAGAGAGAGAGAGACTGGAAGAGGAGGCGTAAAACGACTTGAGTCTGTCAAACACTTACCGCTATGGAGCGATTTGACCTGTTCCTCCCCTGTGCCAGACAGACCGGACCTTCTTATTGATTTGCGGCCGACATCTGTCCAATACATTTTCATATCCGTAGGATCGTATGCCAGTGCAATTGGGTAGAACAACCGTGTCAAGGGGATCTTCCAGGCAGTTCGTGCTGATAAATCAAGTTGGAACAATTTGTGCTTGTTCGAGTCGGCGACGAGCAAGAAGTTGTCATACACTGCGCCTGAAACATATGCAAAATATTCAAGATAGGAAACAGTTATTCAGTTATATTACTCAAAGGTTTTCCTGTGTAACGTGGCAATACACAGACATACATACACATGCATAACACACAATTTATTTCACAAAATACTCGTGATGTGAGCGTATAAGAACATCATATCACCTATTTCACATAGTTTGCCACTGAAGGCTTGCTGACACTTGCACTCGAAAGCAATACTTGTCTCAACACACGTTCCACCGTTTTGGCAAGGCTTGCTGGCGCATGCTTCAAAGTCTGGAACAAATACATTTCACACTTCAGTGAAGTTACTGGAATTCGTATTTGTGCTCGCGCGCGCGTGCGTGCGTGCGTGTGTGTGTGTGTATGTGTGTGTATGTGTGTGTATGTGTGTGTATGTGTGTATGTGTGTTTCTATATATATATATATATATATATATATATATATATATATATATATATAATATGTTATTTATTAATATTACTATTAAACGTAAAAGGTGCCTTTCTATCGATGAAAAGCTTCCTGAAAACGCTTGATATAATCAGGAAAAGTATCAGACAGTAAAACAATATATATATATATATATATATATATATATATATATATATATATATATATATATATATATATATATATATATATATAATACACTTATCGTATTCAAAACAGTTAGTAAACATGTGTGATAAACATGTGTTACAATTATAAATACGTATAGCGAATATCAGTCCCCATTTCTTTGTCCATGCATACACAATACATAGTTAATGCCTTGCAACATACCTTCACATTCCGTCCCGTTAGCCAGCCTCTTACCGTCCGGACAGGCGCACCGAGGACCCGTCGGTGTCGCAAGGCAAATGTGTTTACAGCCGCCGTTGAGACGGCTACATGAACTGTTCATGTGAATATCTAAGGAGAAAAAGGAACCCATTAAACAAAGCAATAAACCGCATAGTTAATAGTTAAGGCACGCACGATAACACACATAAAGTTAGTTGAGGGATGTCGTGGACATACTAAAAGCAGTTGTAAACCGAATGCGTACGTTCAACTGCGTCTTTTACGTTGTGAGTAGACGTGCCTGGCACACATGTACTTCTTTATGACGGCGAAACTTCTTTTTATACAGAGAAACAAAGACACACAGGTACTCGTTGTACGTTTTCATTGTCATTGGTTCTTCTTTCACGTCACGCTTTGATGTTAGCAGCGTACACCATCGTCACTTAAGGCCACATGGCGACACATTTGTTAATGTGAAGGTGATATATGTCACATAATCTATGACTTTGTTTACATTTTGCACCCACGTTTGGCCAGTTTATAATCAGGTCGAAAATAAGTTTCGCGCCTAAAGTTAAAGAAAAATTGCCTTTTGTGTGCAAGAAGGTATTGCCAACGTATGCGAGCCCAATTTATATTGCAAAGACCTGGTTTGCGTTACTCATGCATTTGCTATTTAAATTTGTATTAAATGTAGTATAAATACAAAACTCACCGTGGGTCATTTGGGCTAGAGAAATAACGGTAACCACATCAAAAACCAAATGATTACATATGCAACTCAGTCGCACAGTTAGGGATCAAGGTCACACCAAATATTGGCCCCGGTAGGACACTTTGCATACAACAATTGTAATTGAGTATTCTCCGTTTGCGCAGGTAACAAGAATATACACACATGAATTCTATCTAGCTTACTTTCCCAAGTATTATTATATATTGAAATGTGTTTCCTTATCTCGATCGCGTTTTTGAGTTCCTTTATCCTACAGACCGGCGCATCTACACATTCTATATGATGCTATTTAGACTTGTTATGTTTGAACGTTGTTTGAGGATTCGCTTAGGCATATCATTTCCAACGTTCTTTCAGCTGGATTTTGCTTAAGGTCTGGTTTTCGAAGCTTAGCCTATCAACGTTTTCTTTGGAGTCTGTATTACCTCTTCGTAAGATTTGTGTCGTTCCTTCGAAGGTATTGCAATTACTACAGACATATATCTTCACACAACATCCACATCGCCAAGTTGGTTTCTGGTCTTGCCAACGATCTCCATATGGTGTTGTGTGGCTTCATTCCAAGCTCAGATTCCTTCATTGCTGCCTCGATTTATCGCTTAAGTATTTTGGAGAATCGTCGGTATCAGTAAAAATATGCCTTTGCCTGTGGCTTTCCTTTGTGATGCTGACTTCTTTTGTATTTATACTATCTCTTATAATGGTCGCACAAACACATTACAAGCGAATTATAAATTGATTATGAAATACGTGACACAAATAATGCATTGAACCGTTTGGTATATTTATCTCATGTCAAACAGAAAGACTCATCCTTACCTCGTTCATACTGTTCTCTGTTGTAGACAGCTATACCATTGGCATGTCGGAAAATAATAGGACCATATTTCTCTATGGACGATGTTGAGTCAGAAGTATTGAGTCTAAAGACTGTGCTGAAACCGTAATGCAATTTCATTACAATGCATGTACAACTAAACAAACAAACACACACACACACACACACACACACACACACACACACACACACACACACACACACACACACATATATATATCCGATTTCAATACTATGCATGCTAACGCAACTTCATGCTGTTGACAGCAATGACCCGGAACATTCGTAATGACTATATCGCTATGTTACAATCATCCCGTGTTTTTCGTGAATTTCGTGCGGTAATCAAGTTCAGACAACACCACTTGCACACGTATTAACAAACTCGCACGGCGATCACGAAATTGTACTCACTAACCACGAGCACAAAATGAATCAATCATAGATATGCCATGTCTTTAGGGCAGGAACAGTTTATTCTGTAAAGGTCCATTCACCTGTAACGTGAACGTTTCTCAAAAAAGTACACCCAATTTAAATACTGTATAAATATTTAAATTACTGTAAAGGCAAATATGGTAAAGGAGTACGGTATTGAGATGCAATTTCTTCCAACCCCGACACGTCTTTCATATATATATATATATATATATATATATATATATATATATATATATATATATATATATATATATATATATAATTGATACGTTTTTTGAAGTAATACCATGGTACATGGTATTAACCATAGCTGAAGCCTGACACAACAAAGTATATTTCAAGACTAGTAAAGTGAAGATTTATCACGTATCATTATCTTCATTATGACAGTTAACCTTTTATATTACAAAATAGCTAGCAAAACGAATCGATTCGCCTTCTCATACTTCTTGTTCCAGTCAGTAATATACACGTTTGGTGCCAAGAAGACTATTCCAAAGTAGTGTGTTTTCGCCACCGTTGTCAAC
Source organism: Oasisia sp. SBJ-2009 (assembly GCA_964017155.1). Lineage (NCBI taxonomy): Eukaryota > Metazoa > Annelida > Polychaeta > Sabellida > Siboglinidae > Oasisia > Oasisia sp. SBJ-2009. The sequence goes on along the minus strand of OZ024855.1, from coordinate 33,217,255 downwards.
ACGATCCGGTGAGTGCCATCGAGTGCAGTAGATTCGATAGTGCCGTGTTGTCCATCGCACCAATAAAGCCGGTTTCCTACAGAATGCGTTCACGGGATAAATGTCATGGAAAATGACAGCGGGTGGGCTAAGTCCAACAAGCTTGCAAGCTTGCAATGAGGTGAATGAATGTATTTGATCTTGCCACGAAATATTTAATAAAACACGAAACAGCCATTCAATCATATCAACACATTTTAGTTTCCTGTAATACAATGTGATTGGACATATACTGTAACTACGTTTAAAACATTATATTTAATTTATGTGACATAACCACCTAGTAGACACAGTTGTACATGGAATTCGGCAAGGAAACCCAGTCAAAATTAATACTACTTGAAACGTTGTAACCTTAATGTATAATATTGATGTAACTGTAACTTACCAACTGGGTCTATGGTTATGCCGTTGGGCCAGGCTTGCTTGCTCAATCCTATCAGTACACGTCGGTGTGTACCATCCATGGCGGCTACCTCGATCCTCGGAGAATCACCCCAGTCCGTCCAATACATCAACCTGATCAAGACAAGCAGTATCGCCCTTAGAAGAAAGGCTTGCAATTGTCTATATCACCATAATAAAGGCAGTACACATTGGTGATCAGCAAACACTGTGATTTGATGTTGTTTCTGCCCTGAGATAATTACGAATACTGTCTTTACCAGTCACGACATCGCCATCCATACTGTGTCTCGATACGTCACCAGACCAAACTGTTTCCAATCATAGATGCGCCACTACATCCTGAGCTCACAGAATTATATTGCTGAGGCGGCGTCCAGTTACTACCAGTCCACGGTCGACTCAGACAAACCAGGTGACGGGGTGATGGGTATGTGCATTAGTATGCGGCTCTCTTGTGCATACTGCATAGTTCGTCCCAAAGCATATCTTACTTTCTTCGTTGATGTGTGCATGTGCATGTGGTGCGTGTGCGTGTGCGTGTGCGTGTGCGTGTGCGTGTGCGTGTGCGTGTGCGTGTGCGTGTGCGCGTGCGCGTGCGCGTGCGCGTGCGCGTGCGCGTGCGCGTGCGCGTGTGCGTGTATGTGTGTGTCACTATGGACATAACCTACACATTAACTTAATAGCTACCTACGAACACGGCAAATTAAACTGACTAAAAGGGCTTGTCACGGCAGCATTCGAACGCGCGTTCATATATCAGAGTGCGTTGCTCTGACTGTAATAGTCTTGATAAGAGACGTCGTGATTTGCATGTATTGTACACAAATGTTAATGCTCACACCAGTTCCGTCATGGCAACAACAGATTCTCTGGTAGATAGCCCATCAACATTAGTCCACCTACGCATGCTAATATAAACGCTTTGGCGAAGTGGTCAGTAACGTCAGCTGAGGGTAGCACTTAAAGGAGAGATTAGACTGACAGACCAACAGACCGACAGTCCGACACACCGTCAGACCGAATCAGAGGCGTTCTCGTGGTGTCTTCCCGAAGTTTACGCTTCTGCTCCACTTGAAATTATTACAACCACAAGTATCTGCAACAAGTTACGCGGCTATCTACATCGGCATATCGCAGGCATACTCACCCAGCTGCAGGATTTAGAGCTATGCCGCGAGGTTCTTCCATGTTATCTGTGAAGAGAGTGAGATGTTTGTTTCCATCCAGTGTCATCACTGCAATAATGTCCAGGCCTGTGTCGGTGTAGTACACGAGGCGTGACGAGTAGTCGATGGCCATGCCATCTGGGCTTGAGCCTAAAGAAAGTCAATCTATTTATTGGCAGTGTGGAAGACGAACAATGTTTGATCAATTTGTAAAACGAGGGCAGGAGACAAAGAAGGAAGTAAGAGTGAAAGGGAAGATGGAGGAGGGTGTGGAGACAGTAACATTATATAGATAAGTTAATACGGAAATGAAGAGGGAAATGTGCATTTAGAGAGAATCTCCGCGAGAGAGTGAGCGAGAGAGAACAAGAGAGAGAGAGAGAGAGAGAGAGAGAGAGAGAGAGAGAGAGAGAGAGATAGAGAACGAAAGAAAGAGAGATACACAAAGAGAAAAGAAAGAGAGGAAGAGAGGTGTGTGTGGGAGGTGGGTGGGAGAGAGAGTGAGTGAGTGAGTGAGTGTGTGTGTGTGTGTGTGTGTGTGTGTGTGTGTGTGTGTGTGAGTGAGTGTGTGAGTGAGTGAGTGTGTGTGTGTGTGTGTGTGTGTGTGTGTGTGTGTGAGTGAGTGTGTGAGTGAGTGAGTGTGTGTGTGTGTGTGTGTGTGTGTGTGTGTGTGTGTGAGTGAGTGTGTGAGTGAGTGAGTGAGTGAGTGAGTGAGTGAGTGAGTGAGTGAGTGAGTGAGTGAGTGAGTGAGTGAGTGAGTGAGTGAGTGAGTGAGTGAGTGAGTGAGTGAGTGAGTGAGTGAGTGAGTGAGTGAGTGAGTGAGTGAGTGAGTGAGTGAGTGAGTGAGTGAGTGAGCATTAATAAAGCCTAAAGTGAAGATGAGTACAAGAAACAAAAAAAACGACTATTGTTTTGCTGGCATTCGTGCTGCGTAAAACACAGACACAAGATAAAATGAGTTGGTGGAATGGGGAAGTGATGGACGATAAGGCATAATATATCAAACATTAGTTTGTCTCACATGACAACGGCTATTTACTTTTTGATGAACCAATTTAACCACACAAGTGCCAAGAAAACACCTACGTGTGTCCAGAAGTCTGACAACTTCTTCTTGTGTTCCGTTCAAATTTGACTTTTTTATGACTTTGTCTAAGGTGTCTGTCCAATATACTTTGGAATGACGAGGATCATACGCCACTGCATATGGTGATTTCTTGTACGACCCAGGTATCTTCCATCCTGTGCCTCTTGTCAAGTCTACTTGGAGCAGGATATGGGATTCGGAATCGGCGATGAGCAAGAAGTTGTCTTGTACAAAGCCTACAGCAATATAAGTCATCAATTGGATAAATGTAATAGTGATTACGATGAACAATAAGTTAGCATGTTATTTATATAGAAGCGGATAAACCCGAGCAGTGTTATTAGATACATGCTACAAGAGTTCATGTTATTAAGTCGTCGTCATAAATCATAATTATAAATTGTGTTCCCTCTAAACGAGTATATATATATATATATATATATACATATATATATAGATATATATATATATATATATATATATATATATATATATATATATATATATATATATATATATATATATATACATATATATATATATATATATATATATATATATATATATATATATATATGTATATACACATATATATATATGTATGTATATATATATATATATATATATATATATATATATATATATATATGTATATATATATATAATATATATATATATATATATATATATATATATATATATATATATACATACGTATGTGTAATTGTGTGTATAAATGGTGACCACGTCCGATTGATCCATCCGTGCTGAAGCCATCTTGTTAACTGCAGGCAACTAAATTACAGCATGTCTTATTCATCGAAAAAAGTTACTAAGCAAACAACAGTAGAAATAAATTGTAGAGCGCAATGGCTCAGGGGTAGAGCTTCGGACTCTCGACTACGAGAACCCGGCTTCGAATCCTCTGCTGCGGTGTTAAAACCTTGGGCAAGTGTTTGTTCACTCTACATTGATCCAGTTCACTCAGCTGTATAACTAAGTAACTAACTATAGACAATGGTAGACAATGGTACGAGCACCCTTCCCGCATTAATTGTAGCATATGGCTGAATGCTTCCCAGAGAAGCCGCAATGGTGTCTGGGTGAACAGGTCTGTCAGGGTAATAAAGCGTAAAGCGCTTTGAACGGTCCTGAGGATACTGCGCTATATAAGAACTTGCCTTTACTTTTAACTTGCCTTTTAATAAAACTTATTTCTTAGATAAATTAGGGAATGTAAAGAATATTGTCAATACTTACCAAAAGAACATCTTGTCAAACTGACGACAATGCAGAGGATGTAGAGGCGCATTGCGTCTCCTTGGACACAGCCAGCCGCGTACGTATCTATCTGAAGAGTAAATGTATTCATAACATTTCATTTCATTAGCAATAATCGTTATCGTCCAAGCCCAGGAAAATAGAGATATAGACTTACTCATTCAACCAACCAAATAAGCAAACGTATAACCACCCAACTGCCATTAAACTTAACTCAAACGCTAAGCACCTAAGCAATTAAACTTATCCTATTCCTAAAGGCGGGAACTCACTGAACCGTCGGCCGGCCGGAAGCCGGCCGACCGGCCGACGCATGAAAAATGAAATCGGCCGGCCGTGGGAACATCGGGCCGTCAGCCGATTTGGTCATTTTGGAACTCACAGAACCGGTCGATATTTGATACCGCCGGTACCGTACCGCCGAAAACGACGTCGTGCGGGTATTGGCCCGACGCACGACGCCCGGCCGATGCCACGATTTTTTGAACTCACATAACCGATGCCCGGCCAATGCCCCACGACGTCCCACGATGACCGGCCAAAGCAAAATCCGAAAGGAGGGAACTCACTGGACCGATGGCCAGCCGGTAGCCAGCCGGCCAGCCGACGCACGAAAAAATTTAATCGGCCGGGCGTCGTGGGGACATCGGGCCGTCGGCCGATTCGGTCATTTTGGAACTCATTGAAGTGTCAGTGTCGGCGTCGGCGTCGGCGTCGGCGTCGGCGTCGGCGTCGGCGTCGGCGTCGGCGTCGGCGTCGGCGTCGGCGTCGGCGTCGGCGTCGGCGTCGGCGTCGGCGTCGGCGTCTGCGCCGGCGCCGGCGCCGGCGTCGGCGTCTGCGCATAGGCGGGAACTCACTAAGTCAGTCGACCGACCGGCCGGCCGATTTCGCATCGGCCGGTCGTCGTGGGACGTCTTGGGGCATCGGCCGGGCATCGGTTATGTGAGTTCCAAAAATCATGGCATCGGCCGGGCGTCGAGCCGATGCCCGCACGAAGTCGGCCGGCGGTATCAAATACGTTTGATATTGCCGGCCGACCGACGCCCGCCCGACGCCCGGCCGACAGATGTTTTGAGATATTGCTATCAGGCTATCTATCAGGCTGTCAGTGTCGGTGTCGGCGTCGGCGTCGGCGTCGGCGTCGGCGTCGGCGTCGGCGTCGGCGTCGGCGTCGGCGTCGGCGTCGGCGTCGGCGTCGGCGTCGGCGTCGGCGTCGGCGTCTGCGTATAGGCGGGAACTCACTAAGTCGGCCGACCGGCCGGCCGATTTCGCATCGGCCGGTCGTCGTGGGACGTCGTGGAGCATCGGCCGGGCATCGGCTATGTGAGTTCCAAAAATCATGGCATCGGCCGGGCGTCGAGCCGATGCCCGCACGAAGTCGGCCGGCGGTATCAAATATGTTTGATATTGCCGGCCGACCGACGCCTGTGCCTGTGCCTGTGCCTGTGCCTGTGCCTGTGCCTGTGCCTGTGCCTGTGCCTGTGCCTGTGCCTGTGCCTGTGCCTGTGCCTGTGCCTGTGCCTGTGCCTGTGCCTGTGCCTGTGCCTGTGCCTGTGCCTGTGCCTGTGCCTGTGCCTGTGCCTGTGCCTGTGCCTGTGCCTGTGCCTGTGCCTGTGCCTGTGCCTGTGCCTGTGCCTGTGCCTGTGCCTGTGCCTGTGCTTGTGTATTTGTCTACGTGTCTGCTTGTCTGCGTGTATGCGTGTATGAGTGTCTGTATTCGTGTGTGTGTGTGTGTGTGTGTGTGTGTGTGTGTGTGTGTGTGTGTGTGTGTGTGTGTGTGTGTGTGTGTGTGTGTGTGTGTGTGTGTGTGTGTGTGTGTGTGTGTGTGTGTGTGTGTGTGTGTGTGTGTGTGTGTGTGTGTGTGTGTGTGTGTGTGTGTTGCTGGGGATTCTGATAATAGGTGAATCTATTATTAATGTATAGCAGTTGGACAATCGCAACCTGCTCACCCCGGCACACACTGTTCTCATAAATAAACTTGGAGAATGACACAAGAACGGGTAAAGTATCACTGTTAGGCCGCAGAGGTTCCCGCGGGTAATAAATAGTCGACCTTTTCTTTATGTCGAGGTACACTGTCACGTAGCGAACCCTGGCGAACAGGTCAAGTGTGTTATGTCTATTTAACGACGAGCGCCGGGCAGCAGAAATGTTTAATGTCGCCTTAGGAGGGTTTCCAACATAAATAAACTTGTGCTATTTCAAAGCATTGAACGCATAACCGACGCCACCTCTGTTCCAACACCACTTCGACTTGTTAGGGATCATCGTTCGTTCGTTCGTTCGTTCGTTCGTTCGTTCGCTCGCTCGGTCGGTCGGTCGTTCGTTCGTTCGTTCGTTCGTTCGCTCGCTCGCTCGCTCGCTCGCTCGCTCGCTCGGTCGGTCGGTCGGTCGGTCGGTCGGTCGGTCGGTCGGTCGGTCGGTCGGTCGGTCGGTCGGTCGGTCGGTCGGTCGGTCGGTCGGTCGGTCGGTCGGTCGGTCGGTCGGTCGGTCGGTCGGTCGGTCGGTCGGTCGGTCGGTCGGTCGGTCGGTCGGTCGGTCGGTCGGTCGGTCGGTCGGGCGTGAGCGTGAGCATCCTGAGCATGATCATGAGCATGCGTATGAGTAGGCGCGTGCGGGTGCGCATGCGCGTTTGTATATGTATGTATATGTGTATGCATATGTGTATGTGCTTTTGCGTGCATATCTGTATATGCGTGTATGTTCATGTGTATATCATTTTTATGTGTGTATGTATATGTGTTTATATGTGCAGTTGTGTGTGCTTGCTTGCCTGTCTGCTTACCTGCTTATTGCGTGCTTGAGAGTAGTGGAACTTTCCACCGGGTGTCAAAGCAATTCAGTCATGCTAGACTGCACACCAATGAATAGCAGATGACTTATAATGGCATACATAAACATCTCAATAATTCAGGACTGTTAATTTAAGCCCTAGCCACAACAGTACAATGCCAGACTGCTTGTTACGTCGTAGTGGTTTTCAGTGCTGAGTACAAACCTTCTTATTACAATGCCTTTACGCAATTCCATAAGCACGTGGTTCGTCGTTTTATTAGTCGCATTGTCATGACTATCAACACCTAAATATCTATATGCTATATGTACTGTTTTAACGACCAAATGAAATACATTTTTCAACTTGTTTGAAAGTGCATGTACTTTAACCTAGTGATCTTGGCACCGAGCCAGTAAGCCTGCTGAAACATGGCCTCTGCGTATAACAAAACAGATGACAGATCGTGATAGCGTCACCGCAGTCAATGTTACTAAGCGCCGCCAGCCGTTTAGTTAAAAAAGCCTGTGCGCGTTGGTGCTTCTTGTTCACATTACGTTGCAGTCGCAGGAAGTAATACTAATTTCAAAACGCCGTGACGGTAACGTATCACCTTACCAGAGCAGTTTCCAAAACGTAAACAACATTCCTGAACAGGGCAACACAATATTACATTCTGCGGTTTAAGAAACGCCAATTCGCATAGATTGACCCAAATGTCAAATATGGCATTGCGCCGCAACAAACTGTGCAGAACCTTTCCAGTAACATCCAATCAAAAGGCGCCTTAAGTCTGGCGACGGGAGGCATGGGATAATTTTAAAATCAGTATATCATTTGTTACATGTATGAAATTAAAATTGGGCATAAATAACGTGTATTTACCATACGGCCTAGATTTTAACTAACTCTCCTTCAGTCGATTAGTCGAAGAGAAACACTGAAAACAAGGTAACTTTCTTATGACGTTGTTATTTTGTGTCGTAAATGAATTTCCACAAAACTACACCATTTATTCATGATCATTAAATTGGTTTTGTTATAAAAAAAAAACCAGCGAACATACCGGCACTGCGAAAACACGAATGTGTTGACACACTTCCACGAATGTGTAGACAAAATGCCACCTACACAACTTACTGACACACTTCCACTACTACAATCTTTTGACACACTTCCACCAACACCGTGTGATGACACACTTCTGCCAGCATTGAATTAAAACAAGCAGGTGTGAATCACTTGCTCAGTGCTATACCTGATACAAACCGGTTGAAATCAAGCCCACACGAAATATCTACAACCGCATTGACTTACCGAGTATGTGGAGAAAACGTCTCCTTTAACGTCTGAACACTCTTCACGCAGCTGACTGTTAAACTGAACACAACTCTTGCGGGCGTGCTGTATGAGCAACGGTATTGTTCACCCCTGACTAACCAACCATGACACGTTGATGTACACGGCTAGGCCCGTCCTCCTTTTTATTTTCGCACTGGCATGCCGCCAGTGACATTTGAGGGCATTTTTACGTCTTCGCTACATGCTCGCTGAATCATTTTAAATCGTGGAGCGTCTAGCCGTAGTACAGGTCTTAAAATATTCAATATTCCCTAATTTGTCGTCACGTTTTACCTTTTGCATACGATATCAGTGTCAACAGATTCATTCGTGATACAATAGAACACGTTGTTTCGCATATCACTGTGAATACTTTCGCATATCACTGTGAATACTATGCTTTTCTCAAACTGTCAGTTAATGTTCGTTAGTGCTCTCAAGCGGACCGTCAGTGGTGCCACCTGGTGTATTAAGTTCAACTATGCCTGCGATGAATACGTTTAACTCTCTTTATTGGTCTCATACACGCACACACACGCACACGCACGCACACACACACACACACACACACACACACACACACACACACACACACACACACACACACACACACACACTAACTCGCACATGCACACACACGCACATGCACGCATGCACGGATACAAACATAAAGACACTAGCACACACGCGCACCCAAACAGGTGAGTGTAGAAGCACACTTGGGAATTATAGTATTTGTAATGTTAATAAAACTAATCAATAGGCCAGCTTATTTAGTAATCACAGTCTGATACATTATACGTTTACATTATTGATTTGAGCCTCATAAATATAATTCGAAATACGTATCTGATGACGAGAACTGAGGACCACGTATCATTCATACATTTACACACTGGAATTGGGAATTTCGGAGAAACATCACATTTTGACATCAGATATATTTGACAACCGTTGTACGCAGTCTTTTCTGTAATAATGGATTATACGTAAATTACAAAGTCCAGATGTATTTATTGTTAATCAATTATACACAATTGCTTGATGAGAGACCACGGTAATTCAATAACGTTTCCGCTAGCCACTAATTATAATATGATATTGGTGTATTCATTCCAATGTAATAATAGTGGTCTATGTGGCATAATTGTGTTGTGCGAACATGTTATTACGATCATGAAACGTGCGATACGATTATAATAGAACGTTGTGATCGCGTCTGATAAGGCCCTAATCACTTCGACACTTCACTGGCAGGAATCCAATAGGACCTGCCTGTTCGCCCGCCACACAGTACTTTACCTTAGACGTAGTGCAGGGGCCAGTTACCTGTTACATATTGCGTAAGCCCATTTGCAGTTTGCTTGACAAATTAAAACATGTGTAATGTATCGAATCCAACATCTACGTTAACAACTTGGTTTTATTACGTGGGACTAAATGTTTGGAGTATTGTCGTATCAACAGAATGGAGTTTTACTGATGCCACATGATTGCAAATACATTAATCAACACACTGTATGATTCCTACGTCGACTGTGACACCAGTGGAAAATAATAGGCACTGATAGATGGCGCCACTTGTCAATTTATTTCATCTCTAGAAAAACTACCAACCAATGGTTTAGGAATATTACGGAAGCACTCAGAAGATTGATTACATTTTTATAATATAGCGCATTATCACACGTCCACCCACCCACCATCCACCAGGAGTTGCACATATACACTTATTTATATGCATATTTATTCCGCTAGGAGCGCTTAGCATGTTTATGCATTGTCAATGTACGTTCTGGTTGAACGCACAAGTCTGTAGTTTTGACAACGACATATGTAAGTGTAAATATTTAGTCTTCCTGTTTGACGTGTCGACTGAAATGTGTACGATACAAGTTATCAATCCATAAAATAGTGTGCATTTTATTTAAACGTTCGAATTAGTGCGGCTTCACAAAATGGAAGGATATCATATGTGAGACAAACGGTAAGTCTTTATATAATATAATAATTACGTTTGTTTTGTGTGGACATGATTTGCAGTTACTAACGACCGTGCAAAGCGTGTGCTTGGCTAGGATCCGTCTCGTCGGTTCCCCTCATTCGCACGATACGTATATTTGTCGGAATTATGTGAAGATAAACCAATGGCCTAGTGACACCAGCGTCGTAGACTAATTCATAGAAATGTATATGTACATATATTGTTAATCAACAACTTACGGGTTCCATTTGTCCTGAATTGTTACACTGACCATGTTGCTGCTTGCACAAACAACTATATGTTATGTTGTTCTCGCCCGGGTTTACTAAAGAATTAATTATTTTTGTTCACTTTGTGCAAACATAGTTGGCCATCGCGTTTGCTGCGAGTTAATAGAACGGTTATTCTGCTATGTTTGTTAATGTTCTCCATCTGCATCATTATATATCTGTTCACAACTTCGGTCCACATCAGCTATGAGTCTTATCCGTCAATCCTCATCTGTCAATCCTACTCTGTCAATCCTCCTTCGTCAATCCTCCTCTGTCAATCCTCCTTCGTCAATCCTCCTCTGTCAATCCTCTTCTGTCAATCCTCCTTCGTCAATCCTCCTCTGTCAATCCTCCTCTGTCAATCCTCCTTCGTCAATCCTCCTCCGTCAATCCTCCTCTGTCAATCCTCCTTCGTCAATCCTCCTCTGTCAATCCTCCTTCGTCAACCCTCCTCTGTCAATCCTCCTCTGTCAATCCTCCTTCGTCAATACTCCTTCGTCAATCCTCCTCTGTCAATCCTCCTCTGTCAATCCTCCTTCGTCAATCCTCCTCTGTCAATCCTCCTCTGTCAATCCTCCTTCGTCAATCCTCCTCCGTCAATCCTCCTCTGTCAATCCTCCTTCGTCAATCCTCCTCTGTCAATCCTCCTTCGTCAATCCTCCTCTGTCAATCCTCCTCTGTCAATCCTCCTTCGTCAATACTCCTTCGTCAATCCTCCTCTGTCAATCCTCCTCTGTCAATCCTCCTTCGTCAATCCTCCTCCGTCAATCCTCCTCTGTCAATCCTCCTTCGTCAATCCTCCTCCGTCAATCCTCCTCTGTCAATCCTCCTCTGTCAATCCTACTCTGTCAATCCTCCTTCGTCAATCCTCCTCTGTCAATCCTCCTCCGTCAACCCTCCTCTGTCAATCCTCCTCTGACAATCCTCCTCTGTCAATCCTACTCTGTCAATCCTCCTTCGTCAATCCTCCTCTGTCAATCCTCCTTCGTCAATACTCCTTCGTCAATCCTCCTCTGTCAATCCTACTCTGTCAATCCTCCTTCGTCAATCCTCCTCTGTCAATCCTCCTCCGTCAATCCTCCTCTGTCAATCCTCCTCTGTCAATACTCCTTCGTCTATCCTCCTCTGTCAATCCTCCTCCGTCAAACCTCCTCTGTCAATCCTCCTTCGTCAATACTCCTTCGTCAATCCTCCTCTGTCAATCCTACTCTGTCAATCCTCCTTCGTCAATCATCCTCCGTCAATCCTCCTCCGTCAATCCTCCTTCGTCAATCCTCCTCTGTCAATCCTCCTCCGTCAATCCTCCTTCGTCAATACTCCTCCGTCAATCCTCCTTCGTCAATCCTCCTCTGTCAATCCTCCTCCGTCAATCCTCCTTCGTCAATCCTCCTCTGTCAACCCTCCTCCGTCAATCCTCCTCCGTCAATCCTCCTTCGTCAATCCTCCTCTGTCAACCCTCCTTCGTCAATCCTCCTCCGTCAATCCTCCTTCGTCAATACTCCTCCGTCAATCCTCCTTCGTCAATCCTCCTCTGTCAATCCTCCTCCGTCAATCCTCCTTCGTCAATCCTCCTCTGTCAACCCTCCTCCGTCAATACTCCTACGTCAATCCTCCTTCGTCAATCCTCCTCTGTCAATCCTCCTCCGTCAATCCTCCTTCGTCAATCCTCCTCTGTCAACCCTCCTCTGTCAATCCTCCTCTGTCAATCCTCCTTCGTCAATACTCCTTCGTCAATCCTCCTCTGTCAATCCTCCTCTGTCAATCCTCCTTCGTCAATCCTCCTCCGTCAATCCTCCTCTGTCAATCCTCCTTCGTCAATCCTCCTCCGTCAATCCTCCTCTGTCAATCCTCCTCTGTCAATCCTACTCTGTCAATCCTCCTTCGTCAATCCTCCTCTGTCAATCCTCCTCCGTCAACCCTCCTCTGTCAATCCTCCTCTGTCAATCCTCCTCTGTCAATCCTACTCTGTCAATCCTCCTTCGTCAATCCTCCTCTGTCAATCCTCCTTCGTCAATACTCCTTCGTCAATCCTCCTCTGTCAATCCTACTCTGTCAATCCTCCTTCGTCAATCCTCCTCTGTCAATCCTCCTCCGTCAATCCTCCTCTGTCAATCCTCCTCTGTCAATACTCCTTCGTCTATCCTCCTCTGTCAATCCTCCTCCGTCAAACCTCCTCTGTCAATCCTCCTTCGTCAATACTCCTTCGTCAATCCTCCTCTGTCAATCCTACTCTGTCAATCCTCCTTCGTCAATCATCCTCCGTCAATCCTCCTCCGTCAATCCTCCTTCGTCAATCCTCCTCTGTCAATCCTCCTCCGTCAATCCTCCTTCGTCAATACTCCTCCGTCAATCCTCCTTCGTCAATCCTCCTCTGTCAATCCTCCTCCGTCAATCCTCCTTCGTCAATCCTCCTCTGTCAACCCTCCTCCGTCAATCCTCCTCCGTCAATCCTCCTTCGTCAATCCTCCTCTGTCAACCCTCCTTCGTCAATCCTCCTCCGTCAATCCTCCTTCGTCAATACTCCTCCGTCAATCCTCCTTCGTCAATCCTCCTCTGTCAATCCTCCTCCGTCAATCCTCCTTCGTCAATCCTCCTCTGTCAACCCTCCTCCGTCAATCCTCCTTCGTCAATCCTCCTCCGTCAATCCTCCTTCGTCAATCCTCCTCTGTCAATCCTCCTTCGTCAATCCTCCTCCGTCAATCCTCCTCTGTCAATCCTCCTTCGTCAATCCTCCTCTGTCAATCCTCCTTCGTCAATACTCCTTCGTCAATCCTCCTCTGTCAATCCTCCTCTGTCAATCCTCCTCTGTCAATCCTCCTCTGTCAATCCTCCTCTGTCAATCCTCCTTCGTCAATCCTCCTCCGTCAATCCTCCTCTGTCAATCCTCCTTCGTCAATCCTCCTCTGTCAATCCTCCTTCGTCAATCCTCCTCTGTCAATCCTCCTCTGTCAATCCTCCTTCGTCAATACTCCTTCGTCAATCCTCCTCTGTCAATCCTCCTCTGTCAATCCTCCTCTGTCAATCCTCCTTCGTCAATCCTCCTCCGTCAATCCTCCTCTGTCAATCCTCCTTCGTCAATCCTCCTCCGTCAATCCTCCTCTGTCAATCCTCCTTCGTCAATCCTCCTCTGTCAATCCTCCTCCGTCAACCCTCCTCTGTCAATCCTCCTCTGTCAATCCTCCTCTGTCAATCCTACTCTGTCAATCCTCCTTCGTCAATCCTCCTCTGTCAATCCTCCTTCGTCAATACTCCTTCGTCAATCCTCCTCTGTCAATCCTACTCTGTCAATCCTCCTTCGTCAATCCTCCTCTGTCAATCCTCCTCCGTCAATCCTCCTCTGTCAATCCTCTTCTGTCAATACTCCTTCGTCTATCCTCCTCTGTCAATCCTCCTCCGTCAAACCTCCTCTGTCAATCCTCCTTCGTCAATACTCCTTCGTCAATCCTCCTCTGTCAATCCTACTCTGTCAATCCTCCTTCGTCAATCATCCTCCGTCAATCCTCCTCCGTCAATCCTCCTTCGTCAATCCTCCTCTGTCAATCCTCCTCCGTCAATCCTCCTTCGTCAATACTCCTCCGTCAATCCTCCTTCGTCAATCCTCCTCTGTCAATCCTCCTCCGTCAATCCTCCTTCGTCAATCCTCCTCTGTCAACCCTCCTCCGTCAATCCTCCTCCGTCAATCCTCCTTCGTCAATCCTCCTCTGTCAACCCTCCTTCGTCAATCCTCCTCCGTCAATCCTCCTTCGTCAATACTCCTCCGTCAATACTCCTCCGTCAATCCTCCTTCGTCAATCCTCCTCTGTCAATCCTCCTCCGTCAATCCTCCTTCGTCAATCCTCCTCTGTCAACCCTCCTCCGTCAATCCTCCTTCGTCAATCCTACTCCGTCAATCCTCCTTCGTCAATCCTCCTCTGTCAATCCTCCTCCGTCAAACCTCCTTCGTCAATCCTCCTCTGTCAACCCTCCTCCGTCAATCCTCCTTCGTCAATCCTCCTCCGTCAATCCTCCTTCGTCAATCCTCCTCTGTCAATCCTCCTCTGTCAATCCTACTCTGTCAATCCTCCTTCGTCAATACTCCTTCGTCAATCCTCCTTCGTCAATCCTCCTCTGTCAATCCTCCTCTGTCATTCCTCCTCTGTCAATCCTCCTTCGTCAATCCTCCTCCGTCAATCCTCCTTCGTCAATACTCCTCCGTCAATCCTCCTTCGTCAATCCTCCTCTGTCAATCCTCCTCCGTCAATCCTCCTTCGTCAATCCTCCTCTGTCAACCCTCCTCCGTCAATCCTCCTTCGTCAATCCTCCTCCGTCAATCCTCCTTCGTCAATCCTCCTCTGTCAATCCTCCTCCGTCAATCCTCCTCTGTCAATCCTCCTTCGTCAATCCTCCTTCGTCAATCCTCCTTCGTCAATACTCCTCCGTCACTCCTCCTTCGTCAATCCTCCTCTGTCAATCCTCCTCCGTCAATCCTCCTTCGTCAATCCTCCTCTGTCAACCCTCCTCCGTCAATCCTCCTTCGTCAATCCTCCTCCGTCAATCCTCCTTCGTCAATCATCCCCTGTCAATCCTACTCTGTCAATCCTCCTTCGTCAATCCTCCTCCGTCAATCCTCCTCCGTCAACCCTCCTCTGTCAATCCTCCTCTGTCAATCCTCCTCTGTCAATCCTCCTTCGTCAATACTCCTTCGTCAATCCTCCTCTGTCAATCCTACTCTGTCAATCCTCCTTCGTCAATACTCCTTCGTCAATCCTCCTCTGTCAATCCTACTCTGTCAATCCTCCTCTGTCAATCCTCCTTCGTCAATCCTCCTCTGTCAATCCTCCTCTGTCAATCCTCTTTCGTCAATCCTCCTCTGTCAATCCTCCTCCGTCAATCCTCCTCTGTCAATCCTCCTCTGTCAATCCTCTTTCGTCAATCCTCCTCTGTCAATCCTCTTTCGTCAATCCTCCTCTGTCAATCCTCCTTCGTCAATCCTCCTCTGTCAATCCTACTCTGTTAATCCTCCTTCGTCAATACTCCTTCGTCAATCCTCCTCTGTCAATCCTACTCTGTCAATCCTCCTTCGTCAATCCTCCTCTGACAATCCTCCTTCGTCAATCCTCCTTCGTCAATCCTCCTCTGTCAATCCTCCTTCGTCAATACTCCTTCGTCAATCCTCCTCTGTCAATCCTCCTTCGACAATCCTCCTTCGTCAATCCTCCTCTGTCAATCCTCCTCCGTCAATCCTCCTCTGACAATCCTCCTTCGTCAATACTCCTTCGTCAATCCTCCTCTGTCAATCCTAATCTGTCAATCCTCCTTCGTCAATACTCCTTCGTCAATCCTCCTCTGACAAACCTCCTTCGTCAATCCTCCTTCATCAATCCTCCTCTGTCAATCCTCCTCCGTCAATCCTCCTTCGTCAATCCTCCTCTGTCAATCCTACTCTGTCAATCCTCCTTCGTCAATCCTCCTCTGTCAATCCTCCTTCGTCAATCCTCCTTCGTCAATCCTCCTCTGTCAATCCTCCTCCGTCAATCCTCCTCTGTCAATCCTCCTTCGTCAATACTCCTTCGTCAATCCTCCTCTGTCAATCCTCCTTCGACAATCCTCCTTCGTCAATCCTCCTCTGTCAATCCTCCTCCGTCAATCCTCCTCTGACAATCCTCCTTCGTCAATACTCCTTCGTCAATCCTCCTCTGACAATCCTCCTTCGTCAATACTCCTTCGTCAATACTCCTTCGTCAATCCTCCTCTGACAATCCTCCTTCGTCAATACTCCTTCGTCAATACTCCTTCGTCAATCCTCCTCCGTCAATCCTCCTCTGACAATCCTCCTTCGTCAATCCTCCTTCGTCAATCCTCCTCTGTCAATCCTCCTCCGTCAATCCTCCTCTGTCAATCCTCCTCGGTCAACCCTCATCCGTCGGACCTTCTTCGTCTACCCTCCTCCTTTCTCCCTCCTCCGTCACCCTCCTCCTTTCTCCCTCCTCGTCCACCCTCCTCCGTCACCCTCCTCCTTTCTCCCTCCTCGTCCATCCCCCTCCGTCCACCCTCCTCCGTCCATCCCCCTCCGTCCATCCCCGTGCTATTTCAGACTGTGTCGTCCGATGTGACGCCAAAGTGTGCATGTTGCTATAGCAATTAATGAGTTCGTGCAGCCGAGTTATGTGCTCATTGAAGTTGTATAATGTGTCCATTATTCACTGCACATTGAAAGACCGCAGCATAGCGTGCTCTATGTGTTAGCAGGTGACGAATTCTGCCGATCAGGTACACATTGTAGTAGACCGACGAGTAGTAGCTGGAGGCAAAACGATCTAACAGCATATGTCAGTCGAAATAACATACCAGATTCTTAATCAGTTATGTTGGTTACGACGTAGTGACTTAGTTTCACACCATCATTTCTTTAATGAAGAATTTCCTTAAGAAAGATCTTTATCTTTGTGAAATGGTTCCTTAATTTAGTTCTACGCTGGGGCTGCCGTAAACACATATATTATATTTTGTTGTGACAGTATGCACCAAAATACACCTGGTTGTATTGTTGTTTAGTTTGAGTTGATGTATCAGCATCCAGACACTTTTATCGGTGAAACCCTGGATCACCAGCTGTTTACGTGTTCCAGTTCGTGAGAATGACTGTAGCTGGACGTCAACAGCGAGTCGACGGTAGAGCACATCAACAAAACTGATGAATACAATACCCTTTAAAAACCTCCCCTGTTCTCAATAAACTACCGTCTCAAAAGCTATTCAGTATAAGATATGTGGACGGGCGGGCGGGCGGGCGGGCGGGCGGGCGGGCGGGCGGGCGGGCGGGCGGGCGGGCGGGCGGGCGGGCGGGCGGGCGGGCGGGCGGGCGGGCGGGCGGGCGGGCAGGCGGGCGGGCGGGCAGACAGACAAAGAGGCAGACAGACAGGCAGACAGACAGGCAGACAGGCAGACAGGCAGGCAGGCAGGCAGGCAGGCAGGCAATACACGTACATATGTTGTATTACGTTCCGCATGTTGCTGTTCGTGTAGTCATGTACATGACACTGGTAATTACGTTAATTGACAGGCTGGTGTTGCTAGAACTTGGCAAATGTCTACAAACCTCTGAGACGCCATATCAACCTACTTAATAACACACTGTAATCTACACTCGGAGCCCGGCCTCAATGCCGTCTTCTCAACCCACGTCATTAAGTAGAGTTTGGCTTGACCGCGGCAACATCAAATACACAGTAGTGTTTATTGTCTTCGTTGATTGCATGGATAATGTTGTGGAAACTAAATATAAATATAAGCATATATATATATATATATATATATATATATATATATATATATATATATATATATATATATATATATATATATATATATATATATATATAAGCATATATACACATACATAGATTCAGCTATAGATGGCAGGTGGAGTAGGAAGCCTCTTGGCTTACCGAGAGTCTAACCTATCTATCTAAGTATACCCTGCACTTCTTAGGTATAAGTCGATGTTACTTTTACATATATTAACACTACTAGCACCTACACAGTTAGCTGATAATCTGTTCCGGTAATTTAATGTTCTTTGTAAAAAAATCTAATATCTGGTCTACACTGCTTCTTTACTAATGTAACTGCATGTCCTCTAGTCCTTCTCCCTTCCTTGGTCACGAACAAATATTTCAGTCAATATGGGTTGTGAAAAGTATCATCTCCACTGGCGCGTGCGTGGTAATGTTATCTCCCTAGTGAGTGAGTGGGAGGGCGCTTGCTGGCAGTGTGTAGGGCGAAGCATGAATTATTAGTATATTTAGAGATTTCTTTGAAAATGTTAGGTCCACACAAAGCGCCATATCACTCAACAATGTTCTAGTGATGGTAGTTTTCTAGGAGGTTTTTAACACATGTCAAGAACATAGATATATAAGAGAATGATAAACGTATATTTGTTGAACCAATTGTATCCCGATGAATTCATTGTCACATGAAGGCAAAACATACGTATACATTGTTTTCTTATCACGTTATTTCTTCTTATGCGGTTGGAATATTTATGTTTTCACACATGTTATTATGGCATATACACAGCTGAATAGTACACATTCAACAACACCGAATCCAACGGCTCCCACTAGATTATACGACAGCATCTGCGTATGTAGTGGTTTTCGCAGAGTACCCAGCTGAACAGAAAATATATATTGTGGGGTTGAGTTCCTATGGAACATATAGTGCTCCCAGGTAATGCGAGATATGACTTGAAGTATAATATGATTCACGCTACAAGTAATAACACAATTATGTTATTAAGAGTCAGACCAGCTAAATAAGAATACATATTACCAGTTCGCCACAGTTCGCTGCGTTCAACGCCAATCAAGTGTATATTTACAAAGTATTGCCAGAGGCCACGATCTGCTGATTAAGGCCACGATTGTGCACAGTTGTGGTATTTCTGGAGGTAATAAACGAGCAGTGGATTTGTATTATTGTACGTTTAAAGTGCTACGAACCTTTATTAGTAGGCCGTCTAGTGTTGCCACATTCACACCCACACGCACGCAAGCGCTCGCGCAGAAGCACACAGACATACAGACAAACAAATATAAACACATACAAACACAAAGTCACACAGACACACAGACACAGAAACGCCCAGACACACAGACACACACACACACATACACATATACACACAGACACACATACATACATACACACATACACACATACACACATACACACATACACACATACACACATACACACATACACACATACACACATACACACATACACACATACACACATACACACATACACACATACACACATACACACATACACACATACACACATACACACATACACACATACACACATACACACATACACACATACACACATACACACATACACACATACACACATACACACATACACACATACACACATACACACATACACACATACACACATACACACATACACACATACACACATACACACATACACACATACACACATACACACATACACACATACACACATACACACATACACACATACACACATACACACATACACACATACACACATACACACATACACACATACACACATACACACATACACACATACACACATACACACATACACACATACACACATACACACATACACACAAACACGAATACACGCAGACACGCAGACACGCAGACACGCAGACACGCAAACACGCAGACACGAAGACACGCAGACACGCAGACACGCAGACACGCAGACACACAGACACACATACACACAGACACACAGACACACAGACAAACAGACAAACATACAGACAGAAAGACAGAAAGACACACAGACACACAGACACACAGACACACAGACACACAGACACACAGACACACAGACACACAGACACAAAGACAAACATACACACATACACACATACACACACATACACACAGACACACAGACACACAGACACACAGACACACAGACACACAGACACACAGACACACAGACACACAGACACACAGACACACAGACACACAGACACACAGACACACAGACACACAGACACACAGACACACAGACACACAGACACACAGACACACAGACACACAGACACACAGACACACAGACACACAGACACACAGACACACAGACACACAGACACACAGACACACAGACACACAGACACACAGACACACAGACACACAGACACACAGACACACAGACACACAGACACACAGACACACAGACACACAGACACACAGACACACAGACACACAGACACACAGACACACAGACACACAGACACACAGACACACAGACACACAGACACACAGACACACAGACACACAGACACACAGACACACAGACACACAGACACACAGACACACAGACACACAGACACACAGACACACAGACACACAGACACACAGACACACAGACACACAGACACACAGGCACACAGGCACACAGGCACACAGGCACACAGGCACACAGGCACACAGGCACACAGGCACACAGGCACACAGGCACACAGGCACACAGGCACACAGGCACACAGGCACACAGGCACACAGGCACACAGGCACACAGGCACACAGGCACACAGGCACACAGGCACACAGGCACACAGGCACACAGGCACACAGGCACACAGGCACACAGGCACACAGGCACACAGGCACACAGGCACACAGGCACACAGGCACACAGGCACACAGGCACACAGGCACACAGGCACACAGGCACACAGGCACACAGGCACACAGGCACACAGGCACACAGGCACACAGGCACACAGGCACACAGGCACACAGGCACACAGGCACACAGGCACACAGCACACAGGCACACAGGCACACATAGACACATAGACACATAGACACATAGACACAGACACACAGACACACAGACACACAGACACACAGACACACAGACACACAGACACACAGACACACAGACACACAGACACACAGACACACAGACACACAGACACACAGACACACAGACACACAGACACACAGACACACAGACACACAGACACACAGACACACAGACACACAGACACACAGACACACAGACACACAGACACACAGACACACAGACACACAGACACACAGACACACAGACACACAGACACACAGACACACAGACACACAGACACACAGACACACAGACACACAGACACACAGACACACAGACACACAGACACACAGACACACAGACACACAGACACACAGACACACAGACACACAGACACACAGACACACAGACACACAGACACACAGACACACAGACACACAGACACACAGACACACAGACACACAGACACACAGACACACAGACACACAGACACACAGACACACAGACACACAGACACACAGACACACAGACACACAGACACACAGACACACAGACACACAGACACACAGACACACAGACACACAGACACACAGACACACAGACACACAGACACACAGACACACAGACACACAGACACACAGACACACAGACACACAGACACACAGACACACAGACACACAGACACACAGACACACAGACACACAGACACACAGACACACAACTACACAGACACACAGACACACAGACACACAGACACACAACTACACAAACACACAACACACGCCTGTTGTCGTGTGAAAAAAGTTCCTGTTCAAAGCTAATTGGGGTTTTCTTTCAGGAAAGAAGCAATGTTAATGTTCTTCGTTCTGTGCGTTGTCGTCTGCTCAACGGCAGTTTGTCAGGGTGAGTGTCGAAATTGCTATTTGATTTCGTTATGATATCGCTGGTGAAATTCACTAATATTCTTAGAATTGTTGACAGGCTACCACAACAACATTGACGTATGGTCTTGTGCTGCATGTGAATGGTGTCAATCGTAAATACAACGGTGTTAACTGCGAAATGCATATATATATATATATATATATATATATATATATATATATATATATATATATATATATATATAATATATATTTATATATATATATATATATATATATATATATATATATATATATTATATATATATATATTTTATATATATATATATATATATATATATATATATATATATTATATATATATATATATATATATATATATATATATATATATATATATATATATATATATTATACAATAGGCCTTCATTCTCTTTTACAATATCTATATTGGCACTGTATACCTTATTAGCGATTTTATTAAATGTTCCATAATATCTACATTTGAATGACAACGTGGACATGTTAACTATATAATATAACGTCGTATTGTGACTTTAGGTCAGGTGTACGACTACGTCTTGCTGGTTGCCGATAGCTCTAGCCATGGACTATTCCAAATACACGTGTCAGCAGCGACTGTTCGTAGGATTCCTTTGTCGTCGAACCAACGAAACCCATTTGCAGTGACATACGACCCATGGGATTCGAAAATATACTGGACAGATATCGACGACAAACGCATTAGAAAATCAAACTTAGATGGCCGTGATGAGGAAGTTGTCTACTCACTCGACAGTGGTACGTGTTCATTCAAAACATCAATCAAAATCAAACACTGGTGTTCATGTCAGCATTGTGTGACAGCAACAATGCAAGCCATAATTGTCCTTGTTATTAACCTGTAGAATTACGGATCTGGAGGTGTGGGTATTCCTTCTCCATGGTGTGCAACTATGATCCGTTCGTATCATTGTGTCATTCGGATGATGTGTGTTTGTGTGTTTGTGTGAAGCGTCGGCTATTTTTGGTGTTGTTTTTATACATCTTAGTCCTGTTCCATTTCATCCGCTCTCCATCCCCGCACCTGCCCTCCCTTTTCTAGTATCACTTAGTGGATATATGATGGATGATAACACTGGTGCACATGTGTCGTTGATTATTTCATTTAGGGTCATCCCCCGTCGGTATTGCCATCGATGTTATATCTCGACTTATATATTACACGGACGCTGGACTGAACGCCATTGCTGTGATGGCAATGAATGGAAGCCACCATTTCACTCTCTTGGATGTTGATATGGATGAACCTCGCGGAATTGTTCTGCATCCGACAGAAGGGTAAATGTTCATTGTATTGCTCAACCAACTAATGTTTTCGTAATACATTGAACGAGCACTAATTCCATAATTTATTTTTTATTATTTTTATTATTTATTTATTTTGTTATGCTTGCATTAACAGGATTTATAGTTGTTCATACACATCCACAAAAGTGAGACTAACCAGTCTGCAATATAATGTTTTTCTTTATAGGTGAACGTTACAATTGACGCTGATGCCAATCTTAACTATTATTGATATTTAACTAGATTGCCACACAGACAACAATAGAAAGCATAGGGGAACCTCGGCATATCGAGAATACATTGTTTTTAACAGATATGTCGTTCATATGTTGAAGCATATCTTATATATCGAATGTATTTTAAACTTATTCAAAGTTATGGCTGCGACACGTTCAGCACAACAACTAGTTTATTAATTAATAATGTATTATTGTGCAAAAATTTCCATTTTATGATGTCCGATTCACACGTTGGTTCACTACAGTGAACTATATTTCCCGTACACAAAGCCTAGCCCTGTATTGACGTGATGCTTTGGAAACGCCATAAAAAAATTCGTTTATATTATATTCCGAACAGATTTCATGTATATGTGTAACGTCATTTACACAATATTGGTTATGCGATACTCATGCTTGTAAACACACAGTAAACCTCAATGTCAAACCAAACGCGTTTGGTAAATGTGTTGTATAGTATAATATAATGGTCAAAAGTTACACTAAGTTGTTAACACATATTCAAATAATACTAGCAGTTGGCTCCATTGACGGTAATAATGGTAATAAATATATTATTATTATTATTATTATTATTATTATTATTATTATTATTATTATTATTATTATTATTATTATTATTATTATTATTATTATTATTATTATTATTATTATTATTATTATTATTATTATTATTATTATTATTATTATTATTATTATTATTATTATTACCATTATTATTATTATTATTACTCCTTAGTTTGTTAGAACGCGGTTTAGTACATGTACATATATATATACGTCGAAGGTTGATCCGCTTTTGCGCCATTTTTGTGTATGTATACACCCGTTGTTTATTCGGGCATTATGGCTCTTACTTTGTATATATATATGATGCACCGAATAAACTGTTTAAAGACAAAAAAATCGAGGTTGCAGCAATGGATGGTACAAGTCGTAGAGTACTCGTCAACATCAGCTCGTCCGCCTGGTACAACAGCCTGACAATAGACACAGTTGGTGAGTTATATCTTCGAAACGGTATTCGTCATAATACACCACTTAATAGCATACATAATGCTATTTTGAATAACATAGTGATAATTTGCAAGGACACAACACACACTGGATCGAGCTACCAGCTCTGCCTTCCATACTATACTATCAACTCATCAACGTGCAGCGAAATACAACACATCTAAGATTATCATTGTGAAGAGTTGCCTAACATGTCATTCGATATATTAAAATATTACATTTATTTACATCACTGTCACGGATTATGGCGCACAGAAGTCACGTGATATGGGCTGCTATCAAAACATGCCTAAACACATGTTTTCCTCGTGTTCATTCGCGTCAAATAACTTTGCTGAAAAGTTATATATGTCCCAACGAACAGCCGTGGCCCGTGCCATTTATTCCATAAATGCTTTGCGTTTCGCTGCATATCGATTGTTTTTGCATGTACGGCGCATGCGCAGAAACGCCACCCGGCGAGTTTATGACGTCCGGAAAAAATGAAACCGCTAAAATGCGCTAACGCGCAATATGCAACAAACTGTTGTGAATCACCCCCAATGGGTTCGCTAGAGCACATGCACAACTTCAATGGGCCTTCTGGTTCCCATGCAACTTACATGCATCCGGACAAACACTGTGTACTAAATGTATACATAACCTGGGCAAGTTATTTCACTCGACATTGCTTCAATTCACTCATTTGTATAAATGAGTACATGGCTATAGGCCGTGGTAACTATTTGTGTACGAGTAATGTTCGCGAATTAATTACCACGTGGCTGAATGTTTCCCAGAGAAGCCAATATGGTGTTCGATTAATCAGGTCTGCCAAGAGTAAAGTGTAAAGCGCTTTGAGCAACCCTGAGAATTGGATAACTGCATTGTAGAAGAACTTACCTTTTATGAATTTTAAACTGTATTTAGTATTGTCTGTATGTACATGACATGTAGACCCGTTCCACAGGTAAACGACTTTATTGGTGTGACACCAGTAATAATGCGATCGAATCTGCAACACTCGATGGTAACGACCAGAAGATAATGCTAACGTCGACCGGGAGCTTCTGCCTGGGGAGTGTGTTCATGGCGCCTAACTTGTACTACACTCATGTGGCTGGCAGGTACGACATATTGACATACATATTTATGATAATTACTATTTATTTTCATTCGTATTAATGAAACTGGCCAGTGCGGCGTAATGACGTGCTTGTGAACTATGTGGCGACGTACACAACAACACTTGTGACTTGAGGTTTGTTTACTAAGGAATTATTGTTGGTATTAGTCTAATATTCCTATAATAAAAAACATATGACGAGAAATACACATCATTATTGTTACATAAATGTGTGACATTCCTGGATTAGCGATTCGTTACATTCGATATCATTCATTTGAACATTTCATCAGGATTTGATGTGAATTATTAATCTTGTATGCCTCACGATTATATATGGTGGAGATGTACTGATTCGGAGATGTCGACGTAAGGTCGTATACAACAACTAGATACAGCTCGGCAAGACTAGACAAACGATTGATACAATAAGCATGGACATCACGATCGATAACAACCTCATTCCTTGTTACCATATATAGGAGATATACCCATATACAATAACAGATCCATATTATGACAGATGAAACGCCAATATGCTGATAGCAGCCGTGCTACGCGACGTAAATATACGGATATATTGTATGAATACGTGCTATTGTTGTCATTCCTATTATTATATTTAGCAGTGTAATATATATATATATATATATATATATATATATATATATATATATATATATATATATATATATATATATATATATAATATATATATGATATAACTTATATGAATTGGTTTTATTTTGCATCAACTATTCAGACCCGTTTTAACAGTCAATGTGTCTGACTCAACACCGACTCCCCAACCGGGTTTCTTCGATGTTTTCCGTCATCCCAACGACATTGCTGTTTACAGCAGGACGGCATATGTTCACGGTATAGTTATTTTCTTTATGAACATACCATGTCAAGCCTGCTTCATAAAAGTCATATTCAATTATGTGCACTCAGTTGCCACACCGAAATGCATCAACTCGTATCTTTGCTTCTGTTATTGAGCTTAATAATATGTATGTGTCATTGAAAGTGGGTGATTAACGGACGTTAGTGATTGCGGAACGAAGCGCAATTGAACTACCACACTATTCGAATAAGACACGTAAAGTAGATTCACATATCGTATTTATCAGGGAGTAGTTAAAACGCAAACATTCTCAGAGTGTTTGCTCGTTCATAGCCAATGTGAAATTGTGTATATCTAACTGTAAGTCCTTAAATTTATTTTTGACTATCCCTGGGGTTTAGCTACGAATGATAATATTGTGAAAGATAATGTTGTGATTATAGTTGTATGTTATGGATATGAGCGTACATAAAATCAAGTTTATTCCCAAGTGAACAATACAGTGCAAAGAAAACTCTAAGTGAACTGGTTACATTTCCATCATATAGCTTCCATAATTTGACACCATATATATTGTGTCATTATTGATATGAAGATTTGTCCTGTGTTTGAATATGTTATTAGATATTCAAATGAACAGTTCATGTCGACATCACAACGGAGGGTGTGAACATATTTGTCTTGCGACACCCAACGGTCCTCGATGCACCTGTCCCGACGGGACAGAATGTCCAGTGGGTACGTGGAAATTGGGCTTATTTTGTCAAAGATTTGGCAGAATGGCGTAGAGACACTGGTTGGTTATCAGATCGAATTTTAAATAGCATATCAGTTTCGTTATCAAACACTAATTGGTATTATACACGTAAACATGTGAATTAATCCAAAAGAATGACATCGTCTGACGCCTTCGAGAAAAGACACTAGATAAGCAATGCATATTTATCCTTAGATTTCTCGGCGAAGTTACGCTGTCGCACTTACATTTTTCCGGTCGTTACAAACGCTCCGATTAACGTTTCTGCGCATGCGCAATAAATGTAAAATCATCAATGGACAGCGAAACAAAAACGCATTTTTTGTATAAATTCCACTTGCTGTTCGTTAACTCTCCCGTGATGATTAGTTTTTGATTACTGTGAAGAGCTTCTTAAAATGTCGCTCAGCCTCAGTGCAATAAAATATTACGTTTTTTATCAATCACTGTCACGGAATATGGCGCACTACCGTCACGTGATTTACGCTTGCTATCAAAATATGCCTCAAAACTTGTTTGCCTCGTGTTAATATGCGACAAATAACTTTGGTGAGAGGCTATATAATCCTAGCGAACAACCCGTAGTATTTATACCATAAATGCTTTGTCTTTTCGCTGCACATTTCTTATTTTACATATATCGCGCATGCGCAGAAACGTCAATCAGAACGTTTATAACGCCGAAAAAATTTAAGCGCTACACCGCAGCTGAGCGACAATCGGGTAACCGAGACGAACACCCAACAAAGGTCAACAAATTGTGGCGCCACCTAGGGAATGTTTCAACAGACAATCTGTCTACTGCGTAATATTGTTATATAAATCAAAGTATCTGCAGTTTATTGGTAAAAGTTATGCATAGGAGGCAAGGTGCATATCGGTGATTCGTAGGCAATATCAACGATTGCAAAAAAGACAGCCTGGTAAATTCAACAGGGTAGTTCAAACATATATTTTATGACAACATCATAGATTTCTACCTTGAGTTGGAACTTTATGCGTTAAATGTGACAACAATAACAATTCAGTCCAGACACTGACAATCTTTCAACTGCAACTGTTACTACCTCTTAAGGATATGATTAATTACACAAGAGGAATTTATGTTAGGCATGGTTGTGACGGACCTCCAAGGTTTGATTACACAAGGGTGGTTCTTGGTTTGTATTGTTTCTTCTTTTCTTGCCTTACACAAGTCTAGTTCTTAGACACGTTTTATTGTCCATAATCTCCATATTAGTGGTATATCATTTGATTATATCAAGTAATTCCGCCCCTACTTAAAGTTGTACATTTATAACCTTGCATACCCACATGTGTTGCTAAGTTTAGGCCCTACCCATGTAGAGATCGTTGATAGTGTTTATTAATTTTGCTGTATACAACTCTTTCGTGTG
This sequence comes from Oasisia sp. SBJ-2009, assembly GCA_964017155.1. Taxonomy (NCBI): domain Eukaryota; kingdom Metazoa; phylum Annelida; class Polychaeta; order Sabellida; family Siboglinidae; genus Oasisia; species Oasisia sp. SBJ-2009. Next base: position 33,188,952 of record OZ024855.1, on the reverse strand, counting down.
CTTTGTCTCCGACAACTCAGCTAAAATTCGTTTACTTTATTACTAATATTAACAGTAAAAGTGCCTATCCTTTGGATGGCGCTGTGTAGTTGAACAGTTGAATGAAATAATCGTAACAGCTGTATGTGTGTGTGTGTGTGTGTGTGTGTGTGTGTGTGTGTGTGGGTGTGTGTGTGTGTGTGTGTGTGTGTGTGTGTGTGTGTGTGTGTGTGTGTGTGTGTGTGTGTGTGTGTGTGTGTGTGTGTGTGTGTGTGTGTGTGTGTGTGTGTGTGTGTGTGTGTGTGTGTGTGTGTGTGTATGCATATCATCATCGTGATGTCCGTCGCGATGCGACAAAGTCGGCTTCCATTCACTTTACTATTGTTCTCCGTCTATCTCTCTCCTGTGAGTCGATCTTTATGCCTCTCAGCTTCAGGTTTCTCCTGATGGTATCCTTGAACCGGAGATGAGAGCGCCCTCTGTTTCTGTGACCAGAAGACAGTTGTGACTAAAGAACCTGCTTTGGTATCCTGTCTGGTGACATCCTCATGAGGTGTCCAATCCACCTGAAATTCTCTCTGATCAGAAGATCTTCCACAGAGAGCAGCCCTGTCCGGTCGAGTATTTCCTTGTTTGTCACTTTGTCCATCCAGGTTATCATCACGATCGAACGCAGATGTCGCATCATGAAGGCATGCAGCTTTATCACCTGTCTTCTGTACACTGTCCAGGCCTCGGCTCCGTATGGGAGGGGGGAGTGCACGGTTGCACGTTATACCTTGCCTTTCACCCGCATGGACACATGGTGGTTGTTTCAGAGTCTCTGGCGTAGTCAGCCGAAAGATGCACTAGCCTTGGCCATCTTCCTCTGTATTTCATCTTCAATGCATCAATTACTTGATATAGTGCTTCCGATGTAGGTGAATTCCAGAACACAGTTCAGCTTGTTTCCATCAACCATGATATCCTGCTCTCGGGTTCCTCCTCTCGAGTTGAGTAGGTACAGCACCTCGGTCTTCTTGGTGTTAATCTTCAGGCCGGTCTCTTTGACGCATGGGAGAAAGCATCCACTATGTTCTGCATCTGTTCAGCAGAGTGTGCAACCAGTGCACTGTCACCTGCGAATAGCAGCTCTCTCATCAGTATCTGAATAGTCTTGGTCTTCGCTCTGAAGTGTGCGACGCTGAATAGGGCAGCGCTCTGTCTGGACTGTATGTATACGCCAGCCCCCATAGTCTCGATAAGCCTCGTTAGGATACCTATTTTATAATAGCGTATTTATTTCGAGCAATAATGTAGTTCATATGGTGTCATAATATTTTCAATTTATTTTTATGTAGACTACTGTGCCCCCAACCCGTGTATGAACGGAGCAACTTGTGTGGACAACGTTAACTCTTTCACCTGCAACTGTCCGGCTGGTTACACAGGGGACAACTGTCAGACAGGTATGTTCTCGATATATGGGCTTTCATTTGCATTAAACAAGTATGCAGTTGTACATGTTTGTTGATGTAATTTTCGAATTCATGTGTAGTCAATGTCAAAAATATAACAGTTGTCTCCGGATTGATAAAAAAACTCACTTTTGTAACATATATTTTACTAACTTATTAACAACGACCTGGGATCACTTTCGTAAATGCGCATTGCGGTATTGAGAGTCATTCACATCGTTTCAATAGGTAGCTTTTTAATTGTCTTATATATTATGTTCTGAATTAATACATAAACTATGCATTGCATAAATAGGTTATAATAACATGCTTATATGCATAGTCTAAAATAATAATATTTAATTGTGTAACAGTGCATAATTGTTTCTGCGCATCAATATACTATTAAACACAGAAGATTGATTTTTGAAATTATACAGATCAATTTATTTCGGAACTGCATATATTCCTCGGAAAAGATCAAATGATACCATGTGTATTGAATTGATTTTGGTATAGTGTGTATATTATGAGCAGTGATGTAGATTATTTGTAATCATCACTTTTTTCCAACTTTTAGACATTGACGACTGTGCCCCCAACCGGTGTACGAACGGAGCAACTTGTGTGGACGACGTTAACTCTTTCACTTGCGACTGTCCGGCTGGTTACACAGGGAACACATGTCAGACAGGTACTTTTTCGATATATGTGGGGATTGATTTACATGAAAAAAAGTATGCATTTGTACTTTTTGACGGTGTGATTTTCGAATTGGTGTGTAATAAATAACAACAATATAACAGTTGTCTCTGGATTGATAAAAAAAACTCACTTTTGGAAAAATATTATACAATCTTATTAATAGCCAGTAAATGGGCCATACGATATTGCCAGTCATACACAACGTTTCAAATGGGGAGCTTTTTAATTGTTTTATATGTTCTGAATTAATCAATACACTATACATTGCATGCATAGGTTATACTAGAATGCGAATATGTGCAGTCAAAAATAATAATATTACAACTGTGTACCAGAGTGTAACCGGTTCTGCACACCAATATGATATTAAACTCTGTATATTTACTTTGTAATAATACAGATAAATTTATTTTTGAACTACATATGTTCCTCGGAAAAGACAAAATTAAACCATATGTATTGTATTTATTATACTATAGTATATATATATTACAAGCATGGTGTAGATCATTTGTAATCCCAATATTTTCCAACTTTTAGACATTGACGACTGTGCCTCCAACCCGTGTATGAACGGAGCAACTTGTGTGGACAACGTTAACTCTTTCACCTGCAACTGTCCGGCTGGTTACACAGGGGACAACTGTCAGACAGGTACGTTTTTTATATATGTGGGGATTGATTTACATGAACAAATTACAAATGTATGCATTTGTACTTGTTGACGGTGTGATTTTCGAATTGGTGTGTAATAAATAACAAAAATTTAACAGTTGTCTCTGGATTGATAAAAAAACTCACTTTTGGAAAAACATTATACAACCTTATTAATAGCCAGTAAATGGGCCTTACGATATTGCCAGTCATACACAACGTTTCAAATGGGAAGCTTTTTAATTGTTTTATATGTTCTGAATTAATCAATACACTATACATTGCATGCATAGGTTATACTAGAATGCGAATATGTGCAGTCAAAAATAATAATATTACAACTGTGTACCAGAGTGTAACCGGTTCTCCACACCAATATGATTTTAAACTCTGTAGATTTACTTTGTAATAATACAGATAAATTTATTTTTGAACTACATATGTTCCTCGGAAAAGACAAAATAAAAAATATGTATTGTATTTATTATACTATAGTATATATATTACAAGCATGGTGTAGATCATTTGTAATCCCAATATTTTCCAACTTTTAGACATTGACGACTGTGCCTCCAACCCGTGTACGAACGGAGCAACTTGTGTGGACAACGTTAACTCTTTCACCTGCAACTGTCCGGCTGGTTACACAGGGGACAACTGTCAGACAGGTACGTTTTTGATATACGAGGTTTGATTTGCACTAATGAAGTATGTAGTTGTACTTATTGACGGTGTAATTTTCGAATAGTCTCGTGCGCGAAAACTAGACTGGGGGCAGTTGGGGGCAGGACGTTCATATTTTCCATGTTAACGTATAGGACTTCGTTTTGTTTTTGGTTGTAATAATCGAACTGTTCCCAAATAGCGTATTTCAGTTACATTGTCTGAAGGATTATTACAAGCAGAAGCAGTGAAACACTTTGCCGGTGACAATGATCACGGAAATCATGAAATGTAATCGATTGTTATGGTGGTTGCCATGGGCATGGGATCGCCGGCTAGTAGTTGTGTTTGGCGATCTTCACTAATAATGAAAAGTGCCATTTTTCGCGCAGTACAACCTGTTTGGGGCAAACGTATACATGTGTTATGATTATGTGCATTTAGACAACTTGACAGATATAAGTGCTTATCGAAACCACAACGTATAGCTATATAAAATGCCACAAAAGACACAAACGGCCTAAATGTGTGTGGAGTGTCTATTATCTGCACTACATAAGTCGATATATCTATGATAGTGTGGTAAACTCAATATTAAATCGGACATTTAAGATAAGAAAGGTATAACACAAGATATTTATGTCCTGATTTTCCTAGTATTTATCAGTCGGAAGTTACAACTGTCATCCATGGAATATTATTCTTGCGACCATTCCCCAAATCAGCTCCAGTCACGCGTAGTCTCCCCATGTACCATGACCCACTTACAGGCCCTATTGGTGCATAATACAAAATATAGCAATTGTCTCTGAATTAATAAAAACAGTTTTGGAAAAAATATTATACAATCTTATTGACAGCTTGTAAATGGGCCTAGCGATATTGCGAGTTATTCACAACGTTTCAAAAAGGAAGCTTTTTAATTGTTTTAGATGTTCTGAATTAATAAATACACTAGACAATCCATGCATAGGTTATAATAGCATGTGTGCAGTCTAAAATAATAATATAATAATTGTGTACCAGAGTGTAACTGGTTCTGCACACCAATATAATTTTAAACACTGTAGCTTGACCTTTGAAATAAAACAAATAAATATATTTCGGAACTAAATATGTTCATCGGAAGACAAAATTAAGCCATGTGTAATGTATCAATGTTAGTATAATATATATATATATATATATATATATATATATATATATATATATATATATATATATATATATTACAAGAAGTAATGTGTAAATCATTTGTAATCCCAATATTTTCCAACTTTTAGACATTGACGACTGTGCCTCCAACCCGTGTATGAACGGAGCAACTTGTGTGGACAACGTTAACTCTTTCACCTGCAACTGTCCGGCTGGTTACACAGGGGACAACTGTCAGACAGGTACGTTTTTTATATATGTGGGGATTGATTTACATGAACAAATTACAAATGTATGCATTTGTACTTGTTGACGGTGTGATTTTCGAATTGGTGTGTAATAAATAACAAAAATTTAACAGTTGTCTCTGGATTGATAAAAAAAACTCACTTTTGGAAAAATATTATACAACCTTATTAATAGCCAGTAAATGGGCCTTACGATATTGCCAGTCATACACAACGTTTCAAATGGGAAGCTTTTTAATTGTTTTATATGTTCTGAATTAATCAATACACTATACATTGCATGCATAGGTTATACTAGAATGCGAATATGTGCAGTCAAAAATAATAATATTACAACTGTGTACCAGAGTGTAACCGGTTCTGCACACCAATATGATATTAAACTCTGTAGATTTACTTTGTAATAATACAGATAAATTTATTTTTGAACTACATATGTTCCTCGGAAAAGGCAAAATTAAACCATATGTATTGTATTTATTATACTATAGTATATATATTACAAGCATGGTGTAGATCTTTTGTAATCCCAATATTTTCCAACTTTTAGACATTGACGACTGTGCCTCCAACCCGTGTACGAACGGAGCAACTTGTGTGGACAACGTTAACTCTTTCACCTGCAACTGTCCGGCTGGTTACACAGGGGACAACTGTCAGACAGGTACGTTTTTGATATACGAGGTTTGATTTGCACTAATGAAGTATGTAGTTGTACTTATTGACGGTGTAATTTTCGAATAGTCTCGTGCGCGAAAACTAGACTGGGGGCAGTTGGGGGCAGGACGTTCATATTTTCCATGTTAACGTATAGGACTTAGTTTTGTTTTTGGTTGTAATAATCGAACTGTTCCCAAATAGCGTATTTCAGTTACATTGTCTGAAGGATTATTACAAGCAGAAGCAACGAAACACTTTGCCGGTGACAATGATCACGGAAATCATGAAATGTAATCGATTGTTATGGTGGTTGCCATGGGCATGGCATCGCCGGCTAGTAGTTGTGTTTGGCGATCTTCACTAATAATGAAAAGTGCCATTTTTCGCGCAGTACAACCTGTTTGGGGCAAACGTATACATGTGTTATGATTATGTGCATTTAGACAACTTGACAGATATAAGTGCTTATCGAAACCACAACGTACACCTATATAAAATGCCACAAAAGACACAAACGGCCTAAATGTGTGTGGAGTGTCTATTAGCTGCACTACATAAGTCGATATATCTATGATAGTGTGGTAAACTCAATATTAAATCGGACATTTAAGATAAGAAAGGTATAACACAAGATATTTATGTCCTGATTTTCCTAGTATTTATCAGTCGGAAGTTACAACTGTCATCCATCGAATATTATTCTTGCGACCATTCCCCAAATCAGCTCCAGTCACGCGTAGTCTCCCCATGTACCATGACCCACTTACAGGCCCTATTGGTGCATAATACAAAATATAGCAATTGTCTCTGAATTAATAAAAACAGTTTTGGAAAAAATATTATACAATCTTATTGACAGCTTGTAAATGGGCCTAGCGATATTGCGAGTTATTCACAACGTTTCAAAAAGGAAGCTTTTTAATTGTTTTAGATGTTCTGAATTAATAAATACACTAGACAATCCATGCATAGGTTATAATAGCATGTGTGCAGTCTAAAATAATAATATAATAATTGTGTACCAGAGTGTAACTGGTTCTGCACACCAATATAATTTTAAACACAGTAGCTTGACCTTTGAAATAAAACAGATAAATATATTTCGGAACTAAATATGTTAATCGGAAGACAAAATTAAGCCATGTGTAATGTATCAATGTTAGTATAATATATATATATATATATATATATATATATATATATATATATATATATATATATATATATATATATATATATATGCCCTATTGGTGCATAATACAAAATATAGCAATTGTCTCTGAATTAATAAAAACAGTTTTGGAAAAAATATTATACAATCTTATTGACAGCTTGTAAATGGGCCTAGCGATATTGCGAGTTATTCACAACGTTTCAAAAAGGAAGCTTTTTAATGGTTTTATATGTTCTGAATTAATAAATACACTAGATAATCCATGCATAGGTTATAATAGCATGTGTGCAGTCTAAAATAATAATATAATAATTGTGTACCAGAGTGTAACTAGTTCTGCACACCAATATAATTTTAAACACAGTAGCTTGACCTTTGAAATAAAACAGATAAATATATTTCACACCAATATAATTTTAAACACAGTAGCTTGACCTTTGAAATAAAACAGATAAATATATTTCGTAACTAAATATGTTCATCGGAAGACAAAATTAAGCCATGTGTAATGTATCAATGTTAGTATAATATATATATATATATATATATATATATATATATATATATATATATATATATATATATATATATATATATATATATATATATATATTACAAGAAGTAATGTGTAAATCATTTGTAATCCCAATATTTTCCAACTTTTAGACATTGACGACTGTGCCTCCAACCCGTGTATGAACGGAGCAACTTGTGTGGACAACGTTAACTCTTTCACCTGCAACTGTCCGGCTGGTTACACAGGGGACAACTGTCAGACAGGTACGTTTTTTATATATGTGGGGATTGATTTACATGAACAAATTACAAATGTATGCATTTGTACTTGTTGACGGTGTGATTTTCGAATTGGTGTGTAATAAATAACAAAAATTTAACAGTTGTCTCTGGATTGATAAAAAAACTCACTTTTGGAAAAACATTATACAACCTTATTAATAGCCAGTAAATGGGCCTTACGATATTGCCAGTCATACACAACGTTTCAAATGGGAAGCTTTTTAATTGTTTTATATGTTCTGAATTAATCAATACACTATACATTGCATGCATAGGTTATACTAGAATGCGAATATGTGCAGTCAAAAATAATAATATTACAACTGTGTACCAGAGTGTAACCGGTTCTCCACACCAATATGATTTTAAACTCTGTAGATTTACTTTGTAATAATACAGATAAATTTATTTTTGAACTACATATGTTCCTCGGAAAAGACAAAATAAAAAATATGTATTGTATTTATTATACTATAGTATATATATTACAAGCATGGTGTAGATCATTTGTAATCCCAATATTTTCCAACTTTTAGACATTGACGACTGTGCCTCCAACCCGTGTACGAACGGAGCAACTTGTGTGGACAACGTTAACTCTTTCACCTGCAACTGTCCGGCTGGTTACACAGGGGACAACTGTCAGACAGGTACGTTTTTGATATACGAGGTTTGATTTGCACTAATGAAGTATGTAGTTGTACTTATTGACGGTGTAATTTTCGAATAGTCTCGTGCGCGAAAACTAGACTGGGGGCAGTTGGGGGCAGGACGTTCATATTTTCCATGTTAACGTATAGGACTTCGTTTTGTTTTTGGTTGTAATAATCGAACTGTTCCCAAATAGCGTATTTCAGTTACATTGTCTGAAGGATTATTACAAGCAGAAGCAGTGAAACACTTTGCCGGTGACAATGATCACGGAAATCATGAAATGTAATCGATTGTTATGGTGGTTGCCATGGGCATGGGATCGCCGGCTAGTAGTTGTGTTTGGCGATCTTCACTAATAATGAAAAGTGCCATTTTTCGCGCAGTACAACCTGTTTGGGGCAAACGTATACATGTGTTATGATTATGTGCATTTAGACAACTTGACAGATATAAGTGCTTATCGAAACCACAACGTATAGCTATATAAAATGCCACAAAAGACACAAACGGCCTAAATGTGTGTGGAGTGTCTATTATCTGCACTACATAAGTCGATATATCTATGATAGTGTGGTAAACTCAATATTAAATCGGACATTTAAGATAAGAAAGGTATAACACAAGATATTTATGTCCTGATTTTCCTAGTATTTATCAGTCGGAAGTTACAACTGTCATCCATGGAATATTATTCTTGCGACCATTCCCCAAATCAGCTCCAGTCACGCGTAGTCTCCCCATGTACCATGACCCACTTACAGGCCCTATTGGTGCATAATACAAAATATAGCAATTGTCTCTGAATTAATAAAAACAGTTTTGGAAAAAATATTATACAATCTTATTGACAGCTTGTAAATGGGCCTAGCGATATTGCGAGTTATTCACAACGTTTCAAAAAGGAAGCTTTTTAATTGTTTTAGATGTTCTGAATTAATAAATACACTAGACAATCCATGCATAGGTTATAATAGCATGTGTGCAGTCTAAAATAATAATATAATAATTGTGTACCAGAGTGTAACTGGTTCTGCACACCAATATAATTTTAAACACTGTAGCTTGACCTTTGAAATAAAACAAATAAATATATTTCGGAACTAAATATGTTCATCGGAAGACAAAATTAAGCCATGTGTAATGTATCAATGTTAGTATAATATATATATATATATATATATATATATATATATATATATATATATATATATATATATATATTACAAGAAGTAATGTGTAAATCATTTGTAATCCCAATATTTTCCAACTTTTAGACATTGACGACTGTGCCTCCAACCCGTGTATGAACGGAGCAACTTGTGTGGACAACGTTAACTCTTTCACCTGCAACTGTCCGGCTGGTTACACAGGGGACAACTGTCAGACAGGTACGTTTTTTATATATGTGGGGATTGATTTACATGAACAAATTACAAATGTATGCATTTGTACTTGTTGACGGTGTGATTTTCGAATTGGTGTGTAATAAATAACAAAAATTTAACAGTTGTCTCTGGATTGATAAAAAAAACTCACTTTTGGAAAAATATTATACAACCTTATTAATAGCCAGTAAATGGGCCTTACGATATTGCCAGTCATACACAACGTTTCAAATGGGAAGCTTTTTAATTGTTTTATATGTTCTGAATTAATCAATACACTATACATTGCATGCATAGGTTATACTAGAATGCGAATATGTGCAGTCAAAAATAATAATATTACAACTGTGTACCAGAGTGTAACCGGTTCTGCACACCAATATGATATTAAACTCTGTAGATTTACTTTGTAATAATACAGATAAATTTATTTTTGAACTACATATGTTCCTCGGAAAAGGCAAAATTAAACCATATGTATTGTATTTATTATACTATAGTATATATATTACAAGCATGGTGTAGATCTTTTGTAATCCCAATATTTTCCAACTTTTAGACATTGACGACTGTGCCTCCAACCCGTGTACGAACGGAGCAACTTGTGTGGACAACGTTAACTCTTTCACCTGCAACTGTCCGGCTGGTTACACAGGGGACACATGTCAGACAGGTACGTTTTTGATATACGAGGTTTGATTTGCACTAATGAAGTATGTAGTTGTACTTATTGACGGTGTAATTTTCGAATAGTCTCGTGCGCGAAAACTAGACTGGGGGCAGTTGGGGGCAGGACGTTCATATTTTCCATGTTAACGTATAGGACTTCGTTTTGTTTTTGGTTGTAATAATCGAACTGTTCCGAAATAGCGTATTTCAGTTACATTGTCTGAAGGATTATTACAAGCAGAAGCAATGAAACACTTTGCCGGTGACAATGATCACGGAAATCATGAAATGTAATCGATTGTTATGGTGGTTGCCATGGGCATGGCATCGCCGGCTAGTAGTTGTGTTTGGCGATCTTCACTAATAATGAAAAGTGCCATTTTTCGCGCAGTACAACCTGTTTGGGGCAAACGCATACATGTGTTATGATTATGTGCATTTAGACAACTTGACAGATATAAGTGCTTATCGAAACCACAACGTACAGTTATATAAAATGCCACAAAAGACACAAACGGCCTAAATGTGTGTGGAGTGTCTATTATCTGCACTACATAAGTCGATATATCTATGATAGTGTGGTAAACTCAATATTAAATCGGACATTTAAGATAAGAAAGGTATAACACAAGATATTTATGTCCTGATTTTCCTAGTATTTATCAGTCGGAAGTTACAACTGTCATCCATCGAATATTATTCTTGCGACCATTCCCCAAATCAGCTCCAGTCACGCGTAGTCTCCCCATGTACCATGACCCACTTACAGGCCCTATTGGTGCATAATACAAAATATAGCAATTGTCTCTGAATTAATAAAAACAGTTTTGGAAAAAATATTATACAATCTTATTGACAGCTTGTAAATGGGCCTAGCGATATTGCGAGTTATTCACAACGTTTCAAAAAGGAAGCTTTTTAATTGTTTTAGATGTTCTGAATTAATAAATACACTAGACAATCCATGCATAGGTTATAATAGCATGTGTGCAGTCTAAAATAATAATATAATAATTGTGTACCAGAGTGTAACTGGTTCTGCACACCAAAATAATTTTAAACACAGTAGCTTGACCTTTGAAATAAAACAGATAAATATATTTCGGAACTAAATATGTTTCTTCGGAAGACAAAATTAAGCCATGTGTAATGTATCAATGTTAGTATAATATATATATATATATATATATATATATATATATATATATATATGTATATGTATATGTATATATATATATATATATATATATATATATATATATATATATTACAAGAAGTAATGTGTACATCATTTGTAATCCCAATATTTTCCAACTTTTAGACATTGACGACTGTGCCTCCAACCCGTGTATAAACGGAGCAACTTGTGTGGACAACGTTAACTCTTTCACCTGCAACTGTCCGGCTGGTTACACAGGGGACACATGTCAAACTGGTATGTTCTCGATATATATGGTTTGATTTACATTAAAGAAGTATGTAGTTGAATTATTGACCGTGTAATTTTCCAACTGTTGCGTACTAAATAACAAAAATATAACAGTTGTCTGTGGATTGATAAAAAAATCACTTTATGAAAAAATATAATACAAACTAATTAACACCCAGCCAGTAAATGGGGCAAGCGATATTGCCAGTCTTTCACAACGTTTCAAAAGTGAAGCTTTTTAATTATCTTATATGTTCTGAATTAAAAAGTACACTAGTCATTGTATGCATAGGTTATTATAGCATGCGTATATGTGCAGTCTAAAATAATACTATTATAATTGTGTAATAGAGTATAATTGGTTCTGCACACCGATATACTATTAAACACGGTAGATTGACTTTTTGAAATTATACAGATCAAAGTATTTGTAAACTACATAGGTTCCTCTGAAAAAGACCAAATTAAACCATATGTATTGTATATATTTTAGTATATTATATATTATAAGCGGCAATGTTAATCATTTGTAATCCCAATATTTTCCAACTTTTAGACATTGACGACTGTGCCTCCAACCCGTGTATGAACGGAGCAACTTGTGTGGACAACGTTAACTCTTTCACCTGCAACTGTCCGGCTGGTTACACAGGGGACAACTGTCAGACAGGTACGTTTTTTTTATATATGTGGGGATTGATTTACATGAACAAATTACAAATGTATGCATTTGTACTTGTTGACGGTGTGATTTTCGAATTGGTGTGTAATAAATAACAAAAATTTAACAGTTGTCTCTGGATTGATAAAAAAAACTCACTTTTGGAAAAATATTATACAACCTTATTAATAGCCAGTAAATGGGCCTTACGATATTGCCAGTCATACACAACGTTTCAAATGGGAAGCTTTTTAATTGTTTTATATGTTCTGAATTAATCAATACACTATACATTGCATGCATAGGTTATACTAGAATGCGAATATCTGCAGTCAAAAATAATAATATTACAACTGTGTACCAGAGTGTAACCGGTTCTGCACACCAATATGATATTAAACTCTGTAGATTTACTTTGTAATAATACAGATAAATTTATTTTTGAACTACATATGTTCCTCGGAAAAGACAAAATTAAACCATATGTATTGTATTTATTATACTATAGTATATATATTACAAGCATGGTGTAGATCTTTTGTAATCCCAATATTTTCCAACTTTTAGACATTGACGACTGTGCCTCCAACACGTGTACGAACGGAGCAACTTGTGTGGACAACGTTAACTCTTTCACCTGCAACTGTCCGGCTGGTTACACAGGGGACAACTGTCAGACAGGTACGTTTTTGATATACGACGTTTGATTTGCACTAATGAAGTATGTAGTTGTACTTATTGACGGTGTAATTTTCGAATAGTCTCGTGCGCGAAAACTAGACTGGGGGCAGTTGGGGGCAGGACGTTCATATTTTCCATGTTAACGTATAGGACTTCGTTTTGTTTTTGGTTGTAATAATCGAACTGTTCCCAAATAGCGTATTTCAGTTACATTGTCTGAAGGATTATTACAAGCAGAAGCAGTGAAACACTTTGCCGGTGACAATGATCACGGAAATCATGAAATGTAATCGATTGTTATGGTGGTTGCCATGGGCATGGTATCGCCGGCTAGTAGTTGTGTTTGGCGATCTTCACTAATAATGAAAGGTGCCATTTTTCGCGCAGTACAACCTGTTTGGGGCAAACGTATACATGTGTTATGATTATGTGCATTTAGACAACTTGACAGATATAAGTGCTTATCGAAACCACAACGTACAGCTATATAAAATGCCACAAAAGACACAAACGGCCTAAATGTGTGTGGAGTGTCTATTATCTGCACTACATAAGTCGATATATCTATGATAGTGTGGTAAACTCAATATTAAATCGGACATTTAAGATAAGAAAGGTATAACACAAGATATTTATGTCCTGATTTTCCTAGTATTTATCAGTCGGAAGTTACAACTGTCATCCATGGAATATTATTCTTGCGACCATTCCCCAAATCAGCTCCAGTCACGCGTAGTCTCCCCATGTACCATGACCCACTTACAGGCCCTATTGGTGCATAATACAAAATATAGCAATTGTCTCTGAATTAATAAAAACAGTTTTGGAAAAAATATTATACAATCTTATTGACAGCTTGTAAATGGGCCTAGCGATATTGCGAGTTATTCACAACGTTTCAAAAAGGAAGCTTTTTAATTGTTTTATATGTTCTGAATTAATAAATACACTAGACAATCCATGCATAGGTTATAATAGCATGTGTGCAGTCTAAAATAATAATATAATAATTGTGTACCAGAGTGTAACTGGTTCTGCACACCAATATAATTTTAAACACAGTAGCTTGACCTTTGAAATAAAACAGATAAATATATTTCGGAACTAAATATGTTTCTTCGGAAGACAAAATTAAGCCATGTGTAATGTATCAATGTTAGTATAATATATATATATATATATATATATATATATATATATATATATATATATATATATATATATATATGTATATATATATATATATATATATATATATATATATATATATATATATATATATATATATATATATATATATATATATATATATATATTACAAGAAGTAATGTGTACATCATTTGTAATCCCAATATTTTCCAACTTTTAGACATTGACGACTGTGCCTCCAACCCGTGTATAAACGGAGCAACTTGTGTGGACAACGTTAACTCTTTCACCTGCAACTGTCCGGCTGGTTACACAGGGGACACATGTCAAACTGGTATGTTCTCGATATATATGGTTTGATTTACATTAAAGAAGTATGTAGTTGAATTATTGACCGTGTAATTTTCCAACTGTTGCGTACTAAATAACAAAAATATAACAGTTGTCTGTGGATTGATAAAAAAATCACTTTATGAAAAAATATAATACAAACTAATTAACACCCAGCCAGTAAATGGGGCAAGCGATATTGCCAGTCTTTCACAACGTTTCAAAAGTGAAGCTTTTTAATTATCTTATATGTTCTGAATTAAAAAGTACACTAGTCATTGTATGCATAGGTTATTATAGCATGCGTATATGTGCAGTCTAAAATAATACTATTATAATTGTGTAATAGAGTATAATTGGTTCTGCACACCGATATACTATTAAACACGGTAGATTGACTTTTTGAAATTATACAGATCAAAGTATTTGTAAACTACATAGGTTCCTCTGAAAAAGACCAAATTAAACCATATGTATTGTATATATTTTAGTATATTATATATTATAAGCGGCAATGTTAATCATTTGTAATCCCAATATTTTCCAACTTTTAGACATTGACGACTGTGCCTCCAACCCGTGTATGAACGGAGCAACTTGTGTGGACAACGTTAACTCTTTCACCTGCAACTGTCCGGCTGGTTACACAGGGGACAACTGTCAGACAGGTACGTTTTTTTTATATATGTGGGGATTGATTTACATGAACAAATTACAAATGTATGCATTTGTACTTGTTGACGGTGTGATTTTCGAATTGGTGTGTAATAAATAACAAAAATTTAACAGTTGTCTCTGGATTGATAAAAAAAACTCACTTTTGGAAAAATATTATACAACCTTATTAATAGCCAGTAAATGGGCCTTACGATATTGCCAGTCATACACAACGTTTCAAATGGGAAGCTTTTTAATTGTTTTATATGTTCTGAATTAATCAATACACTATACATTGCATGCATAGGTTATACTAGAATGCGAATATCTGCAGTCAAAAATAATAATATTACAACTGTGTACCAGAGTGTAACCGGTTCTGCACACCAATATGATATTAAACTCTGTAGATTTACTTTGTAATAATACAGATAAATTTATTTTTGAACTACATATGTTCCTCGGAAAAGACAAAATTAAACCATATGTATTGTATTTATTATACTATAGTATATATATTACAAGCATGGTGTAGATCTTTTGTAATCCCAATATTTTCCAACTTTTAGACATTGACGACTGTGCCTCCAACACGTGTACGAACGGAGCAACTTGTGTGGACAACGTTAACTCTTTCACCTGCAACTGTCCGGCTGGTTACACAGGGGACAACTGTCAGACAGGTACGTTTTTGATATACGACGTTTGATTTGCACTAATGAAGTATGTAGTTGTACTTATTGACGGTGTAATTTTCGAATAGTCTCGTGCGCGAAAACTAGACTGGGGGCAGTTGGGGGCAGGACGTTCATATTTTCCATGTTAACGTATAGGACTTCGTTTTGTTTTTGGTTGTAATAATCGAACTGTTCCCAAATAGCGTATTTCAGTTACATTGTCTGAAGGATTATTACAAGCAGAAGCAGTGAAACACTTTGCCGGTGACAATGATCACGGAAATCATGAAATGTAATCGATTGTTATGGTGGTTGCCATGGGCATGGTATCGCCGGCTAGTAGTTGTGTTTGGCGATCTTCACTAATAATGAAAGGTGCCATTTTTCGCGCAGTACAACCTGTTTGGGGCAAACGTATACATGTGTTATGATTATGTGCATTTAGACAACTTGACAGATATAAGTGCTTATCGAAACCACAACGTACAGCTATATAAAATGCCACAAAAGACACAAACGGCCTAAATGTGTGTGGAGTGTCTATTATCTGCACTACATAAGTCGATATATCTATGATAGTGTGGTAAACTCAATATTAAATCGGACATTTAAGATAAGAAAGGTATAACACAAGATATTTATGTCCTGATTTTCTTAGTATTTATCAGTCGGAAGTTACAACTGTCATCCATGGAATATTATTCTTGCGACCATTCCCCAAATCAGCTCCAGTCACGCGTAGTCTCCCCATGTACCATGACCCACTTACAGGCCCTATTGGTGCATAATACAAAATATAGCAATTGTCTCTGAATTAATAAAAACAGTTTTGGAAAAAATATTATACAATCTTATTGACAGCTTGTAAATGGGCCTAGCGATATTGCGAGTTATTCACAACGTTTCAAAAAGGAAGCTTTTTAATTGTTTTATATGTTCTGAATTAATAAATACACTAGACAATCCATGCATAGGTTATAATAGCATGTGTGCAGTCTAAAATAATAATATAATAATTGTGTACCAGAGTGTAACTGGTTCTGCACACCAATATAATTTTAAACACAGTAGCTTGACCTTTGAAATAAAACAAATAAATATATTTCGGAACTAAATATGTTCATCGGAAGACAAAATTAAGCCATGTGTAATGTATCAATGTTAGTATAATATATATATATATATATATATATATATATATATATATATATATATATATATATATATATATATATATATTACAAGAAGTAATGTGTAAATCATTTGTAATCCCAATATTTTCCAACTTTTAGACATTGACGACTGTGCCTCCAACCCGTGTATGAACGGAGCAACTTGTGTGGACAACGTTAACTCTTTCACCTGCAACTGTCCGGCTGGTTACACAGGGGACAACTGTCAGACAGGTACGTTTTTTATATATGTGGGGATTGATTTACATGAACAAATTACAAATGTATGCATTTGTACTTGTTGACGGTGTGATTTTCGAATTGGTGTGTAATAAATAACAAAAATTTAACAGTTGTCTCTGGATTGATAAAAAAACTCACTTTTGGAAAAACATTATACAACCTTATTAATAGCCAGTAAATGGGCCTTACGATATTGCCAGTCATACACAACGTTTCCAATGGGAAGCTTGTTAATTGTTTTATATGTTCTGAATTAATCAATACACTATACATTGCATGCATAGGTTATACTAGAATGCGAATATGTGCAGTCAAAAATAATAATATTACAACTGTGTACCAGAGGGTAACCGGTTCTGCACACCAATATGATTTTAAACTCTGTAGATTTACTTTGTAATAATACAGATACATTTATTTTTGAACTACATATGTTCCTCGGGAAAGACAAAATAAAAAATATGTATTGTATTTATTATACTATAGTATATATATTACAAGCATGGTGTAGATCATTTGTAATCCCAATATTTTCCAACTTTTAGACATTGACGACTGTGCCTCCAACCCGTGTACGAACGGAGCAACTTGTGTGGACAACGTTAACTCTTTCACCTGCAACTGTCCGGCTGGTTACACAGGGGACACATGTCAGACAGGTACGTTTTTGATATACGAGGTTTGATTTGCACTAATGAAGTATGTAGTTGTACTTATTGACGTTGTAATTTTCGAATAGTCTCGTGCGCGAAAACTAGACTGGGGGCAGTTGGGGGCAGTACGTTCATATTTTCCATGTTAACGTATAGGACTTCGTTTTGTTTTTGGTTGTAATAATCGAACTGTTCCGAAATAGCGTATTTCAGTTACATTGTCTGAAGGATTATTACAAGCAGAAGCAACGAAACACTTTGCCGGTGACAATGATCACGGAAATCATGAAATGTAATCGATTGTTATGGTGGTTGCCATGGGCATGGCATCGCCGGCTAGTAGTTGTGTTTGGCGATCTTCACTAATAATGAAAAGTGCCATTTTTCGCGCAGTACAACCTGTTTGGGGCAAACGCATACATGTGTTATGATTATGTGCATTTAGACAACTTGACAGATATAAGTGCTTATCGAAACCACAACGTACAGTTATATAAAATGCCACAAAAGACACAAACGGCCTAAATGTGTGTGGAGTGTCTATTATCTGCACTACATAAGTCGATATATCTATGATAGTGTGGTAAACTCAATATTAAATCGGACATTTAAGATAAGAAAGGTATAACACAAGATATTTATGTCCTGATTTTCCTAGTATTTATCAGTCGGAAGTTACAACTGTCATCCATCGAATATTATTCTTGCGACCATTCCCCAAATCAGCTCCAGTCACGCGTAGTCTCCCCATGTACCATGACCCACTTACAGGCCCTATTGGTGCATAATACAAAATATAGCAATTGTCTCTGAATTAATAAAAACAGTTTTGGAAAAAATATTATACAATCTTATTGACAGCTTGTAAATGGGCCTAGCGATATTGCGAGTTATTCACAACGTTTCAAAAAGGAAGCTTTTTAATGGTTTTATATGTTCTGAATTAATAAATACACTAGATAATCCATGCATAGGTTATAATAGCATGTGTGCAGTCTAAAATAATAATATAATAATTGTGTACCAGAGTGTAACTGGTTCTGCACACCAATATAATTTTAAACACAGTAGCTTGACCTTTGAAATAAAACAGATAAATATATTTCACACCAATATAATTTTAAACACAGTAGCTTGACCTTTGAAATAAAACAGATAAATATATTTCGTAACTAAATATTTTCATCGGAAGACAAAATTAAGCCATGTGTAATGTATCAATGTTAGTATAATATATATATATATATATATATATATATATATATATATATATATATATATATATATTACAAGAAGTAATGTGTAAATCATTTGTAATCCCAATATTTTCCAACTTTTAGACATTGACGACTGTGCCTCCAACCCGTGTATGAACGGAGCAACTTGTGTGGACAACGTTAACTCTTTCACCTGCAACTGTCCGGCTGGTTACACAGGGGACAACTGTCAGACAGGTACGTTTTTTATATATGTGGGGATTGATTTACATGAACAAATTACAAATGTATGCATTTGTACTTGTTGACGGTGTGATTTTCGAATTGGTGTGTAATAAATAACAAAAATTTAACAGTTGTCTCTGGATTGATAAAAAAAACTCACTTTTGGAAAAACATTATACAACCTTATTAATAGCCAGTAAATGGGCCTTACGATATTGCCAGTCATACACAACGTTTCAAATGGGAAGCTTTTTAATTGTTTTATATGTTCTGAATTAATCAATACACTATACATTGCATGCATAGGTTATACTAGAATGCGAATATGTGCAGTCAAAAATAATAATATTACAACTGTGTACCAGAGTGTAACCGGTTCTGCACACCAATATTATTTTAAACTCTGTAGATTTACTTTGTAATAATACAGATAAATTTATTTTTGGAACTACATATGTTCCTCGGAAAAGACAAAATAAAAAATATGTATTGTATTTATTATACTGTAGTATATATATTACAAGCATGGTGTAGATCATTTGTAATCCCAATATTTTGCAACTTTTAGACATAGACGACTGTGCCTCCAACCCGTGTACGAACGGAGCAACTTGTGTGGACAACGTTAACTCTTTCACCTGCAACTGTCCGGCTGGTTACACAGGGGACACATGTCAGACAGGTACGTTTTTGATATACGAGGTTTGATTTGCACTAATGAAGTATGTAGTTGTACTTATTGACGGTGTAATTTTCGAATAGTCTCGTGCGCGAAAACTAGACTGGGGGCAGTTGGGGGCAGGACGTTCATATTTTCCATGTTAACGTATAGGACTTAGTTTTGTTTTTGGTTGTAATAATCGAACTGTTCCCAAATAGCGTATTTCAGTTACATTGTCTGAAGGATTATTACAAGCAGAAGCAATGAAACACTTTGCCGGTGACAATGATCACGGAAATCATGAAATGTAATCGATTGTTATGGTGGTTGCCATGGGCATGGCATCGCCGGCTAGTAGTTGTGTTTGGCGATCTTCACTAATAATGAAAAGTGCCATTTTTCGCGCAGTACAACCTGTTTGGGGCAAACGTATACATGTGTTATGATTATGTGCATTTAGACAACTTGACAGATATAAGTGCTTATCGAAACCACAACGTACAGTTATATAAAATGCCACAAAAGACACAAACGGCCTAAATGTGTGTGTAGTGTCTATTATCTGCACTACATAAGTCGATATATCTATGATAGTGTGGTAAACTCAATATTAAATCGGACATTTAAGATAAGAAAGGTATAACACAAGATATTTATGTCCTGATTTTCCTAGTATTTACCAGTCGGAAGTTACAACTGTCATCCATCGAATATTATTCTTGCGACCATTCCCCAAATCAGCTCCAGTCACGCGTAGTCTCCCCATGTACCATGACCCACTTACAGGCCCTATTGGTGCATAATACAAAATATAGCAATTGTCTCTGAATTAATAAAAACAGTTTTGGAAAAAATATTATACAATCTTTTTGACAGCTTGTAAATGGGCCTAGCGATATTGCGAGTTATTCACAACGTTTCAAAAAGGAAGCTTTTTAATTGTTTTAGATGTTCTGAATTAATAAATACACTAGACAATCCATGCATAGGTTATAATAGCATGTGTGCAGTCTAAAATAATAATATAATAATTGTGTACCAGAGTGTAACTGGTTCTGCACACCAATATAATTTTAAACACAGTAGCTTGACCTTTGAAATAAAACAGATAAATATATTTCACACCAATATAATTTTAAACACAGTAGCTTGACCTTTGAAATAAAACAGATAAATATATTTCGTAACTAAATATGTTCATCGGAAGACAAAATTAAGCCATGTGTAATGTATCAATGTTAGTATAATATATATATATATATATATATATATATATATATATATATATATATTACAAGAAGTAATGTGTAAATCATTTGTAATCCCAATATTTTCCAACTTTTAGACATTGACGACTGTGCCTCCAACCCGTGTATGAACGGAGCAACTTGTGTGGACAACGTTAACTCTTTCACCTGCAACTGTCCGGCTGGTTACACAGGGGACAACTGTCAGACAGGTACGTTTTTTATATATGTGGGGATTGATTTACATGAACAAATTACAAATGTATGCATTTGTACTTGTTGACGGTGTGATTTTCGAATTGGTGTGTAATAAATAACAAAAATTTAACAGTTGTCTCTGGATTGATAAAAAAAACTCACTTTTGGAAAAATATTATACAACCTTATTAATAGCCAGTAAATGGGCCTTACGATATTGCCAGTCATACACAACGTTTCAAATGGGAAGCTTTTTAATTGTTTTATATGTTCTGAATTAATCAATACACTATACATTGCATGCATAGGTTATACTAGAATGCGAATATGTGCAGTCAAAAATAATAATATTACAACTGTGTACCAGAGTGTAACCGGTTCTGCACACCAATATGATTTTAAACTCTGTAGATTTACTTTGTAATAATACAGATAAATTTATTTTTGAACTACATATGTTCCTCGGAAAAGACAAAATAAAAAATATGTATTGTATTTATTATACTATAGTATATATATATTACAAGCATGGTGTAGATCATTTGTAATCCCAATATTTTCCAACTTTTAGACATTGACGACTGTGCCTCCAACCCGTGTACGAACGGAGCAACTTGTGTGGACAACGTTAACTCTTTCACCTGCAACTGTCCGGCTGGTTACACAGGGGACACATGTCAGACAGGTACGTTTTTGATATACGAGGTTTGATTTGCACTAATGAAGTATGTAGTTGTACTTATTGACGGTGTAATTTTCGAATAGTCTCGTGCGCGAAAACTAGACTGGGGGCAGTTGGGGGCAGGACGTTCATATTTTCCATGTTAACGTATAGGACTTAGTTTTGTTTTTGGTTGTAATAATCGAACTGTTCCCAAATAGCGTATTTCAGTTACATTGTCTGAAGGATTATTACAAGCAGAAGCAATGAAACACTTTGCCGGTGACAATGATCACGGAAATCATGAAATGTAATCGATTGTTATGGTGGTTGCCATGGGCATGGCATCGCCGGCTAGTAGTTGTGTTTGGCGATCTTCACTAATAATGAAAAGTGCCATTTTTCGCGCAGTACAACCTGTTTGGGGCAAACGTATACATGTGTTATGATTATGTGCATTTAGACAACTTGACAGATATAAGTGCTTATCGAAACCACAACGTACAGTTATATAAAATGCCACAAAAGACACAAACGGCCTAAATGTGTGTGTAGTGTCTATTATCTGCACTACATAAGTCGATATATCTATGATAGTGTGGTAAACTCAATATTAAATCGGACATTTAAGATAAGAAAGGTATAACACAAGATATTTATGTCCTGATTTTCCTAGTATTTATCAGTCGGAAGTTACAACTGTCATCCATCGAATATTATTCTTGCGACCATTCCCCAAATCAGCTCCAGTCACGCGTAGTCTCCCCATGTACCATGACCCACTTACAGGCCCTATTGGTGCATAATACAAAATATAGCAATTGTCTCTGAATTAATAAAAACAGTTTTGGAAAAAATATTATACAATCTTTTTGACAGCTTGTAAATGGGCCTAGCGATATTGCGAGTTATTCACAACGTTTCAAAAAGGAAGCTTTTTAATTGTTTTAGATGTTCTGAATTAATAAATACACTAGACAATCCATGCATAGGTTATAATAGCATGTGTGCAGTCTAAAATAATAATATAATAATTGTGTACCAGAGTGTAACTGGTTCTGCACACCAATATAATTTTAAACACAGTAGCTTGACCTTTGAAATAAAACAGATAAATATATTTCACACCAATATAATTTTAAACACAGTAGCTTGACCTTTGAAATAAAACAGATAAATATATTTCGTAACTAAATATGTTCATCGGAAGACAAAATTAAGCCATGTGTAATGTATCAATGTTAGTATAATATATATATATATATATATATATATATATATATATATATATATATATATATATATATATATATATATATATATATATATATATTACAAGAAGTAATGTGTAAATCATTTGTAATCCCAATATTTTCCAACTTTTAGACATTGACGACTGTGCCTCCAACCCGTGTATGAACGGAGCAACTTGTGTGGACAACGTTAACTCTTTCACCTGCAACTGTCCGGCTGGTTACACAGGGGACAACTGTCAGACAGGTACGTTTTTTATATATGTGGGGATTGATTTACATGAACAAATTACAAATGTATGCATTTGTACTTGTTGACGGTGTGATTTTCGAATTGGTGTGTAATAAATAACAAAAATTTAACAGTTGTCTCTGGATTGATAAAAAAAACTCACTTTTGGAAAAATATTATACAACCTTATTAATAGCCAGTAAATGGGCCTTACGATATTGCCAGTCATACACAACGTTTCAAATGGGAAGCTTTTTAATTGTTTTATATGTTCTGAATTAATCAATACACTATACATTGCATGCATAGGTTATACTAGAATGCGAATATGTGCAGTCAAAAATAATAATATTACAACTGTGTACCAGAGTGTAACCGGTTCTGCACACCAATATGATATTAAACTCTGTAGATTTACTTTGTAATAATACAGATAAATTTATTTTTGAACTACATATGTTCCTCGGAAAAGGCAAAATTAAACCATATGTATTGTATTTATTATACTATAGTATATATATTACAAGCATGGTGTAGATCTTTTGTAATCCCAATATTTTCCAACTTTTAGACATTGACGACTGTGCCTCCAACCCGTGTACGAACGGAGCAACTTGTGTGGACAACGTTAACTCTTTCACCTGCAACTGTCCGGCTGGTTACACAGGGGACAACTGTCAGACAGGTACGTTTTTGATATACGAGGTTTGATTTGCACTAATGAAGTATGTAGTTGTACTTATTGACGGTGTAATTT
The DNA here is from genome assembly GCA_964017155.1 of Oasisia sp. SBJ-2009. Classification (NCBI taxonomy): domain Eukaryota; kingdom Metazoa; phylum Annelida; class Polychaeta; order Sabellida; family Siboglinidae; genus Oasisia; species Oasisia sp. SBJ-2009. The sequence goes on along the minus strand of OZ024855.1, from coordinate 33,164,669 downwards.
TCGAATAGTCTCGTGCGCGAAAACTAGACTGGGGGCAGTTGGGGGCAGGACGTTCATATTTTCCATGTTAACGTATAGGACTTAGTTTTGTTTTTGGTTGTAATAATCGAACTGTTCCCAAATAGCGTATTTCAGTTACATTGTCTGAAGGATTATTACAAGCAGAAGCAATGAAACACTTTGCCGGTGACAATGATCACGGAAATCATGAAATGTAATCGATTGTTATGGTGGTTGCCATGGGCATGGCATCGCCGGCTAGTAGTTGTGTTTGGCGATCTTCACTAATAATGAAAAGTGCCATTTTTCGCGCAGTACAACCTGTTTGGGGCAAACGTATACATGTGTTATGATTATGTGCATTTAGACAACTTGACAGATATAAGTGCTTATCGAAACCACAACGTACAGCTATATAAAATGCCACAAAAGACACAAACGGCCTACATGTGTGTGGAGTGTCTATTAGCTGCACTACATAAGTCGATATATCTATGATAGTGTGGTAAACTCAATATTAAATCGGACATTTAAGATAAGAAAGGTATAACACAAGATATTTATGTCCTGATTTTCCTAGTATTTATCAGTCGGAAGTTACAACTGTCATCCATCGAATATTATTCTTGCGACCATTCCCCAAATCAGCTCCAGTCACGCGTAGTCTCCCCATGTACCATGACCCACTTACAGGCCCTATTGGTGCATAATACAAAATATAGCAATTGTCTCTGAATTAATAAAAACAGTTTTGGAAAAAATATTATACAATCTTATTGACAGCTTGTAAATGGGCCTAGCGATATTGCGAGTTATTCACAACGTTTCAAAAAGGAAGCTTTTTAATTGTTTTATATGTTCTGAATTAATAAATACACTAGACAATCCATACATAGGTTATAATAGCATGTGTGCAGTCTAAAATAATAATATAATAATTGTGTACCAGAGTGTAACTGGTTCTGCACACCAATATAATTTGAAACACAGTAGCTTGACCTTTGAAATAAAACAGATAAATATATTTCGGAACTAAATATGTTTCTTCGGAAGACAAAATTAAGCCATGTGTAATGTATCAATGTTAGTATAATATGTATATATATATATATATATATATATATATATATATATATATATATATATATATATATATATATATATATATATATGTATATATATATATATATATATATATATATATATAATATATATATATATATATATATATATATATATTACAAGAAGTAATGTGTAAATCATTTGTAATCCCAATATTTTCCAACTTTTAGACATTGACGACTGTGCCTCCAACCCGTGTATAAACGGAGCAACTTGTGTGGACAACGTTAACTCTTTCACCTGCAACTGTCCGGCTGGTTACACAGGGGACACATGTCACACTGGTATGTTCTCGATATATATGGTTTGATTTACATTAAAGAAGTATGTAGTTGAATTATTGACCGTGTAATTTTCCAACTGTTGCGTACTAAATAACAAAAATATAACAGTTGTCTGTGGATTGATAAAAAAATCACTTTATGAAAAAATATAATACAAACTAATTAACACCCAGCCAGTAAATGGGGCAAGCGATATTGCCAGTCTTTCACAACGTTTCAAAAGTGAAGCTTTTTAATTATCTTATATGTTCTGAATTAATAAGTACACTAGTCATTGTATGCATAGGTTATTATAGCATGCGTATATGTGCAGTCTAAAATAATACTATTATAATTGTGTAATAGAGTATAATTGGTTCTGCACACCGATATACTATTAAACACGGTAGATTGACTTTTTGAAATTATACAGATCAAAGTATTTGTAAACTACATAGGTTCCTCTGAAAAAGACCAAATTAAACCATATGTATTGTATATATTTTAGTATATTATATATTATAAGCGGCAATGTTAATCATTTGTAATCCCAATATTTTCCAACTTTTAGACATTGACGACTGTGCCTCCAACCCGTGTATGAACGGAGCAACTTGTGTGGACAACGTTAACTCTTTCACCTGCAACTGTCCGGCTGGTTACACAGGGGACACATGTCACACTGGTATGTTCTCAAAATATTGTGTTTTCTTTTCAGTAGAAAAATTGCCATGTGACTTATGTGAGTGTGGACATATCTAACAACAGTTGGACATGTTTAGCGATTAATTGTTTTCCGAGATGCATAGGGACTAATATCAAATATTACAGTCTTAGCACAATATGGTATCCCAATTTTAATTGCGTAATGTAGTTCTCTAAATTAATAGTTAATGTTTTAACAAAAATATTTAATTTTTATGTAATGGATATTATGTTAACATATACATACACACATGCATACATACATACATACATACATACATACATACATACATACATACATACATACATACATACATACATACATACATACATACATACATACATACATACATACATACATAGGTACATACATACATACATACATACATACATACATACATACATACATACATGCATGCATGCATGCATGCATGCACCCATGCATACACACTGAAATATATGCGTACATGCATCCATACACACATGTATACTTACATAGAAACATGTACGCACGCACGCACATGCACTCACACACACAAACAAACAAACACACACACATACTTACACATACAGGCACACACACACACGCACGCACACACACACACGCACGCACGCACGCACGCACTCACACACACACACACACACACACACACTTATTTTCCGTTTTTCAGACATTGATGATTGCGGCAGCCACCCATGCATGAATGGAGCGACCTGCACCGACAGAGTTAACTCATACTCCTGCGATTGCGTACAAAGCTACGTCGGGACTATATGTGCAACCAGTATGTTTGATTTTTGGTTTTGGTTTTGAGACACATGAACGAAGTGTGTGTAGCTAGATTCGTTCTCGATGATAACACCGTTATGGTAGAAAGTCGCACGCCATATCAGCTTATAAAAATGAGAAGCTAATAATTGCATTTACCAATGGAAGTGATTCACGTCATGTTGTTGGTTTCTCTCAATTATAATGCGTGAATTCAATCTAGGTGAAAGGGATAACGTTGGAAAATGCAGTTATCGTCGTTTTCGCCACATAGGTAGGAAAATTATTTAGATACGTGTAACACAAACCGTGTGCATATAACATACATGACGGTAATGTAGTTTTAACTGTTATGCCCCTCCAAATAACCCATGAAAGTGTCACTTTTTAGAACATACGTACCTACGAATTTTCAGAGATCGATTTGTGTGAACACAACGAATGTATGAACGGAGCAACGTGCAGCAAGGAATTGCAATCCTACAGATGTCTGTGTAGAGATGGATACACTGGGAACAAGTGTGAAACTGGTATGTTACTAATCAATTTTTGTGCGCGCAAGAAACAACAAGAATCACTTTTGAAATTAATTACGTTATATTGACAAATTATATGCATACATGTGTAATTTTGACCACACAATAAGGCATTCATTTGTAAGAACAGTACGTACATTTCGGAATGTTATTGTGTACATGTTGTCTTTGTATTTTTTATCGACGATAATGAAACATATGTCGTTCGAAACGTGTGTTTTGGTTTATCGATATTTTTGTTGTGCCAGAAATTACGAAACATGTTCAGCTAACCAACCAGCCGTAAGATTTAAACTCCTTCTCCTACATAATATGTTATTGCGGATTAATGATATTTATTTATTCAAGTAAGATAGCCGTTTTTCCTATGACAATAATTGTCCTGCACCGTTTTCAGATATCAATGAATGTGCAAGTAATAACTTTGTTTGTTTTTGGTATACATTTTCTTTTTGTTTCGAACCCTTATCCACAAGGCCCCGTGTGAATGAAGAGCTATGGGCTGAAAAATACCGCTATGTGTGAAGAGTTGGTAGATATGGATGGGTAGATATTTTAATTCGAAACTCATTCAAAACAGGTATCTTGATTGTATTGATGCCGTAGTATCAGCCATTATATTGAACAAATAGTCGCTACGCAAACTCAATATATATCGTGTTTTACGGATTTTATATTAATATGTATATAAATGATAACCAGGACTGCGTGTTTAAAAACGCATATAATGCCTGACGGTCGAGTACATGTTATGCTTACTATTAGATCTAAATATATTATTACAGATATTGACGACTGCGCAAGCTCACCATGCCAGAATGGAGGGACATGTATTGACAAAGAGAATGCTTTCACGTGTACCTGTCTGGCAGACCTCTACACTGGAGAGATTTGTGAGACCGGTGGGTTCGTTAGTTAGTACGAAAAGGTCGATTATTTTCATTGATATTCTACGTGTAGTAATATTCAAAGTTGTAATTACATCAATATTGAACACTAAGCCATCAAACCAATACCAAAAGCAGCTAAATCAACACTGTGACACACACGGATTAAAACGTGATATCATAACTGTCCATTAGTTTGCGCTTACACCATTCAAAAAATACATCGCTCAAATATAATAATATATGGTGTTTCCGGGTTTTCACTTACCAAATAAGCATTTTCTATTATATACCAATTCCATAATTTAAATTATGGATCACACAAAATGTATTACATTTTTACTGAAATGCATACGTTTCAAGCTCTTACATCGGCATGTAAACATGTGGCAATAAATGCGGTCGCGTTTGCAGTTGTCCGGTACAGTTATTACCAATACGGCAGCCGGCAAGGTGACGAAAATGTGAACTGCGGCCGGGACATCAAAAGTTGTTCGTCCAATTTCATAAGTGTCCCGAAAATACAGATTTTTAATGGACAGTACAAACGGATGAAGGTTCGTATATATGTTGCCTTTTTGCTTAACCATGGTCATATTTCATTGTGTCAGCATGAAGCGGTGTTTTGTTGTCGTCACGAGTCCACGTACTGTTTGATTGGATAGTAGTTATTCTGTTCGAGTGTGTACATTATGTCTTGTTCTTGTTCGCTCTCCTATGGTGCTGCATGAATGAAATGCCTTAACGATGTCCTATCATCATAATTGTGACTGTACATTACACAGTGTCCAACCATCACTGAATACCTACGAAATAGGTCACATCTTAATCATGCAAACTATTCAATTATAATGTAGTCTTAAACGACCGCACGTTTATGGACATATGTTCTTATGTCGGGGCCAGCTTATACATATATCATGCGTAGTCAGACATCTCCTTACCGCCTAGATCTATTATCCGGGAATGTGATGGGAGTGTCATGGTTCCACGTTACCAGGTCTACACAAATGGTTACGTGACGTTTGGACTGAACTTCGAGAGCCGATATCCAGACAAATTCAGCAAGTCCATACTGAGTCCGAAAAAACGGATCACCGCGCAGAAGCAAGGCTTTGCTCTGCTGGCGCCTATGTGGACGGACATAGATGGTCGACGTGGGGACGTCTTCTATCACATATATGACACGACAAAACCTGGAACGACATCTACCATGCAAGCTAGAGTAAAGGCATGTCCACTATTATTATATAATTAGTCATCGCTCCACTGTTTGCTGCAGACCATAGTGATATATGTTAGTTTCATATTGCTGTAACGGCCACATTTCCCAGAACGGAGTTATATTCACATTTGGAACAAAACATCACTCTTTGATAACATTGAATTCAATTTAAAAAGGAAGTAAAACACACAAGAAAAGCAAGACTGGTTAAAAGACGAACGTAAGTAATTACCGTTGGGTTTAATGACATACATCGACAAGTGACAATTCAGGGGGCAATATTAATAGTTTACATTCTTTTCAAAGTCTCTCACTCCTTCACTCCGAATCTCTCTGTCTCCGTATCCTAGTCCCTGCGACATTCCTCTCTTTATACCGTAACTCTAAAAACATGTCCTATATTATTGTATGTTTCTACAATTTGGTGAAGTAAATCCACCTCTTCTCCCGTGCCCCCCTTGGTAAGCATGATTGTCTATATACATCTGTGTGCTACTTCTCTTAGCACGCTAACGACCATGCCAGGGATGACATCCTCGCCTACGGTGGAGTATCAGTGACTGACGTTACGTGGGTGATGGTGACCACTTGGAGCAACATGATTCCTCGATTATACTACTCGGATTTGATAGACAAGGTAACTATGGGGAATACTGACCGTGTTATAATTGTCAACGCATAGAAGTCGCATTTGGGTGCACTGTATTACTTTTTTGTTAACAGTGCATTAGCGAATATCAACATCATTGAAGTGTATCTTCGACACTTTCTTTCATCAGCCGAACACCTTCCAGTTGGTCATCGCCTACGACGCGTCGCGGTATCAAACTTTTGTCACGTTCATCTATAAGGACATGGGATGGGACACCGATGTCACGTTGCGACGTAGCATGATGGGATACTTCTCGCACAAACACACCGAAGAGGAACAGAGAGATCTTCCGTCGTCAATGAAATCAACGGCTTTTCGCTTACACACAAAACCCGGCAATACCGATAAGTATTCAATTGGTAAAGGAAATAGTTTCACAACACCCGATAATCACTGGTTACGATATTCGGTACTTTATAAAAACAATTGGTTGATTTATATATTATTATACACCCATATATATATATATATATATATATATATATATATATATATATATATATATATATATATATATATATACCTAAATTTATGAGAAAACTGCATACCTTACTTTACCAATAAGTACAACATGATAATGCTGTTATAATACGGACAATGTGTATTTTACGGTTTTCTCTAGGCGAGCGAGGCCGCTATATGTTTCAAATAGCGACAGGACGTCATGAAATCAATTACGACCAGAAGTGTTACAACTGGTTCGCGAAAGAGATGAGACGGTTTTTAGTTATACGTTATCTGTTGAGTCAGACGTTGATCTGTCCGTGCGAACGTCGTCTCGCCGATCAAGACGGGCGGTGGAAGTTCGACAGTGCAAAGTACCACGCCAACTTTTCTCGCAGGTGTTACTACGAAGACACACCGTGGGGCGTATCAACACAGGTAACAAAGTAGTAGTAGTAGTACCAGTAGTAATAGTAGTAGTAGTAGTAGTAGTAGTAGTAGTAGTAGTAGTAGTAGTAGTAGTAGTAGTAGTAGTAGTAGTAGTAGTAGTAGTAGTAGTAGCAGTAGCAGTAGCAGTAGCAGTAGCAGTAGCAGTAGCAGTAGCAGTAGCAGTAGCAGTAGCAGTAGCAGTAGCAGCAGCACCAGCACCAGCAGTAGTAGTAATAGCAGCAGCAGCAGCAGCAGCAGCAGCAGCAGCAGCAGCAGTAGTAGTAGCAGCAGCAACAGCGCCAGTAGTATTGTTTGTATTACTCGTCTGTGTTGTCTGACAGGAGTGCTGTTACTCATCACTCGGCTCCCTCATCACGGCGGCAGACGGCCGTGGCGGCCAGACCTTCTTGTACCACCCTAGCTACAAGATACAACACGAGAAGTACGACGTCCTGCCGAAACAGTGGTGTTGTCAGTTCACCGACAACTGCAAGTTATTCCACTACGTGAGACCGATCGACACCTGCTGGGGATACGTAGCCCCGGCCTTAGGTCAGTCGTTTACAAACAAATAGTATTTTATTTGTTCCTGATATAATTAAAATAAATAAAATAATATATATAATAAACTCTATATTATTGTATTATATATATATATATATATATATATATATATATATATATATATATATATATATATATATATATATATATATATGTGTGTGTGTGTGTGTGTGTGTGTGTGTGTGGGTGTGTGCGGATGTGTGCACATCCGTAGAACCAACCTGTGTATATATATAAATATATATATATATATATATATGTATATATATATATATATACATATATATATATATATATATATATATATCACCTTCGGTTTTTCTGTCCGAATTTCCACAGGTTGGTTCTACGGATGTGCACACATCCGTACGCTGGACGGCTTCGGATACACCTTCAACGGCCTTGGCGAGTACACATTCATAGAGACGACACACGGCAACTTCACACTGCAGGGCCGCTTGGTCAAGGCTCGCGACGCCAACGGAACAGAGACGAACGCGACCGTGTTCAGTGCGTTCGCCGCTAGAGACAGCGCTTCGGACACTGTCCACGTCGGCATGAACGCCAATCGGGATGGTAGGTAGCAAATGTTGTGTTCATTATAAAATTATTGTCGAGAAAAGGTCGTTTCTGAATACAGGGTAATGCACTAGGCTTAGAACAAGTGTTTGACATTCGAGTTACCGAGCAGGACCATATAGACCAGTTTTGTGGAATATACCGTGAGGTGCGGTTGTGTATTCAGACAGCAATAGTTATTGTGTATAGTCATTTCGTGACTCCAAGCGAAAACACGTTCCAATTTAACACGAAATGTACTTGCATGTTGAAAATGACAAATAACCCTTTATTATTTACATTATTATACATTCTACTCTTCACATAATTATGTTAATACAATAACAGTGGCCTGTTTTGTGCTAATGCATGTTTGCTATTAGTAATTCTCGGTGTCAACGTGCATAGATTAAGTTTGTAGGTTCTTGCTCTTCTTTGAGACAACCATAAATAGTCATCAGAGTGTTATAGATAACCATACATAGTGTGTACAATAAATATCAATTAATTAGTATGTCTTTTAATGTTTTGTATTAATAATGTTGTTGCAGGTATTTCCGTTTATGCAGAAGGTTGCAATGTGACTGGCTGGTTTAGTGCTGCGAATGTGACCGACGATAAAGCGTTTAGTGGAGTCGTCATTACCAAGAAAAACACAACCCAAATAGGACTTGCGTTCAAATCTGGTAAGGTGACTTAGTCGGTGTCAGTGTACGGCATGCTAGCTGCATCAGTGGGTTACTGAAGCCGACGTGGTATCTTTCCTTATCGTGATATAAAAGAAACCCTTTTACTAATATCGTTAATGCAAACAAGCCAATACAGTTACTATCTTATCACCAATGATTTACCTAGAATGTGGCATAAAACTAGCAGATTATCAATAATAATCCGATACCTTTTTGATAGTGACGTGGACAATTTACCAATAAGCTTGCGACAAGGACGTTTTTGGCGCGTCAGGAATTCCTGGGGATGAGCGTGTATAATGATGTCCATAATAGTATCACTCCCAATTAGCACATACATTGTTCCGGTACATTTTTGTCTGTCAAACTAATTTTCATAAGGTATTTGTATTGTTCAGCATCTAACAGTGAACATTTAAACATCTACCGGCGTTCTTATGCTGTGCGATTTATTATTGCTTAACATAATTATGTTCATTTGTTATCATAATCGCAACAGTACAACAACAGCGTGTTTCATTGTTTTTAATCCGATTTATTGTTTTGGTCAAAACTGTCTGCCCAGTAAGTCGAGGCTCCGTTGTTGCAGGATTCTCGATGACAATCGGTTTGAAGGCTGGGCAACTCGACATCACGGTCGGAGCACCTGTCAAATTCAGGAACCACACGAAAGGCCTGATGGGAGTGTTCAATGGCGACCCGACCGACGACCTCCTGCCGCCAGGGGAAAACGCCGTGGCGTTGTCAAACACCTCCTCCGAGTCGGCGATATACTACGATTTTGGTGAAAAATGTACGTGTTGCATGTTATAAGAATGCCTCCGACAGATAATTGTATGTATTACTCATTGGGTCGATCGATTATCCCAGCATTGGGTGGATAACGGTGGTTGCTGGTGTAGTGGGACTGCATCCTCCTAGACTTCAGTAAAGCTTTTGATAAAGTACCCCACAGAAGACTACTACACAAATTAAAATATTACGGAGTCGGTGGAAACACCCTAAACTGGATAGCATCATTCCTCCAAAACCGTACCCAAACTGTCCTTGTAAATGGCAAAACATCCACAGAGACCCCAGTCCTATCAGGAGTCCTGCAGGGCACTGTGTTGGGGCCGCTGCTGTTTCTGGCATACATCAATGATATGCCAGACTGCGTAACATCACAAATCAAACTATTTGCAGATGACAGTTTGTTGTATGCCAGAATCAGTGGCGAGAAAGACGCAGTGCGCCTGCAGGAGGACCTCAACAGGCTCACCGAATGGGAAGAGACCTGGTTGATGCACTTCCATCCAGCTAAATGTGAAACACTAAGTATCACGAATAAAGTTAAACCTATCAATTATGACTACTATATCCACAACCATAAACTATCTCTAGCCATAGACCATATCCCCAAATCGAAGCAAGAGAAAGCCAGACAAAGGGCAACCAATCAGGGAGAACGCATACACAACACCGCTAAACACCTAGGAGTAAACATCAATAGCAAACTCTCCTGGAACCATCATGTAGATACAATCACAAAAAAAGCAAACAGCACCCTCGCATTTCTTAGACGCAGTACCAGCAACTGCCCACGACCAGTCAAATCATACTGCTATGAAACCTATGTCAGACCCACCCTAGAATATGCCTCCACTGTCTGGGATCCAACTACCAAACACAATATAAATAAAATAGAAATGGTGCAGAGGCGTGCAGCCAGATACGTACACAGTGACTGGCGGCGCCTCAGTAGCCCAACAGAAATGATAAACCAATTGAAATGGCAGACCTTACAACACCGCAGACACACAGCTAGACTCACTATGATGTACAAGATCCAACACAACTTAGTAGACATCCCTCTCAACAGATACACACAGCCAGCGCGTACCCACTGTGCCACAGAACATCTAGCCGCTGGGCGTAGAGGGCACCCCCAACAACTCAGGATTCAACGCTCCCGAATACAAGCATACAAGCACTCATTCTTCATAAGCACTATAGAACCCTGGAACAAACTCACAGTACAAACAATAAATGCTCCCTCCATAGAGGCTTACAAACAGTGTCTTGAGCGTGACAGCTCTGCGGCTGCGCTCTACTACATACCTTAAGGCATAACTCATCGGAACTACTGTTTTTAACATGCACTTTTTTAATATATATTATTACTACTAAAAAAAAATATATATTATTACAGTTTTTTAAAGCAGCACTTGAACATGCGCACACTATCCACGAAGTCGTCATAATTGACGGTAGTGGATTACCGGAAGAAGAAGAAGAAGAAGAAGATTGGCGGCCGAATATTGGTCGAGCTGTATGAGTCTCGGGCGGCCGATCGAGACGGCGATATTCGATGTATCCTAGGCCTATTGCCAATTCGAAAGTGAGCTGAATCTTTCGAATATCTATGGAGATGGTGTATATCACAAGGAATAAGACATGGCCCACACAATTAATTAATTAACAATTAATTAACACAATTAATATAATTTGGTAGAACCAAATATTGTCGTGGATGCAAATATATCGATCTATTGCAATGCATACCGGCGGTACATAACAGCGATAACTTTATTATTTACATTGTTACAAATGACATTTGTTATCCAGGGAGAATCAATAACATTGATTCACTGTCCTACAACGCGCCTGGCGAGAGTTACTCGATGTTCGCGCATGCTGAGTTCAAGCCGCTATTTTTCGAGGAACTCCTCAAGGACATGACCATCTCAATGACCTTGATAAAGAAGACATGTGGTGACAACAAAGAATGCATCTTCGACCTTGTCATTACAGGTAAAGTATGATGATATAAACTGAAAATACCACTGTCACATACACACTTGGATACGCACACATACACACATACACACACATACACACACACACTCATAATATATATATATATATATATATATATATATATATATATATATATATATATATATATATATATATATAACGGCGTAATCCCTTGAGTTTGATGACACTTCGAAACCTTATGCGAGCGTACAGTATAAACAATATAATAGTAGTAACGTGTATGTTCTCATGTCTAGGCAAACAAGACGTTGCAGCGTCAACGTTGGAGACAAATTCGAAAAACGTCGAAAGCGCAAACACGCTGGGTAAGTAACCGCGTCTGTTCACTGCCGGATGGGGTAGTTTAATAGGTAGAGCAATAGTTTGTTTATCAATGGGACTTAGGTTCGGAATATTTCATCGGAAATTTCTATATCACTGATGATTTCAATACGGCGTATTGGTCCGCGCCTGTGTGGCTGCACCTATTGACGCTCTCCATAACTACAGCTGATTCTGCTACTTTTACCCAGCCTACAGCGCTCAAGTTTGTATATGTGCTTTATGAATACACAAGGAGAACGCTGGTGTGAGTAATTTTATCAAGTGTTTGTGCCTTTCTACTATTTTATCTCACTTACATTTGTGATTGCACCTGTGTGACATTGACAATTTGGCGATCAGTCATGTGTTACCGTCCAGTGGACATTGTTTACACACCCACCTTGACCAGAGACCACCTGTATCGGTTACGGCCCAGCGGTCACAGACACTGTCGACTTAACAGTGCTGTCTGGAGAGCTGCTTGTGAAGCAGGGGTGGCACTCCACCGGCCCACCCATCGAGGTTGTCGTGGGGGTGCACGTAAAAAACGACCGATACGTGTAATTGTATCTTCACGACCAGCAGCACCTGCTAAGCCCGTACCTAGAGTACGTCACTTAACGAGTATATGTAGTAAACAGTATACATGTGGCGTTCCACTGACAGTGTGTTGTCTGAATGCTCAGTCAGTTCGAAATAAGGCTACATCGCTGGCTGACCTGGTCATTTCCAGGGACATTGACATATTAGCGTTGACAGAAACCTGGCTTGGGGTCGACACTGACAATTACGTGATAAAAGAACTTGTGCCATCTGGCTACACATTTCTACATACTCCTCGCTACAAGTTTGACGCACCGTTAAGCCCTGCCCTAAACCGCGGCGGTGGCGTGGGCCTAATGTACAAGTCCGGCATGAAAGTTGAGAGTGTGAGGTCAAGTGTTAACTTCACCCACTTCGAACATGCTGACTATTATATTACAACACGTGACGCCAAATTCAAATTCAGATTGGGAGTGATATATCGCCCTCCACCGTCTAAACGGAATGGCTTCACAAAGAATATTTTCTTTGAGCAATGGTCAACATACTTGGACACCGTGATGCTGGACCCACATGACATCGTTATTACCGGTGATGTGAATTTCCATCTTGACATTGTAGCAGATCCTGATGCACGGCGTTTCTCGGAGATGCTCTTTGACCGGGACATGCGCCAGTTAGTCACAGATGCCACGCACAATAAAGGTCACCTCCTGGATGTTGTTATCGTTCGAAACAACACTGCAATGATTCCTTCACGACCGAGTGTTTACGACCCGTGCTTATGTGACACGCATGGGAATATATCCGGTGACCACATGGCCATCACGTTTTGTGTAAATGCTGCAAAGCCTGCACGAATGCGTAAAGAGGTAGTTTTTCGGCGTTTGCATCATATCTGTCTTCAGGAGTTTAAACGTGACATTGTCTCTTTGCATGACGAGATAAACTGTGCTGCGTCTGTTGGTGACATGGTTGCCGCATACAATGATGGGTTACGTCGCCTTGTTGACAACCATGCCCCGCAGCGGACGATGACCATAACATTGCGACCGGATTGTCCGTGGTACACTGATGAGCTCCGGGACGAGAAACAGTGTCGACGGCGAGCTGAGCGCAAGTGGCTGCAAACCCGTCTTGAGGTACATCGGCAGGCGTATCGTGCTCAATGCGTAGTCTTCAACAACATGCTGGTTAATGCGAAGAAAAACTACTATACGACAAAGATTGCCAACTGCAAGAATGACCAAAAACAACTATTTCGCATTACAAAGAACCTCATGGGAAATGGTGGTGTAACAGCAATGCCATCGCATGTGTGTCCGGCTGTCATGGCGCAGCGATTTGGTGATCACTTCATTGAGAAAGGGTGTAATATCCGGGATGACAATGTCGACTGTGGGGAAGATCATCCAGACATTACGTTGGCAGCTATGAACAACGACGTTGCATTCGGTGGTGTCCCACTAGTGTGCTTGAGACTGTCAGTGAATTGGACGTTGAGCGATTAGTTACATCCGTTCCGGTTAAGTCATGTGAATTAGATCCAATACGGACGTGGCTTCTAAAGCGGTGTTCTGTTGAGTTAGTTCCAGTAATCACTGTTATGATAAATGCGTCTCTTACATCATCGCATGTCCCTGCTGAATTCAAGCATGCAATCGTTAAACCACTCCTGAAAAAACCTACGTTGGACAAAGACATTTTGAACAACTACCGACCTGTGTCGAACTTGTCATTTATATCAAAATTGGTTGAAAGAGTCGTCGCAAAACAACTTAATATGCACATTGATGAATACGCACTGCACGACCCTTTTCAGTCGGCATACCGTCGTGGCCACTCCACTGAAACAGCGTTACTCCGTGTCAAGAATGACATTGCCGAGACACTGGACAAGAAATGTACAACAATTCTTGTAATGCTTGATTTGTCGGCCGCGTTCGATTCAGTCGTGCATGAATTGTTGACTCGACTTGAACAGTCATTCGGCATCACCGATAAGGCGCTTGCATGGCTGATATCATATATTAGCGAGAGGAATCAGAAGGTGGTAGTGGGAAGTGCCGAGTCGAGTGGTTCAGTCGTGACGCGTGGCGTTCCACAAGGGTCAGTGCTAGGGCCTATCCTATATTGCATCTACACAAAGCCGATTGGACGGATTATTACTAGACATGGCATGAACCATCACTGTTATGCTGACGACCTTCAAATATACCTGGCTGTTGATCGAGACGAATCGATTGTGACGGCACTTGCTAAGGTAGAACTGTGTGTAGCTGAAGTCGCTGCCTGGCTGACAATTAACAACTTAAAACTGAACATGGAGAAATCCGAGGTGATAATTTTTTCCTCGGCGAAGAAACGCGACAGCCTGCCTGCTGATTTGTACATGACAGTAGTCGGCCATCAAATTCAACCTTCATCGTGCGTGCGCAATTTGGGTGTGACATTTGACTGTAACCTGAGGATGGAGCAGCAAATCGCTAACATTGTGAAGGTGTGTTACTATCAGATAAGAAACATTGGGCGAATTCGCCCACATCTGACAAATGAATCGTGTAAAACACTTGTTCATGCACTAGTAACATCCCGGTTAGACTATTGCAACTCTCTCCTCTATGGTATACCAAACAACACCATGCAGCGACTGCAAAGGGTGCAGAATTGTGCAGCTCGCATAATTACGCGTACGAAGAAATACGACCACATTACACCCGTGCTGCAGCGACTACATTGGCTACCAGTTCATCTGAGACCAACCTACAAAGTGCTGCTATTGACCTATTGTGCTCTAAATGGGGTAGCGCCGGACTACCTGAGTGAATTGTTCACCTACAGACACGTAAACAGAACTCTACGATCTGCCTCGCAGCCGCCCCTTTTGTCCATACCGGCCTCACAGACTGTCACCCACGGTGATCACCGTTTCGCCGTCTGCTCGGCAGTTCTATGGAACAATTTGCCGTCTTTGCCCAGGACTGCCACAACAGTAAACAGTTTTAAGACACTTCTAAAAACTCATTTATTTAGGCAAGCTTTTTTGTAATTTAACTTTTTGTGTTTTAATTGATCATGTTTAAATCAATTAGTGTATTTAAAGTAATTTTACTTTATTTATGTATTTTTATTTTATATATATATTTTTTATTCTGTTCCTATTTGTCAAATGCTATCTTCATGCTTTTAGATACTGTATTTTAGGTATTTTAGGTATTCTTTACACATTTATTTTTAGGTATGTTTGTAAAGCGCCTGAGAGCAATTTTAATTGATCGGGCGCTATATAAGTATTGTATTATTATTATTATTTTGTTACCCGTGTAAAATGTGAGTGCAATTATGTTGTGGATTCGTACGGCTTTGCAAAGATAGTTTTGTTAGAAAATGTGCTATCGCAGTTAATACCAAAAGAAGATCTTTTAAAACCAGTCACCACGGTCATGCTGCTGATTTACGTGTAGGTAAATGGTTCTGTAGAAAGAAGATAATAATGCATTTCACAACGTTAATATAAGTAAAGAGCAATACTCGAATTGTTAAATGTAATGTACAGTTGTATATGCTAAGGTCCCAAACAGCGATAACTAAAAACAAACTGTGACGTGTTACACTACATTCAAAACTATGGTGTCATCTGCTCAGTTATCTAATATTCCATGTGCAGCCAACGCCAGTCCCAACATCACCGTCAGCACGGTGTTCAACGTGACGGTGGGACAATACAACGTCCTCACAGTGTACACGTCCGACCCGAATGGCGACATGGTCAACGTCAACCTGACGTCACATCTACCCGAAGGAGCCAGCTTTATACCAGGGATTTACACGTGGAATCCGGCGAACATGGAACAAATGAACTTATCGTACGCATACGTTTAATCACTTTCATTATTTCTGAACGGTGAGATAGTTCGCAGCATCGTGGACGATCGAATTGTACTTTTTTCAAAACAACGTAGGCCTACTATGTGTACATTACCAATGTGTTTGAAAAGAAACCATTCATCAAACAACCCTTGTTGTCGCTGCCTGCCCAGCTTACCGTCCACTTTTGTTTGTTCAGGTTTTCGGCATCGGACGGCAAGGGAGGTACAGCAGCCGCTGAAGTCTCCGTCAACCTGTGCAACTGTTCCGGCCACGGGGAATGTCTGTTTGACTTTCTCGCCGACGGCTACGAGCTGAAGCAGACATTCAGGATCGTCCAGTGCAACTGCTCCACCGGCTGGGAGGGTAACATATAGATAACAAATGCACACTATGCGATTGCCGTAGGTGTAGCCATGGTCATGTAAACATTCAATTAACGTCATCCTTCTTATGTTTTCTTCTAATGAAATCTTTCTAGTGTTTCCAAGACGTATATTGTGAGGCTATTGCAGAGATGTTAATTTCGTGCGCTTTAGTCGTAAGACTTACGGATTTTGCACATTGTTCGGAATTTCATAAGTAACCTGAATACATCGATTTTCACACGTATACGTGCATATGAAAATATATTTCCATAAAATACATTAACGATATTATATATGTATATATGTATATATATATATATATATATATATATATATATATATATATATATATATATATATATATATATATATATATATATATATATATATATATATATGTGTGTGTGTGTGTGTGTATATATATATATATATTTATATATATATATATATATATATATGTATATATATATATGTATATATATATATGTATATATATATATACACGCACTCACATACGCACACACACGCACGCACACACACACACACACACACACACACACACACACACACACACACACACATACACCTACGGGTAGAGTGTGTACACTGCCAACTAAAAAAAACAGTAATTACTCAGACTACAGCTTATTCACTCTTCCTTTCAGGTGACCATTGCGAGTTGGATTTCGATGGTTGCCAAGACAACCCATGTACTGCGGGCACGAACTGCACTGACGTCACTCCGGCAGAGCAAGTGGCCAGCGGCAAATCGTACAACTGCAGCGCCTGTCCTGAAGGAACCGAAGACAACGAGGGAACATGTTTACGTGAGTAGTGTCTAGTGTTTCGTTATGCTAGTTCACGCCCATTTGTTTCAAGCCAATCAAACCAGTGGTGATTGAGTCTTCACATATGCTATGCCATCTAACTATCATCGCCTGGCATACCATCATCTAATAATATTTGACATTCCTGCTTTATTGTACATAGAAACTTCGTTTATTATTTAATAATGGTTCATATTGGAATGTCCGAAATTAGATTAAGTTAGTTTCACCCATCAGGAGATAATTGAATATGTGAGTTCTAAAAGGGCCCAGCTCCACAATTTTTCGATTTTCACTTTGGCCAGGAATTGTAGTCTTCATATATCAAGGTATCTGATTACATTATAGACAGGCCCAATTGCAATGTTTAAGTCACCCCCAATATGGTGGACATTGTTTGTTGAGTTCAAAACGGGCCCAACTCCAACAATTGGGCACTTTTAGAATTAACCTATGAATACTCCCTAGAGAGGCCATCACCAATCCTTTGCGTATAAGATGTATAGCAAGTTATATCGCTATAATTATTGGATTGCCGAAGTACAGCAAAAAGCGTAATGAAGTTGTGTGGGCAAAGAACAAAAGAAAGAAGGAAAGCAGAAGGGAAATAGTATGTCAGTGCAAAGGGAGTGAGAGCAAAGGCCTTATAAAATGGCTGAAAATGCAGGCAAGTTGCGAACCTCAATGACTACACTACGTTACATTTACGCCATCCTGGTAAAGGCTAGGATAGGTAAAGGCCACTGGTTTCGTCGCTGTTTAGTTTGATTTCATTCTTTTTGTCAGAACCTCACATAAATGACTTAAAATCATAGTTAGTAGAAACACTAAACTGCAATTTGCATACCCTATTATCATTAAGAGAGTTCTGGATAAGTTGTTTCTTTTTCAATTTTTATCGAGTCATTTTTCTAGCATTCGCAACTGATCATTTATTAAAACAGTTAATATATATCATGCTATGTTAATTATTGTTTCATTTAAAATAAATAATTAGTTTGGCTGTGGGGAGAAGACGGTGTGTCGTGAAGTTGTTTGCAAATATCCAAGAACTAGGCATAAATAGTGTACACCGCTGTATGTACGGTAGAAGTGATTATATCGAAACAGTAGGTAACATACATAATAATAATATAAGCGATGCATTTCAGACGATCAGGAAAACAAGGTGGATACACATGTATATGTTTCACAATATGCAAGACATGGCAATAAGCGGCGTTATCGTTTCTTCACTGAATTAAGTATCACGGACATGTATACTCGCTTTTCTTGTGGGCCAACTATCCTAAGCTTGTACCAAAAGGAGACCAAGAGTGTCACCAAATTCCGGTTCTGTTATGATTACCACTGAACAAAGTTTAACTATGGTTTGGGTATGTCAACATTAAATGTGGGTTGTGGACGTATATTATTTAATGCTGAAAATAATGTTTAACATCACAGTTACTTTAATCTGTTGCAAGTCAAGCGGGTGTAAAAGTTGTAAAGATTCTCGCAATACGCAATACCGTTTTCGGGTTGCATAGCAATTTATTTGTACAGCTAGCTGCTACAAATAAGCGATATGCAGACACCGGTTGGGAAACAAATTACAAGTGATAATACAACCATTATATGCTACAATAATCTGCCAACAATACTCTATACATAAAACATAATGTATTATATAAATTACACATTCAGGAAACTAATTAGAATATATGTCCTTGTTCTCCTGCACAAATTAGCCAGGTGAAATTAGGCTTTTTTATAATTCACCAATTAAATTGCAATGCGGGTCACTTAATGAAAGCAAGTGCGTGTATTATGTAGTATATACTACCGTGCAATGAATATGCTTGTTTATATGCAGCTATCAACGAATGCGACCCCAACAATCCACGGCATGATTGTGAGCAGATTTGTATCGACAAACTGGAGAAAGGTTTCGAATGCACATGCAAGGGTGGATATCGACTGACAGAGAACAACAGAAACTGCACAGGTTCATATGTTTGCTTCCATCAAAATGGCGACCACCTATTTTCCTGTGTTGATGTACTGTGAAACTGCAGGAAAATATATTATCAGAGATATGATAACATAAATTAAATGATAGTGGAAATCCTGCACTGATCGTGTTGGGGTAAGGGTTTGGTGCTTAGTGTGCGAAGTTACTTGCTAACAGCCTCTTCAGTATCTTTTTTTATTGATATTGTTGTCTTCATCTTAACCTAAATACTCCTCACTGTGCGGGTGCGATGTGTTGTAGACATCGACGAGTGTGAGGAGAGGACGTCCGGCTGTCAGCAAGAGTGCACGAACACCAACGGCAGATTTACGTGCTCCTGTGTCGAAGGCTACGATCTTAATATCGACAACAAGACGTGTACTATCGGTATGTCATCGTGTGTTTGCAATGCTGGTTGACGGGTAGCAAATGACGTAAATGATGATTTATGAGGAAACGTATTTATTTAGAGATGAACAGGCAACGTGTACATTATCATTATTGTGTTTAGTTCGCGAAATGAATCACAGTAATATAGTAGGCCCCAGTGTACTACTCATGACTTTTTTGCATTTATATTTCCAAAATATTTAGCTGCACGTGAATACGTGTTTGCTAGCTTATTGATCGGACGTGTGGCGCAAATTTCCCATCTTCATATGTTCTATTTACACATATACACATACACCACTTTCAGAACGAATCTTCATAGTTGCGTACTACGTACTTGACTCATCTTTCTTAACAGTTGCCGACATGGAAGAGGAGTGCAAACTGTTGAATTGTGCTCACGGTTGTAAGGCGACTGCTTGTTTCTGTTGGGCTGGATACAATCTCACTGACGATGGCATTTCGTGTCAAGGTATAGGATATGCTTATATAAATATCACATGTTTGTGTTTTGTCTTATTGGTTGTTTGGTTGTCGCTGTTGGGTGTCGTGATTAGGAATGTGGTTGTTGAATTGATAACTATGGTGATGTTGGTGATATCATTATCCTTATATAATCACAGCTATATAATTAACTTATAATATACCTATATATACATATATATATATATATATACATATATATATATATATATATATATATATATATATATATATATAAATATATATATATATATATATATATATATATATATATATATATATATATATATATATATATAAATATATAGGTATACATATATATATATATATATATATATATATATATATATATATATATATATATATATTGGTCTGTTTGATTTCTTCAATGTATACGGTCTGTTGTCTGTATGTCTGTCTGTCTGTCCGCCCGCCCGCCCGCCCGCCCGCCCGCCCGCCCGCCCGCCCGCCCGCCCGCCCGCTCAAGTATATATATATATATATATATATATATATATATATATATATATATATATATATATATATATATATATATATATATATATATATATATATATATATATATACTTGAATGTATATATATATATATATAATAAAATTATATATATATTTAATATATATACTTGAATGTATGTATATGGTCAGTTGTGTCTTACAGATATTGACGAGTGTCTAGAGAAAACTGCTGGTTGCGCTCACACTTGCACGAACTTTGACGGTGGCTTCAACTGTAGCTGCAACGACGGCTTCCAACTGATGAATGATAAGAAAATATGCAAACGTAAGTGGTGACATTTCTCTTTCTCACCACATTCCTTTCTGGTATATCGTAATTGTACCAAGTGTTAGTATATTAATAGGTACATTGAACATTGTGTATTAACCTTTTCGTAACCCGAATGTTTCTATATTTACTGTGTGTAATATGCGGACATACCTTTTTACTTGCGCTATGATTCGCTAGTCTTGTTTCACCCATGCTCACTCTGCTTAAGAATATATTGTTCCTCATCTGAAACAATCAATAATGTTTCTTTAGATAAATTGTATTCAAACAACCGTTGTGTTTGCGTCGTGTGTACTCGAATGTATATAAGGTAAGGTAGTTTATTTATTGCAATGATGATAAGATTGTGTATATTTGTGAAAATTCATATTTCTTGTTTTCGTTGACGGTGTAAAACTATATAATCTACTGTAATAATGTAATTTATTGACGAACAACAAGAGCACGCACTCAAGCTACGAATACACAAACAAGCCTTTTAAATAGTTAATATAGAACATAGAAAAGCTGTTAGACATCAACAACATAGGATTTGGTAAATCAAAACCGGAAACGCCTGTAAATATAAAGGACAAACATTCGCCTCACTATAGTGGACCATCACGCATGTTGTACTGTACAGTTGTGCAGTGTAACAGTTGTCTCATATTACAGCGTGTCCAAGTGGCACGTGGGGCAAGGACTGTCTTCGTGACTGCAACTGTCGTGACAGCGACACAGAGTGCAACGCGACAACAGGTTGTGCCGAGTGTCCGGCCGGTTTCGAGGGTGCGGATTGTCACGAAGACATCGATGAGTGCACAGTCGACAAGCCGTGTGGAGACAATGCGAAATGTATTAACACCGTCGGCACCTTTAAGTGTGTCTGCAGCGCCGGCTTCACGCAATACAACGCCACGACTTGTCACGGTATGGAACAGCAGTGACACAAACGCATTGTATATGAAACCGTTATTGTGATACGATAGTTGTGTTTGTGTTTGTGTTTGTGTTTGTGTTTGTGTTTGTGTTTGTGTTTGTGTTTGTGTTTGTGTTTGTGTTTGTGTTTGTGTTTGTGTTTGTGTTTGTGTTTGTGTTTGTGTTTGTGTTTGTGTTTGTGTTTGTGTTTGTGTTTGTGTTTGTGTTTGTGTTTGTGTTTGTGTTTGTGTTTGTGTTTGTGTTTGTGTTTGTGTTTGTGTTTGTGTTTGTGTTTGTGTTTGTGTTTGTGTTTGTGTTTGTGTTTGTGTTTGTGTTTGTGTTTGTGTGTGTGTGTGCGTTCGTGCGTGCGTGCGTGCGTGCGTGCGTGCGTGCGTGCGTGCGTGTGGGAGAGTAAGTGCATCAGTGGGTGAGTGGGTGAGTGGGTGAGTGGGTGAGTGGGTGAGTGGGTGAGTGGGTGAGTGGGTGAGTGGGTGAGTGGGTGAGTGGGTGAGTGGGTGAGTGGGTGAGTGGGTGAGTGGGTGAGTGGGTCAGTGGGTGAGTGGGTGAGTGGGTGAGTGCGCGACTGTTAGAGCAAGATGTGAGGTAGATATAGATGTAACAAGATATAGCTAGCAGATGTGTTAGAGGGGCAGCTAGCCGTCATTAATGTTAGGAGTATCCAATGCATCGTCACTGCACTGGCTGATAACATTATGCAGAAGACACGTTTTACGTTTTGCCTGCGTGCGTGCATGCGTGCGTACGGGTAAACTTATGCCATATAACATGTATTTTTCCTGATTAGTTTTACCTCGGATGCTAAGCGACCAGGTCAGTAAACGCATCATGATACTATTCCGGTTGGATACTGGGGTTGTTTGTTACATGGACAGATTTCGACGAATGTGAAAACGACCCTTGCATGAACGGAGGGGAGTGTGTGAACGGCGACAACACCTACACGTGCAAATGCATGCCGGGATACACAGGCACTAACTGCGAAACAGGTACGCAAACTCGTTTCTTATAATATAAATTGTGCTATTTAAGTCAATTATGTGACCATTCATAATAATTATAATTATATGGTCATTGCGTGTGCATTGCCTTGCGTATACATACACATGCGGATTGCAAATACATAATGACTGACCTATTGTCATATGACGGACATATTCGCAATAATGTAATTTTTAGTATTGAATATAATAATATAAACATAAAGTAACATAACCAGTATACATTATGTTGCATAGAACAGACAGTTACACACCATTATTGTTTCTTGTTCGCACAGACCGAGAGAGAGAGATAGAGTAACTTTATTCGCAACGCATGGCTGTCACTTGCTAAAGGCCGTCTTCCTGTGACACTGCCGATGTAAACAGGTTGAGAGTGAAATTGTGCCTGACTAATTTTTAGTCATACCTTTGGTGTTGTTGTTGGTAGATCATATATTCATTGCCAGTTGACAATTATTTCAGATACCAATGACTGTTCAAGTTCACCATGTCGAAATGGCGGAACGTGCAAAGATCTAGTCGCCAGATACCGCTGCGCCTGTGTACGTGGGTTCACTGGTAGAAACTGCGAAACAGGTATGCAATATATAATCGCGTTAATTCAGACTGGTTGTTAACAAACAAACACGTGGCTAAACTCGCTATATCGTACAGACGTATATACATATATACATGTTTTACATAATATATGTTTACATATAATATATATATATATATATATATATATATATATATATATATATATATATATATATATATACATCTATACACACATGTATATGTGTTATTGTTTGAGTGTTTGCCTGTCTGGAACATGTGAATATGTATTTGACAGTTACAAGTACAAAACTAAGTAATAGTAATATAAAATATGAAATGTATTTTCGGAGACTGTCATTGAAGCTAGTAAATGTGCCGCTGAAGTGAAAGCCACCCATCAACTTATCACTAATTATTAGTACTACGTCCAATACGTTGTATTCAAATCATGTTATAGTGATGATGGATTAAATGTTATGTAACAGTTTGTCTCTTGGATAGTGTCTTTGTAAAGTATTATTAGCTACTTGTTGGTATATGTGATAAGACATATATGTGTATATGTATATGTTATCCAAATGAGCGTTTCGTATAGTTCTATGTACACTTTGTAGGTATTATATAATGCATCGAACTTTAGTTGTATGATTTTGGGATTTTGTGAATAATGGTATCATGGTTTTTGTCTTGTGAAATAATCACTGTATGCAGTGTTTTGCAGAAGTAACGATTGAAATTGCAATTATTAAGACAAGTCGTTGAATTTTTTCCAGAAATCGAAATATGTGACAGTGGTCCATGCAAGAACGGCGGCACTTGCAGTCAAAAAAACGGAAAGTACGCGTGCAAATGTACGGTTGGATACTCAGGTCTAAACTGTGACAAAGGTGGGTTACATATCTCCTGGACGGTATATTTATTACTGTACTGTTTGAACATAGTTGCCAAAATCACGACTACGTTCTACTAAATTAAACACTGTATATATATATATATATATATATATATATATATATATATATATATATATATATATATATATATATACATATATATACATATATATATATATATATATATATATATATATATATATATATGCATACATTTGTATGTATATATGTATATGTATGTATATATGTATATATGCATATATATAGGATATATATGCATATATATATATATATATATATATAAATATATATATATATATATATATGTGCATATATATATATGATATATATGCATATATATATATATATATATATATATATATATATATATATATAGGATATATACATACATACATAAATACAGTATAAATGTAAATTACTTATGCACTTTATGCACTTGAAAGAAGAGATAGTCCGTGTATTAGCGTGTTGGGTTATTTGTGTATTCGTGTGCATGTGTGTTTGCATATCTGTACTGATGCTCTCTTTCAGACATCGACGAGTGTTTGAGCCATCCGTGTCAACATGACGGAAGTTGTTCCACGCCGCAAGGCGCAATGTTCTCCTGCCTGTGTGCTCCTGGATACAGCGGGGGGAGCTGTGAAACAGGTGTGTTGAAACAGCAAATACTGCCTAACTGCTTACACCAGTGCTAATATCGAGGCATGTAACGGTCTGGCATGGTTGAAGCTTATATCCGGAGGAGTAGCTATTTACACGACTAGCTATGTGGCTGTCACATTGAATAAACAGTGTACTACAAATGGATAAACGACAGTATTTGGCTAAACGTAACGTGGATATTTTTGTAATGCTGATATTATATCTAGAGTTGCGTTAGTGTACAGTGTTTGGTGTGAGCGTCAACAAGAAGAAACAAGACAGAAATGTTCACTGAAATATCACCCCTAGATGTGTTGGAGGAATAGTGTGTTTCGCCAATACGTAAATATTTTGAATTTATAATAATATTATTATTCCGTTGCAATTGCGATCGCATATACAAAGAAAAGAGCGCTGAAGTAATGAGTGTCGACAGATTTATATGTAAAGAGTACTGAATTTGCAGCAATAAATATTGGCATATTCCTATGATAATTATTCTAACATGTTTGTGTTGGCAGATTTCGATGAGTGCACCAGCAACCCTTGCATGAACGGCGGCACATGTGAAGACTTCCTGAACGGATTTTCTTGCAGTTGCGTTGATGGCTACAACGGAGCCATGTGCAACATTGGTAATGTACTGCCCGTTTTTGAAACCTTTATGACTATCGGTATATATATATCCACCCCAGTGGAATGATATGGGAGCTACGGTCTGGTAGGATTTGTTGCTAAGAACATTAACTGGACATTTTGCATATCATTAACCCATAGATGAACAGATGAAACTTTAGAAATGTTAACCTTACACATATGCATACTTATTGTGCATTTGCGTTCACAGACAGAACTCAAGCTCGATTTTGATAGGTAACTCTTTTGTATCGGTTTTGTAAGATGAGTTGTCCTTATTTAAAATAATACAAGGATAGCGAGAAACGGGAAACTGTTATCACGAGGATACCATATTGACTGATAAATTAACATGTTTATACTCCATATTGTTTTTGCAGGATCGAAATGCACAGCTATGCCCTGTCAGAACGGAGCGACTTGCATGGAAACTAACAACTCCCGCTCATGTAACTGTGTCACTGGCTACACTGGTGAAAACTGTGAAACAGGCACGTAAATATTACATATATATGTATATATATATATATATATATATATATATATATATATATATATATATATATATATATATGTATATATATATATATATATATATATATATATATATATATATGTATATATATATATATATCTAAATATAAAACCAATTAATAAATAATTTAAATTATATGCTGACTGAGCTACTTAAAACATTAATATCGATCTAAAAGGTATACATAGGAACTAGACATTAAAAGCAATTTTAAAATAGAATGTCTTAAGGGGCGCTTTAATTGTGTTCATGCACTCTGTGGAACGTAAATCCTGAGGTAGTGCGTTCCATAGATTTGGTCCGGCACGGGAGAATGAACAGCGTCCATAACGTTCGAGGTTGTGCCGAGGAACCACTAGCAACGCGCGGTCTGCTGATCGCAGGGCGCGACGCGGCACGTACGGGGTGATGAGAGAGGCGATGTACGTCGGCGTCCGATCACGTAAGGCCCGAAACACAACAACGAGTATCTTGTACTCGATCCGATACCTTACGGGGAGCCAGTGCAGTTGGTCCAATGCGGCCGTCATACTTCGTCGGTCGCCCCGTCTGATCCTTAGGACGACTCTGGCCGCCGAGCGCTATACCATCTCGAGGAGGTGCAAGAGGCGGTCTGATACGCCGTATAGGACAGCGTTCCCGTAGTCCAGCCGTGGTGTGACGAGGGAGTGGACGAGGGTCTTGCACGCTGCAGTTGTGAGACTTTTTTGCAATACGAAATAGATTAGAATAGGCAGCACGACAGACGTTCGATACTTGGGCCGACATGTCAAGTCGGCTGTCAAGTAGAACGCCTATCTCTCGAATAGTCGGCGACAGTGATATGGGCCGTGACCCACATACATAGATGCAGGGCAGCGGAGAAAGCGAGTGGGCGACGGAGGAACGAAAAAGGATTGCTTCAGTTTTCGCCTCGTTTAGAAACAGATGGTTGTCATCCAGCCACCGTCTAATATCGTTTACGCATTCGTCAATTTTGCGTTGTGCGTCTGCATGACTCGATGGCGGACACTCAGCGTACAATTGAGTGTCATCTGCGTATAGCGGATCTGGTGGCTATCAAAGATGTCCGCAATGGATAACAGCTAAATATTAAATAGTAGTGGACCTAGGACCGAGCCGTGTTGAACACCGTGTCGAATAAGCAACGGAGCTGATGTTACGACACGTATCTTAATAGAGTTTGTGCGGCCAACTAAATATGACACGAACCAAGCGAGGACTGTCTGGCTTAGTCCTATTGCACGAAGACGACGCAGGAGAGTGCTGTGGTCTAGGGTGTCAAATGCTGCGCTAAGATCCAACAGCACAAGCAGTACGCCACGCCGTGAATCCACTGCCTGCATCAGGTCTTCGTGTATCTGCACTAGTGCTGTCTCTGTGCTGTGTTTGGGCCTGTACGGGCTCTGGAATGGGTCGTTGTAACCGTTGATGTCTAGATTGAACTTGCACATTGATTCTTCAAGCGTGATCTATTTTATTGACTCATTACGCAGATAGATTCAAATGTGCACGATTTCAGTGTGTTTTCTGTGCAGACATTCCCGAGTGCGAGAGTGGTCCGTGCGAGAATGGTGGAACTTGCAACGAAATGGTCGGAATGTACAACTGCAGCTGCCTAGCCACGCATGACGGCCACAACTGTGACCACGGTGAGAAAGACTGCGCTAGATGTGATCTAATTCGTGCTCTATACCTATTTGCTCAGACATATATGTAAACTATTCACGTTCATATGGCTGTAATATTAATTTATTAGTTACTGAGCATCAGTGTAACAATGCATTTATTGCAATTATTGCATAACGAAATACGTAAAATGGGCGCTTTCTATATTGACATAGCTAACAAACGTAATTTTGTTAAACGATGCTTATTCAGGGAATGTATGGTCTTTATATAGTTTATCACACATTTCCAGAGATACGTTACTGCGAAAGAACGCCGTGCCGGAACAACGGGACATGCTCTGAAATCAGCGGTGGTTATTCGTGTCAATGTGAAGCTGGATTCTCGGGGCGTGACTGTGAAACGGGTATATGAGTTTGCTTTTGCACATATACATCACCCGAATAAAATATAACGCCCAGATAAATGTAGGCAATACAGCAGTGTCGCTCTCCCGGATAGATAACAAATAATTTATGTTGAACAGAACCAAAATACAAACGTTCGTATATATATATATATATATATATATATATATATATATATATATATATATATATATATATATATATATATATATAAAACGTTACGTTACGTTACGTTACGTTACGTTACGTTACGTTACGTTACGTTACGTTACGTTACGTTACGTTACGTTACGTTACGTTACGTTACGTTACGTTACGTTACGTTACGTTACGTTACGTTACGTTACGTTACGTTACGTTACGTTACGTTACGCGACGCGACGCGACGCGACGCGACGCGACGCGACGCGACGCGACGCGACGCGACGCGACGCGACGCGACGCGACGCGACGCGACGCGACGCGACGCGACGCGACGCGACGCGACGCGACGCGACGCGACGCGACGCGACGCGACGCGACGCGACGCGACGCGACGCGACGCGACGCGACGCGACGCGACGCGACGCGACGCGACGCGACGCGACGCTACGCTACGCTACGCTACGCTACGCTACGCTACGCTACGCTACGCTACGCTACGCTACGCTACGCTACGTTATTATATTATACTATACTATACTATACTATATTACATTATATTACACTACGTTACTTTATAATTATATTATAAATATATATATATACATATATATATATATATATATATATATATATATATATATATATATATATATATATATATATATATATATATATATATATATATATATATACAACATCATCTACTCACAATGTTTGTCTTTCCAACCATTTATTTGTAGATATCAATAAATGTTCAAGCAATCCTTGCCAAAATGGCGCCACTTGTTCCATGGACAAACTAGATGTGTATGCGTGTATGTGTCCACCCGGATACAGAGGAACCAATTGTGAAACAGGTATATTACTGTACAAGTTAAGTTATCGCTATGCTTATGTGGATGTGGGTGGTGCGTCCCTGCGTGGGTATATATATATATGTTTGTGAATGTGTGTACGTATGCATATGTTTGCAAACTTCATTGTATTCATATATATATATATATGTATATATATATATATATATATATATATATATATATATATATATATATATATATATATATATATATAAAAACAAGCATACACAACATTCTACTCAATACCCGACTTACTTGGTTAATCTGCTACATTTCGCTGATTTTCCTCTAGATCAGTATAACGTGTGTGTGTGTGTGTGTGTGTGTGTGTGTGTGTGTGTGTGTGTGTGTGTGTGTTTGTGTGTGTGTGTGTGTGTGTGTGTGTGTGTGTGCTTGCGTGCGTGCGTGTGTGTGTATGTGTGAGTATGTGCGTGTGTGTATGTGTATGTGTATGTGCGTGCGTGCATGTGAGTGTGTGTGCGTGCGTGTGTGCGAGCGTGCGTGCGTGGGCGCCTGCGTACATGTGTGTATGCCTGAGTTTGTATGCATGTTTGTGAGTATGCGCGCGGCGTGCAACATTATGTAACTGTACCTTATTGGCAGTGTTGATATACAACATACGCAGTGTAATCATAGGCTTAACGGAACTTGTTTGATGGTTTTTAGACATCAGTGAATGTGCTGGTACTCCTTGCATGAATGGGGGAGTGTGCCAGAACAAAGTGAATGCCTACAGATGCACCTGTACGTCTGGCTTCTACGGAACACGTTGTCAACAAGGTACATATAGGCATACTCGTTGCGTGTAGCGTTCGTGTTAAAATACAAACAATTGTTTATAATAAGCTACACATACGTTTTAACATCGTACAAAAAGCTACCTTTTGTTTGTAAACTTACTTTAAGCTTCCTGGCAAGTCCACCAATATGTTACAATTTGCATATTGGTAATCCATGTTGAGATTGATCAACCGTATTGCCTTGATTTGGCTCTGATCTTGATTTCCAATGGTTTGGATGCAAACGTTAATTACCTTGATATCATTAATTGTCAGTATCAGCTTATTTACATGCATTGGTTAATAAAATACTGTAGCTCTAAAGATAAATAATTATTCTTAATGTTATAGCAACATACAAATATGCTAATCGCTTTGAAATTGTGTATTATTTCTTTCAGAAATGGCTGAGTCTGATGTAAAACGAGTCGATCTCAATGTGAAATTGGACAAACAACAGTTCTCACCAAAACTGAAGAATAAAGTGTCAGCTGAGTACCAACAACTGAAGACAAAAGTAGTCGATGCGGTTAGTTTATTGTTTTTTATACGAATGATCAAACCCATTGGTTTATAGACGGCATATATTTCTGTATGGATGATTGTGCAAACGAAGACTAATTTTAACGGTTATGATTATAAGGGGACATGCACATAGAGCAAGACGGTTGGTTTTCCCAAAATTGGAAAGAAACCAGTTCAAAGATGACGCCATCCGTATCAAATACAGTGTTTGTTGCAACAGTTGAATTTTGGGACCACAATGGAAATAAGTGCTTGCACTTTTTTATGTCATCCTTTTATTTAATGTACTTTGTATTTATATCTTATGTATATCTGTACAATGTTTTACATTCTATACTAAATAAATCCATCCATCCATCCATGAATTAAGAAGAAAGTAAAATATGTGCGAATACCATATACAGTCTCATTATATTAAAATTGGAATACTTGTTAATGACAAGAGTATGTATTTTGTACTGTTACACTTTCGTATATACTAATCAGAGTATATCCACTCATATATGAATAGTTACCACATATTTAATACATTTGATGCAATGTTTTGGCTACTTCTATTAGCACTTTTTGTTGCTTTTAGCCAACAAAGCTAAACCTGTAATATCGAAAGTTAGAATGAAATGTGGTATATATATTTTCATGCAATCTGTTTTCAAAATACGGGGGATAGAGCTGCACTGGTGATATGTTCTGAAGTCTTCATATTGTTAGATAGTCTTGGTGACAGTCGTACGGAAGAAAAACACAAATATGTTTTCTTCAAAACTTTACCATAATAATCATCATACTTGGTTGAAAGATATTGAAATGCATAAATATCGCATTTACAGATAAGTAAAAATATGTAACATCCTTCGTTTTCAGTCATGGCTGATGATCCCAATGCCTTGGCAATCGCGTTTTTCATAGTTTGTGTAATAATAATAATAATAATAATAATAATAATAATAATAATGTTATTATTACATAATGTCATATACATACAAGTATTATTCAGCATAGATGGGTAATAATGCTGTATTGCAAATATATTTTAAATATGCATTACACCATGTAACAACTGGAATGAAGCAACAGTGATTATATTCCTTACTCATATACTCAAGTTGTGAGAAAATCATAATTCGTGAACAAAAGATCACCAATATCATTATATTATAAATACTGCATTAATAATAGTGCGCTATGAGTGTACCATAAAACGAAAATACATGATTGATGCACGTGTCTCTAAATATATGTGCAATGTAATTTTAACAATTCACCACGGCATGACAATAACTTCAAAGCAGAAACAAGACATAATCTAATGCCACTGGATATATCTGCAAATTGCCTGCAATTCATTCTGCAAAATTGTATTTTATACGCTGGTTTTCCCTTATTATTCTTGAACATAAAAATACAGCACAGGTATATATTTATCATTATCTGCAATGGTGTAAATAAAAGGGTATGTGTGGTCAAAGCATAAATCCTACATGACTAGTTATGCGCAAAATTCTCTTTTCAGTATTATGTTTTATCTAGATATACTTTCGGGGCCCTTCCCTAAACATTATTTCCGGAAATATTAATGATTTCCAACCGTTTGAATGCAGAACGCATATACGTTCTAATAATGCTGATGGTTATATACACACATATATATATATATATATATATATATATATATATATATATATATATATATATATATATATATATATATATGTGTGTATATATATATGTATATATATATATATATATATATATATATATATGTATATATATATATATATGTATATATATACATATATATATACATATATATATATATATATATATATATATATATATATATATATATATATATATATATATATATATATATATATATATATATATATATATATATATATATATATATGAAATACGTACACGTAACCCATAGCAAACATCGTGAGTTAGCCACCTTCCTTGTTTACAACATAACACGTTCTTTAATCATGATGTGTTTGCTGCTTTCAGCTTGAAGATATTCTTGACCGTAAACTTGGAAAGGGACAGTACAAAATTGTTGGAGTATCATTCAGGTATGTAGCATACATCCTATTTTGCTGGTTAAGAAGCACACCGTTTTTCGCAATAGTTGTCTAAACTATTGGCAGACATGTATGTATTGCACACGGTATATATGTTTACAATTTAATGAACATTAAATAACATGATATATATATTATATATGTGTGTATATATATATATATATATATATATATATATATATATATATATATATATATATATATATATATATATATATATATATATATATATATATATATATATATATATATATATATATATATATATATATATATATTATATATATACATATATATATACATATAAATATATATATACATATATATATATATACATATAAATATATATATACATATATATATATATATATATATATATATATATATATATACACTCATACTCGTATATGTGTGTGTATGTATCTCCAGCCAGGGCAGTGTTGTGGTCAGTTATGTACTGGACATGAAGAAAGACGCAGCCGATGAGACGGCGACGACTGTTCGCAGTGCCATCGTTAAGAACGGCGGAAATCTCGCCGGGTATTCCGTAGATGTGCAGTCCATTAAAGCCTCAGGTACGTGCAGTCATTCATGAAGCAAGCTAGTACAACGCAAGAAGCTGGTTACTTTCAAAATTAACTAATCATGTAAACATATGAACACAGACAACAGCTATAATGGTAATTAAATCGTCTTTGACCAACATGCAATAAATTGTCGACGAGATAGTATTAAATGTGCATACCATTGAAGACTACGTACGGACAATAACAAACCAATATTCCATAACGATGCATCGAGAAAAAAGCAGCGACATCATTCAAATTATTTTCAAGCTAGCTCCAGTCAGCGAATTATTAATATTTTTCACCTTCGTGTTTGAGTCGACAAAGTAATGTGTACATCTTAGCAATGTTTTAACAATGTTTACTGGCGTTTGGTGTTGATCTATGATTTCATTAGGTAGTTGTATGTCAGCAGTACCAGAGTAAGTATATCGCTCTCTGATAGTTAACTCAGCAGTGAATTTAATGTGTTTATATTTATTTGTATATATACTTAGGATAACTACCGATACCGCACAAATTACTTGAACAAACAATGGCGTTGAAGCAGCATCCTGCAAGGTATTAAAGAACTTATAGATTTTAGTTGAACATACTTTCAATTTCTTGCATTGTTTTTGCAGTGAAGACAGTTGTAAAGCACTACGCACAGTTCCGTGTGCCTGACCTTGTTTTCGACGAGAACTGGAGCGATATAAAATCGCCAGAATACATAAGGCTGGCTTCAGAAGTCAAGATGAAGGTGTGTTGAACATCATGAATATATTGTATGTGGCTATGCTTCATACATGATATGTGTTTATACCGGGGTGACAGTGCTCAATAATGTAACGGAATATACAACTTACACAGACTCTATGTGTGTAGGTTTTCAGCAGGTGGAAGGATATTCCACATAGTTAGATGTTCTCTTATTATTATCATGATTCGATGTTTTACCAATAAATACTTTATCAGCTAATGAGAATATCCTGCCAAGGTAAACACATTTCACTTGTTTTTGTTGACTGTTTTTCATAAGTCAAGAAGGCGTTTTACCGTTGCTTCATTTTTTAGCTGGAAAATGTATACAGCCATGGGACAAGATCAAGTCTAGTGTTTGTGAAAGATATTGTTTTCAGGTACGCATTTTATCTCGAATATAAATTACCAGTTAGTGTTAAATAATTAACACATACTGAATTTAGTATTAATTATTTATATGATTAAGTTACCTTTGTGGTAATTCTAATGACATATTGATTCAGGCAGTTCTGCCCTCTGTGATATGCACTGCAATATGCCACACATTCTATTTTCCACTTGTACACGTATAGTATATATATATATATATATATATATATATATATATATATATATATATATATACATATATATATATATATATATATATATATATATATATATATATATATATATATATATACATATATATATATTGCAAGGACAAACCTTCCACAAATGGCTATATATTTCTCGTTATAGAAACAATAACTATATATATATATATATATATATATATATATATATATATATATATATATATATATATATATATAGTTATTGTTTCTATAACGAGAAATATATAGCCATTTGTGGAAGGTTTGTCCTTGCAATATATATATGTATATATATATATATATATCCTAACATAAAGTAAGTAAGCTAACTGTTCCATACGTGTGGCCGTAGTTTGTTTGGTGCAACGATATAAACACTAGACAACAGGAACAAAACACGTAAAACGGAAAATATTACTGCTATATCACCTCAAGGTAATCAAAACCATATCATACACACACAACAAAAACCAGAATAACTAATATATCATATCAGTGAACTAAATGCACAAAAGAGGAATGCAGTGTTGCATGTGTACAGGTTTGCATATGAATTACTAGGAAAGGCAGCGTTATCGTAGAAGTCTCACTGGGAGTGGATGATGACAAGAACACGGGCACATTGAATGCGATCTTCAGTAATAATCCATTCACGATTGGCAACGAACCCGTCGATCTCAACAGCTTTGTGTTTTCTGGTAAGCGTGGTTGGGCACTATACGTCTTCAACTAATATACATGATAAAATAAATACATACAATCACTCACAGGCATGTACTCACATGCATGCACACACACGCGCGTGCGCGCACGCACGCACGCACGCACACACACCACAAAATCTAACTTATAAACAAGCACACATACACATACAAACAAATACACATATGCACATATGCACACAACAGAAAACACACAATTATACAAACACACATAAATATAAGAATACACAGAAGAATAGGCATGCACATGTAAACAAACAAAAACATATACACAGTGTATTACACACCTACATCAAAAATTGATAAGCCTACATACACACTCAAATATACATGAACACAAAGAACGCGTATACATAGTGTACACACACATGCACACACACAAACACACACACACACACGCACGCACATATACACACACAACACAAATATACATTCTCACGCATACATACGCCCGCACGCCCGCCCGCCCGCACGCACGCGCGCACACGCACGCACACACACACACACACACACACACACACACACACACACACACACACATGTAACACAAAGACACATTGTTTTATTGTGACACATGCTATATTCGAATCATATTAATTATGTTCTTTTGATTTTTTTTCAGAATCTCCATTTGGACGGCCAGGTAATGTTCCTTTAACTACCATAATGGAATATAATCTTGAAAAAGCATCACCATAAATACGCCCGAGATTTACTACAATGCAATATGTTATTATTTTAACATAATATTTACTAAAATTAATTATCTTATTTAACGTACACAATAACCACACTGTTACCCGAACAAATAATTTGATAAGGTCATGACAAAACTGCTTATTCGCGCCAACACTTTACCATTGCAATCACACTCATTCTCTTTCTCATCTTTCAGATACCACGTGGTTTCCAGCCGTAATCGGGTCGACACTCGGTCTCACTCTGCTCGTTCTCGTCATAATTTTCGTCATTTTTGTCAAGCACATGCGCAGAAGCAATGTTCGCAAAGCGTCACAGGAAACCGAGGTCGTTCCAAGATGCACGTATGTTAGCGCCTCCTTTTTGGTTCGTTATAAGGGTTATAGGTCATAGTGGAAGGTCGCTGCCTGCTGTTCCCTACTTAATTATTGATATAATATATTTTTTATTTAGCAATTCACATGTGCCGTAGCGTGTGCTATTTTGATGCCAGTAGGGTTTGACTTT
This sequence comes from Oasisia sp. SBJ-2009, assembly GCA_964017155.1. Taxonomy (NCBI): domain Eukaryota; kingdom Metazoa; phylum Annelida; class Polychaeta; order Sabellida; family Siboglinidae; genus Oasisia; species Oasisia sp. SBJ-2009. The sequence goes on along the minus strand of OZ024855.1, from coordinate 33,127,979 downwards.
CACAAATATCACCGCAATGTACAGTTAAGTAATTTTGTTAAATTGCATCTACATAACATACACAGTTTTATTACACATCACGTTAGCAATATTATCAAGTTATGTAAATATTCGCAATCACACACATATTATATATATATATATATATATATATTTATATTTATATATATATATATAAATACATATAAATATAAATATATATATATATATATATATATATATATATATATATATATATATATATAATATGTGTGTGATTGCGAATATTTACATAACTTGATAATATTGCTAACGTGATGTGTAATAAAACTGTGTGTGATTGCGAATATTTACATAACTTGATAATATTGCTAACGTGATTTCGCTTTAAACTGCACTATTGTCACGGTTACAACTTTGTACACCGAATTACCATTTCATTCGTCGGATTTGTAATGTCAGTATACTCAACGTATCCATAAAATAATCTTAGTATATATATATATATATATATATATATATATATTATATATATATATTATATATATATATATAAATTATATATATATATATAGCATATATATATATATATAATTACATATATAATATATATATATAAATTATAATATATATATATATATATATATATATATATCTTGATATTATTTACGGTGAATGTATTATGTTATTGCTGCTGAATGAATCGTTGTCTGTGTTTCTGTCTGTCTGTCTCTCTCTCCCCCCCCCCCCCCCCCCTCTCTCTCTCTCTCCCTCTCGTACTAATAGTAACGTAAGTGTTACCTGTCAGGCCGAATTTCACGAGGCGACTCAAATTGCGGAATGAACGGACTCCACCGCCGGCCGTCTACGCTTCGGCCACCATGAGGTATGAAGAGCAGAGACTGGGTGCCATTGACAGATCCGTACAAACCAAGGGCAACGCGGTAAATACGTTTGGGCGTTTACGTTACTCAGATAACCTAACTATGTAACATAGCCACAATTGATATTTGACTGTCAGTGAAATAGTGAATTGAAAACTAATGCCGAGAGTTGTATATTTTATACGAAAATTATTAAGTGTACATGTATGCGTATGACGTTTTGTAGCGCCAGCGCCTCTACACTGTTAAATCTCATCGCACAAATGGCACCCTGAGTGTTGTAATAATGAGGTCCACTGATGGCGTATGTATTGCACGTGTATCGTAACCATAGCAAAGGTCAATGACGGACACCTCTGCGTGGTTTCAATATGAAGGATTTCGTGTTAATTTAATATCAAATTTAGAAGATCTGAAACTTGTAGATAACGCAGTCCTGTTTAACACATCAACTATCTGTTGTCCAAGTATATCCTTCCTGAAGTATCGTATGTTTACCTTTGCAATACTATTTTAGTAATGACCACAACGATATGTGTAACGATTATTGTTGGTTCAACCTATTTTCTCTTTTACACGCACAAACACATACACGCATACACATAACACACACACACACACACACACACACACACACACACACACACACACACACACACACAACACACAACACACACACACACATACATACATACATACATACATACATACAAAACACACGCATTCATTCACAACCACATACACGGACGCACACACGCACACACGCACACACGCACACACGCACACACGCACACACGCACACACGCACACACACAATCCCTCTCTCTCTCTCTCTCTCTCGCGCGCGCGCGCTCACTCTCTCTCTCTCTCTCTCTCACACACACACACACACACACACACACACACACACACACACACACACACACACAACACACAGACAGACACACACACACACACACACACACACACACATACACATACACATACACATACACATACACATACACATACACATGCACACGCACACGCACACGCACACACAACACACACACACACAGACGCACGCACGCACGCACGCACGCACGCCAAGCTGTCGTACAACATATTTGTGATGATCTAAATATCCGTGTTCTTCATTCAGTGGTGGAACAAATTGTAACGTACAACATCATTAAGAAGGCCCAAGTACATTGCACATTAATTGATCACACCAAAGGCGGCGAGAACATACCTAATTCCACGGTCTTCTCCTCATCTGACTACACCTTGTGCTTCGTGTTGCACCTACGTACCGATTCCATATTTGCATCACAACCATAATCGGCGATCTGAATGAATGAGGTCGAAATCATCCAGTGGCGTCTTGAGACAACGAGGGAGCCCGGTTCAAGCTCTGTGTTCCGTGTAAAACGGAACTGTACAGTTTTGGGGTGTTCGCTCTCCTCTGCCGCTTCTGCGCCACGTTCAGTACGCGGCGTGTTCCCAGTTGGCCGTTGCCCGGTGGATTCTGCGCTGCCGAACGGTTGGTTCATATGTACCCATATGTTACGACGTGTCACTGTGTACAAAACACGTGACAAGAATATAATACTATTTTATTACCACATATATTATAGTTAATTATAATTGTAATGATTTAGAACACGGTGTTGTAAAAAAAGAATGTAAGAAATGTAATATATATACTCATGTATTACTATATTATGTACGTGTAATGTGAACATTTCATTTGGTCTTCTCAAAATGTATATTTACGAACATTATCAGAAACTTTAATATACGTGATGTCACCATTCAGAACATGATATGCTAGTAGGTAAACAACTATGTAGTGTAAGTATAATCATGTGTTTGTATATGTAGCACATTACATATATTTTATTTGGTGTAATTCTTTGCAAAACAATTGTATTAACATACATTATCACACGTTTTAATATAATCGACGTGTTGTATTATGTTGTAAACATCTGCATGATAATCAATCAGAGAGTCACAGTACCCCCCCCCCCCCCCCCCCAGTCGGACATGTTCTTGAGACGAACAAATCTTGTCTGTGGTTTGATTGGATAAAATAAATATAATACATGCGTATGTAGTATGACATGTATAGATGCACTCTATATATTGATATATTTATTCGGAAAGTGAATGTTAACCAACATAAACAGATGCGTTGTAATATCAATGATATGTCGTATCGTGATATAAACATCAGCATGACAGTCAATATGGCGCACATTCAAGTACCCGCCACACGGACACACTCGATAGACGCTCTTGGAAACATGTCGCTACTTGTCATCGGTAATTAATGACGATTGGCGTTTTTTACAATAAATATATAACGACATGTTTTTAGTAATATATCCCAATCGCGTGCTGACCGGTATTGTATGAAGACGTCAGATATGGATGACTGGAAATGGGTATGCACAGTAATTTCCAGTGTTATTGTTAATTGCTACGTAGCTCGGTGGTGGTGTATTGATATGTTGACGTGTGTGTGGCTGAATAAAGCATTTTACAAATCAATTTTTCTTTGTCGAAATATTGTTGGAATGTGAACAAATGGGGAACGTGACAGTACAGTTTACCTGATCCAGAGAATAATAATACTTTATTTCTTATATAGCGTCCCATCCAAATAATTGTTCTGGAGCGTTTTACAATTATTACTCCAATTGACTTATAATAATGATAATTAACTACGCTAATGCAATACTACTTTTACAAAATACGCTATCATTCCTGCTAACAAAGCAGTTACGTTCCCATAACATAGCGACATCAATAAGCACACAAATATACAATGTATTAAAATTGTAGAAATAAAAAATGAAACTTATTAAAATAAATGGATGAATAGCTGACTAATTAACTATGATCGACCTATGTCAAAATAAACTGTAATAAGATGGGTCTTTAGTGCAACCTTAAACTGATTAACACTCTTACATTGGCGCACTGTAAGGGGTAGTTGGGTCCATACCCTTGGAGCTACACCAAAGAAGGATCGCTCGCTGGTTTTAGTTCAGGAAGTCGGTTGCCTAAGAGGTTACTGATTAGAAGAGCGTAGACTGCGTGTCGGGTATTACGGAGAGAGAAGTGCTGATGAATATGGAGGTGCACGACCATGGAGGCATTTAAAGGTGAGATCTAAGGTCCTGAATGCGACTCTTAACAGGAAGCATGTGAATGACATGGTCTCGCTTTGATCGAATCAGTATAGCATGAGCACAAACACTTCGTTGTAATTTCTCAACTACCGCCAGTGACAATCCTTTCAGGTGGCTGTTGCACAATGCACTAGTTGTTTTGTATGTGTTTGTTTTAAATAGCGACGAGTACATACAACGCTGTGTAAATGTGTGGAAAACGCAGTTTTGGAAAAGTTTGTTATGTGACGCTCAAGGGTCATATTGGAATCAAATATCACCCTCAAATTTATGGCGTGAGTGTTGGGTGTAATGTGAATGTTGCCGATTATTACACCATCGAGAAGTAGGGATTGGTGAGCTGATTTCAAAAGGATGATGACGATCTTTGTGTTATCGTCATTCAGCTTCAGCTTGTTGGTTTCCATCCACTGATGGATACTAGCGACACAGAGTTCTATTTTTGTGATGGTATTCTCTGGTAAAGTGTTATTGTTCAGGCTGAATTCTCGGAAAAGTTGAATGGTTAACGGCAAAGAGATGCCTTGCCATGACATGTAAAACCAACAAATCAAATTTATTCTAAAACGATGACAGTCATGTAAATTCACCCTGTTTTTGATTGATTTGACATGGAGTGCCCCTTTTACCACAATAAGAAGTGTTATCGGTAGTACACTAAACTGGGATACCTCTCCATATCCCAAGAGATTTCCACTTGAACGTGTTACGAGGAAATGACTCGAAGTGTAAACCGTCTTCATTATATCAGTTTTCATCAACTGTGTAGCCTGAAAGCTAGCTAGATCAGGCGTCTACCTTTCGACTGTTTTCTCGCATTTGTGAGAACTGTAATATTAAAATTAATGTCCACTCGCAGTTGTTATGATACACCTATCTATGTCATGCTATCGTTTATTCTCCCGGTGATCAGCTTACCTATCAACTACATCACCACGAGAAAAAGGGAAGTGGCTGTACTCGATAAAAAGCTACGCTTCCCACTGTCAAATGGTTGTCCCCCGCGTCGCCAGTTTTCCCAACATTGGGCCTGATCGGTCAGTATTGCTGCCAGAAGTCGTCAACCTAGGACATGTCTGCTCGTTCACCAGGCGAAGACCTGAAACAAAAACAATAAAAAGAGAGTTGCAATATATACGGTAAATAAAAAACTTGAAACCAGTAGGCTCAGTTCTTACACACACTCGCTTTATATCACTCCACTGGTGTCAAAGGCATAAACCCTACAACGACGCGATTGAGATTACTCTAAATGAACTCTCATCTCTTGCCAGCGTTCCGCTGCGCGGCGTAATAATGGCGCCAAACCGGAAGACGACGACACACCTACAATGACGTCACGCCAATACGGCAGACGCGTCATCTTCGTTTCTGGCGACGTCAGTTTTATAGCAGTGCACGATTAGCCGCACAATTCAACAGTGTCAGGCTCTGTCCATTGAATTGTATACCAAATTTATCAGGCCTGCTGCGTCCGCGCATATTAAACCGGGGCCGCCGGCGTGCCTGTCGGGTGCGCTAACCACTACACTACCCGCGCCTCTCGTAATGAAGTTTCAAATGCAGGAACAATTGAGGTGGGTTCGCATTCTACACAAGTGCGTAATTCTTGTCGTAAATGACATATAATTCATATTCTTGTTCGCATTCACATTCTACTGTACATGGCGCATACCACTCTTCCTTAAGTTGTCAATGTATCAAGCTTTCCATCTATGCCTATGTAATTAGAAGTTTGGACAGTATCTAATTTAACACTGGTACTGCTGCGCTTCACAATACTACACTCAACGACAGAATTTCCGTTCAGAGTGTTGACACTCTACTCTCTGCGATCTGCAATTCTAAAACTTGTCAACGGCGACGCCGATAGTGCTATATGCAGGCTGCGCCAAGATGTGTCTGAAGCATTATATTCCATTCCCAGTTCTTTATACTACACGAAATGATTGTACGCCACGCAATGAAATCAAAGCACCGCCCACTCTCGAGTGTTTGCCCATAGTCGCCAGTTCTCACGACACGGACGGTGAATCTGGTTGGTCAGTGATGCTGCCATAGGTTAACGCGTTTTCTCAAGGCCTACTCGTTTTTAACTAAAACACGTCGAATTAGGTAAGGCGGGGCAATAAAACACGTTCGTTCACATAAAGATTTACTCTATGATGTGATACTCTTTGTAGGGCGTACAATTTGTGTAGCTCAAAATCAATGATTACATCATATGACCGCTGTCTATTAGTTGCTTTGTGGTTTTGCTTATATATTGAACTTGGCAAATGTCTGCTGTTTGGTTTCATATCTACCTATGTGGTTCCGAAGTGTGACCGAACAAAAGCTCCCAGAACACGACCCTAGAGAAATGGTGCACCCGATACATATAATCTCGTAGTTATCTCGGTAGTTTGAAACCACTTTTGTTTTTCGTATGGCAGCTCACCATGATTTGTATGGCTCGCTTTTAGCGTTACCCGTTTCTCGGCCCCCGTATACAAGTTGCTTTCCATGTGCCTTATCTTAGGATCATATTTTGACATTATCTATTTTGAAATACAATAATTAATGTAGCCAAGTTGTCTTTGAGCAAAAGAAGCTAGCTCACAAAGTGATGTGTCATGGCGCACGTGTTACTTAACACTTAACCCACCCAATTTACTTCTGAATAAAAGTAGAACACATTTGGTAAAACACATAAAATTGGGAGACCTCGCTAGACCCAAAAATGCACCACCTGAACGGGTTACGACGAAATAATTCCAAGTCTAAATCATCTTCATTATATCAGTTCTATTCAATCATATAGCGTGAAAACTAGCTAGATCAATCGTCTAAGTAATCCGTTTCGACTGTTTTCTCGTCTTTGCAAGAAATGTAACTTTAAGACTACTGGCATTTGTTATGATACATATATCTGCAGTATGTCCAACTATCTTTGATTGAGTTAGGGAAGTGGCCCATATTACCTGGTAGTTCATATTACCGGACTTTCTCTATATTCATTTTTATTTAGGATGCACCGGCCCGGGAAGACTTTCATCTTGCTGATCGGTGTCATGGCCTACAGCGTTCTGGCGATGATGACATTGCAGACCATTCGATACGCTACACAACCAAGACGCAGTACTACTCGTGACACACCAGCACCACTCATCACGTTGTTCACAACGTTCAGGGTCGCTAAGCTCAAGGCCGCAACTTACCGGAACACCATCCGCAACTGGGGATTGCTCGCGCCCTACGTCCGACCAGTTCTCTACTACACAGTCGGAGACGACTGCCTCATCGAGTTCGCGCGCATGCACGGCTGGGTCGTGTACGAGTGTCCCAGATTGGGTAATAGCAAGCTCCCGATTTTGCGGTCGATGTTCCTTCATGCTCAATCGATCAACAGAACAAGCCTGTTTTACGGCTACGCGAATTCCGACATTCTCTTCGATCGCAATTTGGTGTCCACGCTAGAAGCGTTGAAAAACGACAGTGATCGGTTCAAACAGCTCCTTGTTATTGGCAGGAGGGTCAATTATCAATTCAAACGAAATCACGAAATCCATAATCTTACGTCGATATATCAATACGTTCGTAACGGGGCGTTATTTCAAATCAATGCGCAAGACTACTTCATATCAACGCACTCGGGATATCCATGGGACTCGATTCCTGACTTCGTTGTTGGCAGGATTGGATACGATAACTGGATCGTGGCAACAGCCCTACAAAGAAATGTATCGGTAGTCGATGCCACTCCGACTCTCTCAGCATTGCACCAGACTGGATTTGAAGGCAACCACGCTAGCCATTTGAGAGGGGACAGAGAAAGAAATGTTAATTATATATTAACCGGGAAAAGGTTTAATTTTGCAGTTGGCATTACCACGTGTTCTCATTTTATCACACAATGGGTGGGTTCACGTGTGACGATATTAGAGCGACCGAAACGGATACGAATTGCAAATAAATGCGACTAGAAAAGAAGGAATGCTAAACAAATTGTAAATACAACATTATCTGTTTAATATTGCGCGAATTCTTTTGGCTACAACAAAACACTGCCAATTCTGATTAGATCCGTTGATTTCATCAACTAAACAATGTGTTCTCATGTATAAGTATTAATGGTAGAATTGCGACGGGCGGGCGGATAAATGTAAGCGCGACAGCGCGAGTAAATGTCGTGATGCTGCACACTGTAGTTGAATGCACTTGTTCTGCATTTATTTGGCAAGAGAACGGCGTCACGGTTGACCTACTCAAGTGACTATGCAAAGAGCAAAGCGATGATAACCCGTCGTCCGCACTGCGTCACCTGTGAATGTTTGATGATGAGACCGTCCGAGGAGACACGGGGGCAACACGGGGGCAACACGGGGGCAACACGGGGGCAACACGGGGGCAACACGGGGGCCACACGGGGGCAACACGGGGGCAACACGGGGTTGACAAAACATCCTTCACAACGGCTCAAGGTGTTAATGAGACTACACGCTTCGAGTGTTTCCATTAATAATGTCCCCGTCTATGTTTCTGAATCTTGATCTGTATGTTTGTATGTAAGTATGCATGTGCAAACGAATGTACGCACGCACGCAAGCACGCACACACCGGCCTACTTCGATCACGCAGCTTTGAGTGTCCTTCGCCTCCATCTATTTTATTAATGGAAACACTCGAGGCGTGTAGTCTCATTAACCCCGTGAGCAGTTGTGAAGGATGTTTTGTCAACGGTTGGTTGTGATGCCCCCGTATTTCCTCCGTGTTGCCCCCGTGTTGGTTGCCTCCGTGTTGCCCCCGTATTGGTTGCCTCCGTGTTGCCCCCGTGTTGCCCCCGTGTTGCCCCCGTGTTGCCCCCGTGTTGCCCCCGTGTTGCCCCCGTGTGGCCCCCGTGTTGCCCCCGTGTTGCCCCCGTGGTGCCCCCGTGTCTCCGCGGACGGTCTCATCATCAAACATTCACAGGTGACGCAGTGCGGACGACGGGTTATCATCGCTTTGCTCTTTGCATAGTCACTTGAGTAGGTCAACCGTGACGCCGTTCTCTTGCCAAATAAATGCAGAACAAGTGCATTCAACTACAGTATGCAGCATCACGACAATTACTAGCGCTGTCGCGCTTACATTAATCCTTCTCCTTTAGTTTGTCACACACTGTCTCCAGTTTGTTGTAAATGTCCTCTTTTGTGTCTTCATACTTGATGTTTGTGGGTGCGTAGCACTGAATGATGTTGAGCTTGATGTTTTCTTTGTTTGTTTTGAATGAGGCATAGATGATCCTTGGTCCCGCTGCTTCCCAGCTAATGAGAGCTTTCTGTGCATCACTGTCAAGTATTTGCCCATAGTCGCCAGTTCTCACGACGCGTCTACGACTCTGGTTGGTCAGTGATACTGTCATGGCTGCGCGGCGTAGTCAGGACGCCAATCCGGAAGACGGTGTGGTGGTCCAGGTTTCGACCAGTCCAGGATTCGACCGAATCTGGGACCGCGACGGTAGCGGTCCAGGATTCGACTCGGTCCAGGATTCGACCTTTGTTACTAACGTAGTTTCCGTTAGTAATACGTCAAGTATTGATATAATAGTGTTATCACACACATCTTTAATAAAAATAGATTAACTGATGTGATCATTTTCACTCACTCGAACGTGTTGTGTTATTTAGAGCGTTGTTTTCGTCAGTCGAGGTTATAATTAGTATCGAGGCTACAGCAACAGGCTGCGCGTGGCGCTGTCTATATGCACAGCCGCGATGTCCTGCTTCGTTTTATTGGGAGATGGCTAATTGCTACCTCCCCACGAACAAATGCATGTAAACGCCTGGTGTAAATCTTGTAAAACGTACCTTCAGTCCAGTGGCGTAGCCAGGATTTAACATTGCAGGGGCCATCCGGCAACCAAGCAAACTCGGTGTGTGTGTATATATATATATATATATTATATATATATATATATATATATATATATATATATATATATATATATATATATATATATATATATTATAAATGTTATATATATACATTTATATGTATATATATATATATATATATATATGTGTGTGTATATATATTATATATATATATATACATACATATAAATGTATAGACATATACATACATACATACATACATACATACATACATACATACATACGTACATATAAATGTATAGACATATATATATATAAATCGGTCCCCATAGTCATGTCATAATCATGTTATGACATGACTATGGGGCATATGCATATGACCATGTTATATATATATATATATATATATATATATATATATATATATATAATATTACTAAAATATGATATATATATATATATATATGTTATATTACTAAAAACAATGTTATGCATTCACATGTTGTGTATGTATATATACATGTATATATATATATATATATATATATATATATATATATATATATACATATATATATATATATAAGCATCATCTGAATGCATATCACATTGTTTTTAGTAAAATAATATATATATAATCATTTATTGTTGTTCTGTTACTAATTATAAAATAAACAAAGGTGTTTATTGTATGCTTATGTTGACTACATGAATATATTGTATGTTATTTAAAATAGTTAGGTTGGCTACGTGTATTTGAATATTGTGACTGTGAAACAAATTGAATGATCAACACAATTTTATAATTGTAAATAACATTCGAGTAGCAGAGGGGAGTCTCGAGGATCATGGCCGGCCTCAATCACAGAAAATGTAGACTGAGGACCTATGGTTGCCTGATGCATAGAGTGACAAAGTGCAGAGGCTACAGGGGTCCCTGTCTAGGACTTCCCAATCCTGTCTTTTGACAAAGACATTTTACATCACTCAAATAGCACTAAGTTACACAATGTGCAGGAATCCACTGCTTTAGCCACACGTGATAAGCATCCTATTAATATACTGAAGTATATCAAGTTGCATTCTGTTTTCATCCAAGCAATTTATTTAGTCAATGTTTCCTCTGGGTAGTGGGAATTTCATATTGTGAGTTTATTATTTTCAGCTACTAGATCTATGTAGGGGCTTATGAGATAGGTGAGTGGGAGACAGATTTTTTCTGGAATGAAGAGTTGAAGGGGACATTTCCTATGCTGTCCCACTAAAGCTAAAAAGTGGGGGGTCACCCTCATCCCCCACCAATCAATGCCCATGCAAGCATTATGACAAAACATATACAGATGCTGCCATGCACAAGAGGTTCTTGTAATATGTTAGTATAACAGATTCCACCATCGAGGACGAAAACCCTCTGTTGAGTGTCCCATTAAATGCTGATATTAATACTAGTAAATAATATATAACTTCTATTGTGCCTAAATCCTTAGAAATTATGCTGGTCAATATAAAAATCGATAAGAGGCATTTAATTTGTCAACAGATTTATGTATACGATAGGGATCTATGGTGGTTATGAAGGCGTGACTTTAACTAATGGCGGAATTTGGCTACAGGCTTTACTGATTTGATACAACTTTCACATGAATATCAGCATAATTACAAGGGGAATGCAATGTTTTGGTCAATAAACCCATATTTTGCACAAAGGCATACAAGTTGGAATTGAGCCAACAAGTGAAACCGAGACATTAGTACTTACTCTTAATTACAGTGCAAATATATAATTTAATTGATTAATCCACATGACAAGTTAATTGTCTTTGTAAAACTACTTTATTTAGTGAATGCATGCCCACTTCTCTCTTGGCTCCCCTTTGTCCAGGTTGGTGAAACAGTACTGGTGACTTGCAACAGGTAGAAGATATAACGAAAAAACAAGTTAACAACTACATAATGATTATGTTCTCTGCAGGAAGTCCATCAGACAACAAGTTGTTAAAAATAAGAACATTCGCAACATAGCATTTTCATGCCTTTATTATTAAAGCCAATAAAGCATCAATACACTCATGTTTTACTATTTCACAACACAATTATCAATAACAGATTTCTGTTTTTAATAAGTGAAACATACATACAGAAAAGAAGACAAAATTATGAATATGTGCATGATATTTTATTTTAGATAAATAAAGTATTTACTAATACAGTGTCTGATTGTGTTCATGCTTGGGGGCTGAAGTACTTGTTAGTACTATTAGTATTCGTGGTTAACCGAGAACAAACTATTATTGTCGTTATGCAATAAGTAAACTGGAAAGTATGTTCCGACAATAAAATTTTCATCAAGTAGGCATATAAATATAAATAAAAATGAAAACAATCTTATATTAAGAGCTTGAGTCCAAAAGTGTTATTTTTAATTTTTACAATATCCTCATATCAATCACAAATATGACTACTTTCAAAAGTACTCATACTTGTTAGACAACTATCTGGGATGAAATCCTCATTACTCATACATATGTCTCATGACTTTTCCTGGTTACACAGTATAAACAAGATACACGGTTTGAGAGAGCAAGCATATATTGCAACATCTTCATTTTTACTGTTTTATATTCGTATAAGTACATCACTCCAAAGAATGTTTTAAAATATTTTTTATGAACAACAATCATGGAATTACAGACATAGCACACTGATATACTGTGAAAGATTGTTCTGTTTTGTGTAGTACCAATAAAGTGGTTTAGCCTAGGTAGAGCGAATATTAGTTCTACCAGTATGCGCTGAGCATCTGTGTGAATAGCCTCTGCCCTTTGGGAAGTGTCAATGCAACAAGCTTGCGTCATAACGGGCTCTGACGTACATTGCGCATGCGCAATGTCCGTTTAGCCGAATCTATGACGTACATTGCGCATGCGCAATGTTCGTTTAGTCGAATCTCGGCCCGGTCATGACGTATGCCGTTGCGACTACGTCACAGCGCGTAAAAAAAACAGCTAAAAGCGGTCACTGCGCATGCGCGCGCATGCACGATATGCATTTAGTCGAATCCTGGACTGAATCGAATCTGAGACCACCACAACGGCACACCCCTCTGTGACGTCACGACATTACGGCATACGCGCCAAGTTCGTTTCTGGCGACGTAGTATTTCAAGATGGCGAACTGGGAACCGCATACTTCCGCCTTCTCCTTCTTTCCTACGAGATCTGCCCTTGCGCTAGCTTATACAGATAAATAACGGTTGGGATTTTCAAGGAAAACACATAGTCACGCAATTCCTAA